>JAOWCC010000055.1:0-1200000 GCA_030867875.1 Actinernus sp. WN-2022 | reverse complement strand
TCCTTTGTCTTGCCGACTTCACACCTCCAGCATTTTTCTTTTGCTTGTTGCGTTCAGATTCGGCTTTTATCTTATCCCTTATATTGTTCCATTTTACGACAAGCGACTTGCTAACTCCTTGTTCTTGTGCAACCTTTTCCCACTTCTTTTTAACCTTTAGTTCACTGAAAAAGTCTAGCCGTTCAAGAGTCTTTGCCTTAAATTCAACAGTGTATGACCTTCGCTGGCTGCTTCCTCTCCTGTTTTCAGGTTTTGCCACCTCGTGCTCTCTCGTATCCACCACACTCGGGTCATCTAGCACCAGTGTGCACTCATTATTAGATACCTTTCCGCTTTCAGTGTAGCTGGAAGTAATCACTGGTTTGGATTTGATGTTTAATAGATCGCTGCCATGTTTCCATCGTACATGTGAATGAAGGTACTTCTTCGCCGCAAAGGATTCTTTGCAAATCTCACATTCGATTGGCTTGTTCGGTAATTTTACAGACTTTGGTAACACACTTGTGATGTCAAACTTCTCTCCTTTTCTTGTCTCTACAGATTTCTTGATTCCACAGTCAAAAAGCGTACGATTCATGTCTACTTTCTACTCTGCACATGGCTCAAAACCGGCGAAGATTGTTTGTTTTAGAAATTCAGCCTTCGTTTTCAGCCCGCGATCCAAATTCTTTATATTGAGCCCACGGTTTGTCCTTGTAATAAAGTTTTACAAGAAAGACTTATTGGTCAGCGGTCAATACCCACTGCCACTGAATGCCCGCCATCTTTGATAGCGTCTTGAAGGGAAATCAGAAGGGAAATTCGTCTTTCAAACTTACCTTAATTGACGAGAAGAAACATGAATATGTTTGAAATGTATATTGAAGCAACTGTGCGAGGCTACCATGCATATCTTGATAATGCATCTGTTCGGATTGGTGAAATATTGACATGCGAGATGGAGCACGACAATCCTCACGACAAATATGCTGTGGCAGTCAAAAACCAAGATGGAAACCTGGTTGGTCATGTACCAAAGGAATTGTCGAGGCTCTTTTATAAGTTCCTAAATGATTCTGGAGAACTTGAAGCGGAATGCATTGGAAATAGGCTCAATGCTGGGAAAGGAAAAGGGGTTGAAATCCCTGTGGACTACAGACTTGTGGCTAATCATTCATATCTGGAAAAGCTCAAGAGAAAATTATCTACGAAGGACTTTTCTGATAATATCAACATCAGTAAAATTCAGCAGATCACAGAAATCAGATAAAGGAACTCGACGAGATAAAAACCCTCATTGTTCATGTATATCTATCAGCACATAATCAAAAACAATTGATATGCTACATCTCAAGGAAGGATCTATCACTTTAAATGATCTCACATTGACTTGAGAAGCTGAGGAATGGCCATTAGGAGCTTAATTTGTTTTGATATTTTGCTATTATTTATTTTATTGGGATAAATTTTTGGTGATTCTCACAGAGCCTGAGATGGTCAGAAAGCTTTTTTATATTAGTTGAGTGGTAGTAGAGGAACTATTTGAATGGTAAACTTAATAGACTTACACACAGTACTATGTCAAGATGATTATGATGATTATGATTATCCCAATTCATCAGTTTCTACCTATGCACTTTTACCACAACTCCACTGATAAGAACCTAACTTAAAATTTTAGCCTTAATAGGTTCTTATGTGGAGGGTGCTTAAAATGAACATTTTAGCCTAATAGGTTCTTAAAACCCAGGTTCTTATACGCGGGTTTTTACTGTACCAGTGGAGGCATATTACCGTCCCTAAAATGTTTCACAAAAGGAACTTCAATGGTTAGTATCATTTTAAACTCAACATCTACCATTCTAGCCTTGCCGGTTGCCAGATCTAAAAAAATATTAAGAGTTGCCTGCGGAGGAGGCTACTAGCATTCCAACAGGAGAGGACTGATATGCTCGCTTGAGTTTCTATACTGTTTTCAATTTCAGTTCCAAAAGGGTGAAAAGGGGAGAGGCTACTACTCGTTTATATGGGAACATGGTGTGCAACACCGGTTTTGCACATTTCCTTTGACACTTTGGTTAAACTTGGGAGAGGTTGCGACAACTGAGACGTTTTGTTATGACAGATCCAGTAGTTCTGAGCTGTGGCCATACTTTTCGTAAGCCATGTGTGGAAAGAATTCGAGGAGGTACGGCAACTAAGCATTGCCCGAACTGCAGATCGCCACTATCTAATATTCAGCAGAATTATATGGTTAAGAAATTGGTGCCAATGTTCACTTTGCAGCACACAAGATGCCCTGGATCTTTGACCATTGCTGTTGAGAAGCGGAGGTAAATTGTTGTAATCTAGGGTGCACTGAGAGTTTCAAGAGAAAACGCAAAGAAAGTCATGAAATGGAATGTCCCTATAAGCTAATCGCCTGTAGTCACCCAGTGAAAAGCATGAACGTAGCACTGCACAAATACCACTGCCCTGAGCTGTAAGGAACAATTGAAGGTATGTATGTAAATTTTACTTATTAATTTACTTTCGGTGGTGAAATTTTGATAAATCGATCAGAAAATATAGCAGAGTTGAAAACTATCAATATCTAATATTTGTTACTACTTTACTTAGTAGAGAGTTGTGGCGGTGAACGTAGTAAATAATTTGCATCGCATTTCGGTTCCTGTTCAGCATGTGGATTATGGGTTTCGCCCATACTCCTGGAGTTTTCCGGTTTAATTACTGTGCTGTTCCATACTGTTTTACAAGTGCTAAGAGGAAATGATTAACAGAAATGCAAATTGCTCAACTGCTCCAATTTTAACATATCAATAACCAGTAACAGTACAAGTTCAATGTTCACCAGGGTAAAGCCTCAAAGCAACTTCCAAGCAACTTGCATCGACTTGCGATTACCAATACGCCTGGAACAAATGAGCATGAGAGTGCACAATAGTCACCGATAAGAGTTGAACCTCTCACTCTCATCTCATCGACTATCATGTGCTCTCATGCTCGTTTGACCAGGCTGCATGATATTTGATGAGACGGTTGAAGAAACTCTCCCACAACTAGTCTCATGCCTCAACTCTCATGCGCTCTCATGCTCGGGGAGCCTTACCAGTACTTTCGCCAAAATTATTTCTTTTATTTTCATCGAACTCAAATTTCATGTGAATTGTACGTTGCAAATTGATTGGCAAGACAAGGTAATAAAATGTATTTATCAACATTACGCGAGACTTTGGCTAATGATAATAATGAAAACGGCTAAAATTGCGTTTGGTCACACGTCCATAATTTTTCACAAGACAGCAAACATATGCGGCAACCCTTGCATTTTCTTTTTTTCTGCCATAGCAAGTCGGGGCGGGGGATAGAATATAGTTTAAACCTGTAGTTTCAGGCGGCTATTTTAGGCATACGGACGAACACTTATTAAAGTAGGAGAGTGAAATAAACGTTGTGACATTTAAGATCGAGGACATGGTCATAACATGAACGATACTAAAGTTAGTATCTACTTTGTGTAAAAGAAGCCAGATGTTGCGCTATTTTGCTATATAAATAGGAACGAAGTTCATATCCATTTGACGCAGTGCAAGGAAAGGATTTTACAGTGCACAGTTCCGGGATGCAGTTACATGGGAACAACAGTTTCGATGAGTCAGCATAAAGTTGATAAGGCTCAACAACACGTCACCCTCCTAACAAGACACTCGCAAATGTTAGCAGATGCTTTAATAAAAAGGTTAGTTCCTTTTCGCTAAAATCAACTTACTTATTTATCAATAACAATTGAACAGTTAAATCATAATCATCTCGGTTTGGCATAATCTCTCATAAGTGTTTCCTAATCCACCGAACGGAAAAAGCTGGTGGCGGGTACGTTTAACCACAATTCCTTGCGAGCGTATTTTAATATCATCCGTTCGAGAGAATAACAATTCACTTGCTTGTTTTTGAGATTCCGAACCTCTCTACCACGGCTGTTTCAAATGGTCGATTTCGCGACATTAGGGTGCAGTCCCTCATTTGCGCGACAGCGCACGGTCAATTATCGTCAGAACGAGGCTAAAGAAAATGTCTCTTTGAATAAACAAAATTGATTTCATGGTGTTGATAGATTCCTAGATTTTTCGTCGTTTTTTATTGTTTGCCATTCTAGGGATTCATTGTAAGTTTAAGATTGGTCCAGAAGTTATTTTGAACATGTTTATATTCAGAGTTTTAACGAAGAAAGTGCGATTTTATACGGTAAGATTGAGAATTTGTTTTGAACATGAAAGATGGCGGTCTGTATCGTGTGCTGCAAACCATCAATACTGGAGTGAATTAAGCCAAGATCGGAGGTTTTCCCAGGGTTAGGTGAGTTTAAACTAAGTGCTACATTATCTGATCTCTGTAAAAGTTCTCTTATATTTAAAGTAACTATTTGTTTTGTAGAAATCATGATCTGGTAAGAAAGTGCATGTAGTTGTGGACGAGAGTCATGAAACTTGCCCGTCTTGCAACAGAAACTCATCTGATGTCAGTGGAAAGTACCATGTATATACATGTATGACTAATAATATTATTATGGTTATTTTCATTAGACATTATTATAGAAGAAAGTCAAAGTAATATTCAATCTCAAAAACACTAGGACCTCGAGGCAATCATGGAGGAAGATAAGTCGTACGCTGTAGCCTATACACCTGATGGTGATAGATTTGGAGAACTAACTGAGTATGGAAAGAGAGCATCAAACAAGTCTGGCATAAGCATTCCCGGACATCTGCATGATTTTTTATCAAGGAAAAATATTTTCACTGAAAACTACCAAGCATTTGCTGAATTGTACAAAGCACACAAGATTAAAGGAGTTAAGGGAGTACTATTGGCCTGAGAAGAAGGAAGACACTTTGCTAACCTGTGATTCTTCACTAGACTTTTATTACTTACCCAAGCACATTATTGAAGGGGGATTTTACCACAAGAACACAACCGGAGACGGATTCGAAAAGATAAAAGTCCTTGACGAGTTCCCTAACGTGTGCAGAATCATTAAGAGTATCTTAATAGACTTGACCACATCCAACGCTGAGAAGATAAATTATATGCGGCTATTGATCCCGAGGGACCAACCCGTTTCCGTAAAACTATTCCAACATTTAGACCTTTTTCCTAAGTATGGACACTATTTCCAGGAACTGCAGGAGGAGTTTGAGACAATACAGAATGGTAGAGAGGGACAGAAAACTTCCTAAACTATATGGTGTAGCTTCCTGTGATCACAGGGTTCAACGCTTAACCCCATGGGGAGAGCGCATGATGCGACTTCGCGGTGTAGATGTTTCTACGTGGGATACAAATATAGAAACTATCCTTAAAGGGAAGTGGAGCGATTGATCCTACAAACCCGATGCTGAGCCAGAGTTAACTACATTCATACGCGGATGGAAGACTGATGAATATCAAGTTCTGGCATACCTCTTCTTAGAGTGTGTATCTAATGGAAACCTGAAATATGAACGATACCAGCGGAACACTAGCTATGGGGAAAGAATAGAGCTTGAAGAGACGAGTCCTGTACTTTTACCTCATGACTCTGGATTCCATTTTTTCTTATTTACCGTATGATCTAGTAGAGGGAGGGTTCTACGACGTGTTCAGAAATCACTTTCAACTTTGCCTAGATTATTTAAAAGTTCACTGGGGTTTTTACGAGATGTTAAAATTAATGTCGGCAGTTCTGTACGATCCAAATACTGAGGATCGGGAAAAGATCCATCACCTTTGTGCATTACTTCCTAAAGGAAAGATAGATGCAAAAACTTTGTGCAAGGCAAAGATGTTTGATGAACTATATATTTTCCCTGTCTATGGCAAAGAACTTAGGGGATTGCGGGATGCATCACTTACGATTTAAAAAGCAAGTAAGCCATATGACTTTGTAAGTACCTTGTGAGATGAAATAAATTATTGGTGAAAGAACACGTCTCGTTGGATTGTCCTTTTTGTCCTTCGAAATCGATAAAATTTTTATTTTTTCAATTCAGTTTTATCTTGATCTTCGAAGGGTTAGCATGAAAAATTTGTAAAAATTGTCCGGTGCCGAATTGTGGATCAAAATATTTAGTGAAACTTTCCAATCATTTATCGCAAGTACATACCTTATCATCAGAGGAGCACAATCATTATTTACAAGAAGCAAAATTACAAAAACCTAAAGTGGTTCGAGTTTATAACCAATCAGCTATTCATGGCTCATTCCAGATAGTATAAAAAGAGTGAGACTGAAACACCCCTTTGGAGCGGTGATAGCCGGACCCACTTGCTGTGGAAAAACCCAGTTTGTGAAACGTCTTTTGCAAGCCGGTGAAAATTCAATTGATGGCGCCCCCGAGAATATTCTTTGGTGTTATGGATTAGACCAACCCGCTTATGAAGAAATGCAACAAACGCTTCCCAACATAACATTTATCGAGGGAATACCAAGTGACCTGGAATCTAGGATTAATCCAAGTATTCGCAATCTTGTGGTTATCGATGATTTGATGAGTGAAGTTAGCAGTGATAAACGAATTTCGAATTTATTTACCAAAGGCTGTCACCACAGAAATCCGTCATGCATATTTATATTGCAAAACATTTTTCATCAAGGCAAAGAAATGAGGGATGTCAGTTTAAACTGTCATTATCTTGTTCTTTTTAAATCTCCACGTGATAGTAGTCAAGCGAATCATTTAGGAAAACAAATGTTCCCGGGAAATGTAAACATACCTTATTATAGGAAATTAACAATGCACTTTATTAACGCGATTTTACAAAATTCGCGTTAATTTAATGTATCTTAATTAATGTCGATGTAAATTTAATGCACGCTATTTTACAACATTGTTATTTTAAAGCACCTTTATTTCATTACAAAACCTTATTAGTTCATGACTCCTCTATTGGCTCTTCAGAGTCACTATCTGACAGGACGTCTTCGTTTAAAATCGAGTTCAAAATGTCTTTTGATTGATCTTGATACTCCTCTGTCTCCCCGAGAGGATAGCTCACTTCTTCTGTTTTCCTCTTTAAAATTTCCAATGCCCGTTCGTCCTCCCAATGCACGGTTACTTCTACTGGTATTTCTAAGCCGCCTTGAACCAGTGGAGACCGTTTGTATTTTATAGATTTCACCTCCCCCATTACGTTAGCTCCTCTCTTCAATGAAAACCAGATATATCGGCTCAGTTCTATGGGTATATGCCCAACAGTGGCGGGAAATAACGTTCCTGGCAGAAAAAATGTATGTCCAGCAACTGCAAACCGGTCGTGTTTGTTATCTTTTTCTTGCTTAAACGTGATTTCTTGCTTCATGAAAGGCTTCCAGGTTGAACGATACACATGGTAACCTCTTAAACCTGTGACGAATTTTAAAGTAGAAGATTCGTACGCCATAATTGTGCTTTCTATGCAAATAAACACAGACGCCTTTTGAGCCAGCCACGCAGTACGCATTTATTTACGGCGAGTGTACTACTGAGGAAACACTCTTGCTTCGAAGACGGGAACCCACTTCAGTGCAAGATGCAATTTGATTGGTGGATTTCGATCCGACTGGTGATTTTCGATCCGCCTCCTAAAGATATATGGAGTCTACTTTGCTTCGCACGACAAAAAAACACCTGAGATATCTAAAAACAACATGTCAATATTATCGTACTTCTCGAGAGAAGGAAGTTCACAACCTCAAGTTGTCATTCTTCCTCCCAGAGTGGAATCTGGAGTTTTGGACGCAGAATACAACTGCATAGCCAAAGAATTGGAGTCCTCTGCACAAGTCAAACGGAAAAGAAAGACGTACCGCGAAGACGAGAAGTTGAAGATTGCAAAATATGCCAACACTCATGGTTTCGTAAGCACCATAAGGCATTTTAAACAAGACTATCCAGACTTAAAGGAAAGCACTGTACGCCCTTGGGTTGCAAAGTATCGATCTGAAGTAAAAAAGACAAGTGGATGTGTTCAAATATCCGAAAGACGAGGGAGGCCTTTACTTCTGCCTGAAGAGCTGGATACAAAACTCCGCAAGTTCATCACAAGTACAAGGACTGCAGGAGGAACTATCAACAAACATGTTATTTATGGCATTTTGATGGGGCTCATAAAAAGTGATCTCGGCCGCCTTGGGCGCTATTTGGATTTTGCCATCACTAATGGCTGGCTGCAATCTCTTTACAGACGGATGGGCTTTACTAGAAGGATAGTGACAACATCAAGGCCTGCAATCACCAAAGCTGCATGGCTTGAAGTTAAGTCAAAGTTTTTGCACGATATAGCGTCTTCTGTAGTTGAAAATGAGATCCCCGATGAACTCGTGATAAACGTTGACCAAACCCCGTCAAAGTTCGTTCCGACAGATAACGTCACAATGGCAGAGAAGAGTTCAAAGCACGTAGCCAGGAAAAGGAGTATCGACAGACGTGGAATTACAGTTACTTTGTCAGAAACACTCAGCGGACATGTATTGCCTTTTCAACTCATCTACACAGGGAAGACAAGCCGGTCACTTCCACATGTTGAATTTCCCGAGGGGTTTTTATTGAGCTATAACGAAAAACACTGGAGTAATGAAACTGAGACATTGTCCCTGGTAAATAACGTGATAAACCCATACATAACCAAGACCAAGAAGGAGTTAGGCCTCCCTGATACTCAGAAGGCATTACTGGTATGGGATGCGTTTACTGCACAGAGCACAGATAAGGTTATGCGCTTATTGACACGGCTCAACATCAAGGTTGTACCCGTACCGAAAAATATGACGCATCTGCTACAGCCGTTGGACCTCACAACTAACGCGTCTGTGAAGAAAATGGAGAAACGTGGGTTCAGTGATTATTTCACGTCCACAATTACGAAAGTGTTGGAGAAGGAGCCGAACAGAGATGTCGCTACAATCGAGGTAGACTTGAAACTCTCAACGCTGAAACCAATCCACGCCATAGTACTAATGGACATTTACGATTTCCTACGAAGCGAAAAAGGAAAGAAAGTTGTCCTGAACGGGTGGAAAGCCGCCGGGATCACCGAGGCATTAGAACATTCCAGAATGCAAGGGCACGTTTCCTCACTAGATCCATTTGAGCAATCCTAAAAGCTAACTACCTGTACTGTAAATGCTTCTTTTTCTCCATGAGACATATGTATGTTGAGATTTTGTAAGTGCAGCAAATTTGTGTTACTGCAACAAACTGCGGTTTGGTTTCCGTCAATCAAACGAGTGAGCAGCTCTTGGTGATTTCACCGTGAGGCTTTGAAAGATCTTTTGAATTGATAGGGTCTACCTAGTTAGGCTTCAAACCCAAATTTTCGGCTTTAAAAAAAACTTAGAAACATCCGTGCACTTGTCTTGGAAGGTTTTATTGACGGAAGCCAAAACGCAGTTTGGCGTTCAGAAATGTAAAGTGCGAGTTTGCAGAATTATGAAAATCGCAGTAAATAAAGCAAGATGCTTATCGAAAAATTCGCGTTAATTTAATGCATGTAAACCTAACTTTTGAAAAATTCGCGTTAATTTAGTGTAACGTAAATTTTCTTCGCGTTGTCAACGTGCATCGTTAATTTCCTATAATAAGGTATATGCAAGAAGCCTTCAATGATGCGACCGCAAAGCCTCATGGGTACTTGTTGTGCGATCTCAAACCTCAGACGCCTGATAACTTCCGGTTACGGACCAATATATTTCCGTGAGAAACATAGTATGCCTATGTCAAAAAGATATAAAAGGGAGTGTATAAACTTGAACCGTTCATTTTACCATGAGTCGTCGAGTGAGAAGCAATCTTGATTCCCGGTGTTTGGGCGTACGCCACATTTTAGTCATGAGCCCAAGAAAATAAAATTATTATTTCTGTGAATGAGGTCATCGATCTATTCGGGCATGTTCGGGCAAAGCCTATTGTCTCTAAAACCAGGACCTGTGTCTCCGAATCTCTACAACCCAAATCCTTGAACAAGATGGAAGTGATCTACAAGCTAGGATCTCGAGGTTATCATGCCAGCGCTAACATTTTCCACGGTAAGTTGAGAGTTCATATTCGAAAGTACATTCAAGGCCAAAAAGAGAAATTTCCCACCAAGGAGGGAATTGCTTTGACAGTCGACGAGTGGATCAACCTCATTGCACTAACAGTCGATGAGTGGTTGAACCTGAAAGACATTGTGAATGAACTTGACGATCTCATTGAAACCATATCCGAAAACCCAGAAAAGCCCGACTATGAAGCCTTTGATCGTAGGAATCCACGACAGACTGAAATATCCGATGAACCAGAAGAGGTTTTTCGTCCAAAACTTCAGAGACAAAATGCTATCCTGAAGACCCAGTATTACGTTTGGAGGAGAGCCGCCCTTGAGCCAACTCAAACAGTGCTCAGTATGCAAGAGAACTCTGTGTTACTATGGAACTATTTGTAATACCTGTAACGGCGCTTGGCGTTCAGGTCTCTTTTAGAAATGCTATGTAAAATAAAGCCATGATGTGATACTGAATTGTGTCTTTGTATTAATTAAGGTATTGTATTTATGTAAATATTTCTTTATAAGTACTAACAAATCCACTTTATACGAATCATTTCGACATGGCATCGACTAAAGCAGTAGTTCGCTTTACCCTGTTGAGAAGTGTAGCAGAACAAACAGACTTTGGAAATGTAAATTGGTTTGAACTCATTCGAGATTATACTCAAATATCCCGATTAGAGATTGCTAAGAATGTGCTTCCAGCAGTTGAAATTGAGGTGAATATCGGTCGTCTATTAACCTTTCTACGCTTTGCTAAAGAAATGGAGCTATCCGAGGAGGAATGGGGTGAATTGTTTCTACACATGCTCCAACATCATCTATTTTTACATACGATTACTGAAGCAGTACAATAGAAAAAATACAAAGTCAAATTTCTATAGAGGACTGTTCTATTGGAAAAGGAACGACATCACAGAAAACGTCTGGATTGAATGTTGGCAGTCTGGATTCATTGTTCATCAATTCTAATATGCTATCAATAGTGGACGACCTTTCTTGGCATTGATCAAACTGTGAATGTAAAAGGAACACGGTGTTCTTTGGAAGTTCGTGCAGTTCAGAAATATAAACGGCCCACGATCGGTGAAGCGGAATACCTAGCATATGACACACGCCACTCGCAATCTCCCACACTTTATTGGACTTGACTTGATCTTTCGCCTCCAAATAATAGGCATCCCAGCAACATGCAACAGTCGTGCTGTCGTTGACTTGGATATTCGATTTCACAGCCATAGCACTGCTTTCGAAGTTCAGTATAAACCAATTCTCCGCACAGAGCAGCATAAGACAAGTTCAAGATTTGAGAAATCAAGTTCACGAGTTCATCCTTCTCAACACGTTCGACTTCGTCCACGGCAATCGTTTCTTGGCGGGCTTGCATAAAAAATTCAGCCATCGCAAAGATAAAAAATCACAGCTCTTTCGATCCAAGTAAATACTCTTGTGAAACGGATTGAAGGCAAGTGTGCCGAGGACGCGGATGTTTGCTTCGTTGCCATGATTTCCGCGCATGACGTCACAAAATTATGAATAATTAATTGCACCCTCAAAAACCCTCAAAAATAAGGGACGTCACAAAATTATGAATTGCTTATTTATGGTCTCCAAAACAAAAGACTTGCCCAAACACGTTTGCTTCGTTGCCATGGTTTTCGCACATGACGTCACAAAATTATGAATAATTAATTGCACCATCAAAAACCCTCAAAAATAAGGGTCCATCGGTGCGCCCTATACTACTTACAAGTTTGTTTGTTTGATTTTTAAGATATTCTTTGCTTAATTGACATATGGAACCATAGTCCTGTGTATTGACTTTGTACCCTTGCTCCCCAAGAGAGCTGAGACCTGGTGTTGGGTGCATTTGTATACCCAAAGGGTTATGTGGTCCTCAGAATGTACATTTTTAATGACTCAGAATAAAAAACAACCTTAAATGTTGTGAAGTGTTCTATTGGTCCCTAATAAAAGCCTTCCTAGTAGAGACTGGAAATACATTATATAAACTGTGTGATACTCTTAATCCTCCATAATGGGAAGATGGAGGCTGTATATACATTTTACCACAATTTCCTTTGAAACTAACAAAGTCCAAAATTAGTAACAAGTAGAAATCATATTTTAAATAACATTGCCTTCCTAACATAATTATCGTAGTTTCTTGTTTTAAAGTTGATCACATGTAGAGGGTTGTGGGTAAAAGTCCCATCCTTTTCTGTACCATGGATTGAAGTAGGAAGAAAAGTGCTCAGGCATATCCTTACTGAACAAGTTGCATTTCCTTACAACGGTATGTCACTTACTGTATAATGACTGTATCATGCCCCTTTCATCAGAGTACTGCACAGTTCATTTAGTATTTATATGTGCATATAAGTATTAGCCTGAGAGAGTTTTTTAGTCTCTAGGGCCTGTGAACAGGCTATACAAGTATAGGTGTTTAAGTGGCTTCAATTATCTTGAGTGAAATATCAAAATAATCATATATTTGTTACGAAGGGGTGTTCAGATTTTGAGGAAAATTGTGTTACCATTGTTGTTATATTGGTATGCTATAAACCATGTACATTAAGATGTGCAGGTACCAGGCCTAGGAGATCCCTCTTGACAATAGCACTCTGATTCTTTATTGTTCATCTCTTATTGTTAACAGGTTCAGGTATATTGCGAGTCATGGAGTTGCGAGTTGCGAGTTGGAGTTGCGAGTCATATTTTTTAATGTAGGATTTGGATTAGCGGTGATGTATTTCTAAAACCCAAAAATTAGTGACTAGATCTAAACACCCTAAATTAGTTAGCCACCCGTTGTTAACGGTTAGGGTATTTTTTTGATGTAGGTTAGGATTTGGATTAGTTCATATATATATATATATGAGGCATGTTAACACAAAAAGAGTGTTCCTTGCTAAGGCGCCTTTTGTGTTGACATGCGTCAATATGTGCACCGTTTCAGTTTCAACTGGCCGCTGTTGCTCGAAATCTTGATGGATTTTAATGCGGTTTGCAGCAAAAGAACCGTCTTTGTCTATAGAACAACTGTCGACTGCGGTTTAGCCGGACCTGCGCATTAGAAATACCCCAAAATGTCACTTTTAGTTGATCAACTGGAAAAAGGTGATAAGGTAGAAAATCTCGAAAAAATCCAAATCTCAAACAAGCAAATTATGGGATAGAAAGGCTATACATGGAAGCAAGTGTCATTTTACTATCAATGTAACCTAGAATATCAGTTATCAGCGCTTTAAACTGAGGAAATCGATCTTGATGGATTTTAATGCGGTTTGCAGCAAAAGAACCGTCTTTGTCTATAGAACAACTGTCGACTGCGGTTTAGCCGGACCTGCGCATTAGAAATACCCCAAAATGTCACTTTTAGTTGATCAACTGGAAAAAGGTGATAAGGTAGAAAATCTCGAAAAAATCCAAATCTCAAACAAGCAAATTATGGGATAGAAAGGCTATACATGGAAGCAAGTGTCATTTTACTATCAATGTAACCTAGAATATCAGTTATCAGCGCTTTAAACTGATGAAATCGAGAATTCCACACAAGATGAGGCATGTTAACACAAAAAGAGTGTTCCTTGCTAAGGCGCCTTTTGTGTTGACATGCGTCAATATGTGCACCGTTTCAGTTTCAACTGGCCGCTGTTGCTCGAAATCTTGATGGATTTTAATGCGGTTTGCAGCAAAAGAACCGTCTTTGTCTATAGAACAACTGTCGACTGCGGTTTAGCCGGACCTGCGCATTAGAAATACCCCAAAATGTCACTTTTAGTTGATCAACTGGAAAAAGGTGATAAGGTAGAAAATCTCGAAAAAATCCAAATCTCAAACAAGCAAATTATGGGATAGAAAGGCTATACATGGAAGCAAGTGTCATTTTACTATCAATGTAACCTAGAATATCAGTTATCAGCGCTTTAAACTGAGGAACTCGATCTTGATGGATTTTAATGCGGTTTGCAGCAAAAGAACCGTCTTTGTCTATAGAACAACTGTCGACTGCGTTTTAGCCGGACCTGGGCATTAGAAATACCCCAAAATGTCACTTTTAGTTGATCAACTGGAAAAAGGTGATAAGGTAGAAAATCTCGAAAAAATCCAAATCTCAAACAAGCAAATTATGGGATAGAAAGGCTATACATGGAAGCAAGTGTCATTTTACTATCAATGTAACCTAGAATATCAGTTATCAGCGCTTTAAACTGATGAAATCGAGAATTCCACACAAGATGAGGCATGTTAACACAAAAAGAGTGTTCCTTGCTAAGGCGCCTTTTGTGTTGACATGCGTCAATATGTGCACCGTTTCAGGTTCAACTGGCCGCTGTTGCTCGAAATCTTGATGGATTTTAATGCGGTTTGCAGCAAAAGAACCGTCTTTGTCTATAGAACAACTGTCGACTGCGGTTTAGCCGGACCTGCGCATTAGAAATACCCCAAAATGTCACTTTTAGTTGATCAACTGGAAAAAGGTGATAAGGTAGAAAATCTCGAAAAAATCCAAATCTCAAACAAGCAAATTATGGGATAGAAAGGCTATACATGGAAGCAAGTGTCATTTTACTATCAATGTAACCTAGAATATCAGTTATCAGCGCTTTAAACTGAGGAAATCGATCTTGATGGATTTTAATGCGGTTTGCAGCAAAAGAACCGTCTTTGTCTATAGAACAACTGTCGACTGCGTTTTAGCCGGACCTGGGCATTAGAAATACCCCAAAATGTCACTTTTAGTTGATCAACTGGAAAAAGGTGATAAGGTAGAAAATCTCGAAAAAATCCAAATCTCAAACAAGCAAATTATGGGATAGAAAGGCTATACATGGAAGCAAGTGTCATTTTACTATCAATGTAACCTAGAATATCAGTTATCAGCGCTTTAAACTGATGAAATCGAGAATTCCACACAAGATGAGGCATGTTAACACAAAAAGAGTGTTCCTTGCTAAGGCGCCTTTTGTGTTGACATGCGTCAATATGTGCACCGTTTCAGTTTCAACTGGCCGCTGTTGCTCGAAATCTTGATGGATTTTAATGCGGTTTGCAGCAAAAGAACCGTCTTTGTCTATAGAACAACTGTCGACTGCGGTTTAGCCGGACCTGCGCATTAGAAATACCCCAAAATGTCACTTTTAGTTGATCAACTGGAAAAAGGTGATAAGGTAGAAAATCTCGAAAAAATCCAAATCTCAAACAAGCAAATTATGGGATAGAAAGGCTATACATGGAAGCAAGTGTCATTTTACTATCAATGTAACCTAGAATATCAGTTATCAGCGCTTTAAACTGATGAAATCGAGAATTCCACACAAGATGAGGCATGTTAACACAAAAAGAGTGTTCCTTGCTAAGGCGCCTTTTGTGTTGACATGCGTCAATATGTGCACCGTTTCAGTTTCAACTGGCCGCTGTTGCTCGAAATCTTGATGGATTTTAATGCGGTTTGCAGCAAAAGAACCGTCTTTGTCTATAGAACAACTGTCGACTGCGGTTTAGCCGGACCTGCGCATTAGAAATACCCCAAAATGTCACTTTTAGTTGATCAACTGGAAAAAGGTGATAAGGTAGAAAATCTCGAAAAAATCCAAATCTCAAACAAGCAAATTATGGGATAGAAAGGCTATACATGGAAGCAAGTGTCATTTTACTATCAATGTAACCTAGAATATCAGTTATCAGCGCTTTAAACTGAGGAAATCGATCTTGATGGATTTTAATGCGGTTTGCAGCAAAAGAACCGTCTTTGTCTATAGAACAACTGTCGACTGCGTTTTAGCCGGACCTGGGCATTAGAAATACCCCAAAATGTCACTTTTAGTTGATCAACTGGAAAAAGGTGATAAGGTAGAAAATCTCGAAAAATTCCAAATCTCAAACAAGCAAATTATGGGATAGAAAGGCTATACATGGAAGCAAGTGTCATTTTACTATCAATGTAACCTAGAATATCAGTTATCAGCGCTTTAAACTGATGAAATCGAGAATTCCACACAAGATGAGGCATGTTAACACAAAAAGAGTGTTCCTTGCTAAGGCGCCTTTTGTGTTGACATGCGTCAATATGTGCACCGTTTCAGTTTCAACTGGCCGCTGTTGCTCGAAATCTTGATGGATTTTAATGCGGTTTGCAGCAAAAGAACCGTCTTTGTCTATAGAACAACTGTCGACTGCGGTTTAGCCGGACCTGCGCATTAGAAATACCCCAAAATGTCACTTTTAGTTGATCAACTGGAAAAAGGTGATAAGGTAGAAAATCTCGAAAAAATCCAAATCTCAAACAAGCAAATTATGGGATAGAAAGGCTATACATGGAAGCAAGTGTCATTTTACTATCAATGTAACCTAGAATATCAGTTATCAGCGCTTTAAACTGATGAAATCGAGAATTCCACACAAGATGAGGCATGTTAACACAAAAAGAGTGTTCCTTGCTAAGGCGCCTTTTGTGTTGACATGCGTCAATATGTGCACCGTTTCAGTTTCAACTGGCCGCTGTTGCTCGAAATCTTGATGGATTTTAATGCGGTTTGCAGCAAAAGAACCGTCTTTGTCTATAGAACAACTGTCGACTGCGGTTTAGCCGGACCTGCGCATTAGAAATACCCCAAAATGTCACTTTTAGTTGATCAACTGGAAAAAGGTGATAAGGTAGAAAATCTCGAAAAAATCCAAATCTCAAACAAGCAAATTATGGGATAGAAAGGCTATACATGGAAGCAAGTGTCATTTTACTATCAATGTAACCTAGAATATCAGTTATCAGCGCTTTAAACTGAGGAAATCGATCTTGATGGATTTTAATGCGGTTTGCAGCAAAAGAACCGTCTTTGTCTATAGAACAACTGTCGACTGCGTTTTAGCCGGACCTGGGCATTAGAAATACCCCAAAATGTCACTTTTAGTTGATCAACTGGAAAAAGGTGATAAGGTAGAAAATCTCGAAAAAATCCAAATCTCAAACAAGCAAATTATGGGATAGAAAGGCTATACATGGAAGCAAGTGTCATTTTACTATCAATGTAACCTAGAATATCAGTTATCAGCGCTTTAAACTGATGAAATCGAGAATTCCACACAAGATGAGGCATGTTAACACAAAAAGAGTGTTCCTTGCTAAGGCGCCTTTTGTGTTGACATGCGTCAATATGTGCACCGTTTCAGTTTCAACTGGCCGCTGTTGCTCGAAATCTTGATGGATTTTAATGCGGTTTGCAGCAAAAGAACCGTCTTTGTCTATAGAACAACTGTCGACTGCGGTTTAGCCGGACCTGGGCATTAGAAATACCCCAAAATGTCACTTTTAGTTGATCAACTGGAAAAAGGTGATAAGGTAGAAAATCTCGAAAAAATCCAAATCTCAAACAAGCAAATTATGGGATAGAAAGGCTATACATGGAAGCAAGTGTCATTTTACTATCAATGTAACCTAGAATATCAGTTATCAGCGCTTTAAACTGATGAAATCGAGAATTCCACACAAGAATTGAGGCATGTTAACACAAAAAGAGTGTTCCTTGCTAAGGCGCCTTTTGTGTTGACATGCGTCAATATGTGCACCGTTTCAGTTTCAACTGGCCGCTGTTGCTCGAAATCTTGTTGGATTTTAATGCGGTTTGCAGCAAAAGAACCGTCTTTGTCTATAGAACAACTGTCGACTGCGTTTTAGCCGGACCTGGGCATTAGAAATACCCCAAAATGTCACTTTTAGTTGATCAACTGGAAAAAGGTGATAAGGTAGAAAATCTCGAAAAAATCCAAATCTCAAACAAGCAAATTATGGGATAGAAAGGCTATACATGGAAGCAAGTGTCATTTTACTATCAATGTAACCTAGAATATCAGTTATCAGCGCTTTAAACTGATGAAATCGAGAATTCCACACAAGATGAGGCATGTTAACACAAAAAGAGTGTTCCTTGCTAAGGCGCCTTTTGTGTTGACATGCGTCAATATGTGCACCGTTTCAGTTTCAACTGGCCGCTGTTGCTCGAAATCTTGATGGATTTTAATGCGGTTTGCAGCAAAAGAACCGTCTTTGTCTATAGAACAACTGTCGACTGCGGTTTAGCCGGACCTGCGCATTAGAAATACCCCAAAATGTCACTTTTAGTTGATCAACTGGAAAAAGGTGATAAGGTAGAAAATCTCGAAAAAATCCAAATCTCAAACAAGCAAATTATGGGATAGAAAGGCTATACATGGAAGCAAGTGTCATTTTACTATCAATGTAACCTAGAATATCAGTTATCAGCGCTTTAAACTGATGAAATCGAGAATTCCACACAAGATGAGGCATGTTAACACAAAAAGAGTGTTCCTTGCTAAGGCGCCTTTTGTGTTGACATGCGTCAATATGTGCACCGTTTCAGTTTCAACTGGCCGCTGTTGCTCGAAATCTTGATGGATTTTAATGCGGTTTGCAGCAAAAGAACCGTCTTTGTCTATAGAACAACTGTCGACTGCGTTTTAGCCGGACCTGGGCATTAGAAATACCCCAAAATGTCACTTTTAGTTGATCAACTGGAAAAAGGTGATAAGGTAGAAAATCTCGAAAAAATCCAAATCTCAAACAAGCAAATTATGGGATAGAAAGGCTATACATGGAAGCAAGTGTCATTTTACTATCAATGTAACCTAGAATATCAGTTATCAGCGCTTTAAACTGATGAAATCGAGAATTCCACACAAGAATTGAGGCATGTTAACACAAAAAGAGTGTTCCTTGCTAAGGCGCCTTTTGTGTTGACATGCGTCAATATGTGCACCGTTTCAGTTTCAACTGGCCGCTGTTGCTCGAAATCTTGATGGATTTTAATGCGGTTTGCAGCAAAAGAACCGTCTTTGTCTATAGAACAACTGTCGACTGCGGTTTAGCCGGACCTGCGCATTAGAAATACCCCAAAATGTCACTTTTAGTTGATCAACTGGAAAAAGGTGATAAGGTAGAAAATCTCGAAAAAATCCAAATCTCAAACAAGCAAATTATGGGATAGAAAGGCTATACATGGAAGCAAGTGTCATTTTACTATCAATGTAACCTAGAATATCAGTTATCAGCGCTTTAAACTGATGAAATCGAGAATTCCACACAAGATGAGGCATGTTAACACAAAAAGAGTGTTCCTTGCTAAGGCGCCTTTTGTGTTGACATGCGTCAATATGTGCACCGTTTCAGTTTCAACTGGCCGCTGTTGCTCGAAATCTTGATGGATTTTAATGCGGTTTGCAGCAAAAGAACCGTCTTTGTCTATAGAACAACTGTCGACTGCGGTTTAGCCGGACCTGCGCATTAGAAATACCCCAAAATGTCACTTTTAGTTGATCAACTGGAAAAAGGTGATAAGGTAGAAAATCTCGAAAAAATCCAAATCTCAAACAAGCAAATTATGGGATAGAAAGGCTATACATGGAAGCAAGTGTCATTTTACTATCAATGTAACCTAGAATATCAGTTATCAGCGCTTTAAACTGATGAAATCGAGAATTCCACACAAGATGAGGCATGTTAACACAAAAAGAGTGTTCCTTGCTAAGGCGCCTTTTGTGTTGACATGCGTCAATATGTGCACCGTTTCAGTTTCAACTGGCCGCTGTTGCTCGAAATCTTGATGGATTTTAATGCGGTTTGCAGCAAAAGAACCGTCTTTGTCTATAGAACAACTGTCGACTGCGTTTTAGCCGGACCTGGGCATTAGAAATACCCCAAAATGTCACTTTTAGTTGATCAACTGGAAAAAGGTGATAAGGTAGAAAATCTCGAAAAAATCCAAATCTCAAACAAGCAAATTATGGGATAGAAAGGCTATACATGGAAGCAAGTGTCATTTTACTATCAATGTAACCTAGAATATCAGTTATCAGCGCTTTAAACTGATGAAATCGAGAATTCCACACAAGAATTGAGGCATGTTAACACAAAAAGAGTGTTCCTTGCTAAGGCGCCTTTTGTGTTGACATGCGTCAATATGTGCACCGTTTCAGTTTCAACTGGCCGCTGTTGCTCGAAATCTTGATGGATTTTAATGCGGTTTGCAGCAAAAGAACCGTCTTTGTCTATAGAACAACTGTCGACTGCGGTTTAGCCGGACCTGCGCATTAGAAATACCCCAAAATGTCACTTTTAGTTGATCAACTGGAAAAAGGTGATAAGGTAGAAAATCTCGAAAAAATCCAAATCTCAAACAAGCAAATTATGGGATAGAAAGGCTATACATGGAAGCAAGTGTCATTTTACTATCAATGTAACCTAGAATATCAGTTATCAGCGCTTTAAACTGATGAAATCGAGAATTCCACACAAGATGAGGCATGTTAACACAAAAAGAGTGTTCCTTGCTAAGGCGCCTTTTGTGTTGACATGCGTCAATATGTGCACCGTTTCAGTTTCAACTGGCCGCTGTTGCTCGAAATCTTGATGGATTTTAATGCGGTTTGCAGCAAAAGAACCGTCTTTGTCTATAGAACAACTGTCGACTGCGTTTTAGCCGGACCTGGGCATTAGAAATACCCCAAAATGTCACTTTTAGTTGATCAACTGGAAAAAGGTGATAAGGTAGAAAATCTCGAAAAAATCCAAATCTCAAACAAGCAAATTATGGGATAGAAAGGCTATACA
Organism: Actinernus sp. WN-2022; assembly: GCA_030867875.1. NCBI lineage: Eukaryota > Metazoa > Cnidaria > Anthozoa > Actiniaria > Actinernidae > Actinernus > Actinernus sp. WN-2022. The sequence goes on along the minus strand of JAOWCC010000055.1, from coordinate 1,179,350 downwards.
TGGAAGCAAGTGTCATTTTACTATCAATGTAACCTAGAATATCAGTTATCAGCGCTTTAAACTGATGAAATCGAGAATTCCACACAAGAATTGAGGCATGTTAACACAAAAAGAGTGTTCCTTGCTAAGGCGCCTTTTGTGTTGACATGCGTCAATATGTGCACCGTTTCAGTTTCAACTGGCCGCTGTTGCTCGAAATCTTGATGGATTTTAATGCGGTTTGCAGCAAAAGAACCGTCTTTGTCTATAGAACAACTGTCGACTGCGGTTTAGCCGGACCTGCGCATTAGAAATACCCCAAAATGTCACTTTTAGTTGATCAACTGGAAAAAGGTGATAAGGTAGAAAATCTCGAAAAAATCCAAATCTCAAACAAGCAAATTATGGGATAGAAAGGCTATACATGGAAGCAAGTGTCATTTTACTATCAATGTAACCTAGAATATCAGTTATCAGCGCTTTAAACTGATGAAATCGAGAATTCCACACAAGATGAGGCATGTTAACACAAAAAGAGTGTTCCTTGCTAAGGCGCCTTTTGTGTTGACATGCGTCAATATGTGCACCGTTTCAGTTTCAACTGGCCGCTGTTGCTCGAAATCTTGATGGATTTTAATGCGGTTTGCAGCAAAAGAACCGTCTTTGTCTATAGAACAACTGTCGACTGCGGTTTAGCCGGACCTGCGCATTAGAAATACCCCAAAATGTCACTTTTAGTTGATCAACTGGAAAAAGGTGATAAGGTAGAAAATCTCGAAAAAATCCAAATCTCAAACAAGCAAATTATGGGATAGAAAGGCTATACATGGAAGCAAGTGTCATTTTACTATCAATGTAACCTAGAATATCAGTTATCAGCGCTTTAAACTGATGAAATCGAGAATTCCACACAAGATGAGGCATGTTAACACAAAAAGAGTGTTCCTTGCTAAGGCGCCTTTTGTGTTGACATGCGTCATATATATATATACAGTCGTTGCCGTTAATGTTGTCCTAGACATATCCACATATTGATTTATAGCCTTTGTTCAGTTCGCACCTTTTACACAAAGAACGATAATCAGCCGTGATCGCGCCCTTTGTATTTGGTCACAAAGATCCACGGTGGTCTAATGGTTAACACTCTTGCTTACCAGTTCGAAGCCCCGAATTCAAGTCTCAGAATCGACATTTTTGTTACTGCGAAGATTTTTTTCATTTCTTTTTCCCCTTTTTTTCTGACTGCATTCCCTTAAAAGCTTTTATTTCAAACGTGACAACAAGAACGGATGTTCGAACATTTCTTTTGCAAAAGCTTCGACTGCCGCAGGGAATGTAGTATTTTGATCATCGACATCGTCCATGGCGTGGCTTCAAAAGTTTGTTATCGTTTGTCAAACACTCGTAAACCTTACGCCGAGTACACGGCTATAATTCCATGTGAGTTATTTTCCCTCACAAAGAAAAAAGCTTCGTTAACTTATGCAAGCATTACTATGGGTTTCAAAGAGAATTCTGGCTAATTTCTGGACTGCCGAATATTTTCAAAACTGTCCTCTCCGTGTCTCGCGGCCGATTTTTTCGAAATCTCGGAAAAAAGAATGAGGTCGCGCGCTCAGTCTGCCTAAGTTCAGAAAATCAGTACGAATGAAATTCATAACACTTGTTAAAATCGCTTCCTACTTCTAAACAAAGATATAATACTTTGAATCAGTGGGTATCTAGTATTTTCAAAACTGTTTCTGGTATATACATGTAAACCCGGCACAGTGTAAGAAAAACAAATTACGCTTATTCAAACCCACAACCATCAACAGAATCACTATACCGTTCTAAACGAAAATAGCGTAATTTGGGCGTACTCAGTCAGTGCTAGTATAATTATCTACTTCGAAAGTCTGGGAAAATTTGAGACCGTTTCATGTTGACAGTATAATTTTAGCTACATCGTCCGTTCTTATCCAATATCAAAAAAGAAACTGCAAAAAGAAACATATGTAAATAAAACAAAAAGACAAGGGGGGAAAAACAAGAGAGAAAAAAAGAAAATTTACGATGCCGATACTGAGACTAGAACTCGGGGCTTTGAACTGGTTAAGGCTGGTTCACATATAATCGCCCCGATCGCCCGAATCGCTCCGATCGCCCGAATCGCGTTAAAAAATGTGCGAGCGATCGAGACGATTCGAGCGATTCGCTGTTCACATATGATCGCACCTGATCGCATGTGAGTTCAATTTCACACGGCCATTCCTGGACCCGAGATGTATTTTGGCGCCATATTGACACAAAATGGCGGCAGAAAATCGAAGAGAACAGCTTATTGCTTGTTATGTACTGCTTTTGATAACATTACGACGCAGGAGAACAAGGGCTGTTGAACCGAAACGTTTACGTAGGCTCTGTTCTTGTAGTCTTTGGAATATTTGTTATATAAACATTCGTATCTCTGAACTTCTTCCATAAATAATGCGGTGTTAAAGTCTTCGCTACTTGCCGCCATTTTTAAATGAAGATAACAATGTTTGGATGTGAGAATAATGCATCTTGGGTACATGCAGTGCATTTTGGGACATATTTCGATCGTCCGAATCGTCCGAATCGCCTGGCCATGTTCACATATAATCGCTCACGATTGCTCGTGGCTTTTTCTCGATCGCACCGATCGCCCCGATAGAGCAGTGTTCTATCGGGGCGATCGGTGGCGATCGCGATCTTCCCGATCGCCTGGATCGTCCCACAACTTAAAACGTGTGTTCACATATAATCGCCCGGATCGCCCGCGCACTATTTCAAGCGATTCGGGCGATTCGGGCGATCGGGGCGATTATATGTGAACCAGCCTTAAGCAAGAGCGTTAACCATTAGACCACCGTGGCTCTTTGTGACCAAATACAAAGGGTGCGTTCACGGCTGATTACCGTTCTTTATGTAAAAGGTGCGAACTGAACAAAGGCTATAAATCAATATGTGGATATGTCTAGGACAACATTAACGGCAACGACTGTATATATATATATATATATATATATATATATATATAGGGAGAATATGTTGTTTAGTGATCTAGTCCCAAAAACTCATATTAGTGACTAGCTCTAAACACCATATATTCAGTGAGCTATGTAGGCAGGGCCTTGGATCATGGAGATGTTTGGTCTTCCTGTGGTTAGTTGCCAACATGATTTTGGCGGGTCAACAGTTATTTTAAAGAAAATTCAAAATAGTGGACGATTCATGCTTGAGGAAGCAGGAGCAAGGCTGAGTATTCCAGAGAAAGCATGAAAATACTTTAAAATCTTACTTTCATAGGGCAATTAGCATATTTTTACTTGAAACCAAATGATGGAAAAGAGCATATCAAAGAGAAAGTGCTTCACCTTACTACAACATTCTTGGTATTCTAAAACTTGATAATTTATTCAAATTAAGAATTGCTGAATTTACCTACAAAATTATAAATAGGAAAACAAATACCCTAACGGTCTTCTCTAAATTTGTTATTCCAGCAGCTGAGCAACATTCTTATAACACAAGATATGCTGCTAACATGAACCTGGTTAGACCAAAAGCTAGAACTAACTTTGGAATTCATACATTCAAATTTATTTCCTCCAAAATTTGGGAAACTATTGACACTTCTGTTAAACATTCTTCCTCTTTCGTTCTGTTTAAAAAACGGTATAAAAATATCCTTCAAAAATACAATTTGATTTTCTTTAGCTAAGCTCTTTCTATATTTAAAATAATGTTGCAGTGGTTGACTATAAAGCTTTCGCTCCTTTGACCACTGCGCACATCTTTATTATTTATTTAATCTTTTATTCTAATGTATATTTTTTTACAATTGCTTATCTTTGTATATGAAATGATTGTATTGTAAATAGTGAGAAATAAAATGAAACTGAAACGTTTGTTAGCAAACATAAATCGAAAGTAAAGTAAAGATCCTGAATTCAGGATTTTAAACCCGCACTTGTTTATCTGGCTAACGTAATTTAGCATCAGTGTATTTAAATCCGGAAGTAAACGGGTAGAATGTATCCCAGGATAAAGGGAACATAAATTTGTAAATGAAGCTAGTATTTTAATCACATCATTTTGTTCTTAGGAATATAATAGAAGATGCGCCAGATGGCTTTTGGCACATGTAGGGGGTTGATGGCATAATTTACGTCAAAGTCGACGGTAGAAGACTAAAACTACTAAATGGTCAACTGACGGAAGATGTTTTCAATGTCTCTGCCACCAAGAAAGGTGATCTGTTGTTAAGTTAATTTTCGTGAAACTTTAATACGTTACTCTATTTTACAAAAAAAAAAAATCTCTTGGTGGTTAGGTTCACATGTTACTAATAGTTGTCGTTAGACACGTACATCGTGGTTTCGGCGATTTCCCGTGATACTTTTCACCTAGTTATTTCACCTTTGGTTTTAATCATTCATAACGAGCCAGAGATCACGAGTTGAAATCATCGTGAGCTCTGGTTGCTACGAAGTTATATCACAGTTTAGAAATTGAATTTAGTGTATGTGACTATTTAAAAGCTCATGGGTTAGTTAATCTATAACAGCAATTAGAAAATGTATCGTGTTTTTTTTAAGATAACGTAAAAAGGGGTCGAAAGAAGCAACTTACACCTACGCAAATATTACGTAACTTGGAAAATACATGGTCCAGACACTCTCAATGATCGGCCAAAAATGTCCCGCTGAAAGTGCAAATCTTTATTATGCCAATTCGGCTATCACAATACCCACGAGCCACCTTAAGCACAAAGAAGACGTCGTCTTTTCTCAGTTTAAACAGTCGGAGAGTATACAACTTTGAACAATTATTGCATTTTCTAAATGCATAAACCAAATGCTGATGCAAAGCGAACTCGGGCTTGATGTTTTGTGTACTTGACCTCACAAGTCATTTTTTCTCATCTTGCAGGCGCAGCTTAAGGTGTCTATTATTAGCCGAGCGAGAAACAAAACGCTTCCAAAACCAGCCGGACTGGCGAGAATATTTTTTTATCCCAGTGAAACTAACACGCTGCCATTTCCTATTTCTTTTTGCAGATTACAATAAAAAAACTCGGGTGCAGCAAGGAAAACGAATTTTCCAAACAGATCAATGCGAATTCTGCGTCGCAATTTGAAAGTATATTTAAAGAGCTTAAATGTGCCAAGGATAATGGTGTCGAGGAGGAAATCCCACCATTAGTTTTAAACGACGAACTGTACAGCAGTGAAAATGAAACCCCAACAACAACACCTACAAAACCGAGTGGGAAAGCATCAAAGAAGACGCAACCAAAGAGAAGACTGGAAGCTACCAAAGATAATGTTGAACTGCTGTTCCCTGAAAAGAAAGCGAAGGCTAATACAATTGACGAAACGATCGCTTCGCATCATATTGGTACGATATATGTTAATACTACCAACCCTTCAAGATTCCTCAAAATAAAACTGCAAAAATAACACCCTGTAGTAGAAGAGAAATTCCATGTGAATGTCATCATAGCTTTTCAAACTTATCAGATTAAATTGGATTACAAAAATCTATTTTAGAATTTTGAATTCGGTGATTTCAAGCTGCTCGATTTTTTTCTTAAAAGCAGTGTTTTTCATCCACTCGAATATTTGCCATCCTTCATCAACATTGTCTCAAATTTTCTCTAGTATACCTGGAAATAATTCGTTTTCGTCCAGAGAAAGTTTATCATTTGGCAGTTGACAGGTGTCCCTTTAAGTTCGTATTCTATCATCGCATGGCGTGAAAAGGAACGGAAAATGGAAAAAAGCAAATTGTTAAATTTCCATGCGTGAAATAAGTACTATTTACACGCTACGATTTATTGGGCTCATTCAGGCCCGATTCATCGGCTCAGTGTATCGGGACGCAAATCGTACACCCGATTTGAATCGTGATGATGAAACATAAATTGGCCCCATTGAAAATATATGTGGCACAGTCGTGGAATCGGCGCGCGCGATTTTCTCAACGAAACAGTCTTGCCAATAAAAATTCTTGAGATGTGACGATATCGGAAAGGGTTTTCAAGATGGCGGCGGATGAAAAGACAACACCAAAGAAGAGAAAGGCTCGGTTTTTGAGGAAAAGGAGATTACTTTATTGATATCGGAGTGGGTAAAATACCCGTGTCTTAATGACAAAAGTGATACAGAGTAGATGACAGAAATAAGAGAGAACTTTCTAAACAAAAGTTGGCATTCTCACTAAATGAAGCCCTTGAAAACGAAGAGGAAAATGCTGAAGCCATTACCGTACATTTCTCTATTTCACAGGCTTCCCAGTCTCCGAATTTGGTTTTCCGTGGTTGTGATTGTTTTGTATTCCGGATCCCTGTGGTTTTAACGATAACTTATTTCTGTTTACCGAAGTCCTAGGGAACATTTAACCGTCTCTAAAATACTAAATTGCTTTGTTTCCCCGTATTAATCTTTCTGTGAAAAAAGAACAACGAAGGCTCGTTTTCAACGTTTTATAATCGGGTGTAAAATTAAAATCGGGAAACAAATAGCACTGTGTATTTCTCTATCTGATACACTAAGCCGATGAATCGGATTTGAAAATCGGTCCGACAAATCGTAGCGTGTAAATGGGGTATTAGGATGTACTACTACTTCATTTGAACTGGTATGTTTTAATTTCCAACTTGTAAAACTCTTTGTCATCTGAACACTCACATGGACATGCTCCGACTCAGATATCCTCTTCACTAAGCTTTACTCGTCTTCAAGGTTTGTTCTGCCTCGCGACCGAACCTTTACGGGACTGCCCAGAACAGTGGCTGGACAGGCCAATAGACCAAGAACACGTGAATTTCTTAAGCAAAGAAACTGATAAAATGTAACATTTTATCAGTTCTCTGACCACCATTGCCAGATTTGATCTACATGTAGTTACAATCTCTGCTTCGGAACTCATTCGGTCCTCGTGAGCGCCAACATTATTTAGGGTCAGCGGAAAGTCGCATTGTAATAAAGGAATTTCAAGATGGCGGCTAAACCTGGAAGAGATCGTGAGTGAAACAAAACAGGTAAGTCTGCCGTGCTCCCTTGCATTAACTAACAACAACTCCAAGGTACCGCTTTCCTTTAGTAATATACGCGCTGTCGCATAGTAAAAGCTTCATACAGGTTCATGATAAATATAGGTTATCTAAATATATGTTAATGTTGGGTCTCCTTTCAAGGTGTTCCCGTAGATAAGCCGCACCCCCGATTTTGAACGAAAATTCTGGGTTAAAAGGTGCGGCTTATACAAAGGTCTTTACGGTAATGTTTATTCGTTGGTGGAGTAATACTAATACGACCGGAGAATTCGAAGGGCTGCGAAGTTACAAGAATTAAGCTTCGCATGGCAAGTTAAAATGAGGGATTAGGTAAACAATAGAACGGCAAATCTGTTTGTTGAGAGTTTCACAAGTTATTGTAATGTCGGCAAAAGTTGTTGAAATACAATGCTGATTTAATTATCAAGCGCAAGTAAGTGTTATAGAAGTAAATAAATAACCCCTGTATAAGAGATGGATCGCAGTATGAACCCTCGAAGTGATGATAATGAACGGCAAGGAGACACAGGCTTGTTTAGGTCGGGTACTTAAATGCAACAAGGGATGTCAGTCAACCTCGATTACAACAAGAGAAAGTTTTACTCAATGTGAAACACCACAAGAGTTATAATCGAAAGAATGATGTTAAAAGACATTGGACATATGGAGATTTGATAATTCTGTGCAGTGATAAGGACACCTTAATCGAATGTATGATGGATTAATGTCTCATGCAAAGATGCAAATTTGTCCAAGATGTGGCTCTGAAATGAAACTGAATACACTGACCAATCAGATGGCCGAAAATGGGAATGCAGGCAGCAATTAAATGGCAAAATGCACAGAGTGGAAAAGACACTGAGAGCTAGCAGTTGGTTTGAAAGCAGTAATTTAACTTTGGCAGAGATGTTGAAGATCACTTACTGGTGGACCCGCGATCTGACTCAGACACAGATTAGACAAGAGTTAGGACTATCTGGAAATACTGGCATTGACTGGGATATGTACTGTCGAGAAATATGCGAAATAACATTAATGGCGTGTACGGAAAAACTGGGTGGCGCAGGAAAGATAGTTCAAATCGACGAAATTAAATTTGGAAAACGTAAATATCACCGTGGACATCATGTGGTAGGCCAGTGGGTGTTTGGCGGTATAGAGGACGATAGCCGAAAGTGCTTCATTGTAGCTGTTGATAGAAGAGATGAAGCAACTCTTCTACCCATTATAAACGAACGGATTTTTTCCTCTGTATTTGGTACCCATGTTGTAGTTCAGTGCTATTTAGTACTTACATAATCATACTTTTATACAAAACAGTAGAGTATGTTCTGAATAGTGAACATATCAAGGTAATTATTATAATTTATCCAACATGTCTGCCTAAATCCCCCTTGCTCATTATTTATCACTAGTTGAAGTTTATAACACACACATCTACATGTATACCTCAAGTTAAAATGAATGAAAGCCAGGAATTTTATAACTTAATAGTAGGGAGCCCTAGTTCTTTTGCAACTTGTGTTTAGAACTTCGTGCTTTTACGTGAAGTAAATGGTTCCAGTACAACTACATGTACAGTAGACTATCCGCTGGTTAAGAAAGCCGTAGGCAACTTTGAAAAGCCTAGGTACTTCATATATGGTCTATTATTGCGTCTTCTCTTTATAATAGTCTTGCACTATAGAAGACATATAATAGACCATATATTAAGTACCTACCATTTTAGTGGAAGTCGACCACTGAACTGGTTTATAAAGCAAAGTGTTGGCTCACCAAGATCAAGATGATGGCGTTGGTAATTTGTACGACTTTTGCACAAATGTTTACGTTTATAGCGGCATTGGGAATTTGTACGACTTTTGCACAAACGTTTCTGGTATTTTCCATGACAGAAATGAAGATAACAATTCCAACTTCTGTGTGTAACTTGTTATGTCATTTGTTCTTATTTTAAATTTGTAAATCCGTGTCTGTAAGTTAAGACTTAAGCTTAAGTGTAAACAAAACAAACGCATCCTTTCTTAATTTTACAAGATATAAGAAGCTTAAATATATAAATAAAGCTACATTGTATAAATCTGTGTCTTTGGCTTTGAAACCTATCTATTAAAACTCAAATTCATAAGTGTTTTTTATCGGTACATAATATTAAGTTATTACAACAATAAATGCATACATTCAGAGTACTCGACTCTCAAGCTTTTTTTTTTTGTCTCGAAATCAAATAAAGTAACTTATTATTAAAGAAGCTTAAGACTTAATATTATTCTGGGAGACATATTTAAATTGTTCCACACCAGCTCACCCCTGTTCCACCATATGTGGTCAGCTACGCAAATGCCCCATGTTTGTGATTGGTTCGTTGATGTTTTCTGGTTTTATGACACTCAGCTGAAAACTGCACTAAAACCAAAACCAATTTAATTATTTTTTAGATCAGTTTTCAGTGTCATAAAACTAAAACCAAAGTACTTATACAGAGCCAATCACAGGAGCAAGTGAAAATGCAATGAGCCAATCAGGAACTGAAGTAATTCACGATTGGTTTTACTTTCAAGAACCAGTCACGAGGAAAAGTAAATGCAATCGTGGATAACTCTCACTAGACGGCGTGATTGCATTTGGTTTGAGTTTAGAACTTGATTGGCTGATAATTAATTACAAAACATTTCTCCCAGCCAATAGAAGATATAAGCAAACGCAAACGCAAAACCAAAGCTATTACTTATTGTTTTCGACACTCAATTGAAAACCGCTCTATCAGAGAGCCATTCATGAGAGCATTTAAAGTAAAGACAAATGAGTCACTAAGCCAATTGCAAACCGAATTACATGTAGTGTGATTAATTTCAGTTGAGTGTTGAAAGTAAAAAGGAGGCCAGTTCCAGCATGTCCCAAGAAGAGAAAATTCTACAATTGATGGTGGAATATAATGTTAAATTCTTTTTGACACAAAGGAATACAACATATTTTGTGGAAAAACAGAAGACATTTCTGGGTTCGAGAGGGTTCGAGAGGCATGGCGTACGGACGCGTGCTATAAACGCTCTCGATATTTTTTCTCCGCGAGAAGAAATTTATAGAGTTATACGAAACCTATCCTTGTGTGAAATATGTCTTTAAATATATCAGCTAAGTCGACTATTTCTCCGAAAGAAAAGTCGTCTTTTAGTCGAAGAAAAAGGGACGAACTTAGCAGCAGCGACTCAGCGAGCTCGCCTATATTGTCAAGAGATGTGAAATTTCAAAGAATAGAGTCTAATGGCGGAGCTACAGAAGACGTGTTCGAGGTGGTCAAGGGTTCAGCAGAGGGAAACTTTGAGTATATATGGAGTGTCTTAAAGGATATTAAAAGTAATACCGACCGGTTGTTGGAGGATAACAAGGTGATGAAAACGGAATTGAAGACGATGAAAACGGAGTTTCAAGACATAAAGAATTCTTTAGAGTTTTATATTGCTGAAGTGGATTCACTCAAGAACGATAATTCCACGCTGAAGCAGACGGTCAAGGCGTTGGAAAATGAAGCGAGAGAGTTTAAGCAAGATTTGAAGGAAGTTACTGACGACCTCGACGATACCGCCGATAAACTGGAAAATTTAGAGCAATATACAAGGAAATTTAATCTCGAATTTCATGGTATCCCTGAGGGCCGCGAATCAACCGAACGCCTTATTTTAAAGATTGCTGAAGCAGTGGAAGTGGACCTCACGGAAGACGATATTGACATTTCTCATCGAATGTCCGTTAGGATAAAGGCAAAGAAGCGTCCTGGATACGTAGGAGTAGAGGAGCAACCAAGACCAATTATTGCTAGGTTCAGTAATTACAAGGCTAAGCAGAAAATGTATCGAGCAAGACGCGAATTAAGGAAGTTTGGCCACGGTGAAATCTTTCCAGATGCTGGTCCTTTATTCATTAATGAAAACCTAACAGCAGTTAAAAGGAAGCTCTTCAAAGATGCAAGAAAATTTAAGTCAGATAATAAACTCCAGGGGTGTTGGACCATCGATGGAAACGTTTTCATGCGGAAAACCGAGGAGTCGCGCCCTATCAAGATCAAGGATAATGAAGATTTAGATAAGTTACTGTAACTTATTTAATAGTAATACCAATAAGTTTAAATGTTTATTTACTCTATTAGCTATTTACGGAAGTTTAATTTTAAATTTGCAGTAAGATTCAGAATTAATTCTCGCTGTGAGATAATTGTCCATCTATTTCACCAGTCAGGTTCAATTTACATGATTTTAGATAATTGCATAAATGTGCATGTTGGTATGTGTTTGTTTAGTTTTTTTATTTTATTTTTGTTTGTTTACTCAAGCCAAATTTACCATCTTTATATTTTGATCTTTAGGTTTTCCTGTATAAATGGATGAATTTGATTTTTCTTTACTATCTTTAAATGTTCGGGGTTTGAGAGAATATAAAAAGTGTAGAATTTTTTTAAATTGGATTACGAAACACAAGGGTGAGAAAGGAATCACGTTTTTACAAGAAACACATAGTACTAACGATGTATCAGTTGAATGGTCCCATAGAACAAGAGCAAAGTTAGTGATGGCCCACGGGACTTCGAAAAGTAGGGGCACTGCGATTGTTTTTGGAGCAAAATTGGATTATAAAATATCCCAAGAAATATTAGATGCAGGAGGGAGATATGTGATAGTATTGTGTGAAATTCAAGGTTCTAATTTTTTATTAGTTAACTCGTATGCTCCCAATGTGGAAAAAAATCAAGTTGAATTTTTTAATGAGATCTTGATTAGAATTAACGAAATTGAGTACCCAGTTGAAACTAATATTATCTGGGGAGGTGATTTCAACTTCTGTTTTGATTTAGACCTTGAATCATCCGGCGGTAATCCAATTCCTAAGGTAAAGTCCATCGAGACAATGGAAACAATCATGCTTGAACTAGATTTATGTGACATATGGAGAATTCGGAACCCCGCTTTGAAAAGGTTCACATGGAGGGGTAAAGGACAAGGTACACGTAGTAGCAGCCAACGTATACATCGTAGATTAGATTATTTTCTAGTTTCAAATGAATTGCAACCTTCTATTGATAACTGTGATGTAATTCCAGCCCCTAATACAGATCATTCGGCCATTACTTTAAAATTATTAAAAGTTAAAGAGGGTAAAAGGGGTCCCTCGTTTTGGAAATTTAATAATTCATTGATAGAAAACAAAGAATATATAAAAGAATTGAAATTGGTAATAAATGATTTGAAGAAGGCTTTGAATGAAGAGGGCATCTTTGATCCACAGTTACGGTGGGAACTGATTAAATATGAGGTACGTAAATTTACAATTAAGTTTTCTAAACATCTGGCTAAACAAAAACGGAGCGTATACAGTAATATTGAGAACAAAATCACTCAGATTGAGAATACGGAAGGTTGGGAAAATGATGAAAGTAAATTAACGGAACATGATAAGCTAACAAAGGAGTTAGAAGAGTTAAGTAACTATGTAATCGACGGTGTTATAGTACGATCCAAGGCAACCTGGCATGAATTAGGAGAAAAAAATACTAGATATTTCTTGACACTAGAAAAAAGAAACAAATCTAAAACACATGTTAGGAAACTCGTTGACGCTGATAACAATGAAATTGTACAGCCACGTGAAGTACTTAAAGAAATCAGGAAGCACTTTAGTCAACAGTTTAAATTCAAATCAGGGAAGACAGAGTCTGAGTGTCTAGAATTTCTTAGTAAAATTAATATTCCCAAATTGTCAGAGGAAGAAAGAATGGCATGTGAAGAGAGGATGACTGTTAATGAATGTTTTAATAGTCTTAAGGCAATGGGGTCCTCCAAAACACCAGGAAACGATGGTTTAACAAAAGAATTTTATTTAAGTATATGGCATGATATCAAGGAAGATTTGGTCAACTGCTTAAATGATAGTTTAAAAAAAGGTTCATTAACAACTTCACAGAAACAAATAATAATTACATTATTGGAAAAGCCAGGTAAAGATAATAGATTCATAGATTCATGGCGTCCAATTAGTTTAATAAATGTGGATGTTAAAATATGTAGTAAGGTTCTTAGTAAGAGGTTATCTCATATCCTTCCTGGTATAATTCATCATGACCAGACAGCTTTTGTTAAAGGCCGAGTAATAGATGAACCAATTAGAATAATTGAGGATATAATGTTTTACGCAAAGAAAAATTGTCTCCCCTTGATCATGTTTGCAGCAGATTTTGAAAAAGCCTTTGATTCGATAGAGCATCCTTTTATATTTGCAGTTTTGAAAAGTTATGGTTTTGGTGAGGGATTTATAAAATGGATACAAGTTCTTTTAGAGGATAATCAAGCGTGTGTTTCAAATAATGGTACAGCTACTGACTTGTTCGCAATTAAAAGAGGTACAAAACAGGGAGATCCTATCTCTCCATATATCTTTATTTTAGTTTTAGAAATAATGGCTTTGATGATAAGAAATTGTAAAGAAATACAGGGAGTGGAATTAGAAGGTAATGTTCGGAAGTTTGTAATATTTGCCGATGATACAACTTTCTTTTTAAGAAATACTACCTCGCTAGAGAAAACGTTAGAAATGTTAGATCTATTTAGAGTGTTTTCATCTTTAAAGATAAATGTAAAAAAATCGGAAATAGGATGGATAGGGAAAGAAATTGTGGAAGAGGGAAAGTTTAAGGATTTTAAATGGGTAGATTTTGAGAAACAAGGAGTTAAAATATTAGGTATTTATTTTACTTACAACAAGGTATTACATTATAACAATAATTTCCAGCGTATATTAACTAACTTAAGAACAATTTTATCTATGTGGCGGAGTAGACCCTTAACATTATATGGTAGAATTCAGGTAGTTCGTTCATTAGCAATATCCAAGTTATTATACATATGTTCGAAAATAGATGTGAAAGATGAGTTTATCAAATTAGTTGATTGTGAATTGAAAAATTTTATATGGAATGGTAAAAAACCTAAAATAAAGCATCAAACGTTGATAGGCGACTATGAATTAGGGGGTTTAAAGGCACCTGATTTTGAATCAATTGTTAAAGCGAATCGTCTAAAATGGGCTACAGCGCTGTTAAGTATAAAACAAGAGGCATGGAAATTCTTGCCCTTAATGTTTTTAAATCAAATTGGGGGTATATTAGCAATAGATCAAAATTTTGAAAAAGAACGAATTCCAAAGTATCTCCCTGATTTTTACAAAAGTGTATTAAGATGTTGGGCGGAGTTTGCTAGGGTAGAAGTAATAGATATTTCTGATATTTTGCAACAATCTTTATGGAATAATAGATATATTAAAATTGATAATAAATCAGTCTTTTTTAAGACTTTTTCGCAACTCAATATTAATAGAATAGTAGACCTATTGAATGAATCTGGTGAATTTAAATGGGAAATGGTAGAGAGGAAAGGCCTCCAAGCTAAGGATTTCTTTCATTGGGCAGGTTTAGTACACTCCATACCAAGAAAATGGAAAGAAGTAGTCAAAAATATAGGTATAATAGAGGGTACTATAGATATAGGAAAAAAATACTTAAAACTTGGGCAAAAGTCGTTTGATATAGAAAATGTTGAGAACTCAAAAGAAATTTATAAATGTTTAATTGGTGCGAAGTTTAAGTCACCTACCTCCCAAATAAATATTATACATCGATTAAAGCCTGAGAGCCCATTAAGTTGGGAAGAGATTTATAGGCGTATATATTCAACAACGATTGATTCTTATTCACGATATTTTCAATATAGAATTTTGAACAACTGCCTTTATCTTAATTTCGATTTATTTCGTTTTAAATTAATTGAGTGTTCACGTTGCTCTTTTTGTTTAATTAACCAAGAAACAATAGATCATTTATTTGTAGAATGTATAGAGGCCAAAAATTTATATTTTGAATTACGAACTTGGTTAGGAAAGCACGATATAAATCTACCACCATCGAATCTTGTAAATATCATATTAGGGGTAAACGAACAGCCACAAAACTTTATTATCTTAATGTATAAATTAGCCTTATATAAAGCAAGAGAGAAAAGAAAAATCCCTACATTAGCTCTATTTATAAACTCTTTAGTGTATTTTGAGAAAATTGAATCCAACGTAGCAAAATCAAGGAACAAAACCCTGGAACACCTTAAGAAATGGGAAAAACTGTTAATTGCAATTAGACATTTTTTTGAATAGGAATAGCTGGCTTAGAATATTTTCTTTTCTCTTTTTGTTTGTTTTTTTTCCTTTGTCTCTTTGTCGTATAAATTTTGTGTAATGTAATTTAGTAATTAGAAATGTTTCCAATTTTGCAATCTTTGGGGCATTCTGAGTGCAAGCCTCGAATCCAGCTCCAATGCCAATTTCGTCGGTTTCATCAAGCTCTTTCCCGTAGAGCGTCCCTTCCACGTGTGTCTCGCAAGAGGCGGGCCTCGATTCGATAACCACAGATCTGTTGTTGTCGGGGACTGGGTTTGTGGCGCCTCAATCTTCTACAGTGCCCCCTGGTGTGCTAGGTAGGTCTTCGAGTGTTGTGCCGTCCTTTGTGAATACTTTTTCATTGCCACTAGCCTACTCTGTGCCGTCGTTGGGTAGCACCTTGCCTCAAACGAGTTTCACATTTGGTTCGAGTGTTCCAAGCATTCCTGAGCTTCCTGCCCCCATTCTTGATCAGCCTTTCGTGGTGGGCCCTGGGATTTCCCCCATCCCGGCCAAGCTTGTGGCCCAAATTAGTGACGGAAAGTACATTGATTTAAGCAATTTAATGGCTGCCAATCTTGTCCTGATTGACGCTGAACCGCAATTGCTGTTCGATGGCCGCGTAGTGCTCACCTTCGGCTCCAAAAAGCAGCGCCGCCAGATCGAGGACGTCTTAAGTTGGGTGGAGGCTTTCACTCTGTTTACCCTTGTTATGACCTCCTATTTTCCTCACCGTTGGAGTGATTTGACAGCTTACGAGCTACTTATCTTACGCACTTATCGTCAGTTCGGTGGGCGAGTGTGGCTCTCTTATGATCAAGCTTTCCGCGAACATGCGGCTGCGATCAACCTTCCTGACTGGTCATCCATCAATATACAACTGTATAACTTTCATGCAGCAGGGGCATCAGCTCGTTCGCTCCCTTCTGAAGCCGTTGGTTCCACTTTTTCCGACATCGTATGCAGGTCATGGAATCGTGGGAGGTGCTCTGCCCCTTACTCATATTGCAAGTATGCGCATAAGTGCAGTGGCTGTGCAGGCGCTCAAAGGGCACAGGTTTACTCAGGCTCATCTAAGTCTGAGCACAGACATAGATCTCGCTCTCCAGTGTCATCTCGGGATGGGTCTGAGGCCAAAAGACGTTAGTCGCATGCTTATTTAGGATTATTTGACAGTCAACAATGGAAAATACGAGACTAAGAGTCAATAGTGGCAGGCTTAACCTATATTATTCTGTCCAAGTTGTATGCCTGGATTATTTGACTGTCTTCATGTCCTGTAAGCCTGGTTAGTTTGTACTACAGAGGTTTTCCATATTTTTTAATTTTTGAGGCTACATGTATGCCCAGACAAATGGTATGATTGTCCTTAGTACTTGTATACCTTAAGGGTTATCTATATTAAAGCCTATTTTTGGTTTATTTAGTATTTATGTTGGAGTTTCTCTTTTCCTGCAGCTGCCGGCCTTCCCCCAGTAGCTAGGGTCAGCGGCGTAGTTCGCTATGGAGCTTAGGAATCATCCAGACTGTGACCGCGATTCTTATGTGCTAGAAGGGCTGCGTAATGGCTTCAGGCTAGGTTTTTATCATCATTCAAAACTCAAACCGGCCAAGCGGAACAAGCCCTCAGACTACTAATGTGCTAGAGCAATTGACGACTATCTGACGCCCCTTTTCTTCCCCGCCCTTACCAAACTTGCACATTAGCAGCTTTGGGGTCATTCCCAATAAGGCACAGGCTCATTGTAGATTTGTCTTCTCCGGGGGGCTTTAGCGTCAATGATGGCATTGATCCTAATCAATATATACTGCAATACATTAGGATAGACGAGATTATTCGCATGGCAGCCAAACATGGTCAAGGTGCTCTTATGGCTAAATTCGATGTAGAGGCAGCCTATCGCAATATTCCAGTCCACCCAGAAGATCGTTTTCTTCTAGGTCTAAAATGGCGTGGTCAAATTTTCGTTAACTTAATTCTCCCCTTCAGGTTGTGCTCGGCCCCATTTATTTTCGACTCAGTGGCAACCATGGTTGAATAGATTATTGTCAACAATTACATGGTATTGGACTTAGTTCATTACCTTGATGAAGGTCCCTCTACGTCTCTGGTAGTACTTGGCATCCAACTTGATTCTGTTAATCAGACAGCTCCCCTCCCGTCTGGCAAATTAATTGCTCTGCAGGCACTAAAAGTCGAGTCATGGGTTGTGAGGCGCTGGTGCAATAGGCAGCAGTTGGAATCCTTGATTGGCCATCTTCATCATGCAGCAAAAATGGTATGGCCTGGTCGGACCTTCATTAGACGCATGATTGATCTTCTTAAGGTTACCGGATACCTTCAAAACGAAAAAGATGGGAACATTTTTTTTCACACAGAAATGTAGTTTTAGTAGTAGTGTCTCATATACCAAAAACTCCGTTCAAAACATTTTTCTATTGACGGAGAAATACCAAAAGGAAGTTTTTAACCGGAAGTAAAAGGTTCTTTTTGATTGACAGTAGATCAATAAACACATGACAAGTGCTCACTCGCCCGTAACGACGGTGTGGGAAATCATTTCATATACCAATGTTTACGTTTATTGAGAAAAGTTTTTCCACACACGATTCCACAATTCCATCGAATGTTGGCCTTATATCTTACAAAAAGCAAGCAGGATGCCCTAACCCTAAACCCTTAGCTTGAAAAACAAAGAAAAAAGAAAAGCAAAACGAGGCCAAACAATCCATACGACTACAATTACAAAGCCAAATAAGAGTTCTCGCAAAACCCGACAAGCGTTCGTATTTTCACTTTCAGACAGTGCCGATTGGTCCACATCTGAACATAAAGTAGAATTGATAAGACCCAGCCGAGAGAATATTTGTTTCCAAGAAAGCTTAGATGGAAACGTAGTTTGGCGGTGACCCTGAATCGGTTGAACCACGATCTCGCTATTGCCGTGCTGTTCCAGACGCCTGCAAATCGCTGTCTCCTCTACTAACTATGCTGGCATTCAAGGCGTCTCTATAGCTATAGGTGTTCACCTTGGCTTTGCCCCTCGAGGTCTTTTTGTCTTTCCCATTTTTCTAGCCTGGGAAACCAGCTGACTCTTACCGCTACCATTTTTCAATCACACAAAGTCCCTCTCTCCACTCTTCTGAATATTTACAGTTCACTTATTTATCCTTACATATCCTATGGTTCAGCAATCTGGGGTCAGGCAGCCCAAATACACCTTAATAAAATCATACTTCTACAAAAACGTGTCTTACGACTTATGTATTTTGCGACAAATAGAGAACATGCTATACCATGATTTTTAGCCTCTAATATACTTCCAATTAATATGTTATATTACAAAACACTTTCAGTCCTAATGTATGAAATTAACAATAACACTGCTCCTCCTAACATAATAAATTTATTTAACTGTGTAAGCTCCGTACATTCCTATAATACTAGATCATCAACAACAGGAAAATTCTATTTGAAATATTCAAGAACTAAACATCAAAGTGAATCCTTCTCTCGCATTGGTGTAAAAATATGGAATGGGATTCCTGATCACTTACGGAGAAAACAGTCTAAAACATTATTTAAGGCAAATATCCATAGAACTCTTTTACAGGTTTTGAAACAGGAGGAGACCTATGTTGATGTCACGGTATTAATTGAAAAAGTTTCTAAAACGTCCTTAACGTCATGATCATTATAAAAACAAAAATAAAACAATAACAACAAAAAATCTTCCTATTTATTTATTTATTTATTTATATATATATATTGTTACTTATTTATTCATAGTTATTGTAAATTTGTTTAATTATTGTAAAATTTGTATAGTTATCACAAAATATCTTCCTCTTAAATAAGAACTATTATAGCACTACCCGCCTCGATTAGATAAGCTATCTGCGGGTGTGTTAAGAAATATGTATTTATAGACCCTATGCATAAGTCCTGGTAACTAGCATGTCAACGAGGCTGGTAGGTCCTCTGGAATGTTGAAATTGAAGTGCCCGGGGAGATTGTGAAATGCACTGAATGAATGTTCAGTGAAACAATGCCGTTAATTTGCAATGCGCCTGGCTGATTGTACTATAAAGAAAAATAAAGGATAAATGAGGACAGATTAGCAACATTTTTCAACTAAACAATCATGTTCAACATGTTTCACACCTCCTGCTAGTATTTCAACTTCAACATTCCAGAGGACCTACCTGCCTCTTTTTCGTGTTGTGACCGCGCGAGTTATGCATAGTGTGTATAGATACTTGTTAATAAACTTGAAACTTGAAACTTGAAACTACAAATTGGCACATCTCGTCAACAACAACTAAAAATGATGTCTACGTCGAAATGAAAGCAGACTTTGAAGAAGAGGGTGTGTCCAATTGTGCGGAGGCAACGTTTAGAATGATCTGGAATAAGCACTTTGTCCACGTGAAAATTCCAAAGGTGAGAATCGTGTGCTTTTTTGGTGTCAGCTTTTAATTATAATTGATCTGTACACGTTAGGCTAAGATAGTTCATAATGTACATGTAGATGATAGACCAAAACCTGAAATGGGTGAATCACATTGATATGATATCGAAAAAAATGGCGTCTGCGATAAGTGCAATTAAACGCATAAGAGACTTTGTCCCCTGTGAAATACTTCTTATGGTTTACAATGCTTTAGTTCAACCGCACTTTAATTATTGCAGTGTGGTATGGGGAAATCGTAACAAAGGCCTTTCTAAAAAGCTCCAAAAATTTCAAAACCGTGCCGCGCGCATAGTAACTTTTTCAAGTTACAATGCTAGCGGCGAAGAGTTATTTAGGTCTCTATAAAATTGGAAAAAGCTTGATCATCAACGTAAAGTAGATAAAATCAATGTTGGTGTATAACGCTTTGCATAATGAAACCCCGGAGAATTTGAGCTCAAAATTTATTAATAGATCTGAAATAAAACATTATAGTCTAAGAAATTCAGAAAATAAACTGGCAGTACGCTCCGCACACTGACTATTACAAAATAAGTTTCAGTTATAGCGGAGCAGTGCTGTGGAACAGTTTACCCCAAAACCTAAGACACGTATCGTCGTTGACAGACTAAGTCTCAAATAATTTGTCATGACTTTCAGGGTGATATGTCATAATAATGACACGCGATAAACACAGCGTCTTTGTAAAGGATTTTTAGTTTGTTTGATCATGTAGTTTAGTTTCTAGTATTAGTAGTAGTATGGTATTCGCGTATTATTAGTGTCATTAGAATTATTAGTATTAGATGGAAATCATTATGGCTATTTTATTCTTATCTTTTGATTTTATATTGTTATTATACATTACATTATTAAATATATCTAAACCTGAAGGACACACGATCGCAAAGCACGTTGGTCCATTTCACAAAATCGGCTCATTTCGCACAAGCTGCCGTCGAGCGAACATCTCCGAGAGAGCTGTTTGAATCGGTGAAGAGCGTTTTTTTCGGGTATTAAAAAGCAAGTTGTTCCCTCACGGGGATGAATTACCTTCTACAGTTTATCGAAAATTGTGCGAAAAGCGCCACAGAGCAATTCAAAGGGAAAAAAGCGACGGTCTCCAGCTCCACGAAATGCCGCAAAATCAAGGCTCAAAATATTGAGTCGAAGCTCGCAATTAGTTCGGTGTACATATAGTACTGCTTGAAGTGGTACGCCGACTAAATTAATAGGAGCGTTCACTCTGTCAGCCTTTTGTTATTGTTTATAAATTTATTATAAATTTTGATATTTCGAAAGAAAAGCCAACACTTCATCTTTGACTAGCAGATGAGACCCAGTTTGCTGAGACTTTCGGACAGTATCCTTCCCCTGCTAACTGATTTCATATTTCAAGGATAATCACACAGGCTTCAATTGCATCGGTACATAAGCAGTGGACTGGTACAAAACGTATTACAATGGTCTCTGATGAGCCAAGCTAAGCTTATATATGTTGTACTACATGTAGGCTGTGTAAAACAAACAGATCATACTACACAGCCTAATTTTATTTGGTCTTGTTTTTGCAAATATATATATATATATACTGGTATATTATTTTCTGCTTTTTGTCAATATTTTTGCTATCATGTCTGATTTCTAAGCAACCAAGTCCAGAATTGCTTTAAACATGATAGTCGATGCAACAAGTTTCCTACCCTTTATAACATTTGGCTTTTGATACAGGAACAGAAGAGAGTGACATTCCAGTTGCTTGTGCATAATTATATAGATAGGATACTAAACCAGCATATAATTTTATCGAGACGAATAATTATTACAGAACAATATATATAGCCTGTGTAGCAGTGCAAGGGAGGGGGACAGTGGAGCTACTTGTGCTGCTATGCTGGCTAAGAACAAAATTCACATTAGCTATAGTCCTGTTCAATAATACATTTAAGCAGTGGTGTCGGGAGGGGGAGGGGCAGTTACTTCCCCCCCTCCCCCTCTCTGCCCAGTTTCAGAAGAGACACAAGTCATCAATGAAAATGTCTCAGAATTCATCACACCCCCACCCCCTCTCCCCCAGTTTCCCCCAATTTTAAGGACCTCCCTATGCCCCAGAATTTAAGCATTAATTAGCTTTTCTATAATTCAGGTTGATTTGTCCTATGAAATAATTATGGTACATACATTGTACATGTAAACCTTTTTTTTTTATTGTTTCCATTTATATTAAATTAGGTAATTTAAATATTTCCACAAGTGTAATGTAGGTGCACAGAATCAAGTAATGCACTTATCAGCAGCTTCCGCCAGGGGTAGACCCCGGGACGATCAAGGGGATTGCAAAAAGAGGAAGATTCGTCGATGGGTTTTGTCAAAGTTTCCAAGTCTCTAATGCGTGCTTTTAAGAAACTCATCCACATTGAGAAGTAATAATTTCCACCGTAAAATATAGGGCTAAAAGTACTATAAACACCACCAAAATGACTCAATGATCAATATAAATCAATAAACCAACACATGTTAAAATATGTGACGAAACGTAGAAGAAAAACTCGTGACCAGCGTTTGACTTACAGCCAAAATGACACTTTCCACTGTTGATTCGCCGCCATCTTGAAAGCTTCACTTTTTTGGAAAAATAATGCTTTGCGGTCGTAGCGCCAGCACCACCTGGTGTATAAATAAAGTTTTTTTTAAATAGCCCCAACCCCCCAACCCCCCCCCCCCCCTTATAAATGTGTTTCGTTCACCGTTAGACTTATAAATGTGTTTGTTATAAATGTGTTTCGTTCACCGTTAGACTTGCAATCAACTTGCGATGGGTGGCCAAATGGTGAAAAACTAATGCGTACGAATTTCACCTCGATCAAAGTAAACGCAAGTGGGAGGCCAAACGCAAGTCAAGAAATTACGCGAGTTCGTTTGGCCAGGGCTCAACTAAACACTATGTGTCACAACCAAATTTGTTTTTCAGGAAAATAGGTTTGGGAAATGCGATACATGTTCTACCATAAAAGATCAGCTACGATCTACGATGGATCGTCTGGAAAAGGCACGAGAGGAAAAGAGTCCACGTAGCTTTTGTAAGGTAAGTCAGCTGATACAAGAAAAATCGTAACTCTACTTCGCCGATTACTCGTACGCAAAAGGTTGAGTTGCCAAGTAGAGCTGATCGACCTGATAGAGCTGAAACCAGCCAGGAAGGTGCCATCAAGGAGTGGCTGGCACCACATGCTCTAGAAATCCACCGTCTGAGGGACTTTTATCACTTCTCTTTTGTCCGAAATGAAGAGGGGAAGTGTGTGATTAGTGACTATAAACTCTGGTGTAGTGCAAATACGTGGGACAGAGATAGGTGGGAGCCCCTGGGACCACTATTAAAGGAACTACCTGACGGACTTCCAGATATCGTGAAGCCCAACTTTGATGCTGTGGAATTTAAAAGACTTCAGAACATGGTAGAAAGCTGCACTAGCAAGGGCATATTTAACGAGGAAGACCAGCGACTCTGGGATACATTTCTGCCTGAAGAGAGGGTTTATGCTGAACCATACGCCGACTTAGGGGAACTTGATTACGATAAATATCTTCTCTCAGTTATGATGGCCCCTTCAGTCAGTCTATACGGTTGTTGCTGTAAGAGTAAGGCGCTGCTGCTCCTTTGGGTTTACATTTTATCGTCCTCGAAAACACAGGAAGCGGACGTGCAGAAATAGGACGACGGTGTAGGGTAATGGGAGAGGCGAGACGCGGATCCAGTAAAAAAATGACCGTTTTCCAATGTTGTGGAGCCGAAGACTCAGTGTTGAGAGTCTGCGGATGCTCTCGCGGAAAATGTTTTCAGATTTAGCCCTCTAAAATTCCATTTCCTGTGTTCTTGAGCCGACTGGAAAGCTGCTTGGGAGTAGAACGATAAAACTATTGTTTTCGTTCTTTATTGTACCATTTGTTACTCGAGTATTGTTGCATTGCCGAATAATTCAAAGAAATTACCTTATTTGTCAAGACCTGACCCTGATGATTTTAAAATTTCAGAAATCTGACCGTTTTCCGTAAAATGGCGGAAACCGGTCTGGATCTGCGCCTGGGGGCGCTCTCTCTTTTTGCCCACGCTCAGGCCCACATCTCGTCCCCCTTGCTACCCTAGTTCCGAAGAGGATGTTTTGTGAGCAAGTGACCTTTTTTTTTTCAAGATTACGGAGGCTTTTTTCGTTGTGATAAACTTAATAGTATTGGTAAACTGTGCATGCTATTCATTATTAGACGACAATTACCATAAGGAAAGTCTGGGATACATCGCTTGTGGGGATAATCGTTGGCCGATTGATGACCTGAGAGAGAGAAAGATCCCAGATGAAATGAATCCTGCAAACCTGCAAACCTGCAAGCCCTCAGGACAAGCGAAGCTTATGTACGTGGGGAGGGCCTCCTTCCTGTAATTAAATGGTTTAAATAGAGTTGTCATATTGCAG
The DNA here is from genome assembly GCA_030867875.1 of Actinernus sp. WN-2022. NCBI lineage: Eukaryota > Metazoa > Cnidaria > Anthozoa > Actiniaria > Actinernidae > Actinernus > Actinernus sp. WN-2022. The sequence continues at coordinate 1,155,186 of JAOWCC010000055.1, read as the reverse complement.
TGTACTTAGTATCAGAGTTTATGATCAGACCATTCTGTATGGAAGATCACAAATATATAACGGCACTGAACAACATCATGCATGATGAAGCATGCCATATACATAAATGATATTTTTTTAAATGTTAAGATTCCGCTAGCCCAATAATTGCCAGTTTTTGTCGACAAAACTCTACCAGGATAACAGTGAGGCTGCCGCTTTTGTGCTAACAAGACTAGCTCTGAACTTCTCCAGGCCTTAGTTTTAGTTGAAATACGCATAAACTAATAACTGATAAGGCTTTTTATTGGATCCTTTTTAGGTGTACATTGGATCATATGCCCCACCAAGAGAAGTATAACGAGAGTTGATTGAGAACCAGGACCTGAATGAACTGGAAATGGGAATGATGGTGGCGCTTGATTTGGAAACGTACAACGAACGTCCCTTGATAGGAAAGGTAAGAGAGTTGAAGGAGGATGTGATTGGGATAGTTTGATACGGAGGAACATGGACGACAAGATGGACGCTCGCGAAGAAAAGAAAAGGAAGGACCTTAGTAGACTGGACCGAGGAAGTACCGAAGGATACTGTTATTTTATTCGACTTCTCGTTGACGAATGGAGGCAAGCTCCGAAATGCAACTGTACGAGCCTTAAGGGAACGCTACACAGAAAAGCAATAACAAGTGACGTTGGATTCTTTTGAAGCGCTCTCTTATCAAATTATCTGATACTTTAAGCCCTGGCCAAAGGCGGACTCGCATGTCAACGCAAATTTGGAAATAAAAACTTGCGCTCGACTTGCGGGCCGGACCAGACGGACTTGAAAGAATTGGCACAATTTTAATCGTAAACAGCCATTTCTATACTGTTTAGTCAAAATCTCGCTTAAATTTCACAACTTTAATTCACGCTGCGATCTTATGTAGAAAATGAAATCACTCATTAGCACAGTAATCTGGCGACATTTTCTAGTGATTTGGGAAACAAAGGGCGAAGAGTAACGAACTGATACATTCACTGCCTTGCAGTATCTCAGTATAGCCTGGCAGCATTGTCTAGTGATTTATTGGGCAAATGAATTCACTGGCTAGCGTACTGAATTCTGGCGGCATTTTGTAGTGATTTATGTAGCAAATGAATGCTCTGGCTAGCATGCAGTATTAAACTGGCCACGAGTCGACTTTAAAAACGGGCTCTGAAGTAAAAAAAATCAACGTATCTCGTAAACGGAGAAAGTCTAGCAGTAACTCTGCATGGTGGCATTTTATAGTGATTAATGTAGCAAATAAATTCACTGGCTAGCAGAAACTGGCGGCATTTTAGTCATTTATAAATGTGGCAAATGAGTTCACTGGCTCTGGCGGTATTTTCTAGTGATTTTAATATGTGGCAAATGAATTGACATTAACTCTGCCGGCGTTTTCTAGTGATTTATGTGGCATAAAAAGTCACTGCCTAATAGTATAAATTCTGGCGGTATTTTGTAGTGATTTCTGGCGAGCACGGTTTCTTATCACTAGCTGCATTTTCTAGTGATTTATCGGCAGGAAGCCAACGGAGCTCAATCATTATTAGCTGTCATGGAATGTAATGGAAAATTCTGGATGATAAACTAGAAATTGATTGCCCGTAACGTGACCGTAACGTGAGCGTAATAATTGGATTACTTAGGTAGGTCACTCACGTAAGGAGATTACTGCATAAACATTGATTGTATCGTATTATTTTGCCTGTGCGTGTGAAGTAATCAGGGTTGGGTAAGAATACGTGGGTTGCATGGTCATGTAAAGGAAACTACGTTGTAATAATGTAATGTTGTTCCTGTATGATTTAGCATAAATAGAGCTTTAGAACATGATTGTAAAGTAGAACGATAGATCGCAGAAACACGAGAATGCGAAGCGAACGTATGTATCGAAAGTTGTAAACGGTAATTGAGTGTTGGAATAAACGGAGAAAATACAGTTCTGCTGTGTGAGTGGTTGAACCAGCAACTAGTAGAAGATCTGCGGGGAGATTTCTACGACACATGGTCCTTCGAGCCGGATTCAACAGTTCATTTCCAAGCTAGATTTACCGAGAGAGTGCTGTGCCAGAGCGAAAATGGCAGAACTCGAAAGAAACGCAAGACAATAGGGGGTCATCGGGCTCATGCAAAGAAGCTCGTCGCGCAGCTCCACGAGATGATGGCTGGCGGCGGAGAAATCGAGGAATACGAGTTCCAGAACCTGCAGATGTGCCTTAAAGAGAAATTTACGCTGTTGAAGACACTAGACGAGGCGATCCTCGACATAATAGAGGAAGACGAAACTGTAAGCGAAGATGATGTCGCCAAGGAGATAGGCGAAGCAGGAGATATTAGTGCTGAGATACGTAAAGCAGTGCTGAAGATCGAAGCGAAGTTGGCGAAGAAAACCGAACCGCAGATAAGTCCAGGACAGACTGAACAAGCGAAGTCGGTGCGAGCCAGGCTTCCAAAGCTAGAGGTGAAGAAGTTTGGAGGCGAGGTGTGCAAGTGGCAAGAATTCTGGGACTGTTTCGTGAGCTCTATCCACAACAATACAGGCCTGTCAAATGTTGACAAGTTCTCATATTTGAGAGGGCTGTTAGAAGAGCCGGCGAGGTCAGCCATAGCGGGATTTTCCCTGACAGGAGCTAACTACGAGTCGGTTGTAGAACTGCTGAAGAAACGATTTGGTAAAAGGACGGCGGTCCAAAGGGCGCACATAAGTGAGCTGTTGAAAGCTTCGCCCGTTTATGGGGAGAGAGACACGCCAAGATTGAGGGCTCTGTGCGACAAAATAGAGACTCATTACCGGGGACTGGCCGCGATGGAGGATTCTGAGGAGACGTACTCCACCATAGTCGTACCGGCGTTGCTTGAAAAACTCCCAGAGACGGCTGACGATCACTAGAGGGGAGGTGTTCCTAGACTGGACGTTGGAGAACTTTCTGGAAAAATAACGAGAGGAAGTAGAGCTGAGGGAAAATCACAGACTCCAGGGGTCTGTAACCAGCAGGACGGAGACGAGTCCAGGACGTCATCAAGAAAACCGGGGAAGAGCCCAAGGGACGACGGGCAGTGCACTGTTCACGAAAACTCAGAGGGATGGGTGCGCATTCTGCCGAGGGAACCACCCGCACGAGGAGTGTAAACGAGTGACAGACTTAAAGGAACGTAAGAATCTTATACGTAGATACTCTCGGTGTTATAATTATTTATGTAAGGGCCACAGAGCCGCTGATTGTAGGGATAAAATTAAGTGTAAAAATTGTAGCGCAGAGCACCACACCGCTATGTGTAATGCTCAATCAGGGGGGACCACGCCCACAGAGGGGGGAATTAGTGCGTCCAGTAGTACGTTAGGAGCAGGGAAAGGCTCTGCTACAAACCCCAGCACGGCGGGATTGTTAGTCGGGGCTGGGACGAAGGTTGCTTTACAGACCGCACAGGCGGTGGTTAAGAAACCGGGAGGCCAAAGTAGTAGGGTCAGGATAATTTTCGACTCGGGAAGCCACACGTCGTTCATTACTGCTAGGGCAGTAGAAACTAACGTTATTCCGGTTGTTAGAAAGGAATGGCTTAACTTAACTACGTTTGGTGAGAAAACCAGGGAGGACATCCTTCCAGGGAGTTGAAGGATGTCGTTTTAGTATACGTAATGCCTCTAGAAGGCGGTAGAACGTTGTCCCTGGAAGCTTATGTTGTGCCGGAAATTACACACATTAGCAACGTACACGTAGAGGTTGTTAAGAACGACTTCCTCACCTGAAAGATCTTTGGTTTTCTGACGTAAATAAGACTAAAGAAGATCTACACATAGATCTATTAATAGGCGCTGATTATCTCTGGAATTTCCAGAAGGGCACTATTATACAGGGGGAGACTGATGAGCCAGTGGCAATAGAAACAGAGTTAGGCTGGGTTTTATCAGGCCCGCTCAAAGCAGAGTGCGGAGAGAGTGTGCCGTATATTAATGTTAACAATGTCGTGGCGGATTGTGCAATGCCAGACAGGTATGCGTTAGAGAGTGAAGTTCACAAGCTGTGGGACTTAGACAGTTTAGGGATTAGAGAAACTGACAAGGTACACGAAGCCTTTAACGATAACATTAAATTTAACGGCGAGAGATATTCGGTGCGGTTGCCGTGGAAGGTAGGTCACGCCACGCCTCCGAGCAATAGCGCTGCGCCGCCGGGCTAAATATAGATTAGCCGACCTTTGGACCCCCCGCATGACTCAGACAAACATTGCGAATTGTTGTCTGCGTTTCAAAGTAAATTGACCGGCGATCCCGTAAACTCTTCAAAGATAAATGTATAAATCAGCACAACTGAGCTTTAAAAATGGTTGCCACAAAGCATTGCTGTTGGGGGGAATGCACCAGTGATTCAAGATATCCAGAAAAGCTTCACAAATCGCTGAAAAAGCGGCTGGAAGAAGGCAAAGCTGTATTCATTCCTTTCCCGAAGCCATCACAAGGACTCGAGAGATGCCAGGCTTGGTTAAACGCTTGCTCTAGAAAGAATTTCCCTATTGAAAAGATAAACAGAAGCAAATATATCTGTTGTCTTCATTGGCCAGGGGAGAACGGGCCTACAGATGAGGTTGATGTTCCCTTGAAAGCAACCCTAACTGAGAAGGAGAAAGTAAAAGCTTCGACGACAAAAAAGCGAAAACAACCGAAGGTCAGAACTTCGTCTGCTCCCCCTAAAAAAAAGCGTTTGATACAAGAAGATGATTGCTCTAAATCAGAAGCAAGCTTATGCATGGATGAGTCCTCTATGTCAACTTTCGATTTATCTGCGAACGAGAAAGGCACACAAACAGATGTTTCAAAGCATGAATTGTCCTCAAAGATAGAAACAATGATGCTTCGAAATAGCATTCGAACAAGACAAAACAGTCAACAACAAAACAACATTGTGAGTAACATTGCCTACGAAGTTATTATTAATAATTCTGTAAATATGAAGCACTTTACTGGGCTTACTACTTTGCAGTTTGATGTGCTTTACACATTTCTGAATGATGTTTGTCCTTTAGACACAATCTCATATTGGACCTGCAAAGGGCCAAGGGCTGGAATAAGTAAAGTAAATACAAGAATTTCTAAGTGGTCTACAAGAGAAAAACTTTATATCTGCTTACTTCGACTGAGGATGGGATTCAACATAAAAACTCTCTCTGTTTTATTGAGCTCCCCAGAAAGACCAATCAGTGAGACACAAATTCGAAGAATTTTTACAACTTTCATACAGTTATTGTATAAAGTATTTCGGGATATGGAAGAAGTTATGTTTCCTTCTAAGGAACATTTGAGAAGATTCCTACCAAGAGTGTTCAAAACTATGAGGAATGTCCGCTGCAGCGTCGATTGTACAGAGTTCCGAGTGCAAACCTCAAGGAATTTTGCACAACAGGGGAACACCTACTCACAATACAAGCATGCAAACACATTGAAATGTCTGATTGCTGTTACCCCAAATGGGGGGGCATGTTTTGTGTCTGATCTATTTGAGGGGGACATAGATGATGTCAAGATATTTGAAGAGAGCGGTATTTTGAAGCACATCGAGCCTTATGATATCATTTTAGTTGACAGAGACTTTACAGTGCAAGACTTGGTAAATCCACTGCAGGCAAGAATACATATCCCTGCATTTTTGAAAGGGAGGGGGCATTTAAGCGCTGCAGAGGAACTGTCTACAAGGAAAATTGCAAAAGCAAGAATCCATGTTGAAAGATTTAACCAGAGGTTGAAGTTTTTCAAGTTGGTTGGACAAATAATCCCTCTTTCGTTAACACCCCTTGCCACTCAGATGGTAGTTGTTGCATGTGCTTTAGTAAATTTTCAAGAGGTTTTGTGCAAATAAATACATGGACATGAATCAGTAAATACAAGTTTTGAATTTATTGAAATTTATATTTTTATTCAAATATAGCCACTGTTTAATCTTTCTTCTATTGCGTGACGCAAGAAAATATATATGCCAACCACAGGAAAATATGGAAGGAAAACCTGCATGGTAAACAATTTCACACTATAGTGTATGGATATAACATGGATATTTTCTTGATCACCATGTAATCTACTTTTGCCTTTAGTTGAAATTCTGATGCATATACTGTTTAGATGTATTCACAAAATTATTTACAAAATACTACATAGCTTAAACAATACCCTACCGGTTGTTTCTGAAAAACACTAAGACCTGAATTGGACCTGTTACACTCTTTAATGCCATCGTACTCATACCAAGTGCTATTCCAGAAAAGCAAACAAATATAGTGGTTTCCATTCCACAGTGTTGCAGCATGTAGATGCAACAATTTTCCATGGAGTACAATACTGTGAGGCATGTCTGATATGTTCAACATACCTGCTCTACTGAGAAGGTCAATAGAAAAAATAAAAAAGTTCTGGAAATCTAGGATTATGCGGTGTGAACTTGTCCTTTGTCCAGCACAATGCCAGGTTATATGCTGATTTCCTGCAACATCATGAGTTGTGTCTTCTTGATAGTTGGTATTTGCAGAAGGTCTCTGCTTGAACTTTCGCCCACACTTAGAAGGCCTTGGATATAACCACTCATCCAAAGCACTATTGAATACACTATTACCATCAGTGGGGAGACTAAGTACAATATTACCAGTACGATGATAGTGGGTGGGGGTTGGACATGTACTCTGGTTACATTGTGTTTCGACTGATGTTGATAAATAAGGCAGCAATTGCTGAATGAGATAATCTGCCTCATTGCCATATAGGTCAATAATACCTCTAATTGGAAGTGGTATAAGTGGTAGCACAGTCAGTTTAGCATCCGCAAATAAATTATCATCAATCAACAGCATGGCTGTCTTTAAAGCATCACCTACATGTCCTAAGTTACTTAGTTCTAGATTTCCTGATTTTACTAATACTTGTATAATCATAAGCCAGTTATCTAGTGGACATGTATTGCTAAGTGTGATACCAGAACTAGAGATTCCTCCCCAGGGAATAGTGACTAGGCCTTTAGCACAAGATTGAATAAATGTGCTTTGATTTACTAACATGTTAGCAATCTCCAATTCATCATTGCTATGTGACCTAAGCTGAGCTACACTTGCAAGTATGTTGGGACTAGGTGGCCCTTGTGGCTGGGGTAGGGGACTAGGTGGCCCTTGTGGCTGGGGTAGGGGAGTAGGTGGCCCTTGTGGCTGGGATAGGGGAGTAGGTGGCCCTTGTGGCTGGGGTAGGGGAGTAGGTGGCCCTTGTGGCTGGGGTAGGGGACTAGGTGGCCCTTGTGGCTGGGGTAGGGGAGTAGGTGGCCCTTGTGGCTGGGGTAGGGGAGTAGGTGGCCCTTGTGGCTGGGGTAGGGGAGTAGGTGGCCCTTGTGGCTGGGGTAGGGAACTAGGTGGCCCTTGTGGCTGGGAGCAAGGTCTTGGAGGTATGACACCAGTTTGTGGCTGTGCTGGCAGGATGAAAGGAAACAAATCTCTCGGAACTCTCATGGCAAAAACCTCAGGACCAATAACACGAAACCACAAGCAACTAAGGTATGTTAATATGTCAGCTATCAGTGTTTCATTTCTGAAAACCCTCTCGACAGACACAGGACCATCCTGAGCATAGAGCACAAAATCGCAATATGTTCTTTCCGTCACAAGCAGTTGCATTTGAATCTGGTAGTAATAGCTATGTCCAGTCTTGAGAAAGCACTTCCCATCAGTGATGCTAAAGCATTGTCGGGCCAGAGTATCCTTAGTAGCTACATTGGTGCCCCCTTTTACCACCTCTTCGATGCTATGCTTCTTGAAAATCTTTAGAGACTTGATCTCCAGTAGCCCATCATCATCAATCAGACCATCAGGGGAGCATCCAAGGAAAGGAAATTTGGGGTTGATCCAAAGTCCAGAACCAGCAACCTTCTTGTGAGTTTGATCTTGGTATTTTTGGATGGCCTTGTCTTCACTTTCAAGACCATATTTCATCCATGTTGATTGGAAATTTCCATTTAACTTCCACATGTGGGACGCAATAAATTTCATTGCCCGAACAGCTGCGTTCTGTGCACCTTGGCTTACTAATTTGCCTACCCTTACAGCCTCCAAACATGTAGAGGCTGTAAGGCGAAGCCACCGTTCAGAACTCCATGCATCACTGCCACTCTGGGATAATGTATTGGGAATTTCACCAACAGTTTCCAGGGTACTAAGGTTATCATAGAGGTGAAGAACTTGTTTAGCCAGTAATGCCGTTTCATTATCATCCAAACTATAATCCATGTATGAGATTTTTAGCTGTGTCTCCCACATGGATAGGCTCTCATGTTCATTTGCGCTAACCGTCTGCAATTTAGCAACAAGTCCGTTTATGTGTTCCTTATTTACTGATCTGGATCCTAACGGTCTTGGGTCGAAGTCCATGACTGAAATTTTCCCTTTCTTTCTTTTTGTTGGGTATTCTGCTAAAGAAAGTCGTTGAGGTTTTTTTTTACGTTTTTTCCCCTTGTTCCAGGAACATTCATTACTGGTACATGGTGCCTTTGTTTTCCATCCTTGGTTAGTAGTGTAGTCATCTAGAGCCAGAAGGACCGCTATAACATGACTACAGCGACCCAACGCAGACACTTTACAAGGCTCACAAGTAGCATGGATAATAGCACCGCTATAAACCGAGATTGAAATGCAAACATTATGAGGGAGGTCAGATCTCATCGACGGCCACACGTGAGCGCGCACGAAATATAAATCGTTCGTTCGTGCATCCTCCATATCGTGAATGAATCCACTCTCAACGTATTTCCTACCATTCTTGAATGGTTTGTCAGTCATATGTCCAAGGCCTTGATCTTCTTCTTCATCACTCGAATAAGCACCAGATTCTCCTGCAGGGAGAGACTCGAGCGCATAATGGTAAATATGGCCATAGTTAAAAAGCTTCGGGATGTCCTGCGAGGGAAAAGAATGCCAGCCAGATTTTGGGAAATCAACAATCGAGCGGCGATTTGTGCTAGTAGCAGCATCATTCCCTGCATTCTCTCTCTCAGCTTTTGCATTTAACCATTTGCCATTGTCGATGCTTGGGTCGAGCAAATGGTGATTTCCACAAGCTATACAGTCTTTAACACGTGTGAGGAGTTCGGCACGTTTTCCGCCTAGTTTAAGGCCCCTGCACTTCAACCACCGCTTTAGTTGTTCAACTGTGTAGTCCTCAGGTTCACTATTGAATTTCGAGCCGGGAACACAGTCGTTTTCCGTTAAAACTAGAACCGATTTGATAGAAGAACTATTGCAAGCCGCCATACAAACTGTTAGTAGAAAGAAGGAATATCCGGTTTGTTTGTCTGAGTCTCTGCAGGGGTCAAAATTCAGTGACGTCATGACGGCGTAACGCTATTACGAAAACAGCCTGTCACGCATGAAAGGCCAGGTAAGACGGCTCAGAAAGGATCCGGGACTGTTAACAGAGTACGATGCTATTATAAAAGAACAGCTAGAATCAGGAGTAATCGAAAGAGTGCCAGAGTTAGATACTGCAGAGCAGGTTCATTACTTGCCTCACCAGGCAGTAATACGTAAAGATGCGCTTACGACAAAGGTGAGGTTAGTGTACGACGCTTCGGCGAAAGAAGGTAAGCGTGGGGTGTCGCTTAACGATTGTTTACACGTAGGGCCGTCGCTTAATCCATTGCTAATGGATATACTCTTGAGATTTAGAGAGAATAGAGGCGTGCTAGTGGGTGACATAGAGAAGGCGTTCTTGAATATCGAAGTGGACGAACTTGACCGAGATTACCTAAGGTTTGTATGGATCGAGAACATAAATGAGGACAAGTACAAAGTAGACGTATATAGGTTTTGTCGTGTAGTATTCGGGTTGAACGCATCGCCTTTTCTACTGAACGGGACGATCCGACATCACTTAGACTCGTATGCAAAAACTGATCCCAGGTTCGTAGAGAAAATGATGAACAGGTTTTACGTTGATGACTTGGTTACTGGAGAGAACACGGTGAGTGACGCATTTACATTGTTTCAAAAAGCTAGAGAAAGAATGGCCAGTGGCGGGTTTAGATTGCGCAAATGGCTCACAAACGACACGGAGCTTAGAGACAAAATCCAGTCAACAGAGAAAAGGGTAAGTCACATGAATGTTAATCGGCGACTAGACGAAACGGAGACATACGCAAAGGCTTCGCTAGCACCGCAGGGCGGAGGTCCAAAAGCGCAGAAAGTATTAGGGCTTTCATGGAATGGTGACACGGATACAATTCATTTTGACTTTGAGCAGACAGCAGTGAAGGCAAGTGAGAAAGAGCCGACTAAACGTAGCACGCTGAGTGTAATTGCAGGCATGTTTGACCCTTTGGGGATTTTCAGCCCAGTGACCGTAAGTATGAAGATTCTTTTCCAGGAATTGTGTGTTGCTGAGATAGACTGGGAACAGAAACTAACCAGAGAAGCGAAGGTAAGATGGAAGAAATGGGTTACAGACTTAGCAAAGGCCAGAGAAATCAGTATTACTCGGTGTGTTTACGAGCATCCACAAAAATGCGTAACTGAATGTTATTTACACGGATTTGGTGACGCGAGTAAGAAAGCCTACTGTGCAGTCGTGTATTTAGTTTGCCAGTTGACAGATGAGTCACGCCATGTCAAGCTATTGACTAGTAAGACTAGAGTCGCGGCTCTGAAGCAGCGCACTATCCCTAGATTAGAGCTAATGTCCGCTACGATATTAACGCAGCTTATGGAGACTGTTCAGAATGCCATAAATCCTCAAGTAAAGGTGAGTGGTGTCAAGTATTGGCTGGACAGTAAGACAGCATTGTGCTGGATTAACAATATGGGTGAGTGAAAACAATTTGTGCGCCTCAGAGTGAACGCGATCCTGGAGCACACGAAAAGGGATGACTGGAGACATTGCCCAGGTGAGGAAAATCCAGCAGACCTAGGGTCAAGGGGTGCTATGGCAACAGCACTCAAGGGGGAGAAACTCTGGTGGGAGGGGCCGCAATGGTTGTCACAAACAGTGAGCGAATGGCCGTCAGCACTAGATGGGATTGACCAGACTCCAGAGAGCCAGGTAGAGGAGAGGAAACCAACAGGGAAAGCACTGGCAGTCAAGGCAAGCATTGCTAATGTGTTAGACATTAACAGATGCGGAAAATTCCAGAAGCTCGTGCGCGTAACCGCGTGGGTTATGCGTTTTGTAAGTAACGTAACAGCGCGAATTAGAAAGGAAGATAGACTTACAGGTGCGCTAGAAGTGAACGAGCTAAACAAAGCAGAAGAAGAATGGGTAAAAGTTGCCCAGAGAGAGTTGAAGGAGCAAAATAACTTCAATCAACTGGTAAGTGAACTAGGACTAGAGGAAGTTGAAGGAATTTTAAGATGTCGGGGAAGACTAGTGAATTACGACTTAGATTTTGAGGCTAGAAGTCCAATAATTTTACCTAAGAAACACAGGCTGACTGAATTAATCATTGTAGATTGTCACAATAGGGTGCTTCACAGTGGACTGAGGGCCACGCTAGCCGAGGTAAGGGCAAAGTATTGGGTGCCAACGGTTAGACAGGTAAAGAGTCTTAGGCAGTTGTGTTATTTGTAAGAAGCTGATAGGCAAACCCTATGGCACACCACAGACAGCAGCCTTAGACGCTAGATGGAATACTAACGCTATGCTTGACTCGTAGGCGAGTCAAGGGGGGGAGTGTCATGGAATGGAATGGAAAATTCTGAATGACAAACTAGAAATTGATTGCCCGTAACGTGACCGTAACGTGAGCGTAATAATTGGATTACTTAGTAGGTCACTCACATTGATTGTATCGTATTATTTTGCCTGTGCGTGTGAAGTAATCAGGGTTGGGTAAGAATACGTGGGTTGCATGGTCATGTAAAGGAAACTACGTTGTAATAATGTAATAATGGAATGTGTTTTGAAAGTTTACGCGGAATAGTGGTTGCCAATTCTCACCCTTTCCATATCTGGAATGAAAATCCATAAAAATCAACATGTGAGTCGAGCGTTGAGTGCAGAGAATATATGAATGTAGTAAGGAGTGTGTGTGTGGAATGGGTCTAGGATGCATTATCTTTAATCAGCCTCATTCATTGGAGGATAAAAAACATTATTGTATTTATTATTATAACCACTTGGTGGAAGCTCCCTATTACATATACTTTTATCATACTGTCAAACAACTAAACAATACTCATTCATTTTATAATCATTACTTATGAAATTTTTGGTTTCAGACCTGTACAATGTACATACAAGTAAATTGCACATAACATGTAGTGCATTCAAACTTGTCATATTTGAGGCCCTATATTAAGTCTGCACCATTTCAGCATGCACTCGCCCTTGTCTTCCTACAGGCAGACTTATGGGGCAGGCATATTATTCAATCATGTTACTTTATACAAGCTCTAAAATTATTTGTGTTTAGGCTGCAAGGATTAAAGGCTGTGAGGCCCTTTCTGAATGGATCCAGCCCATTAAGAATCATTTCTGGTACTGTGCTGAGGAATGTGGTGGTGATGCAGATAAGCTAAGGTAAGTCTTGACATGCACACGTGTACACAAATGGGCTGTGGATGTCATCAACCATAATTTATTTAAGCAATAGACCGCATATTTCAACGTGTTTAATGCCGAAATAAAGCATGTGGGATGTTGGGAGAACACAAAAAATGCTTGAAAATCACAAGCCGAAGATGCATGATTTTCAAGCATTTCAAGTGTTCTCCCAACATCCCAAGTGCTTTATTCCAGCAGTAAACAGATTGAAATTTGTGGTCTATTGCTTTTATGATATAACTAACATAACGCAAGCAGATTTCTATGTGTTTACCGGCACAATAGACCATAGATTCGAGTCTATAAGCCAATCAGAGCACGCATACTATCTGGGTTATTATAAATGGAATATAAATGTACTGATATAAAGGTTGATCATGTGACCAGTTGCACTCCTTGTTATTGGTAAGTTATCTCATGAAATATTCATGAGGTTTTTTTATTATTTAAAATCACGATATATGGATTGGAGTTATTCACCATGTATGTGGTGAGCATGAGTGGGATGCCGGTGAATGTTTACATGGACCCTTGATCCACATAGAGAATGAAAAGCACATCCTTGCAAAAGACGTTAAACCGGCAAAGGAATTAAGAAAGATTGTCTTTGATGCTGAATGGCTGAGACGCCTCAAGTTCTATGTATACTTCAGTTGAGATTTAAAAGCACAATGTTGGAACCAAAACAAGATTGCTACTTTTGCACAGGTATATTGTTGAATGGTACTGGCCAATTGCAGGGATAAACATTAATTCTTGCCTGGGGCAACTAAATGTTTAAACCAGGCAGGTAAGTTTGTACCTGGGCAAATAAACATAAAAAATAAACATAACATGTAGTGCATTTTAGTACTAGTAACCGAGTTGAGTAAGGGTATCACATGGTGCAATGAAGCAATGAAAGACTGTGCTGTCTTTTAGCCTGAGGTTAGTGTATTTCCCTGTCTGGCTAGTAAATCGGTTCAACAACTTGCCACAAAATAGGCTTCTTAATTAATGAGGAATGCTTGGCATTTTCCATTTGTCAATATCTCATTCTAGAAATGTTCAGGTTTTTTGCTATTTGCAAATGAATGGCCTATAACATCATTTTGTTTGCAAGTCAAAAAATGAAGAATATATCTGGTAAAACAATTGAAACTTTGCACACATGACGCTGATGTTGCTATGGAAACACTTTTAGTCCCAGGTCACTTCTACATGTATGAGAGTTCATTTCATTTGCATATTGTAAAATCCTAAATATCTTTGGAACGAAGTCTGTATGTTAAAACAGCACATTGAATACATGATCAGTGAATTATTTTGGACTGCTTCACGGCGCTAATAGCTGCTGTACTGGGTGACAATCCCCTGCTCTTTTTCGAGTAGTACAACAGGTTCTTTCACGTCCCCTTCAAATACTGATTAGAAGTAGAAGGAGACAAGGCCAACGGCTTATAAACGTCCCTGCCCAAGGACGCGGCCGGGATTCGAACCCCCGACCTCCCGCTCTCTAGACCGTGCTCTACCAACTGAGCTAACCAGTAAAATGACACTTGCTTCCATTTATAGCCTTTCTATCCCATAATTTCCTTGTTTGAGATTTGGAGTTTCTCGAGATTTTCTACCTTATCACCTCTTTGCAGTTGATCAACTAAAAGTGACATGTTGGGGTGTTTCTAGTGGAAATAGGCGGGTAAAACTCAGTCGGCAGTTGTTATATAGCAAAAGACGGTTCTTTTGCTGCAAACCGCATTAAAATCCATCAAGATCTCGGCGAGAAACGGCGGCCAGTTGAAATAAACGGTGCACAAATTGAGGCATGTTAACACAAAAGGCGCCTTAGCAAGGAATACTCATTTTGTGTTAACATATATATATAAGATTAATAAATATGGCAAAGACCGTCAACTCATAACTGTAAAAAAAATATTTAGAACGTTTTGGCCTTCTTCAGCTAAAACAAACAAACAAATGGAAAATGCGTGGTACAAGCGAGTGGTAAAAAGATCTGTATAAATAACACTGTGTGTGCACAGTATGTGTAAAAAAGAATACATAATGCTATTGTTTAAAAATTCACTAACTAAACATGCTGTACAAGGTATTTGAACGTACTATCTTACTGTATTAAAGGTAAGCTAAAAAATCCGTTAAGAATTACGCAATTGTCCTATGGGAAACTAAGAAAAGAAGCTATGTTAATTATAACTAGGAGGTAGTTTATTTAGCGTAGTGGATACGGCTCTTTGGTTTATATTCTTGCCTTTTGTTTAAACCGTAGGGCTGCAGTGTAAATAACTGGACACTCCAATAGCCCTCTCTAGTAAGGAGAATATTGATGATTCTTTCAGCACACTGTTCATTAGTAATAGCTTCACTATTACTTCGCTATTCTCTTACTAGACAAGAAGGCTCCTTTCGTGTTAACCTGCTTCATCTCGTGTGCTTGTCCACTTTAAGAGGTAATAACGCGCTTTCCAGTGTTTTATTTTAAGAGCAAATGACAGTATCTGACTTTTCTGGCCTTTCGATCCCATAATGCCTTTGTCTCACATCTATCCCATAATTTCTTTGTTTGAGAGCTAGAGGTTAGGGTCAGGTTAGAAAAAAACGCCTTCTAATCAAAATACGGCAACATACCATAACTTAAACTTAATCTACAGGAAGTGAACGTTGTATTGCCGTGTAGTGCATCGAAATCCATTAAAAGCTCGAGAAATGCCGCCACTTTGAAATTTAGGTTACACAAGTAACTTTGAGAGGTTAAAGTTAGACTGCCTTAGCTTAAGTTTTGATAGGTTTTGCATAATAATATTGGTCTATTAGAACTTCAACACGTTACCTAAATATATTTTTTATGACATTTATATAATATTTTCTGGAGTATAAATTTCTCAATCCATTTCTTATCATAACTTTGTAATTAAATTATATCTAAAGAAACCACTCCAGCGAAAGATGGCAGAATCCAACACCTAATGTATGGTCAAATCCTCAGAAATGTCCTCTGATGAGTCAATGTCAGGGTTGTCAGAAGAACAAGCTACCAGTAATGTTTCAGGCAGTGATCAAGAGGTAACCAAGAGCAAGACATTGATTGTCAAATCCCTTGCCTGGAGGAGTGTTGAATGCACTAACATTTTAAGAAGCCTTGACCGAAAGTTGGCCAGGAAAAGGACACACAAGGGGCTGTCAATGGTAATTCCACGTAGGAGTGGTCCCCCCATCTTTGCGGCAGGCCCCTTGTGATGCTCCTGATTGGACACTGGCTGAAAATTTGATTAATACCTCATAATTCTAGGTTTTTTATGCGAGTCATTTAAATTTTATATTTATCAGTGATCAAAAGAAATACACAGATAGTGAATACCATAAACATCTGGAATGAAACTAATGAACCCTTACAACATTTAACTTCTATCAAAACTTTCAGCAAAAAGTTAAAAGATGACCTGCTTTCTAAATACTAATAATTCCTTTGATATAATAATCCTATTCACTCCTTCCTCTCTGTTCTTATTATCAGTATCTACAATCATATTTTAACTCCCTCTTCCTCTTGTATTGTCTTTGTATCCCTTTTTTCCCCAATTTCAGTAGATTACTGTTTATGTCCGTTTGCTTGTTCGTGTGTGTGTTTTAGTTTGTTAGCATTCTTTAATAATTTGTTTGTGCTTAGATCCACCCAATGAATTTTTTTTAGAAATCCATCCACTTTTTAAATTTCTTTTATTATTTGTTCAAACAAAGTCTGAACCCGAGTGGAAATAAAGTATGTTGTTGTTGTAATGCTGATGAAGCGGAATCATCAACAGATGATCCAAAAAAAGATCATGAGTCAGAGATTGGAGGCAAGGGCTACTTCTGTGTTTTCTGTAAGGCAGTGATGGTAAGTAAGGTCTATACTCCTTTAAGATTTACAAACAATAAATATTGTGATTGCATCAGTATTAAATCAGTTATCATATTCTCCAACACCTAAATACTAATGCAGGGCTTTCAAAACAAGGTATTCAGCAAAGGAGTATAATGCAGTCTTCCCAGTAGCCATTGCGAAGGACTGTATTATCAACCGACCAAGTGACGTAATCAAATCATTTCTTACATAGACGCGTTGGGGAGACAACACTTTCAAGCAGAGGTCTTTCAGAAAACCAGCTTGATCTACTTACACTGCTGCAACCTATCTTACAAATTGGATGTCACAGTGCCCAGTTTGCCATTTCTACAGTTTCAATGGGCTTTTTTGCCATTTCAGTTTCATAGATTCACTAGCACAAAGACAAATGTGCATGATTCCGGAGAAGTCTCCATGTGAAGTCTACATGTGTTGTTCAAGTTATCTCAAGCGTATTATTCGAAGTAAGTCCCTTGCTGTTTGTCGTTATCACAAAAGACTACTGTTCATAAATTGGATCCCATAAATGTACTTCATCTTACGCAAAAGTAAAATTAAGTATGAACTGGTATTTTTGATAGGCAGCTCCAGATGAAGTAGAAGACGAAAGGGACAGGATAATTTTACTAATTTGGGACTTCGTTGTCGAAGCTACAATGTCCATGTCAGCATCTGCTGTAACCCCGACAAGTCAAAGTACGCTAGACACAATGCCGTGTGCACCATTGCTGGATTTGAGCAAATCTAATTGTAATTGCTCACACTTCCCTAATGTAAACCTAGTACTTTGTAATCTCCAAACTGACAGTGGACCAGCATCAGGCTCTCTTGCCGAGTGTCCAGCACAAGATGACTCCGAGAAAGGTGAACTATTAGAAGAGGAAGAGGAGCTTACCCTTGCCCAAGACAGTGAAAGGATTTCTGCATCAGATAACACAGTCATACAATCGATTGTCCACATCGAATTGGTAGTCCTCATGGGAAGTAGCTATCACCTTCACTTTCAGAAATATTTACAAGCTAGTTAAGCAGAGATCGATTGAAAGACAGTCCTAATGTAAGGCTCCATGCAGAGAATAAAAGGCATGAGAATGCCATTGTTGTCCCGGTACTGTTGGACGAGTGGAGACCAATTGGATACATACTTGGCAAAAGGATATCCAAGACAACCCATGCAATGACAAATGGTGAGATAACAGAAATCAAGTTGAAAAATGTCATGTAACAATACATCCCAAACATTTCAGAGCATAGATACTTTGCCCACAATATGATTAACAAGAACAAGAAATGGCCATGCGACAATAAATATTACATCAATAAATATTACATGTATAATGATGATATTAGTGAAAATGCTTTGTGAAAAAAGGTTAGTCAGTCTTCTCCTGTTACAATACTAAATTGCTGAATGCAAAATTCAAATAAGCCGAGAAAAAGGAAACAGCAGGAAGCTAGTTGCTCGGTTTTGCCTGTCAATAGCGAGTTAGAACCATTCACTCTTTAGTGTATTTTTAGACATTCAAGTTTTCAATTTAAATTTCGTGTGATACCAAATGTCGGAGCATTGCATATTAGTTTGAACACTTTTGGCCCTAAATAAGTGAGTTGTCGATTTGACGAAGGGCTAGCACTCGAAACACCTGCTACTGACTCGCTTCCCATGGCAGTTACCATACAATAATCAACTTGAATATACCAATGTTTATCTACCCTGGCGATGCACATCAACATCACCTCTTTTTACAGGAGAGGAGGGTGAGCAAATTGATGAATTCTGGGACATTTTCATCTCTTCTGGAACTGGACCTCCCTATGTTACTGCTACAGTGCATTCACAGTCACAACAATTATTGATAGTATTTGGCTGTACCTGTACATTTGTTGTTGTATCAAATACAGACTTTTGACTGGCAAAATTGGCTGAGGCATGGGACATTAGTATGGGCCTACAGTGTGAATAATATACAGTATGGTCACTCTTGATATATTATTTGTATGGTATACTGTACATTGCCAACCTCCACATGTATCAAGTAAAATGATATTGCTATACTATCAGGAATATGTAAAAAAAATCAATATTGGAATGCTACTCTAAAAAAAATTAACCGTTGTCAAACAAATTCCCTGACATTTCATTGACCAAGAAGCAGGCCCGCAGCGCCAACATGGACGCTTGTGATTGGCTGCTGAGCTATAGCTACATTTTCCTTTTGTTTCGAGAATTAGATTCCCAAAAAAATATGTAACAATTTTTGCAGTGTTATGGAACGACAGGCCATTAGGACACATTTTTAGGAGAGAGAGAGCCATGCATATGATAGAGACAAGTGAAAATATTGAATAAGTGCAAAGAAGAGAAGAAACTCATGATCACCTCAAGATCACACTCCTCCCTCTCCTCTCTATTTGATTGTCAGTGCTCCCTCCCCTCCATGACACTCCTCCATGAGCTCAGAGCTGAGCTGCCTCCTGCAAAGGTAGGAGTAGCAAAGGTAGCAAGAGCAGCAAAGGTAGCAAGAGTAGCAAGAGTAGCAAAGGTAGCAAGAGTAGCAAAGGTAGCAAGAGTAGCAAAGGTAGCAAGAGTAGCCAAGGTAGCAAGAGTAGCCAAGGTAACAAGAGTAGCAAGAGTAGCAAAGGTAACAAGAGTAGTAAGAGTAGCAAAGGTAACAAGAGTAGCAAGAGTAGCAAAGGTAGCAAGAGTAGCAAGGGTAGCAAAGGTAGCCAATATTGCTTCAACTTTCCAGCGAGAATTTCCAATTAAAGTCACTTTAATTTTTGTTTATGTTTATCTTAATTTAATTTAATCTCTTCCATTTCAGCATTCAAGTGTTATAACTGTGCTGGTGTGGGACATGTTTCCCGAGAGTGTACAAGCGATGATCCAGGTAACAAGAGTAGCAAGAGTAGCAAAGGTAACAAGAGTAGTAAGAGTAGCAAGAGTAGCAAAGGTAGCAAGAGTAGCAAAGGTAGCAAAGGTAGCCAATATTGCTTCAACTTTCCAGCGAGAATTTCCAATTAAAGTCACTTTAATTTTTGTTTATGTTTATCTTAATTTAATTTAATTTAATCTCTTCCATTTCAGCATTCAAGTGTTATAACTGTGCTGGTGTGGGACATGTTTCCCGAGAGTGTACAAGCGATGATCCAGGTAACAAGAGTAGCAAGAGTAGCAAAGGTAACAAGAGTAGTAAGAGTAGCAAGAGTAGCAAAGGTAGCAAGAGTAGCAAAGGTAGCAAGAGTAGCAAAGGTAGCAAAGGTAGCCAATATTGCTTCAACTTTCCAGCGAGAATTTCCAATTAAAGTCACTTTAATTTTTGTTTATGTTTATCTTAATTTAATTTAATCTCTTCCATTTCAGCATTCAAGTGTTATAACTGTGCTGGTGTGGGACATGTTTCCCGAGAGTGTACAAGCGATGATCCAGGTAACAAGAGTAGCAAGAGTAGCAAAGGTAACAAGAGTAGTAAGAGTAGCAAGGGTAGCAAAGGTAGCAAGAGTAGCAAAGGTAGCAAAGGTAGCCAATATTGCTTCAACTTTCCAGCGAGAATTTCCAATTAAAGTCACTTTAATTTGTGTTTATGTTTATCTTAATTTAATTTAATCTCTTCCATTTCAGCATTCAAGTGTTATAACTGTGCTGGTGTGGGACATGTTTCCCGAGAGTGTACAAGCGATGATCCAGGTATTAATAAAATGTAATATTATATTATTTAATTTTTCACTGTGAACCATTATATACCATAACATACTACGAAACAATAGAGCTGGTAAATAAAAAAATAATAAAGCTGATTGATATGTATGTATGATATGATGGATAGGTAACACATGCAAACTTTCAGCCATGCAGTAATGTCAGGTCTTTCTCAGCTGTACTATGACATTTGTCAATAGCCGGCACTTTGCGACTTCCCTGATTTTGCCAATGAACTTGACATCAACATCCTCCACTCTCCCCTGCATGGGCAAACTCCCAGACAATAATATTTAGTTTTTTTGTTTATTTCACAATCAAATAATAATTAACCCACCCCAGGGACAAGACCATCTCCATCAAAAATCACGTGACGAGGGCCGGAATAAGCTGTCTTGCTGTTTTGCGGTTTGTTCTCCAAAACAATATGGTCATATAATAATAAAACCTATTGACTGAGTTAGGTTGGGCCAGATGGGAAAATACTTGGCTCTTGGTCATTTTGTCATGACCTCAAGTCAAATATTTTCCCAATTACATACCGCTTTTTTAACATTTTTAATTAGAAAATTCCAACATAAAGTGCTTTAGATGTCATGGCTGGGGCCACAGGCAATATGAATGTGCCACCCCCAAGGGTGATACGAGCACTAAGGAGAAGGGGGGTGAGCAGTTCTTTTCTAATCAATGTTATAGATGGGTTGCAATCAATCCCCAGAGATTCAAATGACAAAGGGCATGGCGGTCATGTTGCTGTACCTAACACTGTGTGAAATAAGTGGTGTCACTGAATACTCGGGGCCGTGATACGTCTTGCATACTTGAAGTATACGGGATTGGTACGCAACATGTCAGGATACTTGTAGTATCAGGAAATATCGGGTGCTGTATACTAAATGATATAAAGTGTCATGGAATATCACGATCTGGGTACCTGTTACACGAAGTGTCAAGGGTGTCACCGAATGTCAGATAACTGAAACTTAAGTCAAGGATACCAGGGATGTTATACTCCCAGATACCATATATTTAAACAACTTGCGTGATTTATTTTCTGTCTGTGGCAACGGCCAGGGTCTGTAGCTTATTGATATCATCCTGACAGATATATGGCTGGAAGAATTGGTTCCTTCGTTATATCCAGTTTTCGTTATCTATAAACGAAAACTGGGCCTTATAAGCACTTCCCAGAATATTTTTTAATAGAATATTCATTTTACCCGAGTTTTGGAGTTGATCCGTTTATCAATGTAATATTTGGCCATGAGTATCCGTTTACGGTACAACCCCTTCAAGTACTCCAGTCCGTTTTTCCCCTCTGCCTCTCCGGCGTAGGGACCAAGTTCTGCATAATTGTTGACAATTGTAGAAAAGGTTGAGAAAGAAAACAACAATAAACGGAAATGGATATATTAGTAGTAGTATTTAGGATGTAGTTAGCTTATGTATTTTCTTATAATTAAATACGTATTCGAGAACACTTAGATGTTTATAACTGTCTCTACCCCCGACGAAATATAACATGTCACATGCCCAAGATTTGCGCGGGCACTTCTTCATTCGGTTGTTGAAGGTGGACATTGGTCTGTGCATCGTTCGTTGTCCTTCGCTTCGTTGTACTTCTCTTCTTGGAGGATGATATCGTCTACTACTATTTTATATTTTGTTGGTTTTATTCGGGCTTTTATCACGATTACAGGGCTGGTTTTAGTTCCAACTGAATCAGTGAATGTCCTCGAGGTCATCATGCATGCATGGCCGTTTTGTTTGCCCTAGCTCTCAAAAGCTTCTACTTCTAGCACCACTTTATCCGTATTTAGTACAAATGCAGCTTGCGTAATAACTATAATTATCAATTAAATCGATTGTATGCTTTATGAATGGAACACGAATTTGAAAGCCCAGAGGGTGATTCAATAGTGGTGAGAATTGCGCCCAAAGTAAAACTGTAAAAAGATCGCCAGCGACATTGTACTTATGTAAATCTTAAAGTCAGAGTTGTAGCGTATTGCACAAAATACAGGCTGTTGTTCAGTTGTCCAACAACTAAAAACCTAATAACCGTCCTGTACTAGTGTGTTGAGTTTATACAATTTTGTATTACTTTTAACAATCAAATCTACATATACCCTCATTTGCAGAATACCCCCTCCAATCAAAATATCAGTTAAAAACCACTAAATTATCCATTTTAGTTCAGGGTCTGGTTGTTCAAAGGGTGGAAATCCTTATCGAGTGCATAAGATAAACTAGTTTCGTTAATACTTATCCACTGGGTAAGGATTTATCCGATACATTTATCCACCCTTTAAACAACCAGGCCCGGGTGTACTAAGACTCACTCTAATGAGTGATATGCAATCGTAAATGGTTATATATTCTGGGCTACGGTTTTTAGAATGTTTGTATGAAATGTTCAAGAAATGAATTATTAGTGAATCATTGAAGAGAGTATTCTCCCTCTACTCCAATAGAAATTTAATTTTATGAGAGAGAGAAAAGAAACATAACAAGTAAACCAATTAAGGTGCAGAATACCAGACAACTGTAAGGTAATAATATATATGTAGCCAGTGGCTATCGTTATGCATTCAGATGACCCACCCTAAGTCATACTACCAAGTACAAACCATTCCACCTTACAGTTATTTGATGCCTATTACAAGACAGTAGCATTTCGACTTGAACTTTGATCTGATAAAAGGCGAATATACATGAGTATGGTAGGAGTTATACTTTGGAAGCTTTAATTTTGTCTTTAGTTCTCGTTGTCTAAGTTTCAATAGGCGCACTGGTAATAATTATCTATTCATATCATTATGCAGGGCACAATGAAAGTGCTGTCTGGTAGCCTGGGTCTATTGATTAGAACGAGTTGTGGATTAATGAACAGCTCTTTTGAGAGAGCTAGATCAGTATAGGCTGTGACGAGTAACTCGTGTTTTTCTTCAAAAGAGAGAGAGTTTAAGATTCTCGTTTCCTAGTTAACTGCAGTTTGATGTTAGCGGTTTGCGGTTCAATATATTTAGTTGATTTAGTTTGAAATGAATTTTCCAAGAAGATCCAAGGGAACGCTGGGTAAATGAAATCCAATATGGCAGCAGCTAGAAGGTTATGAATGCATAATGATATTTTAACTGCCATTTATTTGAACCTTAGATGCTTATTGCATTGAGTTGTTCCTTTAAATTTCAACCAGATATGCGATTTCAACCAGATATGGACTTAATGCTGTACGAGTTTGACGACAGCAGTTCTGACAACTATTCAAGCAGTGACAGTGAAGAAAACGTTGATTTGTTGTTCTTTGCACCGAGGAGTGATGGACTGTGAAGCGATGTTGATTGATTTGCTTGGTGAATTCCAAGTAAGGTAAATCCCAAACCATCAAACATCAGAGATACCATCCTTAGGGTTCCCAAGACAGAACTCTTCACGAAACCATCATTAGCGTTAGAGTGCATCAAAGAAGAGACCAGCTGTGGAGTTCTTGTCAGAATGAGGAGATATTTCAATTGTATGATAACCTGCACGTTTCCACAGAAGTTGACATTTTATTGCTACAGGTTGACTAATGCGACCATTCAAAGTCAAAAGAACAATGTTTTACATACTTCAAGAGGTACATCAGGTCATTAAACAACAAGGACATGTAGCGTTTGATGAGGTATACTACTGGGTCAGCAATGCTTGTTGTAAGGGAAATCAAAGTTATTTTCCATGCTTCCGTAGGTATGCCATTCATATCCGTTCACACCTGTATAATCGATCTTCCAATTTTTTTTGTTTTCCATCAAAGTTATTTGATACATTTACGAGAAATTGAAAGCTTTCTTTATCCTGATCTTGTTGTACGATTTTTCTTAATATATTTCTAAGTTTGTGTTGTCCTATAATTATATAAACTTTGAACTTTTCCTGTGTAAACTAGAAGACGATGCAATATTATAAGTAAATTATTTAAGATATTATTAATGAGTTTGATAAACATATATTGTATACTGTCCATGTTACATCCATTCACTTCAGTTGGTGTTACCACTTTTGTTTAACGTGGTTAGTTTTTTTAAAGTTCAGTCATAAGTGTCTTCCAAGTGATTGAGAGGCACTGGTGGATGCAATGCTTCAGAAAGCACAAGCACCATGTCTGTACAAAGAATAGAGGAAGGAGGAGCAGAATAGAGGAAGGAGGAGGAGGAGAAAAAGAGGAGAGTGAAGTGGATGATTTTGTTAATAAGTTATTTTACTTTCCTTCTCTATCAAAGAAAAGGGAAAGGGGTATCTATTGGATTGATGAAGCTGTTGAGTAAAAAGGTTATACCAAGCTTTATTGAAAACATCCATCCCTGTTGCCCGACATAGTTACAATGCATTGCAAGCACGGTAATTGGAGTATTATTTAATTCTTATACTGAACTCTGATATATAGGTGCATCGCAATGACCTAAAGTCCTCGCATTCAACGAAAAAGATAGACTTTCTCAAAGTCCTTCTTAGCCCCCCGCACGAACTCGCCTCTCCCTTCGATTCTCGCGCTCGATTTTTGACCCAGTAATCGCTTACCCAGTGACTTGGAGCAAGTCTACGAAAAAGATAGACGTGGGTAATAGGCCTAAAGCCAATTACAGAATTATTCAACGAGCATGGCCAGATGGCCGCGCATACAAGGAGCTGCTCTCATAATTTCACAGCTAAATCACAATTGTATTTTTTATGAATTCACTAGTGTTAAGGCCCAAAAAAATCCGAGTATTATTTTTACATTGGAACACGATATAACGAAGTGCCAAGGGACCGAGCAAGTTACTTCGTTACTGATCGGGGGTTCGTTATAAACGAAACCCAACGAAAAAAAATAAAACCTTGTTTTCCGGGAATACTGAAACAACATGCCGTCAGTGGCTTCAGCAATGATGTCAAACTGGGTGTAGCTTGCGAAATCAGCCACCTTTACCGATTTGGGGGGCAAACCTGATTGAGGCCCTGGATTTCCAAGGATGCCGTTGCCATAGTTGAAGCAAAGAGAGAACGTAAAATCCTATATAATTTTTAAGAAATCAATTTTCGCAAAACTGAAAACTAATTTTCTATACTGGTGCAACTTTTTTGTCTTCTGATCATATCTGGTGTTGAAATTTTACGCAGCGATGGAACTGATGAGACTGAATGCTCTTTTGTCTGGATAGATACCTCAGTAATTAGATGCGGGGCTTATTCGGAACAATAACTGACTGTTATGCAGCAGGCAACTCCCTGGTGGCAGGAACGTATTACTCTTGTTTATTGTCTCACCTTCTTATTGGTTGGGGCATTGCAAAATCATACTCTTGCAAAAACTTTGGCAGTCTTCTCTCAGACCACGTCCCGAGTCGGAAGCATGCCAGAACCTATAAATACTTCCACAGATGAAGATCAGCAGGAAACAACAGCCAGAGCTACAGATAAAAAACTAACCGATAATAATGGCGTAATCGGCTATTTTGTCAAAAAAGGCACCGAGTTTGTCCACATGCCAAACTTCTCGGTACTTTGCACGGGGTATGCCGTGGATAGCATTTCATGCCGGAGCTCGGAGGGCTTCATATTTAGAGTTCTACCGAAGGTGTCGATTTCAAATGATGACATCGAGCCAGAAATAAGGTGGGTACATATGTATACTCTTTCAAAATGTACCCGGATACGTTGCACTGGCATATACCCATGCATTCTATCGCTTCACAGTCGCGCTTTCAGTGTCTGCCTGCTTATGTTGAAGAAATAGAAAATGTATTAGCGTCAGTGCTTCTCTGCACTTCTCGAGTGTTCTTAAAAATTACCAAGTATTTATATAACTTAACATATTACGCTGACAAGTTTTCTATTTCTTTTATAAAATTGGTATGTTGAGCAAAACACATGTAACACTTTTTAACAGCGTGACTCATGCGTGACGAGTCACACTTATTACAAACAGCACGAACCGACAACTCTCATCGCCCAGAAAGACACTACAGATAAGTTTAAAAATTGTATTTCA
Organism: Actinernus sp. WN-2022; assembly: GCA_030867875.1. Taxonomy (NCBI): domain Eukaryota; kingdom Metazoa; phylum Cnidaria; class Anthozoa; order Actiniaria; family Actinernidae; genus Actinernus; species Actinernus sp. WN-2022. The sequence goes on along the minus strand of JAOWCC010000055.1, from coordinate 1,129,025 downwards.
CTATATCGTTGTCGAGGGAACTGGAGATCAATTATAAGTGGTTATAACCCCGTAAAATCTAGCCAATCGAAATTCGATTTATTTGCGTCCTGTTTGCATAGGAACTTTTTAAATCTGAAAACTAGTCTAGAAAGAATAAATTGAACACTTAATAGAAAGTTCGTTACCCGTTTCCGAATCTCAAAACGTCAAATTAAAAAATATATAAAAAGTGGGAATATCAGACGCCTCCCGTTGCGGTTCATTTCAATCCCACGAGACTGTCTCGTGGGATTGAAATGAACTGCGCGCAATGTATTTGCATTGTTGCTGTGCATTTGGGTTGCCTGTGGTTTGTCGCAAATTTGGCGATTAGAACGTGGCGAGGCTTGCGAGCGAACCAATGTTATAAAGACTCAAGAGAGGCTGGAGAACTTCAACTCAGCTAAGATTTTATGGATATGGATTACAGCACCACTTGGTCTAAATACCGGGTAAATAATCATTCAATTCATAGTCTAGCCTGAATTTCAGCCGTCCCCTCCGGTTCGTTCCTCCGGTTCGTTCCTCCGGTTCGTTCCTTTTTTGAGTTTGCCTAAAAAAAAATGTGGACCATCCCATATAAAGATCAATATTTGCCAGCATACTTCAAACGTATATCCAATGACTACTTAAGGTCACCAGATGCCCGTAGGGTTTTTCCTGTCGAGGTGAGTTATATTAAAATGAGCCAATAGGCCATATTCATTATTTATGTGGTTTTGCTTGCACGTATGGGTTTAATTACAATGTACAATGTATAGGAAAATAAGGTTACATACATGTGTATTATCCCGATTATTTAATTTTTGGAGCTGAAGGGTGGGCGATTATTGGAGAGGGGCGCTTATTAATTGTTTTCAACATGAACACCATGATTATTTCATAAACTGTTTGGTAGTTTGATAAATGAACAAATAAAATAATTGTGCTTGCATATGGACATTTCAGTAATTGCCTTAAGAAGACTTGTTTTTTTTAGAATGCGTGGCAGATGAATCAGGAGTGAAGATATACCTACCATTTTAAAGGGTTATTATTGGAATCAAGGGGATCGGAGAAGGGGGCGCTTATTGGAAAGGGGGTGCTTACCGTATTAAAAAAATATATGGCCAAAGGGGGGCACTTATTAGAATGGGGGTACTAAATCACATTTTTATCGTAATAGAATTCTGAAATGGCTATTTTATTTGTTCATCTGCAATTTTTTCCTGTGTTAATTGCTATGATGAGAGGACCATGTGACCTTAATTCTGTGTAAACCCCTATGCCCATGCAAAACCACAGGAAACAATTGCTCATCTCTGTAAGTTGCTATATGAACTTTGATACAGTATATAAAATAACGATTGACAGGAATATAGCACCCAATATTAACCAACTATTAATTATCTGATCAAGCGTGGAGGATATCTCAGCACTTCTACGAGTGGCTGGACTGGAACAAATAGCCGAGAAATTTGAAGGTAATTATAAAGGCTTGCAACGGCTTTCGCCTCGTGTTCAAACGGCATGTTCACCAAGTTATAAGGTTCCTTTTTGTACCGTTTATTTTGCAGCAAATGATATCAATGGTGACGATTTTTTCGAACTGGATCAGGACGACATAAATAGGCTAATCCCATCTTCAGAATCCGCAAAAAAATCATGCAAATATGGACTGAGGTTACTACCATGGTAAATAGACATTGCTGGAACTATTTCAGAGGCAAAAATGTTTAAGATAACACCATTGTGCGCTACAGAGAAACTAAATTTACTGCCTCAAGGTAGCTCGTGGTCTAGCCACACGTAGCCTGTTCACAGGCCCTGGTTACTAAAACAAAACTAAAGAGAAGACGAGAACTGGTATTTTCATCATTTTCCCCAGTATCTAGAGTCTGTGAACAGGCTAAGTCACACGTCGCCGCACGTTTATAGGTTTCCCGCCTATACTTTTAGCAACGCGCGAGTCTGGGAACCAATATTACGCCCAAAAGATTTTTGGACAGCAGTCGTTGCCAAACTTACATGTTTGTCTTGTTGACTAAACCGAAGATATTTTTTCAAGAAATTTGACGAATCTGGTAACAAGATCTTTGCAGATCGCCTATTTTCCAACACCTCGGCCTCGGAGTCGTCCTTCGAAGTATTGCAGAGCCTTAGCAGCAGCACATGCACAAGCTCCACTCCTCCTTCGACTCATGTTTCCTGCGAGTCTATTGTAAGTGAGACTGACATTTCTAACTATTCTGACGGTGAGTGTGAAAGTACTCCAGGGCCTATGGAGAATTTGTCACCTGTAAGTATAACCTCCAGCACTCCAAACGGGAGTCAAGGAAAAAAGAGACAAAAGTCAAGAGATGAACAACAACCCAGACCAAAAACGTTACGAGTGGACAAGCCAGCTGGTCAAGAGGGGGATGGTGCAGCACAACAGCAGGTTCGTTACTTTTAAGCTTTTTTTTTGTGCGTTTACTTTGATAAAGCCATATACAATTCATGTGAATATTACATATCAATAACTAAGTAATAATGTATATACTAATTGTTATAATTAACACATAATTCATAGAAAATATAAAATTTAAAATTAAAAAATTAAGTTAAGTTACATAAATGCTTCTTGATCCTAGATTTGAATAAGTTTACAGAATCCGTATTCCTAATGCTTGTCGGCAGGCTATTCCATTGCTTACGAGCCGCTATAGAAAATGCCCTATCCCTGTATGTTGTAGTAGATGAACTAGGTACGACTAGAAGGCCTTGAGAGGCAGTGCGTAGGGAACGCCTTGGAACGTAAGGTTCCAGTAGACCAATTAAGTATGATGGAGCGCAGCTATTAATATTTTTTAAAGTAGTGAGTAAAACTTTAAATATTATCCTATATTTAACGGGGAGCCAGTGTAATTTGTGAAGACAGGAGTTATATGATCTCTGAGTTTAGTTCTCGTCACTAATTTACACTGTAAAACCCAAACATCATATTTCAATGCTGAGAAAGACGTATGGCTCCCACGAAATGTTAAATGTCTGGGATTGGATTTACGACTTCCTCAGCCAGTATCTACTATGGCTGTAGATAAGTTCGTAAAGGATCTTAATATCGGTCATGCTAACCAGGTACCTGGTGTTCCTGGTGTTTCAAGAACCATTACAGGGTTTTTATTATGATTGACTTGCACCTTTTCAAGTACCACACCTGGCTAAAAAACTTATTTGATTCAATGAACTAGATAGCTTACAATGTCTATGTGGAACCTGGGAGAATGTGTTCGAAGCCATTACTACCAGTACCTACTGTACTGTGTTAGTTTGGGGGGAGAAACACGTAGCTTTAGAAGATCTGTGGGGAAAAACACAGATGAGATGGCGTTGTTGGAGGGAAATGTGATAACAGTTGGTGGAAAACAATGTACAGAAGGGTTCCAACCAAGTGCTGATATGTGTTGGCAGAGCTGGTCCAATAATGAAGTGAACCAGGCTGCAACATACCCCTCCCCTTATGCAAATGTATACAAAGGGAACATTTCTACGATGAGAGGGTCCATTGGATTCACTGAAGCAGACACATGGAGACCATACACCAACAAATTTATAGAAGATCATGTGAAATTGGTGGATAGATATGTACCATCACTCACAGCTACACTGGCAGAAAAGACCAAGCATGAAAAAAGGCTAGCGTACATAGCAGAAAATGGTATACGTCAACTTCCTGAATTGGAATATTTGCAGACAGGCAAAGACCAGAACCACTTCACTGTGAAATTAATGCTTGTCAGCAAATTTTGAGCATGATCTATTTAGAATTTGTCCAGAGAGATAAATTTGATTATTTTATTCAAGTTTTAGCTGCCCCTGTAATGTTTGTCTACTATTGTAGATGTGCCCCCCAGTGGACTATCAACTGGGTGGGCCACCCAGAAGCCGGAAGGGGAGGCCAGTGTCTGGACTAGTGACATGCACGATCATTCATTTCTTGCGCCAGTAGTCCTCGGTAGTATCCAGTATCTTTTGAGAATAGTATCCAGGTTCTTTTTAAGAAAATCGTGGTATTTAATTAGTTGCAGTCCAAACTTATGAATCTCGTTTTTATATCAGTCACACGTAACGGTCACACGTTTAATGCTTCTAGACGTCTCCAGTATAAAAACGGACATTGATACTACGAGTTCATCTGCAAGCTCACCATATTTTTGATACCTAATTTGTCTCTTTACTCTCAGATGATGGGTGAAAGCCCTGTCTGACAGTGAGATTGATAGGATAGAGGAGTTGCTGGTTCGACATGGTTTTTCAGACCTTCCTCTCAGAGATATCAACAAACAAAAGGCCATTACCGGATGAGCAATACCGAGGATTCGTGGAGCCAGAGGATAATGAGAGAGATGACCAGCAGGAAGGATAACACAGGTGCAGCGCACACACAAAGAACCCAACGCTTCTTTTCAGCGCCACCAAAATACCCCAGCTCTTTTCAGAGCCACCCATCAGTAAATGTCAATCCCAACATGCAGGCTGCGCGCGTTGTTGTATCATTTTTCTTCCGCTGGTTAAAGAGCATGCGATGTTGAGACCGTTTCTATCATAGATGTGCAGCAGGCATAAGACCATATATTAAAATACTATGTTTTTCAATGTCTGGAGAAGCGTAATATCCTGTCCAGTGGCAGGCAGGGCACATACCCGGGAAAATCCGACTCGGCCAAATTACATTTGGTGTAAACTGAACTGTATACCAGTGGAGGCATATTACCGCCCCTAAAATGTCTCACAAAAGGAATTGTTATGGTTTAGTATCATTTTAAACTGAACAACTAGCATTCTATCCTTGCCGGTTGCCGGATGTAAAAATATTAAGAGTTGCCTGCGGAGGAGGCTACTAGCATTCTAACAGGAGAGGACTGATATGCTCAGTTGAGTTTCTTCGCCGTTTTCAATTTCAGTTCCAAAAGCGTGAAACGGGGAGAGGCTACTACTCGTTTATATGGGAACATCGTGTGCAACACCGGTTTCACACATTTCCTTTGACACTTTGGTTAAACTTCGGAGAGGTTGCGAGAACTGAAACGTTTTGTTTAAGAATCAAAGATGGTAAACTATCAAATGAGAGATGAAGTTCCATTAGAATATCTGTGTGGCGTTTGGTAAGCGTTTGTATTCCTCTTATTACCAAACCAAACCATTGCTGAAGCAGTACTTCTTATCTTGCAGTGGTAAACTTATGACAGATCCAGTAGTTCCTAGCGGTGGCCATACTTTTTGTAAGCCATGCGTGGAAAGAATTCGAGGAGGTATCACAACTAAGCATTGCCCGGACTACAGATCGCCACTATCTAATATTCAGCAGAATTATGGTGCTACAGCTGAAAGCCCAATGCTCACTTTGCGGCACACAAGATGCCCTGGATGTTAACTTTGACCATTGCTGTCAAGAAGTGGATGTAAACTGTCGTAATCTAGGGTGCACTGAGAGTTTCAAGAGAAAACGCAAAGAAAGTAATGAAATGGAATGTCCCTACAAGCTAATTCCAGTGAACAGCATGGACGTAGCACTGCACCACAAATACTGCTCTGAGCGAGATCTACATTATCCTTTGGCGTGTAAGGTTCTCTGCTCACATAATATTTCAAATGTCGATGGTCTATGGAAGTTGAAATCACTCCACGAAGGATTGAAAGCTCGTAATCTTCGCCGTATTTTCTTTTGACACTAAGAATGACTTCACATAGATTATCTCAATATCTGTTGAGTTCTTTTGGTACAATTTCGCTTCTTCATTGTCTCTTTGAGTAACTTTACGGCTGTTTCTCTAAGTTTTTGCTCTTGTAATTTTGTTTTCTTGGTCGATAATATACTCCTCAATTGACTTGGAAGTTTTAACATCGTTAGTTGGCTGTTTACAGATCAATATTACATTATTTAAAAAAAACAAAAAAACCTCCAACTGTCGTAGTGAATGCAAGTGGCGCCTCCGATCTCAAGTCCAGTTTGAAAATCCCGATATGTTTTGGCAGGTGTTTTCTGATTGGACGAAACGCTTTTCGCACGTGTGAAAAATTCGTTTCGCGATTCTGATTGGCTAAGGAAAATTGTGAAGTGGGTTTTCGCATGAGTGATTCCATTCGTAAATCTCAGTATGTATGTGATAAACTACTATTCGTCCTAAACAATTGAAACTATAGTAAACCAGCCAAACTATGGTTTGGGACGGACCATTTGAAAATTGATTGGGGGGTGGGGCGTTCCGCAAATCCCCCCCCCTCCCGAAAAAAAAAAAAAAAAAAAAAAAACAGCGAATTTGCACAGAAAAAAAAAATCGTACAACATTATCGCATCTACAATGCATTAATTTTGCCAGAGAGTATAGGAAAATGTGCACCCGAGAACCTGAAATTCAGAATTTTCCGGGGGAGCCTGCCCCTGACTCTACTAGTAGTAGTAGTGACTTTATTTAAGTGTCAGTGTATTTAGTCCTACGATTTTACGTCCTTATCCGAAAAGACGTGAAGGTCTAACCGTTTACTGTTGGATTATGTAAAGGCAGCACCTTCTACTCAGTGATTTTTAGACCCTGAGTGTTGGTCCGGCCCGGGTTTGAACCTACTCAAGTTTCAATTATTTAAAACAATTAAAGAAAAAAATTGTTTCAATACATTTTCACTCGTGTTCACCTGTTTTACCATCTTATTCAATCGTGTTCACCGGTGTTCACTCTTGTGTAGTTTTAAGGTCACTACACACGTCTGAACTAGGAAAAATATTGTCGCTGGGACAAAATTTTGTCCCCGGGACTTGTCCCTTCAAATCAAACTGGTTCACACGAGGGAACCTAGTTCACACGAGGGGACTTGTCTCTCCGTGTGTACGCAAACTTTGATTGGCCGCGCCAGTCACTTGTTTCAGGAGCCTATGCATGCTTGCTTTTGATATCACCTTTTGAACCCTTTTTTTCATTTCCAGCTGGAAGGAGAATATGGGGAATTCCTCAAAAGTCCATGTTGAATATTACACTTCAAAATGCGTTCTGGATTAATCGATTCAAGCTGAAGTTGATTGTTCTCTTTTTTTTCTTTTTCGAAGACATTGACGACTACCGATACGAGATCGCTGAGCGAATAGTGGACGGCAAGTAAGAGCGAGTTCCCAAGTATTGGCACAGGTAAATGGATGTTTTGATTAAAATCGATATCAATCGATACCAATTAATAATAATTGATTGATATTGATAATCAATTACCAATCGATGAATCAAATTTCAGAGTGACAAATATACCAGAGAACCGTCATCTGAAGGAGAATATGGAGAATTCCTCAAAAGCCACGTAACAGGAGTACTCTCTCATGGCCACAATCGGGCTTGATGCATCTTGGATCTACTTAGATGGCCATCTGATGCAAATCCAACAATTAATGCATCGTGCAACAAGTAAGTGCATATATTGATGAAGGCCCTTTCAATAGGATTACGTTTTCATTTGAAAAGCTACATCAGACAACGCACTGTCCACATCATTTTTTTTAACGATTTGTTTTGAAAAAGCAATGCTGTCGTTTTCTGCGGTGTGTTGGTGAGGTCATAATTACTTAAATTGCAAACTTTTGGAAACGATTGGTCATACGACCTCAGTCCCAGTCCACGTACAAACGAAAGTTTCGAAAGGATTTACTTTACTGTTACTTCACTTGAATGGTTTTGCAGCAACTGATTTCAGTGATAAATAGGTAAATATGTTTGAAGAGTGAAAATTTCCAATACATAAAGTGGAATTGTCCCAGACTGTGAAATTAATATAATATCTAATCAATCTACTTTAGTGTCTTTGAATAGATAAGCCCTAACTGGTTCTGGTTGAATCTAGCAAGTTTTTGTTTTTTTAAGAAATGAAAACGGAGCATTTTAACTTAATTGTGGGTCTGGTCTGAACAAACAATAATATTTCAAAATAACTATTGACAACTAGTTCGTATCTCAGTCACTAATAACTTCAATTGTGCATTTCGCTAACAGAATGGAAGTCTTCCTCCGGTTCTCTACTGGCAGATGGACAATTGTTTTCGTGATTGTAAAAATATCTACATCTTTGGATTTTGTGCATTTCTGGTAATGGCTGGTATGTTTAGAAAGGTAACTGCCTCGTATTAATCACCGCTGTAATCATGAAAGGACAAGCTCGTTTCAGGTTCCGAGGCCTTTTTCTAATCAACTTACAGTGAGAAAATATAGGAGGGAATGGTGGAAAAATCATACATTGCCCGATGAGCATGTCTCCGTGATGAAGTAGAGCTTTCGGTATCCAAACTAACTATATAACTTCTTCATGATTAAGAAACTAGAAATGTATCCTATCATATATTTCGTGTGGCGAGCCTTTAAAAATATATTATTATCGCCATATGAATTTATTTCCTTTGGAGCTTGATCCAATATTATACCCGCTTGATGTACTCTTTTTTTTTTTACATATACGGGAATAGTGAAAATGTTTCGTGAGGCAACAACTATTTGTTCCTGTATTAAAACATCCACATTTCAGGTCAGAATGTGTTATCTTATGGTAGGACATACCCATGAAGACGTTGACCAGGTGAGTAACCTCTGCTGCCATAAATTATAGACCTAATGACATTAATCCAGAGCATGGAGCTCTTCAGTTTCAGTTTTATTTTACACACCATGATTTACAATTTATACAATTTATTCAATGGTTCAGACATTGCTTTAAATAAACCTGGAATGACCAGTGAGATGTGGTAATTTTCTTCTCTAACTAACAAATGTCTACGCCAATTTTTGTTAACATACCTTGGTTCTTCAGTAGCAAATCATGCTTTACAACGTTCTTGCTGTAGGAATTGTTTCAAAGATTCTGAAGGAGCATCAGACTTGGAAAGTGAACTGGCCAGGGAAAGTGTACGGGCTCACACAGTTTCTCAGCCTGTTCGTGCAGTGTCTTCCAGACAACGGTGTAAAATCGGTGAGATGTTGAAAAAGTATCGGCTACACCTTGGTGCCAGCCGCAGAAGATTTGGTAGCATAGATCTCACAACAGGATTTACTTTGGATTTAATAAAATACATTGTATCAAGATGTGAATTTCTTAATTCACATGAAGAGATATGCCATTTGTTTCCTATTTGGGATAGTGCTCAGGCAGTAGTGATCATGAAAGTAATTGAGGATGTATGTGGTCAATGATTATTAGAGTTGGTAATATATGATAGAAGTTCATAGCAGTATGGCATTATGTCACTACATGAGACTGGAATGAGTCAGACCATTCTTATTTATCTTTTTGAAACTGGTCTCATGCAAATAGACACTTATTGTTATTATTTATATGGAACCTGATCTGAACCAGTACCGGTCTCAGTTTGTACACAGGTCTTATAAACACCCCTTATATAGTATCAGAATAATGAAGCCTTTAATATTATCGATAATGCAACAGAGATTTAGGGGTTTGATGATATGTGGGATATTAGCTATTAGTATAATTGTAGAAAATAGAGTTTACAACAATTTATTAACCCAATTGTGTAACCATAACAACTTTCTAACTAGGCCTACTTTAATCTGACCAGTCCTTCAATTGCCCTATTGCAGTAGCCTGCATGCCAAAGAATCCATGCAGTTTTATAGTTATTTTTTTAATGTGCTGCAACTGTTGAAGCTATAAATTACAAATGCTTTATACATCGATTGGGGCCAGTACTCATTGTCAAATCTTTGAATCTGATTGGCTCAGCAACTAATGAAGTCTGGATGTTTTTAAATGTAATTTGCAGTTGATCTCTAAGCTTTTCGTGTAAGATTTAACTAAAGTTAAACAATTAACACAATAACAATAAGTATATTTACAGCTCGATCATGGCAGTTAAAACTAGCTGCATTGTGAGATATAGGGTCCTTGACGAAATGCTGAGATCCTCATTTTAAAATATGAGCCCGAAACTTATATGTTTTGTATTGAACCAAAAGAGGTGAGACTCCAAGACTTCTTATGGCTGACAAGACCCTAGCTATATAGCTTATCAGCAGAAACCCAGATTTTGAAAATTATTCGAAGAAAATTTACAGACTTCGTTTTAACAGGGCCATTCACCACCACTAGATATTTACAAGTATGCATAGTACTACGCATTACTATGCATAGTACACTAATAAAATCTAAGTGAGTCCATGCAAGATCTCAGGTTATATCAACCAGCCCTGTGCTTTGCTCTCTGCACTCAGAATGAATTTGAAATAGTAGTAGTACCAGTATATATAGTTTATTTAACATGATTATAAAGACATTTTAAAATAGCGGATTATGCATATGTAGAGCCGTTAAGAATAACATATAAGATCACAATCACTATTTCACAGTTAGTTGATTTAAACATGTATTCAGTGGGGTTTAAAGTAGGTTAAATTGTCAGCAGCGAATAGATTAACAATCAAATGCACTAAATTTCAAGTTCAAAACATTTCTGCTCAACTTTCTTGTAACAGTATTATTCCTGCTATTACTTTACAATTGCGATCATGTGTTTTGAGAGTTCTTACCCTGGACCCAGAGGTTTACTGCGGCTCTTTCTCCACGGCTGTTCTCTCTAGAAAACCTCTGGAACCACGGTAGAGTGCTTCAAACTATGAAGAACTCTGAACTCGCATCTCATTCTTAGTCATCTACAGGCATTACGTCGTGGACCAATCAAAATACCTCTAAGAAAACATTTGCATCATTTTAATCAGCAATACGTGACAGTTCAGCCTTTACCAGGGTCTTCTCTCGGGTAGCCGCCATCTTGGATCTGACCGAGAAGACACTGGGAACGAGGTTGGTTAGTCCATTTCTAACATGTTTCATCCCCTCACCAGGTTACTTTTACATTTTCTTTTTCACATTTACTTTTACATTTCACCATCTTTCTACTTTCATTTATTTATTTACTTATTCATTTTCTCAGCTATATATTTATTCGTTTTTATTTACATATTTATCTATTTATTTACTTATTTATTTGTTAATTTTATTCACTTACGTTCTTAATTTCACATTATTTACCTACCCACAAGTGCCCACCTCCCCTTTTCTTCCCACAATTAACCACCACAAGTTTATTTGTCTTCCCTCTTCCTTCCTCTTCTCCCGCTCCAAACAACTGAGTCCGAATACCCGACATATAAAAACTGATACGTTCACACGGGGAAGGGCTTGTATCTCTTAGATCCTCGGTTGTCCCCCCATTACCCTTCTCATGCAATAACATTACAATGTATTTCCTATCTCAGAACAACCTGGAAGAGAAGACATGGCTACCCCTCACATTACACAACAAAACCACACACACTACAACACTAATGTACAATCAAGCACAACCTCCAATCCTTCTCCACCCCTTCCATCCAACCACAACATTCTCAACGATGAAGACCTCCTCAATTGCAACAACCTGCTAGCACTACAGGATCACATTGAGGATACCCTCTTCACCAACCCAAAAATAGAACTACTCCTACAACTAGATCATATACACCCTCAAGCCACATACCTCCCGTCACCCTGCCACTCTTAAAAACTATCCACCCATTAGCAATATCAACTCCCAAGGACAATCCAAACACACTACCTGCATCCCTGCTCTGTCCCAACCCCATCTCACTCCAAAGAAAAACCTCAACAGCACCCTGATAACATCAAATTCACCTCCACACTCCAAACGACTACCCCACCAAGCACTATCCAGAGTCCGATGAAATGAAAGGGCAATTTTCCTTCCATCAGAAAGCTTCGCCTGGCTAAGCAATCAATATATGAACTTATTGTCAGCTACAATGTCTCAAGCTATTAGCTCGACAGATGCAAGGAGCTGTGAACTTATTAGTGTGCCAGTTCTCATGAATAATTGCTACTGGGGATTAGTTGTAGTTGACTTTGTCAACGAGAGCCTTTTGTTTGATGATGGCTACAAGTTGTCCCAGTGCGAGTGTCTTGCCTGACATTAAGAACACCCTATATGTAAAACAACATAACAAGTATCTGAAGAGCTGGAAATTGTGGTGTTGGCGTTATTTTGGCAGCTAGGGACAGTTGGAAAAGCTGCATTGGAACTTTGGAGAAATTAGGCATTTCAGGAATCACCTAATGCTTCAAATCATTAAGTAGGCAACTGAGGGCTAGTGCATTGATACATGTAGGTGTATCAGCGATTTTCCCCTCGCGTAAGTTATACTAATGCTTTCTTTTCTCATTTTAGGGTTTCTCCAAAACGCATTCAAGTTTACTGGAACCTGGAAACAGCACAGGAACCTCACTGAAAGGCTGTGACTTTCTGTAAAATACTTCTACCTGTGGTATTTTACTTGATGTTTCCTCAGGAATTCAATTTACCTCTTTTGTAGCAAATTACCTTTTCCATTTAATTTCATATTATACTCCTTTATCTGGGGGTATTACGCACGACGTAAGCATAAACATACCCAGACTCAGTAATGCACTGTTCATTAGCGGCACTTGTTCTTGTCTCGCAATAATGCAGTACGTCTTTGAAAGCCGTTTTTAGGTTACCGAAAATCATATACTTTGACGTGAGATAGGGTCAGAGTTTTGAGGCCCATGCAACACCTCGCAACCCATAACTCTTTAACAGTTAAGAAATTTAATTCCGGATTGAGTTGCGAAATTCGCTCTGCCTTTGGAACTGGGCAGGGGATTTTGATATATATTACCCGAAATGAACAATGAAAATCGAACCTTTAACCAGATGGTCTCTCAGATTGGGATTTATAACTTCAGTGAGAGGGAAGATAATTTCCGGAAAGTACGTTATTGTCGCAAAAGTACAACATTCTCAGCAGATGAATGACACTCTGGCCAGCATATGGATCGTAACTGATAGTGATGGGACGGTCATTTCAACTCACTACCTGGGATGTAAAGCGTGACTCCCTGAATCGTGTTCGCACGTCGCCAGCATTATGTTTTACATCGAAGCGTGGATGCGCATTCATGGGAAATTGGCCTGCACTCAAGTGCAATGCATGGCTCCTCCCGACTTACGTGCCGTAACTCAAGGGTCAAGGAGATCGCTTTTACATCTGCAAAGAAACTAAAAGAAAATCGCTGTTACGTATCAGCAATGTAGACAAGTTGTCACGTGACTTAGAAAACATGTGCGTTCGTTAGTAAGATGGCGTTTGTGTCATAATCTTGGGTCCAATACTGACGGCTGAACCAGCGCACTGGAAACATTTCACTGCACATTTTCTCCGGGTTTCGAACATGAAACTCGGAAAATTGACACTTGCACTTGACTATACAGCCCAACAAATAGACACCACTATACCGAAGTATCACAAAGAATTGCTAACCGCCTGGTACAAACACAAACGACACAGAACACGAACCCACTACAAGGTGCACTATCTGCCAGTGAGATACATAAAGTTGAAATGCAGAAAAAGGGTCAGAGAATGAGAAACAGAAACAGTTTCAATAAATGCTACCGTTGTAATGGTAATCACTATCCAACTAACTGTCCATATATTAATGCAAAGTGTTGGGGATGTTCCAAAATTGTCCATCTTCAAAAGGCTTGATCCCAACTGCAGTAAGGGAAGAGGACAGTCGCGAGGGCGTGGCCATGGTTGTGGCCGTAGTCGTTGTCGTGCGAGGGGGCAGGGCCCTAGTAGACACAACCCCCGGGTGCCACACATTTGGTACAACCAGATGAGCCAGCAGAGACACAAGGTGACATGCATATGGTAGAACAAAATGAGCCAGCAGAGGCACCAGTTGTTATCCAGGAGGTACAACAAGGAAATTTAGAAGAAAACATTGACTACTTAGATTACATGGAGGAAGGCTCTCTTTTTGGTGCCCAAAAGCAGGTTCCTGTGTTGTATATACTAAAACAATAATTATTATTTGCCTCCGGCTCAGTTGATATTGGTGATATTGATATTGGTCTTGGGGAATATTCACCAATATCAACTTCGCCTTTGGAATGATTTCAACCCAAGAATAGTGGGAAACCATTCTAAAAAAAACTAACTTGTAAAAACGCTGTGACATAGGCAGGATGGATGCTCCTAGTTATGGGCTCCTGGTTTTGTTCAAGTATCGATTTGCTAATGCCATTTTCGCCCCCGTCTAACCATCACTGACAATAACTAGTTCCTCACGAGTTAAAAATAAACACTCATATTATTTTTATTTTACTATTTTAAGAGAGCGGTCTTTGTTGAGGGCCACTCAAGACAGAGAGTATGAGGTCTCCTTAGAGACAGACAGAATGAGAGTAAGTATGAAGTTACTTGTTGCTTTTTTTTTTTTTTATCTTTCATGCCATTGATGTTTATTCATTCATTATTGTTACTTGAGTCTAGGTTCGAATTCCCTCGCTGTCTTTTTGTTGTTATTATTTCTATTCTTCAATTTTTGGATTGTTTGGAATGCTAACCTTCAACCAATCAGTAACCATAGCATGGTATTTCCAACATTGCCACTGACAGTGACATTTAAGCCTGCCTTGATATTTAGACTAATTTCAGACTTGTCAGACCACAGACCACCCTTGATAAACATTTAATTAGGTTGTTGAAATTCATCACTTCCTTTGTCCAGCTTTTCAACTGTTCAACTGTGACCTGCCAATACAGAGCCATGATTGCATACAGATATGTGATTATCAAAGCTTTAAAAAAATCAATATTATTGAAACAATGGTTGTTATAATTACTTAGGATCAGATAATTCAGTATCAAGAAAGGATAGCAGCAGATGAAAGAACTGAAGTCCAGGTACATATATATAATACCGGTATGTTTATCATGTTTATATACCAGTATTAACCGATATTTGACTTCTATGGCCAAAAAAAAAAGAAAAAAAGAAACTGCCCCCCCCCCAAAAAAAGCACCATGCTAAATATAAATTGCATCAATCAGATATTGTGACATGTTTTCAATGAATACAATGTAAATTTCTTCATTGGATGAGCTGTAATTGATATTGGTCACTAATTATAGACTTTTCTGCAAGACAACCTTTCCTGCTTTGACTGTATATATTTATTTCATTTTTTGACACGTACATTGCCATTGTTATTGAATAACCTTTATTTCACAAATATCCCAACTAGGATTTCAATCAATATTGCTCTTTAGATATTCAAGGGCCTTTATATGGAGATACAGCTTTATTAGCTATATAAAGGCTCTTGAATACCTACATGTAATGAGCCATATAAAGGGTTGTGAATACCTAATCTTTATATTGTGGAATATTAGTGAAATAAAGGCTATCGAATAATAATGAAATAAGTCAGTAAAATACCTTACACCTCTGTATTTAGCCATATACAGTACCTCTCTCAGGGCCTATGGCCATCACGATGTATATGGCTAAATAACTTGGTTCTCATGCAGTATTGAACTCTTCATTAGTGATCGAGGCCAGTACTAATGTAATAATTATATACCATCTTAGCTGGCCTTGCGCTGAAACCCACATCGGCTTTCGCAGAAAGACACGTGGAAAACCTGCAGGCGGTCATCCTACGTGACCGGCAGAATGGGAGCTTGGTATGTCATCATATAATTTTAAATCGTGTGTATATAATAAACCTCGGGAGCCACCTTCTCTTAGCCGCATCGCAAGCGAAAGTTATTACTTGCATGGTATCCCAAACATTATCATGTACCAGTAAAATTAAGTGAACGAATTCGAAAACTCTGATCGGCCGACCGTCATGAAAATTTAAGCATGTTAAACAATCCTAGTTATTGCGTGACTGAGTTGACGATGGTACTGAGAGTGCGAAACACCGACTGATGCGTTTTTGAGGTTGGTTCGGTTAAAGATTAACACTGATCGAATCATTTGTTCGGGTGTCTATATCCTGCGTAGCTGCCCTATTTGTTTCCTTTTCAGTCGATCGTGCTTCACGCTTAACTCACTCTGTTGCCTGGGATAAAGGGGGGGGGGGGGGGGGAGGCCGCCGAAGAAGACATTTTGACGTGAACTTATTCTATATTACAGACAAATCACACTATTTTGTTGTGCACGCGATTTTCCCCACGCGTACTTGTACTTCTCTAACTGCTAAACTATATATTGTAGTTTATTTTAAAAACTCACTTTCTTAAATTAATTAATCCCAATTTGAAACTTACCTTATTATTTAGAGAGATGTTTACATGAACCAGTTTGAGTGGGGAATTCCTAATTTCTTTACGAAGTACGGGCAACTGAGAGACTTCGAGGGAATCAGAAGTTCCGAATTCACCAATCAAAGGTAGTAGTATGTAAACTGCCGGTTCTGGCGCAACATTCAGCGTTAAATTATATAAAAATCGTCTGACCCCTCACCCCCACCGCATTCGTTTGGACTTCGTAGACCACAATGCCAAAATCCGAACTTGTTATCTATTGAGTACACTAGAAGTTGTAATTTTAGCCTTGTGGTCTACAAGTCCAAACAAATACGGCGAGGGTTCGGGGTCAGACGATTTTTATATAATTTAACGCTGAATGTTGCGACCAGAACCGGCAGTTTACATACTACTATAGTAGCGTTTACCATATTTCTATACCTCATTGGAGGAAGGATAACATAAGTAATATACCATGGCAGAACGTATACTATCATTCATCCAAGGACCTGGCCTTAAGGGCTATTTACGAGGATGGAAGATGGACGTTCCAGATGGTAATCCCCTAGAAGCAGACCCAGCTGCTTTCCTATTTGGCGTACGAAAGCAGACTATTGAAAAGATCGATGAAGAGCTACGAGACTTGAATAACATCAAGGTTCAGTTAGCTTTGAATATAACTTTCCGTCTAGACAAACCCGAGGGTCCAGAATACCAGATAGCCACATTTCGTAGGTTCACAAAAAGTTCTGACCAACAGCGCCGAGACTAATTTAGATTACAAAAGTGATGCGAGATAATCGAGATTTGGGTGCAACCAGGAGGACGGTAGGTAGATAGCTTAGAAAACTACATGTTGAGAAGGCTAGCCTTAAATGAGACTGGATGGGAAAGTGTTCAATTCCGAAGTATGGCGTAGTACTTTTAATTAACGTTAACGTTTTCAAACGTCAGTTAATTGCTACGTTTTGAATAATTTCAATAGATAACAGATGTCTTTAAATAAGTGCATAGAGTTGTTGGAGGAGGTGTCAAAATTGCTGGAAGCTAATTCCCAAAATGGTGCTGCTCAAAACTAAGTACCCACAACGGGGCGCCAGCAGAATGCAGGTCCTAGTGGTGCAAGGACAACTCCACCACTAACTGTGGGCATCCTGCCCATTGCAGGACCAAGTGGCCATGGTGTAAGGACAACTCCACCAACTGTGGGCATCCTACCCATTGCAGGACCAAGTGGCCATGGTGTAAGGACAACCCCGCAGACAGTGGGCTTCACTGAGCACAAACAACTCTTTGGGTCGAATAAAAAAAAAAAAGCCTCCAACCTGGATGCGAACATTTGTGTGCCTTGCCTATACGACAACAGACAGAATGCCATCCTCTGAAGAATACTACACACTGAAGAAGGCATGCCTTAGTGAAAAGAAGCTGACCTTTTTCAAAGATGGCAGCAGCCGTGACTTGGATAAAATACTAAGAGAACACTTCCCAAAGCTGGAGGGTGCTGGGGGCTACAAGCTCCTTTGTGGAAAGGGAAGCCGGCGTCAGCTGTTTGAACTTGACCCAGTATTGAGAGAATAAAAGACATCGTTGGACAAGGGAAAGTCGACGGTATAAAACGATTAGTTTTTCATGTTGGCTAGAACTAGTATCAAGTATTTTCTATGCGTAGCCTCCCACTCAGTAGTCTTTAGAATGTGTTCAGACGGGGGGAAACAAGGGTTTTCACTTATTATCCTGGGTTAACAAATGACTGCCGTGTGAATAACAGAATAACTGCACGTGAAAATGCACGCGATCATGTCTATATTATTCCGTTTTTCGTTCGGACTGAACGAAACTATGCTGATAATTTTTTACCAATATTTCTGTTAAAAGCAATTTAAAATCGATTAAAGGAAAAAAGAAACACCACGTTACTAGAGAAAACACGTATATACATTAAATTGTCACTGGTTACAATTGCATTCTAATGGTAAAATAACCCAAAGCGTGTTCTGGGATGTACAACGGACTGTTGTACCTACTCTTTGTTACGAATAGCACAGCATAAAAATATTCTTTAACGTAGGAAATGTAATTTCTGACGTAGCGATATCTGCCGGCACGGTAGAGGTTTGGATACGACATATTGCATTATGGTTAATTAACTAGCATATACAATGATTTCTTGTGGGAAATTAATCATTCTAGGCCAGTCAGCAACATCACGTCTTCATTTATGTATATAGAAGTATATTAATATATTGTATATGTACTGTATATATATATATATAGATAAATAAATGTTTCGATTAATTCTATCAAACAGTGCTCGATACAATGCTGTAGAGCAATAATACTAAGGATTCGGAATATTTAAATTCTTGGTTGATTCATATTTCGCTCTACAATACTGTTTCGTGGGGACCAAAGTCCTCACTCGTCAGGAGTTACTTCGTGAATGAATATTTATTTACAGTTGAGCGTGCACTGAGCTTTCCACGCAAGCGGGTGTAGGTTCAAATGGCGTTCCGCTGACGTGCATCTCATGTGCGCGCTCAACTGGGACTAATTGTATCGTAACAATGATTTGTTCCTATGCCTACATGATGATATAAGTTCGTTCCTCTTGTTAAGTGTGCATCTATATATATAAGGCTCGTTTCGAGTCCGGCTTTGTTGCACAACTTCTCGGCATCTTCTGGTCGATCGACATGATTGTTACAGAAGGTGTTGAGAAGTTGTTTTGATTATGCTTTCCTGGCACATTTATGGCAGAAATAACTGAACATAATCGTAGAGGAAAAACTGTTTTGCAATGGCAAGGGTTCATTTGGAAATTTAAATCTGTATCCTAGCCAGTTTAAACTTACTGCGAGATGCAGTAGAGTCAACTGATGGCTGAAGGAGTTCCGGCCTCGAGGCCAAAGCGCCTTCAATTTTCTTTCAATGTAGAGCTCCCAGTAGGGGAAGAGAGCAGACTGCAGTTCATAAAAGATAGGCTACAGTTCTGCAAAAAATCGTTGGGCCCTTCGAACGTACTCCACACAGAATGCTGACTCGATAGAAGCACTCCTGGTTGCCTTCGAGTTCGACCGCCTCAAAGATGATTTACAGTCTTTAAGCACTTCAGTTCTGTCTTCGCCTCTTGGTTCCTCGGGCTCCTCTAGATCGTTTAGGATTTCACCGTTGCGATCCAGAGATCTCAATTTGCCATCCTTCTCTGGAAGTTTTCAACATTTGTCTTCAGATTCTCCTACTCCAGTATCGACTTCTATACTCCACGAGCTTACATTACCTCATTTCGCGCGTGACACTATAAAAGGTAAGTTTCACCATGCCGCCGAGAATTAGAAACCACACTAATATTATTGCCGTCGTTCAATAATTTCCCTTTACAACTTTTATCCAGAGAAATAATATCTTCATCGTTTATATCTATACTTATGTTCAAACAACCAAATAATATCCCTAATTTGACCTGTTTACATACTTTGCATGCTGTGAGCAGGACTGTGCAGATGCCCGCTCTTGTCCTTGGGCCGCCAACCTTTTTGTTTTTATAATTTCTCCACCTGACTGAATTCACAAAAACTTCTAGCATTTCTAAGTCCGGGCGAGGAAATCTCAGGACAATCTACAAATTATTCAGTAAAAGAATTGAGAATTTAACACTGAATGACTGATGTATATTTGTGTTCGTGCGTTTGAGACCAGTGAATTTGAATGTACAGCGAACCGATCTCAACATAAGACGATACATAACATAAGACTGAACAATTAATTTACTTCTACATTTTCATCGGCCATATATCGTTCGACGGTAGTTTTGTTTCGATCAAATTTGCTAGCTTCCCCGGCCCCGCTTCCCTGCCCTTAGAAGCTCACTCCGCGATATCTCGAGCTCGAATGACTGGCAGCTCCAACGGACGTACCTTAGGTACCTCCCCTTTTATAGCGCGTCTTCGTGTTTAACGTTCAAAAATGTGTGCATATTCTTCGGGATCTTTCTCGAGATTTCAGTAACCTAACATATTTCCTATAGACTTACAAATTATCTGAATATGTTGAATATAGTAATAATTATGAAGAATCTTAACATTAAATATTCATACTTCCAAACATGTTCCTCGTGATCTACACCGCACGCTGGAGATAATATACCAGTTTCGTCTTCTAAATTACGTTTAGGCTCAAAAGCGACAATAAAATTAATAATTGTACATTTCCCTTCTTTCTGGTTATTATCGTGGAGTATCTGGTATTGCTGTGTTTGTTTATAGAGGCCCTTTTAGGGGGGAGGGGTGGGGTATGCATGTCCCCTGTCTGAGTTTCAAAACTAGTCGTGTCGCAATCTCTGAAGGTGGGCATGTCGCTGTCGGAATTTCGTCTATTGTTGTCTTATTTCTCTCTGTCGCTCTCGAAATTTCAGACATTTCCAGACGTTCCTCGTTATTTCATTTCCTTCATGTCGCTGTTCCAACGCGTGAGGGTAAACTCGAAGCTAAGAAGAACGGGTTTTTGCTTTCCCAATTACGTTTTTATAATTGTAAAGATTTATATATATCCCACCCATCATTTAATAGTTTATTAGACCTGAATGCAAAGACTAGAAAATCGTTAGATTCATTATGTAGCCTATATGATTTAAATATCTTCGAGTTGAATCCTACTGATCGCAATATCAATATATTATTCTCCTCATAGCTTTAAGGAACCAAGTGGTACTTTAAAAGTAACGGACAGTGGGGACTCAAATTTTAGTGTTCTTCATAATAACATTAGAAGCCTAAAGGAAGAGCTACAAAACCAAGGTGCTGGCGGAGTTTCATACTGTATTTAGTGTAATCGGTCTAACGGAAATTATAATGTGTAATTCAGACTCGACTGATTTCATCCCTCAGCTACCGGGCTATTGTTTTGAGTATGTGCCAACACCTCTATCGGCTGGAAGTGTTGGCTTCTATATACGTAACCAGTTAAACTATAGGGTAATTGAGCGTACTTGAAACTCTTCTTTTCAAGCGCTTTGGATCGAAATTCAGGATTCCAGCGCTACAAATACCATTTGTGGAATTATTTATAAACAGCATAACAATCCAGAAGCTTTTCTTGAATATTTATCACCTAATTAAGAACAGGTTAGTCGTAGCAACAAAAATATTTACCTCATGGGCGAATTCAATATAGACCTGTTCAAATATGAAACTTGTTCTTTTAGCCAAAATCTTCTTCAAACCACCCAAAGTTTAGCCTTTTTCCAATTATTGACAAACCTACACTAGTTTATGGAAACTCTGCGACATTTTGCAAGTGATTTCCTGGAGAGACCTATTATCGAGCCTTCGCTGGGTTTGGCTCAAGGCATCCGACCTCCACAGAAACATGATGTCTGTAGTCCTTGAACCAGTTTTTTTTGTTGGTATATTTTTGCCACGATTTGATCCACATATTGACCCACGTTGGTAACTAAACCAAAAGTCAAAACTAATTATAACACTGCCAAAAAAAACTGAATGACAAAAGTGTCAGTAGTATAGCCTTCGTATTTCAAATCGGAAAATAAAGAAAATAATCAACCTAAAAAATATAAAGAGAGGTAATAGTCAAAAGAATCAGATGGAGACTATCTGAAGCACTTAGTACCAGACCTCATGATCAATACTTCGAGTAATTTTGGGGGTTGCATCTTTGATGTAGGTGTTTCAACTGTCCGACCCATGGCACATTTCGCCCATGCACACTTCTTTTTGAAAGTCCAATAGAATGATGAGTGTGTGAGATTTAGGGGCATGATACATGTATATCCATAGTCTCCAGGAATCGTCGAGCTGTGTGTTTCATTAGTAAAGATTTGATTGGTTAGCCGTTACAATAGAGAAAGGAACGTATTGCTCTAATGATCATACGCTTGTGGGGGAAACGTGAAACGGAAGTCGCCGCGGGGGTCTGCTTTATGATTTTCTAGCTTCATTTTGCTCGCTCATTACGATTATACGCAGTGTACTCGCTGACTTAAAATGGCTGGATTTGATCCTGATATGTTTGTTGGAGAATTACACCAGAATTTATTGTGTCCTATTTGCCACTTTGTGTTGAGAAATGCGGTATCTTGCCGTCAGGGCCACTGTTTTTGCGAAACGTGCATCCGACGATACGTGGAGGATTTTGGCAACAATCGTTGCCCCTGTGACAACTTTAATGTAGTCGACATACCAGAAGTTGTCCCTGTGCTCAACTTACGCAGGGTGATAGAGAACAGGCTCGTTAGATGCACAGAAGAACACTGCGAATGGACTGGCCCCTTAGCCGATTACAACCAGCACATGGCGACATGTGAAAGAGTCAGGGAGCCCTGTGGGTTTGACGGATGCCAAGAAAGGCCAACCCGCTTCGAAATGGCAATGCATGAAGCTAACTGTGCCCACCGGCCGACAAGATGTCTATCCTGCAATCAGATGATGAAAGAATTGGAGATTGCAGGCCACATACGTGATGTCTGTCCAATGATAGTAGTCTGATGCGTCTACCGTTGCGGACAAGAAGTGAGAAGGTAATGTGTTGTTTTACATTAAAACTATTCCAGCAAAACATATTAGAGCGACAAAATTCTACATAAACCTGCTATACCCTGTTTATAATAACATTCGTGAAGTTGTGTTATTCTAAAATGTTTGATTTCTAATGTCTGAATATAAATGTTTGATTTCTATTCAGCACGTAACCTTAGTAGCATTGGATCAATGTCTGAACTTTCTCTGTGTTTAGGGATTCTTTGAGTCGCCACTTGGCAAGCGAGTGCGGGAACCGCGCATACAAATGCCGAGTTCCCGGCTGCGAATTCACCAGCCGTAGATCAGAAATGCAGCAACATAACGATGCCTCACAACGAACCCACATTTCTCTTCTTTGGTTATCTCTACAGAGAGGAGATGCGGTAAGTTCTAGTTCTTGACGAAGGAAAACGTGTTTTTTTTTCAAACAGCGATTCATTATTATACTGTTTGACAAAGCTTAATAGGCGGGTCCAAGTAGACCTAAAGTCTTAATTTCAGTTTGTGTGGCATATTTTGTGGCCGTGGTAACACGGGTTTTTCAAAGAAGCCGAAGTATGGTTTCGAGCGTTGTTCCTTTAGGAGATTAGACACTCAAAACGCCAATCAAGTGATCTACTGCAGTATATCACATTTCAGCGTTCGCTTCAAATTTATTCTTGCGGCGGGTAAAGTCACAACACGAATTGTTACATATGTGGATAGGAAACAGCTGGCAAGCGCAGCTAAGACTTTGGTAATGCCTTTTAGAGGGTTAGATAAAGTTACACTCACACTGCTTGTAGGGCAGGGTCTTTTGGATATGGGATATGTGCGAATGAAGCAAACTCACTCGACGTAATTTGGTAGGGATGATGTTGAGGTTCTAAAGAAGTTTTAAGTTCTCCCTGGTTTGCTTGATAACGCCAATAATAGTCAGTGTTCAAATCAAACTCATGCTATAGACATATGAACCCCAAACACTGGTGTAGTTATATGTGTGGTAGTTAATTGAATACAAGTATTGTGTGAGATAGCGTGTGTATTGTTTACACGAGTACATGCTTGAATATTGAAAGTAGAGAACTCCCAGCTTGCAAAAAGTTATTAAAATAATCATCAATCATATAATACAATGTTTTTCTACCTGGTTACAAATGGATGGGAGGGAGGGTCTCAGAGGTGTGAAGTTCTTGCTGAGGCAATGCTAGCGAGTGCAAGTGATGCGATCTACTGATAGTATAAATATTGGTTTCTTGACTACATATATTTACAGGTACCGCACATGCAAATATAGTTGAGTCTGACCTCTTTGATTAAGTTATGCAAGAACAATGTTTTATTAATGCATGAAGCTAAACTTTCATCATTTGGGTAATGTTGAGTTATTTTAAGACCACACCAGCTACATCATGTATTGTTCGTTTATACTGCTGACAGTTTTCTCATAAATAGTGACAAAATGTATTTCAGTTTGGAAATTGAAACTTGATTGCCGTCTCATCGTCATAGCTTGTTGTTTTACACATTCGTGAAATATTATTTGGCTTAATCCCACATTTATTTAAAATAAAAGGACCAGAAAGAAGTTTGCAAATAGAAAGGCGACAATAAGAGAGAGTATGTTACATCTGCAAATACTCCAAACAAGCCTCCGAAGAAAAAGACAACGTCAAGCTCTATACCAAAGGCGAATGCAAGATCAAGGCTGTCATCTAATAGCAAACAAGTAAGTAAGTTCTAAAACAGTCTTTCAAATTCATGAATAGAAAAGTGTGAAATTCAGAACGTTTATTTCGTAATTACATGTACAAATGAGTATGATTTATTTTTTAATACATGGTTTCTTTCATATCAGGCTGCTCAACGCCTTGTCACAAGAGCAAAAGGAATACAGTCTTCGCCAAAACAACTTACCTTCCTAAAGAGAAAAGAATGCCATGGTCCAAAGATGAAGATTCTGCCCTTATCCAGTTTATTGCTGTTCACCGAGACTTACAACCAACAAATAATGAATAAACAAGTATACGTACGAGGGCAAATCATGATTACTGGCACAAGTCTGGTGAATTTATTTATGGTGATATACATGTAGTTTCTTTTGTTTTCAATTTCCTATGTATAAACACTAATTGGGCTTCGGCCGGGTACCATTAGTTTAGTAGTGTATTTTTAATGTATTGTTGCATGGCTATCATGTAAAACAGTTTTCTAATTATTGATATTTTTATTAAATTGTATTGAGGATACTGATGATATGTCCGTGGGTAAATAAAGCTTATGTCTGTATGTATGTAATGTTTCATGTACATGTGAATAGACTGTATACGAAGAAATGGAATACGCAATTATGAAAGTGGTCTCAATTGCATACAAATCCAAATTACATTTTTAATTCTATTTTATTTTTATTATAATTATAGCTTTAACGTCTGTGAAGATCCAGTCCTTTGTTTGAAAGGACACTCCTTTTGCCACTACTGCATGACAGAGGCATTGGACATGAAGCATGGGTATTGTCCATATGACTGACATTTTAATGGCTTCTCAACTCCCTCAAGAAACCATGCACTCAGACATGTAGTTGAGGAGTTGAAAGTCAAGTGCCCAACAGCAACACACAACAATAGTAGTGGCTGTATATGGCAAGGCCTGTTGAAAGAGTTGGATTCTCACAAGACAGTTTGTGATATGCAGATCATAAAGTGCAAGAATTCAGAATGTTGTGCCACAACATACCGTTTTGAAGAAAATGAGCATGCTGAGAAGTGCCCATTTCATAGAAGTTGTGAAAAGTCCAATGCCCAAATTCACATCAATTCGTGGAAAGAACACAAGGAGAGCATGTGTTCACGAGACAACATATCTTGCCCAAAGTGCAAGACACAAGTGATGAGGTGATCATGAGTATATAATTATAAACGTACATGTATCAAACTATTTTTTTGCATGTATGAACCATAACTGTTAGTATATCGGGGTTCTTATCAGGTAGCATCACAAGCCCAACAATGACAACTATGACAGCAGTATATAGGTTCCACCTGCAGGAACAACAACATAATTTAACATTGTATATTGAAGTATGGAATAGACTGGGGATTCCCACAGTTCTCACCAATGGCATGTAAGTAAAAAAACGTATGCAGATAAAAACAATGAAAACATTTATAAATAATTATTTGGAAGCTAGTACATGTAACATATTAATTAATTTTATTGCCACAGACTGATACTATAACAACGAATCAAACTTTGTACAGAAATTTGTATTTTCCTTGCCAGAAAACAACATGAACTCTTTTTGCCCCAAATTCTATTTCTATAGTTGTTGATATTAAATTAGTTTCTTTGAGAGGCGAGTTGATTTCTCTTATGACGTCGCATCACAGGATCCAAAATCGGGGATTAAATGCCAGAAATGTTTCGGCTAGGCTTTCCTCTGCCGAAACACTTGACGAGGTATATATAATTGAATTGACAATTAGCATCGAAGACGTTGTTTTTAAAGATAAGAAAACGTGTTTTCATTATTTTAGAATCTAAGAGAAAACTGGGCAGCGTGTCCTCTTCAGAAGAAAATAATCATGTAAATTGAATCATGTATTTTAATCCTTCTGCTGATCCTGATCTACACAGATCCGTCAATACCTTTGTTTGTGGTCCTTGCAGCCTTTTTAAATTGAATTGGTAACATTAAATACCAAAACAAATTTTGGCGTGACAAATGGTAGTGTTGACGTTACCTTGTTAGATGAACACTTTGATTAATTAATCACTTTTAAATATTGTATCTAATTCTTTTTATGTATTTTAACTGTATCTAATTCTTTTTATTCTTTTTATGTAAATTCTTTTTATGTATCAAACAAATCCAGATGAACAAATATTAACTCCACAAACAGAAGTGCAGGAGGCAAGGTAGATTATATGTATTGAAATGGAGGATAAGTGTCAATTGTATATATAAGCCTTTGATTTAACGTCCTAATCCGAGAAGACGTGAAGGTCTAACCAATTGCAGCTCGTGAACGACATTGTTTCACAAAGGCAGCACCTTCTACTCAGTTATTTTAAGATCCTGAGTGTTGGTCCGGCTGGAGTTTGAACCCACGACCGTCGCTTAACCACTGAGCTAACCTCTAAGAACAAGGGTTACGATGAGCTTACGCTGGCCGAGTTTGCGGCGGAATATTCCGCAATTCTGTTGCTACATACACTGTCTCAGGCAGTCTCGCGCTCGTATCGAGCATTTTTCGTGTATCATGTATTTAGCTACACAGTACACTTGGGCTTCGGTTCGGGATTTCCATGTGGCCATCCATATGAGATTGAATGTGGGTGTGCTCAGTGGGGCAACTCCTCTCACTTGGAGTCTCATTTGTAGCAAGCTTCGGCGAAACAGCCTCGATCCTCTCGGATTGCCAGGACACAATTGCTCGATTTTTTAAACTACATGAGGATGGACTGCACTTAAAAGTGTCACACAACGGAAACGTTGAGAATGTTTGGCCGTTGTCAAATGGAAAGTTCTTGTTGCCTCCATCAACAAGGAATACTGTTGTGATTGCGTTTCATGCTAGTGACTCAAACGACAATGACTTTTTGCAAGGGTCTCCAAGTTAAAGGTACGTATTGAAGGTAAATGTACCGATGAACAACACATGTAGTCAGATTATCGTTTAAACTGAAAAACGTCTCTTTTTTTTAACTAGGTCACTCTCACTTCCTCGTGCATCGAACCTTGTGCCTGTGGGAAAGCCACTGACAATGTATGGGCTGGGAAAAAGACCAGCTCCTGGTCTGTCTTATATCAAGGGCAAGAAGAAAAAAGTTGCAGAGCAAGTAAAAGACTTAATCTTCTCGTCTGTCGATGACGAGGGACAATTGGTTCAGTTGTTCCCTGCCGATGTTGTCAATGTGCATTGGGAGGGGGGAGGGGGGAGGGGTTTGTACAAATTTGATTTCCATGGCTCGAAATGCCATAAGCTAAAATTCTAAGAATTTTACTTTTATTATTCTGCCACACATTTTCTAAATTAAGCTCTTTCAATTATTTGCTTTCAAAATTCTTCAACAGGTAATAATATTGTTATTTTTCTCATTTTCATCTTTTATTTCC
The DNA here is from genome assembly GCA_030867875.1 of Actinernus sp. WN-2022. NCBI lineage: Eukaryota > Metazoa > Cnidaria > Anthozoa > Actiniaria > Actinernidae > Actinernus > Actinernus sp. WN-2022. The sequence goes on along the minus strand of JAOWCC010000055.1, from coordinate 1,101,243 downwards.
TTTCACAGAGGAAGGATTCTGGGCAACACAAGGGACATTCCGTGCAATGTCTCAACAGATTTTAAAGAAATGGAAACCAAGTGTTTGGGCAGCAGTCAATACACCAGAATTATTCATTTTCCTGTATAAGTTTAATATTTGTAGATCAGATACTTTTACAACAATGAAATACCAATCAAAGACCATGTAAAAAAAGGGTGGGCTGTTGGCGAGTGTACAATGTACATTAATTAATATCAATGTGCTCTAAAGATGTACTCTATATATATAGACAGACAAACAGATGATTATATAAAAATATATACTTATGTGATGAATGGGTAGGTATGTGTGGCCATGAGGTTCAAACCCTCACCCTGTTTGACCCCAAAAGGGAGCTCCAAAATCCTGATTGCCCCATCTGATTGCTTGCGAGGATGGGTGGTATGTACTGTTTCTTTCGCTCTATTGTTTTCTTTCATTTTTTGTTCAATTGATTTAATCCCACGAAAGAAACAAATATTAATGTAAAGTTTTCATTTATGTTAGCTTCAACATCAAAGACACACGAGCTTGAAGCTGAAATGAAGGAGAAAGCTACAGAGCGCTTTCACGCTGCTGTGCTCGAGGATACGTAAGTGACACTCTTTGGATTTTACCATTCTATTAAACACATTTTCCTTAGTAGCAATCATCATTTATGTTCCCTTTTTTAGAGGAGAGAATGTCTCTGTAGGCCTCATGGACCTCGTACAGCGGGCAAAGCAACGCCTGCACCTATATTTATCGCGAGCTATTTCAGTTCTTGTCGATGGGTTTTGCCTAACATCTATAGAAAAAAATGTATAATGTCTGAATGTTTTCAAAAGGTGAAGCCCATCTTCCATTTGATAGTTACGACCAGGCTGAAGCGGTACTCATCGATTCAGTAACGTTTGAATTTAAGATGCCACAGAGATCAGAGGCGGAGCAGGAAGCAGTTAGACATTGTGATCGTAAATATCACGACAGATGGAAATGAAACATAGCGTAGAATAGTTTTGAAAGGTTTCAGATGTTTAAAACATTGCAGATGAAATGGTGTTTACTGTTTGATCAAAAGTTCCTCAACGCCACTCGCCCCTCCGCCATTTTGTTCCTCAAGATCCTCTGCGCGGGACATTCTTCTGTGTGACTGTAATCTTACCGACTTATGTCAACGCAGTATTTTGTTTTAGCCATTCTTTGAAAACATCTTCATTCGTACAAATATTTTCAAGTTAGACAACTGAAGTATATCAGAAATACAATTTCGGGCAAAAAGAGTTCATGTTGTTTTATGGCGCTACTTGCACTTTAAAAATCAATCATAAGGTCATGCAGATTGAAAGAAAGCTTTATTCTGGGGGCGATCATGAGCTGCTCGCTCAACAGAGAGAACAACAACTGAAGTTCGAAAAGGAACAACTAGAACAGCGAGCACAATTCAATCAAGGAGTAGAAAAGGACCAAGCAAAACCGCCGGCGGGGAAATCAAGCGTTAAAGCTCCCCAAGCTGGTTTTAACCAAATTCGACGGCAAGCTCGAGAACTGGCTCGGATTTTGGAACAAGTATGAAGCAGAAATTGATTTAGTAGACTTGCCGGCAGTTACAAAGTTCGCATACCTAAAATAACTGGTTGAACCAGAAGTACTTCGCAGGATAGAAGAGAATCTGCTCTTCCCTACTATCAACTTCTCGATATTCTAAAACTTGAGAATATTGTCAAGTTTAAAATTTGCACATTAACATATAAACTATATAATAACCCAACTAGTGACTTCTCTGTTCCCCTATTTGACAGTTAAAATCGTTGTGTAGGCCTGTAGAGAATATGGCAGGATCATTCATACCTCAAACTAAAAGTTTGAGACTTCAAACGAAACTGATGGCTGATAAATTCCCAGGTGAGTAACCAATTTTAATATAGTATACGTATATGCTGTCAATAATTTGAATAACGTTGAATAACGTGCAACAGAGCCAGATCAGACTCGAGTCAAGACTCGGAGGCAGTCTGAGAATCCGAGGCAGAGATGTATTGACAAATATTGCCGTTAGTCTTCTTTTTGTGACCCGGAATTCCCATAACAGGGTATTAACTCATGATTGTATACCCCAACGAAACTAATAATTAAAGATTTCTTGTCCTAAAGAAACTGACACGTTTCATATCGTTGCCGTTGGGAAATAATTTGTCGCGTCGAGCATCACTCATCAGGATCGTCGACATTTCGGTTACGTTAGTTATCAAGCCTGAAGGTATTGTCGTTTAGATTTTGTCGAAAATATTTCTTTTTATCGAATAACATTCCAAGTGATTATTTTCTTGAGAGCCTGATACTCAGGTTACGGCTACATAAACCATAAAGACATAATACTGGTTGATCACACCTTCACTTCACTGTCCTCCTCTCAATGATTTAGACCGCTCTACTCCGAATTTATTACCGTAATTCCAAAGTTATTACAGTACTCCCAAAGTTATTACAGTAGTTATTTCATCCCAAGTCTGAAATTTCACACAGCATGTGTTAGGCATGAATATGACAGCTGTTCTTTCTTGATAAATGTAGTAGATAGTCAGTTTGGTTTAATTACCAGTATAATATTTAATCCTTTCTACATGTATATGAACTGGGATCATTTTTATTATTGTTATATATAAATGTTTTCTTTATGCAAGTATCAGTCTGAATTAATTGCAGACATTGTTAAAGTGCCCCTACGATCAAATTTTGACATATCAATGTTTTTGCATATTCATAAAGTAGATTTCATATATTATTACCAGTTCAAATTGTTTTTCGATACAACGACAGGAAGTCTTATTTTTTTAGCTCCGAATATTGAATCTACACGTCCGCCATTACTGGAAGCCGTGCCCTTTGTTCAGCTTTAAACAAAGGTTTATTCACCGGAAATGATGTCATACACTTAACGCTCGCCTGCAGAACACAACGCCTGGAGGCATATTTCTACTAAAAACGTCTTCACGTACATAAGAAGAAAGTTATATTTATCTTTGCGAGGTTGGCTACTTTTTTATGCACGCTATTTCGGGCCACGAGGTTGTCGTGTTAAGTGTATGACATCACTTCCGGTGAATAAACCTTTGTTTAAAGCTGAACAAAGGGCACGGCTTCCAGCAATGGCGGACAGGATTTTACCGGTAAACTCTCCTAAAATTTGTGGTTTAAGATGCCCATTTGTTTTTGTTTTTTACTATTTCGGATATTTCTAATACTGATTGACCTATAGACACTGAAAAAGTGGCAAATCGAAATGGTAAATTTTCGTCGTAGTGGCACTTTAAAGTTTGCACTATTTCTTACAAACTCAAATTATTACTAAATATTTTGTAAAGATGAACATTTGTTTAATAAAATCTGTATTATGCATCATTGACCATTCAATGCTTTCTTCCTTTGGCTTAATTTAGGCCCAGTTCAAACATCGAATTTTTTATGCGCTGATTGAACCAAATTAGAAAAAAAAGCCACCTAATTATCTTGTGTTTCAATTGCATTCGGCACATTAAAAGTTTGACATTTGAATCGGGCCTTAATTTGTTTATAATAGTCAAAGAACTCTTATGAATTAAAGCACAGGATCATTCTAGAGTTGTTTAATAGCCTCAATAACTAGAATATAATTTCTGAAATATAGTATCCCACAGGAATAGTCCAGGATCCTATGGGAATAGCCCAGGATCCTATGGGAATAGAAACACCCCAAAATGTCACTTTTAGTTGATCAACTGCAAAAAGGTGATAAGGTAGAAAATCTCGAAAACCTCCAAATCTCAAACAAGGAAATTATGGGATAGAAAGGCTATAAATGGAAGCAAGTGTCATTTTACTATCATTAAAACCTAGAATATCAGTTATCGGCGCTTTAAACTGAGGAAATCGAGAATTCCACACAAGATGAGTCATGTTAACACAAAATGAGTGTTCCTTGCTAAGGCGCCTTTTGTGTTAACATGACTCATATGTTAACGAAATTGTTGAGACAGGATACGGCAAACAAGCGCTTTGTTACACCTGACCAAGAACTGCGACTAGGACAATGCACACCAGCGACAAGTGCATACTTGAAATCACTAGGCAGACCAATAACCGGGCTAAACTTGCACATATACTTCAAGAACCTTTCCGTTGAACTCCACACCTTGAGTCCTTTCAGAAATGGCTGGTGAAAGACTCCAGTACCAGTGTAAAGACAAAGGTGACGTTAGAGGAATAAGTTGTCCAGCAGAAGAAACATTATTATTAAAAGAAAACGCAAAAGTAATGCTGGTGTGGAACCTACAAATGGCACCCAGGGACATTTCTTGGAGAAAAGAATGGTGAGCTTGAAGTACATGTAGATTTTGGCCTGATGGGGAGGAGCTCTGATCACACAACAGACATGGTCTACGAGAAATAAGGTGATAGGAGAAGTAGTTGGGAGTAGGATGCAATTTCCTTTGGTCTTGTTCTACGCATCCACTTGTCACTTGTCACAAAGTACAGGGACTTACCTTGCCAGGTGCGGTTGTACACTGTACGAAAGAGTTCGTACCGGGATTGATATATGGGCAATTCCACCGTCACGGACGTTACATTCAGACTCAATTTTAGCCATTTAAACTTGTACTAATAATATATGAAAATGATTTTTGCAACTTATCTTTAATATATGTGTTTACAAACATTAGTTTGTTGACTGGGTAATTTAGTTTCCAAATTTGACTATTTTGATAGAGAGAAAATAAACAGGAAAAGGTATGTCACGGACGTTACACAAAAACAACTACACTTCCAGTACATTCACATTAAATCTAGATTCCTGTGAATTTTAAACGTTTTTCGCAAAAATTCCTCAAGATTTATTTAGCCTTGGGAACATGTTAACTAAAAATATAGTTTTCAATTTCATTTCTATTAGTATTTTTTGCAGAATCCTTGTAAAGGGTCGTCACGGACGTTACAATCAACGTCACGGACGTTACACTGTGTGAGTTATTATCCCAATCTACCAAATAAATAAGCTTTAGTCTTTGTGATGTACAGTTAATGATTATATTATGTTAAATATAGGTATTATATGTATCTTTTATACAGGACTACTGGATTATGTGGTCAGCAGTCTTAACCTGTGAGCATGCACCTGAGCCTGCAGCTTTGGGAATACTGCTGACCAAAATTAAAATTCCATTGCTAGTGCACAATGTATTGTTGACTTTATCATAAATGAATCCCTTTAAAAAGCCTGTAAATGGAGCAGAAAGAACCAGAAATTACCGAAAAAGAATAACAGCAAAGGCAGACTTATGTGCAGCATACAGGTGGTGGTGCGGCTGCGACCGCAATGCATTATTCTGCACCTTAAACCAACATGGCGGACGTGACCTGAAGAATGGCGGCGTTTTACTGGTATGTTAGAGCTGTTTTTTTGCCTTTGAAACACACATTTTTGTTCATCTTAACTATAATGTATAAGCTATAAGTATCATTTGAACGGTCTGCATACTTTTTGAGACTAAGTATTGGCATTTGCTTGTATAATTTTTACTTCGCAAATTCGCTGCCGATTTGGCGCGAAGTTCCTTTGAAAAAACAAGGGTCAAACAAGACAGAGTGCACTAACAACTTTCTCGTCCAACGTCTTTTTTACTTGCTAACTATGATCTCCTAATATTTTGGATCTTAAGAACATAAGGGCACCCCAGAGCACCCCTTTGTATTCTTGGCAAAATCGCCATTGAAATCGGCTATTAATCGCACCTTTCGCCTCTTGTCGCCTTGGCTCTCCTGTGTCCAGGATATTGATGTTGGCATTTTATACATATTTAAACCTTTATTTCTTTAGAGAAATAGTCAAAATGAAGAAGAGGAAATACGGAGGTAGTAAAGGGGATACTCCTGGAAAGCCGGGAAGCAAAGTACCCAAACCTCAAGCTAAGCCAGCAGCGAGGAAAACTTTGTTTGGAAAGGACAATTCAGAAAGCGTTGCCCATGAAAGCGGGACTAGGAAGTGGACAGATGCCGAAACATCAGCCTTGATTCAATACATTGGACTGTATTGGGAAGACAGTTTTACAAATGGATGGCCTTCCTTTAAAAATCCCCCTTTCTGGGATTCTTGTGCGACGGGAGTGGCTGAAAGTACTGGTTACCCTGTTCGAACAGGTCAGTTATCAATAAGCTTATTAATATTTTTTTGTTTGGTTATATTATTGAAGTGCTAGTGAGAGTATTTACAGTATTTTGTTAAATAAGTGATTTTAGGGACTTATAAAATACAATGAATATATACTTTGGTTGAAAATCATTACTTTATGCACTAGTCAATTAAACCCCAGAATCCCCCCCCCCCTCCCCCCCTCCCCCTCCCTAAACCCGGTTCCAAGACATGTAGTGGGGGGAGGGGGGGGGGGGGGGGGGGGGGGGGCATGGAATCACTTTTGAACAACTTTTTCCCTGGTTTCCATGCCCATCTTGGGGCATGAGGAGAACTTAGTTTTTGTTTTGTTTTTGTATTTATTTTTAAGACATTGCCAAAAAAATTCCAATGGTAGGGGAAGAAACCTAGGGGAATTTGATCTTAGCAGGTTTTGATGTCATTTTCCAGGGTCTGTTTCAAATCCCTACTACAATGTTGTCCTTGGACTGGGGGTATTGACTAGTGCATTAGGGTTTTATTTTAATTTTCAAGCTTATATTTTATATTTCCATCATTTGTGTGTGTATAATGTTCTACTCCAGTCAAGAAAAAATATGTTTGACAGTCAGTTGAAAATAAAATAAGAATGACAAGATGCTACATGTCAGCTTGTGTGTAAAATGTTGAAAATTTTGTCTTTCTAAAATGTTTGATTTTTGTTTCTTGATTTTCGATTGCTTCTCAATAGGAAATTTAGGACTGCAGTTGAAAACAACAGTTTTATAAACCTTAAAAACAGTCATGCTTGTCGTGTGAATGAAAATTAAAATGTCTACAACTTTGCTTTTTAGGAGGATCATGTCGTACCAGGGTCCTGAAGCATCTTAAGAAAAATTACTCCCTTTCAGAAGCTGAAGCAGTGTATGGTGTAGACTACTTTGAGAATGTATCTTTGCCATTGGATGATCAGCATACTATACCTACCTACCCACTCTCTCCTATCTTTGGCCATTCTCCTACTGTGACTAGACTCAAAGGTTGTTCATCCATTGGCGATATTATACCAAGGTTGATATCACTGTTCAAGCAACAAATGTCTGCACGGATGAATAAACAGCTGATCACATATTTGTTAAAGTTGTTCGTTGAACAGGAATATGGACTGCCTTTCTTACACTATGTTAATAGCAACATGCTAGATGTCATTCTTTTGGGAATGCATAAATTGTACTCCAATGATAAGCATAACATTGTGTACAAGTTGGCAAGAATTGTTGGAGATGAGAAGTTGAAGCTTGATAGGATGCCATATGGGTTGCTGGACTATAACATTAGGTTTTTTGATGCGAATTATTCTGTGGGCTTAGAAACTGAAAGCCACTATGCAGCCTGGCAAGAAACCATGCTTGCCCATTTTGGCCACAAGTGGGTTGCTCTAAACCGTGGTCCAATGTGGCAGTATGAACAGAAAGAGGAAGTACAAGAAAAACACCAGGACTCTCAGTCTGAATCAGATTCAGTTAGCAATATCGTGTCTGCAGCTTTATTGTTATCTGGTATAGACACAAATGATGGAGATGAAAATCAATTGCAAGATGAAGAGGAAGTTACTGGTGCTGATTGGATGTGTGTTGTACATGTAGATGCAGGCGATGAAATGAATGGTGTCAGTAAGATTTGCATTGTAGATGAAGTGGGAGTTACTGGTGCTGATGGGATGCATGTTGTACATGTAGATGCAGGCGATGAAATGAATGGTGTCAGTAAGATTTGCATTGTAGATGAAGAGGGAGTTACTGGTGCTGATGGGATGTGTGTTGTAGCTGCAGATGAAGAAGTGAATGGTGCTACTAAGATTTCCATTGTAGATGAAGAGGGAGTTACTGGTGCTGATGGGATGTGTTTTGTAGATACTGAAGATGAAGTGACTGGTGCTGTGTCAGCATCAACCTTGTGGTCAAGGTTGGCTCCTGACGAGGTTGAGGAGTTGAACAGTGGAGGTGATCCATCAGAGATAGAGAAGCAACATGGTGTTGTACAACAAAGAGGCAGATGTTTTCCCCAGAATAGTGGCATTTACAAACCTGATAAGGTAATGTGATGAGGAGGAAGACCAGAATCTGTAATGGCGCTAATGTTCCCTTGAAATTACTCAAACATTTACCAATGTCAGTATGATTTAATTGCTAATACAGGTGTCATCTATTGGTCATTATCATAACCATAACTGCTTGCTCGTGCTTTCTACCAAATATTAGCATAACCCAGCAGGCATGTATTAGCAAACTCGGAATCTGATTGGCTCTCCAATTGTTGACCATTCACTGATAGTCAACGATTGCAAGAAGCACGCGCTCAAGACCGAAGAATTTGCTTGCTGACATGAATTTGTGAAATTTTAAACCTAGACATTTAGACCACAACAATTTTACTGAAACAATTAGACCACTCACCCTCGTTTTCTACAAGCGATTGTCAACTCGGCAAAGCACCTTGTTGACAATCAGCTCGTAGAAAACTCAGGCTCATGGTCTAATTGTTAAATAGAAGCCTTGGGAACATACCTAGCCAACTATACAGGTATCAATTAAGCAATATAAATGTATTTCTTCATGTACTGTATTAAGTTGTGAAATATTTCTTTATCAGGCTTATGTCAATATTGCTGGTCTTGGTTCACAACAGCTCTTAAAGAGGATTCAATCATATGGATTTAAAAGAGATGCCAAAGTTCAGGTACATGTAAAAATTATTGTTCGTCAAACATGTACTTTGTGTTTGTTAGACTAGAATTTGACATAATCATTTAAGTATTCAATGATACAATGTACATACATACATATATATAATGAATGCGCCCTTTGTATTTGGCAACAAAGAGCCACGGTGATCTAATGGTTAACACTCTTGCTTTCCAGTTCGAAGTCCCAAAATTACGCTTATTCGAACCCACAACCCTCAACAGAATCGCTGCACTGTTCTAAATGAAAATAGCATAATTTGGACGAACTGGTCAGTGCTGGTACATGTACAACTATCTACTTCGAAAGTCTGGGGAAAATTGAGAACATTTGAGGCTGACTATTATTGTAGCTACAGCGTTCGTTCTTATCAAATGTCAATAAATAAACTACAAAACGAAACAAGAAAAAAAAACAAGAACAAGGAAAAACAAAACAAGAAAAATAAATATGATGCCTATACGGAGACTTACTTGGGGCTTCGAACTCACTCACAGGAAAGCAAGAGCATTAACCATTTACTTTAGACCACCATGGCTCTTTGTTGCCAAATACAAAGGGTGTGTTCACGTCTATTACCATTCTGACTTGAGATTACAGTAATCATTCTTGCAGTTAATAATAATAATATTTTGACAGGAAAGCTCCACTCACAATTTGTGATTTTCAGGGAGGTCCTGTATTAAAAATATATATTTCACTAATATATGGAAAACAGGAAAGATAAATGGTTGAAATAAAATAGAAATAGAACAAGGATTATTATGAAATTAAGTTATGTGCCAGTAAGATTTAAAAATACATTTTATTTGAATGACCTTTCTTTTACAAACAGGGCTATACATAATGATTATGTCAGCATTCTCTACTATTCTCTACTCATATCTCTCTATATTTGGAAACTCCAAATATAGAAGCCAAAAACTGGCTACAGTCCTCCAAGCACATACTCAAATTACAAAAAAAATGTGGCATACAGTACAACCTTCATTGTAGCAAAGTCCCTATGTACATGCTTGATATTTTTACTTTCCCATCTGGATTCTTTCATTTTGTGAGAAATGAGAAAGGCGTGGGGTATGAAGAGAAAGAGAAATGGCAGTGGAACCACTTTTAATTATTAATTTGCGAATGCAAAAAGTACATATTGGGCACAACTGCATTATTAAAAGGGACCCTCTCAACCATACAAGCTATAAGTTCACCTTTCTTCAAGCGAATCCTGCATTAAACTAGCCAAGGTGTTGGGGATACTATGTTGTTGTTGTACATGATTCTCAGTTAACCTGAGGAGCTGAAGTGATATGAAACTGAATTTTGTTTTGGCAGCCATTTTGTCAGCCCTCAAAATGGAGACTGAAGGGGTCCCTTTAAACATTCATTAAACATTTTTTTGTATGGAATGTTACTTTTATAGGTCCTTGCTCTAAAAAAAATCCAAGAAAGTAACCCGAAAGGACGTTGGTGGATCAAAGCTGATGCCTGTGATGTAAGGAAAGGACTTAGGGAATCCATGGCAGGCAAATGGGCTGGAGATGAAAATCTTGCCGATGGTGCCCTTGAAAAGTTGGTCAAAGAATACAACCACAGAGTTCAGTTTATTAATTCTCTTGGCAAACAAGACATGACAAATGAGCTCCTAGAGGATTTGAGAATAACAGCTTCTGTTATCGACAGAGACCTGGAATTTCTTTTAGATGGTGTTGAAGGCGCAAGACGAGCATATGAATCAAGTAGGTCAAGGGTCAACACCTCGGAGGAACGCCTAATGGAACTTGCCTGGAACTTGGTGGGGTTCGAAGGATTAGTAAAGGAAGCCAGGCAGTTGAAAAATAAGAATGACCACATTGCAGAGATATGGGCCCTCCCAAAGTCCAAACAAGGGAATTTTGCAAGAGAGCTGGGGAATTTCAGAAAGGATCTGGCACAGTACACAAAACAGCTGTATACAAAGAAAAGAACTGCTGCAACTCACATTATGGTGTTCATGGTTTCAGATGAACTAAGAAACGTGAAACCATATGCAGTGCCAGTTCAAGTTATGCCCTATAAATCCATCAAGGATGCAAGGCTAAGAGACCTCACCGAAGAGTTGAAGACAGCAATGACCTGCCTGAATATGAAAGTTGTTGGTATGATTGATTCAAAGTAGACCTTTTTATATAATTATTATTTTGTTTAATCAATATCATACAGGGCTCGACACTAAAAATGTTCATGTGGTGGTCTTATGGCTACTCAAAAATCCAGGGAAAATATAATTTGACTTTTAAAAACTTACTACTCATGGAAATGAGTTAACTCCATTAACTCCATTATTTTATTTTTGTTTTATTACTGCATGTTGCATACCACAATTTAAAGAAGTTCCCTGCAAATCTGGTGTGCTGTTATTTCTACTGGCCAAAAAGACCAGTGAATGAAAGAAACCTGCTGGCCAATAACAAATAGCACTGGTTTTTGGCCAGTTGACTACCATTAGTGTTGAGTCTGTTATGCAAATATTATTTAGGTATGGCTAAATAATCCAGGATGATTCTATGGTATTCCATATCAGAGCATCAGAATTGACAGATTTTCTTTCCTCACAGTATTCTCTGTTATGTCCAAATTTCAATTGGTGTCTCAATGCACTGAGCTTCCAAACTTAAATTTTAAATCTTGCATTAACAGGTACAAGTACATTGTACATATAGTTGGCAAAATTTAACAAATCATATCTCCCTTGTTTGCAGGGGTTGTTACTGATGGGGAATTTAATTCATTAAGAACTGTGGGGCAGAAAAGACCAATTTCAGTATTACAGCTTATCAGCGATGCAAGGTCAGAGGCAAGATCCATGCGTTCCACAAGGATCGAGAGAGCACTGAAGCTGAAAGAAGATGGTATGCTGGTATATGATATGTAATATTGATTGCTTAGTCTGAATGTTTTTGAATTTTCACTAGGTTTTTTAACTGGCACATTCTGTGAAGTAGCTTTAGGGATAACTGCATGGTCTGTCTGGATCAAAATCTGGGTACCATTGAATCTGGGTACCAAAATCTGGGTCCCATTGAATTGGTCAGTGCAAAAACAATATATGTAATTTTGATCAAGTTCTAAATTCTCCTTCAGTGAATACAAGAAATGACAGCTTATTAATACAGTTCTTGCATGGACCCCTTCAGGGTGAGCCAGGGACACCAATGCTAGCTCTGCGCCTGCAGTACGGCTTTCACTGCAGGGCAAGCTGGTAATACAAATGCTAGCACCACTCCTGTGGCACGCCGCTTCTGCTGCAGGGTAAGCCAGGGACACCACTGTGAGCTCCATGCCATACAGTGTAGGTTGAAATAAATAAATAACCTACACTGTACAGTAGGTTGAAAAAAACCTACATATAGGTCAAATAAAAAAAAAAAGACCTACAACAATAATATTATACATTCAATCTGCAGTCTGGAAATTTGTTTCCCGTGTGTTGTATTTTCTCACCACTGCTTTTCTTAGTTAGAGGAAATCATATATATATTTTTATTAAAGGTAATATACGAGAACCTCATCCAGCAGTTCCGGTAGCTGACATACAGTGGCTGAGTGACTTTATGCAGAATGGAAGGCCTGGTGAAGTGATTCCTTTTGAAAGTGCCATAAAAATCCTGAAAAGGAAGCTGTTCCCATTTGATTATGATCCATGTAACTGGATACAAGGTTAAATATTATACATGTACAATATACAGCTGTTAATTGTGTCTGTATATTACTTAATTGATGGATACATGTGTATGTTGTAGTTATTTTTTTTGTAACTAATGTAGTTAATTTTTCTAACCAAAAACTCCTAACCCATCCCCCCTTATACTTTCTTCCCCTACCCACCCATATTATTGATCCTTTTTCTCCCAAATACCATCCTCTATCTGTTAATTAAAGCCAACTTGAAAATACACACAAGACAAAAGCCTATAGTATTATACATGTACATTGTGTATATACATGTACATATATTTAACAAATAAAGAAGCCTTAGCTGTGTATTATACTGTCATAAAACACTCCGGTCATTTGACAACACAAGAGAAAGTTGAAAGCAGAAGGCTGCTTCGGCCACATGCTTTCAACTTTCTCGAGTGTTCTCAAATGACTGGAGTGTTTTATGACAGTATAATACATGGCTAAGGCATCTTTATTTGTTTTATAATATAAATTTCAGGGCGCGTGAAGAAAACCATGTTTTACACTCTCATAATACATGGCTTATTAACCAATCAGCACGCTCGTACTATCGTATCTATATTAGAAATAAATATATGTACATATGTTGTAGTTATTTTTTGTAACTACATGTAGTTAATATTTCACATGGTACACACACATACATATATAAAGAAGAAACACATCTCTACATGTTAATGTACATAAATAACTAGAATAGAAGTGAAAGAGAAAATATTTGCCCTGAGTGGGATTTGATCCCACGGCCTTGGCATACTAGTCCGCTATGTTTTATGTAGCTGGATTCTTGGTTCTTTCTCAGTGTAAGAAACCCTAATATTTGAATTGCAAATCATTTTCAGCCGTGTTTAAGAATACAATACAATAATAATAATTAGTGTATGCTAATGAGAAAAGCAAGATAAAAGTTCTAAAAAAGCGGTCATCAGCAGCGAAATCCCTTGTGGCGTAGTAGTGAGGGTTAGTGACGGTTAGGGTTTGGTTTAAAATCAGGGTTAGGGTTTGTTTTGATTCTTCCCGAGTTACTCCATATAATTTTTTATATAGTTGAGGGTGGCGCACTTGTGAGTGTTTTCATTCTAAAAATTTCTAAGTGTTGCTTTAATTTGTACTTTCAGGAACCCTACAAGTTTGGGTTTCTTACACCGAGAAAATACCGGATTCTTTATTTCCCTGACTGTACCCTGTTACCCTTTTGGAATGACATTGAGTATACATAGTCATTTGTTGTTTCCAGGAAAGACAGAGGGAAAAGCAGAGTGCCTGAAGTCTTTAATAGCGATTTACCTGTTCCAAGAAAAAATAGCATTCTGGAAGAGATCTGGTGTTGATTTCTCAAAGAACCTTGTTGTCTCAGAGGTTGACAAAGAGACAAGTGAAGAACTGCACCAAAGAGAAGACCACAATCATCTCTTGAAACGGATCATTGGCTGCATGCGAGAGGGCCATATACCTGGCTGTGATGTTAGATGTTTGAGAGATGCTCTTCATGACCCTGGTTTGTTGTCTGAAGTACTTTTTGTCTTGATTAAACAAAATTGCTAATCACATTCATTTATCTGAACTGCAGAACAATAAACTATATTTCTTTAAGGTAATTTCATTGTTCAAGTATTTGAATGTGATAGGCAAATTTGTTTGAAAATTAGCTTGGAGTTATTGGCTTTAGTTGGTGTAGTCACACTATAATTTGACACTGAATTCATGTGGGGAAATAGTATACAAAGTAAATTAAGAAAGTACTTCCTGAACAATACCATGTTGTTGTCTGTATTTACAATCACCCCCTTTAGATGTATACAATTTAAAATTGTGGTGTACAGTATAATTATATACCAAATATTGGAGAAAGTTTGTCAGGTAACTGAAAGTACAAACCATAAACAATGCAACCCAATGGTTTTCTGTGAAGATGGAGAACTGACCTATATTCTCAGAAACCAAGCAGATTATAATAATAGAACATGCTAAAGTTATACTCTGAAGATTTGAGGAGAGCTGTATCATGAAAAATCAAGGAAATTTAATATTAAAGCTTGTAAGTGCCCTCCTCCATAATGCCATCAGGTTGTATTGTTTACATGTACATGTAGTTTATACAGTTTACCTGACAACCTTATTCTTCAATTTGGTATATACTTATCTTTATGTAGATAGTGGATTGACGTATGAGGCTTTAACTGGCAAAAACAAGCAGTCTGTCCCTGATTGTGAAAGAATTATATCACCTGGAGTTGTTGCCTTTATGGAAACAAGTGGTCATGGCAGTGAAGCAAAGGTACTGTCACTCATCAGGAACTGGCACAAAGCAGTAGATGGTAGAGGTCTGGATGAACAAAGAAGATCCAAGTACTGTAGAGAGATGATGGAATGGATCCTAAAAGACTGGATACCATACCTCCACCAAGTTGATGGGTATTCTGCTATAGATGTCAACAGGTAAAGACCGACATCATTGAG
Organism: Actinernus sp. WN-2022; assembly: GCA_030867875.1. Taxonomy (NCBI): domain Eukaryota; kingdom Metazoa; phylum Cnidaria; class Anthozoa; order Actiniaria; family Actinernidae; genus Actinernus; species Actinernus sp. WN-2022. The sequence continues at coordinate 1,086,177 of JAOWCC010000055.1, read as the reverse complement.
CCAATATCAAAATTTACATTGCAAGTAAGAGGGAATTTTGAATAGGGTGTGCGCTATGATAAACCAGAATAAACTTTAGTGCACTTCATACCCATCCAGTTTACTAAAATTGATTAATTTTTATTCCAGTCACAGTCAACACAAATGTGTTGTAAATGCCTTCTCTTGCATCATTTTTTGTATGGTCTCTTGGCCATACATAAATGATGTGGCCAAAATGAAGAAAATGATGTGTTTGTCATTGTCAGGCTTGTTTTTTTCTCTCCAGATATTGCTTTAATGTATAGAGCTATAGACTAACAAGACCCTGTGCATAAAATTCAGGAAATTAATATTTTCAGAAAATCAATAATGTATCCTAAAGTAGCGATGATTTAAAAGTTTTTAAATAATGTTCTTTTTTTTGCAGGCCTATCAAAGGTATCTGTGGGTTTACGAGAGAGGTCATTGTTGGTTTGATTGCAAACCTTGAGACTAGGGAACAAAGAAGGCAAGAGTATGCACTTCGTGGGATCCCACCAGAACATCCTAGGGCTTCCTCTACAGATGATGTAGAAGGGATTATAGCACTGATTCATGAAATGATGGGGGTTAATTTTGATCTAAAACAGTTTTATGATGAATTCCCTAAACTTATGAATGAATTTATGAAGAGAATAGACCCAGACTTGCCATTCTTCTACTGGACTGGACATAATGATCGTTTTAGGCAGTTTGAATTGCCATCATTCAACAGGCCTTCAAGAGATGGCACAGAGCGGCTTGACAAAGTTAGAATTTCAAGAAGGGGTGATCCTGGGGTATTTGTGGCAAACCGAGCCTCTTTGCCACAAAGAAATCAGTTAACTGCAAGAGCAAACTTCCATAGAGCCCCAGTAGCACTACCCCCAGTCGTTGAGACCTAACTTAAAGTGGACCATTGAAGTGTGCCTGGTATGTACAGTAGATTTAGGGTGTATTTTTTTGGAAAATTCCTACATGTAATACAAAATCAGAAATTAAATAGATTTTGAACCCAATACATGTAAGTCCATATCTGAGAATTATTTCTTGGATTTGTAAGCATGACATTTTTGGGGTAAATTCCAAAATGAATACAGCAGTTGCCATGGCAACAAATTCCTTTTCGTATGTTTTTGTTAATGGACATTATTCCATCCATTCTTATTCCAGAATACGTTCAATTGAATACACAAAAAAATAACACTATTAAACTGGAGTACAAAAGATGTCTTGAGGCTTTGACTTATCTTGGATTACCTCCAAAATATTTTTTCATCTTTTTCGCTTTTTGGGGGGTAAGATAAGAGTAGCAATGGCAATATTACAGGGGTTCAAGATGTCCAATACCTTTGAGAATGAGCTGGTTTTGAGATAAAGCCCAGGGCCCGGTTGTTCAAGGCCCGATTAGTGCTAATCCAGGGTTAATTTCCATGACAACCAATAGGTTCTGTGCAGAGTTAATCCAGGATTAATACTAATCGGGCTTTGAACAACCCGGCCCAGAACAACAACGAAAACTATTACATTTTTTGTAAGTGATTACAAAAATTATGGACATGTACATGTATAAGCCAAATTTAAATATTCAGTCAATAAAAATCAGTTCGAGATGCCCTTTCTGATGATAGTTTTCACTTCTTAATTAGACATAATTAAAATAACTGACCCAGTCCCCTGCTCAATATGAAAATGGCTAAATCCATTTATTAAATAAATATTATCTAGAAGTGGAAAACAGGTAAATCTGTTGAACAGGAACATTGCAGACAAAATCTTACTATAAGATTTTTTATGTACATGTATGGGCAGAGACTTCATGTTATTTTCACACCACGATTCAATGCAAACCTAACCCCAAAATAATAATAAAAACCTAACCATTTTGAACACGAAATCATTTTAGAACGACTCTAAATACACCTGAATTTTGTACTTTTGAAGTGGACTACTTCAACTCTGGGAATCGTGGTGGAAATAACATGAATTCTTTCCCCATGTAAGCTTATATTTAAGTGATTATAGATTTGGGCTTGGGATACCTGTGTGTCAACAGGCCTGTTGAACAGAAAGTCACTGGACTTTCTTGCTTGCCTTGACAACTGCTGCATCCCACTCTCCTGCCTTTGTGATATCCAGAGTAACATAATACCCTACTTTCATATATGTAGTTCTAAACTTTATATGCTTGATAGAAACAGAGACTATGCTATCAATTTGGAATGCACGATGAACAAACTTCGTCAATTCAGAAGCAATGTAGCCTATCTTGACCCAAATAGTACCATAGTTAATTTTAACAGATATGGCATTGGTATCAAATCTATTTGTTGGCTCCGGTTGTATTTGAGCTCTGACAGTATCTTTTATGCTGGACCATTGGTTATAGGCCTTTTCAAGATGTTCTTGGCCTTCTTTCGAATATGCCACACCCATAACTTTAAATGGTACTGTGTGAAAGGTGCCATTTTGTTGCATAGTGCCTGATTCCAACACATCAGGTTCACCATCATCATGCACATGCTGCTGGTCACAATGCCATTTCCAAACTACTGTCCTTGTAACTCCATTAATTAATACATCACAATGTGATGTACAAATTAATTTGGTGTGACACATGATGGAATCATCTCTCTTCACAAGGATGGTTGCTGGTTTACCATCAATTATTGCTTTGGCCTCTTTGAATTCTATGTCCAGTACTGGAAACCCAGGAATTGTCCATGCAAACCAGTCTTTGCAGATGTTCTGTACAGTCAGGTTTAGGTTTGGTGTACTGGTTGGTCTTACTTCTGGCCCTACAAAGTTAAAGATATACTGGCATGTTATTTGTAGAAAACAAAACCAATAACATTAAAGGCCCAGGGTCGACCATTATGCTTTGCCCACTCTTATTGTTTTTACAGGCCAGAAAACATCCTCCATTGTCACAAGTAATCAGCCCTAACACCTCTTTCTTGCATTCAGCAGTTTTCGACTCTAACATAATGGCAGTTTGATGTGCTATAGGCTCTTCTCAATATTTATGCTAATTGTTAGCTGACGTGCATAAGTGAGCTTAAGCATGGATGGACCACAATATTTCATGTTTGATTTTGCTAAAAAGCCATATTTGATCCGATTCAACATCTCTCTATTTAGCAAATTTCCTCTGGTTTTCCATGGTGTGGACTCTTATTTACCACGATTTACGTCATCACATGGCAAATTTTTACAACAATATTAGAAAACGTACAAGGTAGTTTCATTACAAAGCGTGACAAAGCGTGACTGTCAGCTTTGAAAGAGCCAGCGTTGTCTATAACTTTCTCGCGTCAGCACCGTTGTCTGGACTCTCATTTACCACCGCACATCGACCAATCAGATCGCGAGATTACTGGCAATTGTGGTAAAACCATGTTTACCCTCGCTTTTGCACGTCAGCCTACATTAGCATAAATATTAAGAAGAGCCTACATATTATGTACATGTATAATATGCATAATGGTAGCTCCTGGGCTTTTAAATAATTTGACTACATGTACCATCAGAACCCAAAGAAATACCAGTGGCTCAAACATTTGACTATGTACATGTACACATCTATCTGATAAATTTCAGGTAAGGACTTTTAATATAAATTATATATATGTATACAGTACCTGAGTTGTTCACCTGGAGACCCTTGCACAGGAATTCGTCTTCCTGATATTAAATAATATGCATCAGTATCAATAACCATACACATAAAATAAAGTTTTAGTAACTTAAAACACAAGAAAGTGTTGAAAAAATATATTTCTAGTCTTAGTTGGACAATTGGCCACCCTCCCTTGGTGGCTGTTATACCATGCATGTTCAGTTATACTATCTTGCCTTGACTTTTGGGTCCTCTGAAATTGCCACTAATTGGGTTTTGGTATGCACTGCTTGAGAGACCGACCCTTTAATAAACTAAAATGTACAATGTATACCCAAAACTGTGTTGATCCCTATTTGTTATGTAAGTTGCAGTTTTCAAAGACATACTGTTAGCAGTAAAAGGTTATTGTTCTTAACAATTACTTACATTGGCACAACATCTAATGTTAATACATACATTTTTGGGTATAGGGAATGAATTTGCTTTCTCTTTGCTCTTCACATCTATGTTACCAATAGCAAAGTCTGGTGCAAGATTATCATTGAAGAATATAATCATTGTTAAGAACAATAGTGACAACATTGAATATGATGAGGGAGGGTATGATTTTTTTTTAAATTCAGAGCATATTTATTGTTGCCTCTAGTTTTCAAATTATTATTTGTACACCCTGTACAAACAAATAAAATCTAAAAGCAAGTCCTCACTTCTTACCAAACCCCCACTTACTGTTAATTCAAGATCCCTTAATATCTTCATATCCCCATCAAATTGAATATTCCCCCCTATATTAAATATATATTGTCTATATAATGTTTAATTCACTACTTAGAAATAAGTACATTTAAATATAACTAATCATTTCTGAAAGGATACTGTCCACAAGCTGGACCGAACCTGTGCCTTTCATCTTCCCTTCCCTCCCTCCATTCTGTTAGAGGTTGTACCCTTGAGGTTTTTATTTTGTACACCAACTGATGATTAAAAACAGCGATTGCCTGCAAAAACATATTTCTATAGCCAGGTGGGGAGTTTTTATGTTTTTCCAATACAGTTACGAAATCTACACTCTCCACAATTTTCTTTGCCTTGTGGATCCCAATTGTTTTAATGTTGGGGAGGTAGTCACAACCTGCAATTACACACATTGACAAAAACTGATTGGGATTGAGGTTTAAATGATGGAGGATTTGGGCCATTTCCAAATAGTCAGATGTTCCATCCATCTGGAGTTTGTAGAGCACCTGTAAAAGAACAAAACAGTAGATATAAAATTATCTGGAATTAATTATGATATGTGAATGGGGTGATTCTTTTTCTTTTGCACACAGTTGACAGATCTGTAAACTGTGCAAAAGAAAAGAGAATCACCCCACACTTGTGCTGTGCAAAGAATATCAGTTTTTATGAAAATCCAACAAATGAAATGCCTTAAAATAATACAAATTGATACAAGTTCCTTGACTGTCGCAGCTCCTCTAATTTAAGCTTATATATGAGATTAAGCTTAGGCTACTCTGAAATAATTTTTTGGTCCATTATTTTGCCAGGAACGCTCAGGTGTGGTTTAAGCTTACATTAAATATTTGGTAGCTGTAGTAGAATGAATACAGTGAGGCTGTCACTGGTAGTTAAATTATATATATATATTGGGATCACAAGGGTAGAAGAAGCCCCAAATCTATTATTTTGATTGTACATAGCATAATTCGACTAGCTAACATAAAGTTATCACACCTTTTCACAACGGTATGCAAGCAGATCCGAATCTTCTGTGATCACAATGTCTGCAAAACCATTTCTCGTAAGATAGGCTATCTGGGCATCTGCCTCGAATGGTGCTATCACATAAGGGATGCAGAACTGTCGACAGACCTAGAGTGAAAACATGTTTTAAAAGTTTGATTAAGCAATTTCAAGCGAATGCAACGTAGAATGTTGTTTTCTTTTTATTTTAACAAAAATGTACCTTGATGAAGCCCACGACGTGTTGGTAATCTATACTAACGGACTGTCCTTTTAATTTCCAAATTTCCTTCTCATTTCCAGTTTTTTCAAGAGCCTTTATCTTGACATTTAGCTCATCTCTATGCCTAGTAAAATAAAAGAGTATATTATTTTAAAATCACATGCGAATCCTCGCAATCACATGCACAAGCGAACCCGGGAAATGTGTGAAATTACGCTACATTGTATATATACTGATAGAAGTTATACGCTACTGTTATCATAAAGGTTTAGCAGTTTAAATCAATTCGAAATATAATTTTAAATAGTTTATATTAATTAAACTTTTGTCTAGCTTACCTTTTCCGTTTCTCGAGCTCCTCTGATTTGGCTGGCAAGGGAAAGCCGTCAAACACCACAAATAGCTTCACCCCGTTTCGGACAAGGACTTGCAAATATCCCTTACAAATGTCTACATAACTGGAATTAGAAGTTTTAAGATCACGTTAATACTACAAACAGGAACAGCAGAAGACAAAGGCAATTCAGAACTATAAGTATTAAAGAAATGGAGGACTTCTTCGTTGTTTACCTGTCAAAGTTACCGGTTCTCGTTACGCTAACTGTGAGTGCCTTGTGAAGCCAACAAGACCCGTCGATTGCTGCCGTCTGTCCTCTAAACTTTTCTACATGAACCTTTTGAGTTACTTCTTTCAAGAATTGAAGCAAGCAATTAATACCCATTAACTTAAAAAGAGCGCGTACAGAGATAAAACCTACTCCGCCAGACCGTAGAGAAGCGTTCCGGTCACGTCAAGGGTCAAATGCAAATGAGTGATTTTCAGTAATTTACCCAAGGTGCTTTGCGATCGCAGCCGGATCACCACCTGTGCAGCATATAAAGAAAAAGACAGGGAGCGGAAACGTGCAAGTAGAAAGAAAGTTGTGAGTCCATTGGAAGCTGAAAAGGAGAGAATCAAATGCAGAGAAAGAGTTAGATTACACAGGCTGAAGAAAAAAGGAGCTGCTACAGGAAATCCAACTCCTACTCATGATCCTAATGATATCATATTCGCATACAAATCTCCTCAAGCTTTAGGAAAAGCAGTGCACAAAGTTACTTCTCATCTTCCCCACAGCCCAAGAAAGAGAAAGGCAGTCATATCAAAACTTGCCAAGTCTAGTGGTCTCTCATTGCCAGACAAAACCAAGCAATCACCTAATGGTAATAAGAAAATAGATGAATCCACAGTTCAGAGTGTTCAAAAATTCTACTTTCAAGATTCAATATCTCGGCAAGCCCCAGGACGCCGTGACTTTGTGATAGTAAGAGAGGATGGAAAGAAGTCAAAACGTCAAAAGAGACACTTAACATGGTCTTTGAAAGAAACATTTGGATTGTTTGTAAAAGAAAATCCTAATGTCAAGATAAGCCTAAGTAAATTTAGTACCCTGCGACCAGTAAATGTTTTACTCCAGTCATCGATGCCAAGAGAAGTTTGCCTTTGTATGTATCATGACAATGTGAAGATTCTTTGTGACAGTCTAAGTAAAGAGATGTCAAGTTTTCCTCCCTATTCTGGATCATTCGTCGACCACCTGGTGTGTGACAGCAGCACAGAAGAATGTATGATGGGTAAATGTGCGAACTGCCCAAACTGGCTTGCAGACGTCAAGAAAGATGCCCCTCTTGATGACCTTATTAAATGGAGTCAATGGGAAAGAGTAACCCATACAATAGCAACAAAACAAGGCAAGCCAAAACTTGTTAAAAAGATGGAGAAAGTGATGAAAGAGGGAACTGTTGAGGAGGCATTGAACTGTCTTGAAGGACAAATCCCCAGTTTTCTAGTGCATGTCTTCATAAATAGGAAGCAATCAACTTTTTTTGAAGAGCGCATTGCTCAGTTGAAAGCAGATGAAGCCATTGTGCAGGTAGATTTTGCCGAAAACTATACCTGCCAGTACCAAGATGAAATACAAGCCGCTCACTGGAGTCAAGAACAGATAACATTGTTCACTGTAGCCATTTGGGTCAAAGATGCAGCCAACACAACAACCTGCAACTCTCATGTCATTGCGAGTGATGACCACAGCCATGAGAAAAAATCAATTGCTGTTTTTATGGACCTTGTGGTCAACACTTTTGTCAAAGAGAGGTATCCACAGGTTAAGGTAGTTGATATCTTCTCAGATGGGCCCAATTCACAATTTAAGAACAGGTACATGGCAAATTTCTATAGCATTTTACAGAGGCAAGGAATAAAGATTAAATGGCATTTTTTTGCCACTTCACATGGAAAGGGGGTCGTGGATGGCTTGGGAGGAACCGTAAAGCGAGTTGTGTGGACTGCAGTGTCAACCAGAAAAGTACCACAAGTATTAAATGCCGAGGCATTTGCCAAAGTTGCTATGGAAATGTGTAAGTCAATAAGCATTAAACTGTATCTAAATGTAGACATTGACAAATCTAGCAGCAAACTGGGACTTGATGAATGCTTTAAACAGGCAAAACCTATTCCTGGAATAAAGAAGATCCACTGCTTGGACCCAACAAATGGGGATCATCTACATTGCCGTCTGTACTCAAGTCAGATCTCTACACAAAAAGAAATTGATTTGTCAAGTGACAATTCAGATCTCTCCAGTGAAATGTCCGTCTCTGAGACTGAAGGAGACGATGCTGTAAATGTTGATGACAATGTTGATACCAGCAATGATGAGGATGAAGAAAATGTTGATGATAATGATGAGGATGAGGAAAATGTTGATGATAATGATGATGGCAATGTTGATAATAATAGTGATGGTGACAGTGATGGTGATGATGATATCCAAATCGAATTAGGCTTGCCTAATCACATCAAAGAATGTCTCAACAAACAATGTGCTAACTTTGAACTTCATCCATGTAGTAGCTTTCTAGTACGATTGGTTGTGGGCGAAGGAGTTGATTTTGAGGGTGATTCATTAATTGATTTGAATGACTTGAAAGAATTGGAAGGAAATTTGCCTCAGGATGAATCGAAATGGCTTTCAAATTTTGTCATTGATTCATACTTACAAATGATCAAGTCAGAAATCACTGGTGTTGAAGTGTTTAGATGGGAAGTATTTGAGAAAGGAGTGGGGAAAAGGAAAGTGGAACAACTTCTTCAAGGCAAAGGGAATCTCTTACAGCAAGATGCAGTATTTTTTCCTTGCAACAGTCCTCACAGTAAGCATTGGTTCCTTGGAGTGGTGCTTCCAAAGGAAAAGAGCATTGTTGTCCTTGATAGTTTGCCTGGGCTGTTTGTTAAGCCAACAGCATCCAGACAGGTAAAAAAGATGATGACATTCCTCCAGAAGACAGACATGTCCACCAACATCAACCAATGGTCTTTCTATGCCAACAAGCCTGGTGAGATTCCCCAACAAGTGAATGCATTTGATTGTGGTGTTTTTACTTGTCTATTTGCAAGATGTTTGGCAACCAGATGTGTCATGATAACTCAGCCACACATTCCAGCATACAGGAAGTTGATGATACAAGAACTACATCAGAAGAAGCTTTCTCCCCTTCCACCGATGCCTATCCAACAAGGAGAATATTATGCAGTGGATTATGTGAAGAATTTCTATATTGGCAGAGTTTTGGATGTCACTGATCAGGATTGTGTCCAGTTTAAGTTTCTGTATAAAGTCGGGGCAACAACCTTCCACTGGCCTAGAAGAGATGATGTGGACCAAGCACACATTTCTAACATATTTTATGGTCCAGTTACAGTACCAAGTTTTATTAGTGGACCTTTCACAATCCCAGAACAGTCAGATGTGGAAGAACTTTTCAAGCTCATTAAAAAATTCAAAAGGTTTTCAAAATACTGACAGTACAATGTATACTGAGCAATACATTGCATAAGAAAACTATAGAATTCACAGTATGTACATTCAAAACATTATCAACTTCGCAAGCAAGCCTCTGTTTGACTATTGATGATAATTGACATTATTTTTAAAGTTTGATTGCTGTGTGAACTTATTTTACAGACTTGCAGTATGTTGGCCTAGTTAGTTATTTAGCCTTGTTCTCATAATTTATATGAGTTCAAAACATTTAAAGTGTTATGTTTCAAATCTTGAAATTGTAACGTCCGTGACGTAACGTCCGTGACAGACTTCTGCTGTATATATTTATTGGAGGTGTCAGTTTACCAAAGTTTTGTTTTTACCAAAGTATATAGATCTATGGACATATAGCTGTGCAGCAGCAATGTTTTGATAATTCTTCAATTTATTTTTTTTGGAGGGAAAAAAAGAACCGGTGACAAAACTTGTAATCCCTGTTCCTATTTTTAGAAATAATTTGAGTGAAATTTTACATGACATATGAATAGTCCCAAGTAAGGTATTTATTGTGATGTGATTGTTTTGAGTTAAAAAATATTACATGCTTGGTTTCCATTTAGTTTAAAATATGTATTGCAGAGATTGTATCCTAAAAGAAAAAAAACGCATATATACGTTGTGCCCCCCCCCCCCCCCTGAGTACAATTTTGTCCAGAGCAAAAAAAAAACATTTTACAGTAAACCTTAACATGTCTACAATGCACTGCAGGTAATAATTCAATCCAAAACAAAATTTTAAAAACATTGATTTTAACACTTCTCATGTGGAATTGCCCATATGTTGCTGTTTCACGTGTACGCAATGAAGAGCAGATACATGTACAGCTCTGTAACTTCAATCCCAGACAGCTTTTGATTCCTTTTTATTTCCTCCCAGAGATGCTGCAACTGTCTGTGACAATACCAAGGCAGAACAAGCTGACTGCACTTGCTGTAATCAACAGCATCTAGCACCTGATTTTTTTTACCGTGAGTGACAGCGGTGACAACTTAGGGATCAGGATGGTGATGCACCGGAATCTTTGTCAATGGACAAGTATCTTGATGGTTTGGTTTGGCTCTTTTTATGATGTTGTTGTATCAGACTTGGGGAATGTCTTTAGAAGTTACTAAGCAAGCTAAATTACCTGCAAGATGTGGTGTGGAGTGGAGACGGCAAAGGTTTTCAGAGGGGCCATTCCCCAAATTACAAGTGAGGGATGTAACGGTCTCCCCAACATACAGTGAGTACTTAAAGCAACATAAATGTTTCAAATGAAAATGGCAATACAGAGGGGATGTTCTATTTTGTGTGGTATCTACCGAGTCAAGGATGTCGTTCTCCTTAAATAACTGTCAATCAGAGAGTTGCACAGTGAAAAAGGCGATGTAAACTAATAAAAAATGGAACTAGGGTGTAATAGTGGATATTACTCTAATATCTATTTCACGGCTAAAGTAAAATTAAGTTATGTTGCTTGCTGAAGCCAAAAGCAAGTTTCTTGTAAATACTTGGTAATTAATAGGTTGGTGTCTGTTAGGTTATGTTGATGAAATGAAGAGTATTTTATTCAGTATGGACAACTCTCAAATCCAGACAGTCTCAAACAAGTACATTTCCCTAGCACCACCACCACTCAACACCCAATTCCCTCAACAATTGAGCAAAGATTTAGGTGGCATGATAAATTTGATTTCGATGTGACCACACACGGCAAAATAAACGGCCAACAAACGCTTAAAACGACTTCTCAAAACGTTTTAACGATCAGTACAAAAAATCGAACGGGCACGCTAAATTTTTGAACGATTTTTTGCAGGCATTTGAACTGCTCGATGTAAGCGTTCGAACGGTCTGATTTAAAACTCGAACCGATTGCCCTACGTGTTCGCACAACTTGCCCTAATGCACCTATCAATGTTAAGCCGGCGGGGAGGGGGGATTTGATAGTCATTGTTGGCCCGTGGTTAGGGCTTTTGACTGACTTTGCTGTCCCCAGGGTAGAGTCATTTGACATCGAGCTGAAAGAGAGACTGGTACCGAAAGTAATTTTCCCGTGCCGCGCATGCGTCTTTTCCGTCCTTGGAATTTCGGGTTTGTCACATGGTGTTCGGCAACAACAGAAAGGTGCGTGAAATTACTGCTTTTTTCGTTTGGTTTTGTGCGATTCTATTAAAAAACATTTTCATATCTTTTATATGATAATTTAAACTGTGTACGAATCTGTCGGCGTTTAGTCCATCAAAGCATTTTTCTTGTGTCCGTATCTCGGGCCCAACCAGGGGACATTTGACCACAACACGCTTCCTAGGGCAGGGAATTTCTAGTACATTTGACTTAAAATATTTGCCCGTGGGTAGGGCATTTGAAAAACAAAATCTTGAAAATGTCAAATCCCCGCCCTATGCCCTTTATGGCTTTATAGCTTTTGGCTGTAGGATAAAGAAAATTGCTGCAGGAATGACCCACAATATGTAGTTTTCATTGTGTTCTCAAGGATAACATGTGGACGTGTTCAAAGTTCAAGCTATTATTGCTGTTGTGATAGCCTGTGTAGCCTGTACAATCACGTAAACCGATGTCATCGTTACTACATCACCACTTAGTGATTTATGGGGACCCAATACCATGTCTGACAAACTTTGGCATACGCACATACACTAAAAATCACGTGACCGATGACTTCATCATTACGACATCGGCACTACAGTACCGTGCACAAAGATTTCAACGCTAATTGGGGATATATCCCCGGGTATATATCCTTTAAAAGAGATAAATCCCTTTTGCGTGAAGTAAAATTTCCCTTTTCAAAAGGGATATATCCCTTTGGGGAAATACTTCGAGAGTTTATCCTAACACAGCCATTGATAAAAGCTTTGAGAATTTATAAAAGCTTCAATAACTTATCGTAATTATAAAATGTAAAACATTCCATGTACGTAGGAGAAACATTTTTTTGAAAATATATTCAATGTAAACAGCCGGCACATGAATGAAAATGAGCTTTTCAAACTTATCATAAATCCACCAAATAAGTTCGCAAAACAAGCAGCTAACTACCTAGATGACTACCTCGTCATTAGGAAAGAGATATTAACTGAATAAGTATTGCCTGCTTCCAACTCTTAGTAACCGAACTACTTCATATAATGCTCGTTTTTACTTATCATTTATTTACCGTTCGCGTTCACGCCATGTAAAGTATATTTGGTGAAAACCCCATGGCCAAACGCACTGGATTGTGTACGGGTCCAAATAGAACGGGTATTTCAAATCTGTATTTGTCAGAAAGACTAACGTTTTTCATTAGATGGAATGGCCAAATTTAGGGTATGGATTCCAGTTATATTTAAACTGGGGGTCAGCCCCTTTCAGCGGTATACTTCAACGAAAAAAATTGAGCATATACCGGAAGTCGGTGCAATCTTGTCAATCACTAGGTGTGAAAAGTTGTCACATTTCCTTTACTTAACTAACTGGCAGAAGCGTCGTCACATTACATCTCACTCTCTGGTTAGGAAGTTCGAGCGATATTCTTTCAACGGCATCTATTAGTATTAAATGGCTGGTAATCAAGATTTGGTGGCAAGGCTTGAGGCACTTTTACAGGAGGCAAAGGCAGCACAGCCGCGAGCACCAGAACAAGCACCAACAGCAAACGCAGTTCCGCAGCAGCAATCATCATCGATGAACGGGGAGAGCAGCAATGCGAGTGCTGCTGCTTCTGTCGCTAACGCGGCGACACAGCCGGCTGTTGCAGCGAAAATAAATAGCATTTTTGGTCGGAATTCTGCTGGTCGAGTTGATCATACTTCCCCGACTTCGTCACTAAGGAACATTGGACCGATATTTTCGCCTCGCAGTTTCAACACCGGCAGAGCCGGCCGAGTTGATCGCCGTGCCTCAGGTACCCGGTTTAACCGACTAGTTATTCTCCTGCCAGGTCCTCTGTTTGAATCCATACCACGAGGGTCTTTCAGGGACAGCCTTACGGCACAGAATTTAGAAGTATCAGTGGCATTTCGCGCTGGAATGTCAGCTGAAAGAGTCAGACAAGAAATTGTTTGGGCATTCCAAGGGAATGGCCACCTAGAAAATATAAGGTAAGCCGCATCCAGTTTTTAAAACGATTGAATGGTGTTATGTTGAGCCATGTTGAGCGCGTTGTGTTCGTTACTATTTTTAATTATTGTTTTTATATTTTTAATTTGTTTATGTAGATATATATTTTTCCCTTTACTTTTTCTATGTTCCTGCAGGGCCTCACTGAAAATCACTATTGTGAGTGGGCTCCCTGGCAAAATAACTTAATTATTATTATTATTATTATTATTATTATTATTATTATTATTATTATTATTCCAGAATAAAAATATCTGAAAAAGTAGGGAAAATGTATTAACATGTAGATTAATTAACATAATATGTTATTTGGAACTAGCTGAGGCGGCGGCTAATGTTGCGCAATGAAACTATTACATTTTTTTCTGATTACAAAATATTCCCAAAGAAGCAGAAGCCTATAGTTATGAATGGAACAACAAACTAACAAGCTGTATCAGGATCTATTGGTTTGGTTTCCTTTCCTTTCCTTTCGCACAGCGTGACCTGATCATGTGTGATTGCTGGCAGCAATCTCACTTTTCACGCTGTAAACCATCCTATAAACCAGTATCCGAGGGGTGGCGAATGATGTCAAGAAAAACGGTCTCGCAAACGAACCTCGCAAACAGTCGGTAAAAGTCTCGAAATCTCGCATTTTATTAGTCCCGTCTCGAAGTTTTGAATTATTTGGGGGGGGGGGGGGGTGTTCCTTTGGGAGGAATCCAAATCCGGATTTCGGATCCAAGCTCACTCAGATCAAGGATCCAAAGAAAGGATCAGTTACCACAGTAACTCAATCGATAGTCGATTTCAATATGGCACAAAACAATACAATGTTATTCTCTTGGGACTAAAGATGGTCACTGCGCGAGAGAAAAGTTGTTCATGCTCATGTATTGCTGTTATTTGACCATTTGTCTACTTTTAGCTTAACCTAACGAAAGGAAAATATACCAGTTAGGGAAATATTTAGATAATCAAGGAGACAAGAGTAAACCGGATTTGGATTCAATTGATTCATGATCCGATGAAACCTTTTTATCGTTTTGGATTCACCGGATCAAAAATCCGTTTTCGTACCTCCCTACACAGCAGACCCTTGCTCGTCCCTCATACCACAGGAAACCCGGTTTCACATCTTTTTTTCTCGATTTTTTCGATTCCTGCTGAGGATCGGGCTAGATCATTGGAGGTACGGTGTCTGCATGTGTTCTTTAATTATAGGTATGCGAATGACAGCTAATTGGTTGAATGGTTAAGTTATGAAAGGTACTGGGTGTTTCATCATAATAGACCGGTTATAGCGTCATTGGTTACCATTGTCAAGGCCGAACTGGAGGTCAACCACAATCAAAACAACAGTCGAACACAGTGAATACACCGAGCTAATGCAGCGAAAAAAGTCTCCGGCTCGGATTAACGTAAAGTAAAATGGCAGAAGATTGAGAGAGTAATACCAAGTTATAACTAACTGGCTAGTTCAGTTTAATAGGTAAATTGATTATTATTGAGGTTTATAATTAACCCTCTGATAGATTTATGTATAAAAATCGTTTTTTGAGGGTGAGCAGCAGCTGTACATGCAGGCTATCAATGTAGACTTTTGCAAGACTATAAAATGTATATTATGTATATTCCTTAATTAACCCCACCCATTTTCCTACAACAACCTACAGGAGTGTTCAAGATTTTGTGTTTCTTTGGCCAGTTGAGGGAAACAGACTTGCACTTGGCGGATTGCACATGCCCAATCTTCAGGCTTTACAGGGAGAATTGTCCAAAACAGGTGGCGATCCAATAGGCCAATATACATTAGGCCACTAGAACGTCTTTCAACATATCAAGTGGTAAGTCCTAATATTAATGCTGCAACTATACATGTAGCTATAACAGCTACAATGTACTATATTTATGTATTAAGATAAATTTAATATGCATAATGCTTTTATTGCACAGTTGACAGGGGCGTTGCTGGGCATTTTTCAGCTTTAAGCCCGCCACCTAAGTTTAGACATTGACACAAAAACAATTACCACAGTACGTCTCGCCTGTCTACCACAGTCTCGCCTGTCTAGACTTTATAAAACTACAGTGATGGAATGGCCAAATTTAGGGTATGGATTCCAGTTATATTTAAACTGGGGGTCAGCCCCTTTCAGCGGTATACTTATCGAAACAAATTGAGCACATACCGGAAGTCGGTGGAATCTTGTCAATCACTAGGTGTGAAAAGTTGTCACATTTCCTTTACTTAACTAACTGGCAGAAGCGTCGTCACATTACATCTCACTCTCTGGTTAGGAAGTTCGAGCGATATTCTTTCAACGGCATCTATTAGTATTAAATGGCTGGTAATCACGATTTGGTGGCAAGGCTTGAGGCACTTTTCAAGGAGGCAAAGGCAGCACAGCCGCGAGCACCAGAACAAGCACCAACAGCCAGTGCCCGGCAGTGGAGGTCCTTCGGCTCCGACAAGGGCGCCAGTTGAAATATCCTGAGCCTGTTGGGAAGGCTTTCCAACGAATGAAGTTAAATAAAACTGTTTACATTTGAGAGATGGCTTCGTGCTCCTTGCATTGCGTTATTCATGGATTCTAGCTCTGTGGATACTGTTTTTGAAGACCTCAATCGGTCGATCGAGAACCTAACTGCGACTTTGAACGATGAAATCAGAGACAAGGACAACAATTTAAGTACCACGACTAGTACTACAGTTGGACAAACTGGGCCTGTGTTCTACAGCGCTCGCACTGGCGATCGTCGATTGCCAGCCACTAGGAGGGGTGGAAATCACCTCGGGTCGATCGCCAATCCTAGCGACATCGATGTCAACACTATAGACCTGGCATCGACGGCAAAAAAAATCAAATTCCCGTCATCGTCTTCGTCTTCGGCTGAAGACATGACACTTCTCTTAAGAAGAGCGTTCCCTGAAATGGGCAACGATACAAGGTATGTAACTGATTCAGCTGCGATAGGACTTTTATCTCTCAATAGTATTTGCCTTTTTGTAGCCTCGTTGCAGCCGAACTGAATGCAGCTTATTTAGGAGAAGGTCCGGCGTTAGTTGGTAAGGAGGCTGTGTTTTTTTGTTGGGGGTAAAGTTTTGAGAAATGAGCTAGGCAGATATAAATGCATACCTGCCAACTCTCCCGGTTTATGCGGGAGACTCCAGATTTTGGACCTCATCTCCCGGTCTCCCAGGTAGAACCTCAAATTTCCCGGATATTAGCCATTTTATGGATTGAGTTCGCCATTTTTCAGGCTCGAGGGTTAAAAAACTTGAAACTAATTTTTCCGAGAGCTTTCGGAAAGTCTTCGGAACACAAATAGAGGTATATTCCGAAAAATTCGGAAATCATTACGTCATAACAAAGCCTCAACCAACATTCTCTAGATTTTAGAACTCCGGGGGTTGGCAGGTATGTAAATGTTTAGGAAGAAGAGAAATCGGAATAAGGAAGGAGTGTATTTCCTCATGCATTGAAAATTTTCAAAACACATTTTCATAATACATTTTAGCCCTTGCATGTTAAACCACGTATTTGTGGTATCAAAAACCCTCAGTTGCTGTTATCTTAGTCTGGACACAGCAGGACGTCCTGCAGATGACAGGTGCATTCTGATTGGTTGATCTTCATCATGTGACAAATGTCAGACTCGACCACCAGGGAATGGGTCAGGATAATCAATTCATGAGTACAGTATGTGCAATAAAATTATTGCTTTCTTACTAAAGGTTGGATTTCTATAAATCAAGAAGTGCTGGCAGGCACTCCATTTATAGGGTTGGCAGAAACCTTAATGGGCAAGATGTGGTGATGCAATATAAATCGTCCACCACAAAAGTTTATGTAACTAGTGGTAATAGGTCCCCACCACCTCCACCACCACCAACCATCCTGGACAAGATCCACTTCATGAACCTACAGAAGACGGTGGTGATGTACAGTTCATGCACAGTCTATTTATGGCCACCTCAACACCTGTAGTACTGCAGGAAGATAGCACCCTGTCGTTGATTTAGAAGGTGATGCAACTGAGGAGCAAATTGAAGGTAAAAAAAATATTATGTTATATATGGTATGAAGAGCATGAACAAAATTATTTCATGTTATATAATAATATATATATATATATATGTCATGTCTGATCTGAAGTTCCTGAAAGGCTGATTAGTGCTTTAATAATCCTAGCTAGGCTATATAGCGATACTTACTGTGATATCACACAGGCCAGTCACACCATATTTGTTGTATTCTGTGGTTGGCAGAAATGTTGAAGCATGAACGCAGTCAGTTGCTTATAAAATATCATGAGTCAGTGCTTATTCATCACCAAATTACTCTTCTTGTTCTTCCAAAATGCAAGCAAGCCCTTTCATCAAAGCTTACCGGTATATGATCTTAACTTTTATAATTAAGAATTAAGATTTGGAAGCAGAATTGATACTTTAGATGTATTTTGTGAGGCCTAAATCGCTAGGTGCCATACTAGACATACAAACACACAGAGTTTTTTGCCAACCACATTATCTATGCAAATATATAAATGACGTCAGTGTTTACAAACAGTAAGTATCGCTATACTTCTCCTGACGTGCAATATACATGTACCTCCTTTCACAGTAATTGCATAACTTTTATTATATCACTGTGGTACCATAAAATTAGTCACCAGCAATTTATTGCTAATTTATATTTACTGGTTATAAACACATATCCTTTTTCCTGGGACTGGAATGGAAAAAGACTTGTATAAATATACATAAGGGAGTTAAAACATGTAAGGATACCAATATTTTGCTAGAGTGCCATACTCTGGATTATTCAGTGAACAAAAATGACCATATTAAAAATATGGAATAAAATGACACCTGGGTTCTGTGACTAGACTGCCACACTATACTAGACAGTATTTCCCAAATATGGAACGTTTTATTCACTAAATAATCCAGAACATGGGACTGCTGTCGCATGTTTATATGTCTCTGCTAATACTTCTATTCTTTATATGCTCTTAATTTGACCATACTCGATATACCTAAAAGTGTATGTAATTAATGATGTTAACCGAAAAGTAACACCATTAATGTATGTATAATCTTCCAACTTATACCAATTAAGTACATGTATGCCTAGATAATTTATAATTATATGACTGCTCTCTTTTCATTTGCCTTGTGATATTGCACACTTTTGTGCTTAACAATACTATATGTACTTCTTTACCTTCATGGTCAAACAACAAGAACATTAATTTAGTTAATTTAATTTCATTGGTTGAAGTTTTTTGTTTTATAAGACAGTCAAATGAGTTAATGATAGGATTACATGTATTGTAGTTTTAAGGTTAGGGTTAGTTTATAGCTGTAAAAATAGGAACGACCCCGAAATTTTCAACTTGATGTGTGTCTCATGAAAACATGGATCTCCCACGTGTAGATCTGCATAACCTTTAATTTAAAGCAGATCAGACAGGCTCAGCGAATCTTAGAGTACAGTGGGGCTGACAGAATTAATATACATAAAGATTAGGACACCAAAGGGCATATATGAAATGCAAATTGAACCCGGAGCATGTTATAAGGTATGTATTCTATGTTATGTATTATATTTTATAATATAACCCAGATAGTACGAGCGCTCTGATTGACTTAGATCAAAAATCTATGCTCTATTATATTGTGCTGGTAAACACATAGAAATCGGCACGCCTGCTTGTGGTGTGTCGTAGTTATATCATAACAGCAATAAACCATACATTTCAATGTGTTTACTGGCGAAATAAAGCACTTGGAATGTTGGGAGAACACTTGAAATGCTTAAATCATGTGCCTTCAACTTGTGATTTTCAAGCATTTCTTGTGTTTTCCCAACATCCCACATGCTTTATTTCGCCAGTAAACACATTGCAATGGGTGATCTATTTCACAAGTATGGAACCTACAAACTGTTGAACTGATGCAGGATCTAGAAAGAACTGAAAGGAGGGCCACTAAGTTCCTTCTCCTGTTGCCCTTTCAAACAGTTATCTCTTACCAATCTAGACTCTTAACTCTAAAGCTTTTACTTTTATGTTACTAGTATGACCTTGTATAAGGCAAAACACTGTTCGAAGCAAGGTTAAGCGCTAACCCAGGGTTAAATCGCTAACCCAGGGTTAAATCGCTAACCCGGGGTTAAACTGTTACAGATTTAGCGCTATTCTAGGGTTAAAGTATCCTGATTACCAGAGGCTCGAAAGTTGCGAGTTGCGAAGCGACGAGTCTCCGATGAGGAGACGGATCGCGTTAACCCCGGCCCAGCTGATGTTTTGCCAAAGGGTGGATTTAAACATCTCTCTACGTTCGATGGATAACTGACTTAATCGTATTACTTATTAGATTCCTAATGTCAGGACCCTATGTTACCAAAATAGTTATTTTATAAAAGCTTCCCGAACTTGGAATACACTTCCACACGAACGTTAACTGCGTAAATCAGATCTCTCTTTACCGTAGTTTAGATCATTACTATTTAAATATTACGTGTCTGTCATCACTTCTGCATTTAACATCGAGTTGTCAAAGGAGCAAAGTGTTTGTGTGTCGATGTTTCAACCTGAATGTGTTTTTTTCTCCCAAGAGCAAAGAGGAAATGAATAAATTGTCAGAAAAGGTAAGTACGAAATTATTTTTGTACTTACGAGTGGAGACGAATGCCCGTGTTCCAGTATAACAAACACATACTGGAACATGCTTATCGGTAATTATTTGCTATTACAAGAACATACATTGTATAGATATAGATGTGAACACATCATACCGCCGACACTAGAGTAGAATAATGGTTACAAATAACAGGCTAAAGTAGCACCTCTGACAAGGAGGTTTTAGTTTATAGGGTCATTCACCCAAACTGTGTGTATTTGGTCTTAACCCTTTCACCACTGGAAGTGTTTGGGCTGAATTGGTGAAATGCAGAGTGCTAACTCAACCCTCCCCCCTCAGTTCCAGTTTGGCTTGCCCGGGGTAGTTAAATACTGCTGACTTTTTAAACCAAGGGCTCAAACTTTCCCCATGATGCCATTCGGCAGAATTCTACGGACTCGTCGGCGGTAAGTATGCTTTCTTCTGTAGGATTTCCAATGAAATGTGCTCTAATTTTGGACAAATAAGCCACTGTAAGAGAGCTAGAGGGCATCATTAAGTCTGATGACGGCTGAAAAGTACTTGGTTTGCTTTTAGTAGGCCTTGTGAGGGGTTTCACAGGATTTTTCCGTTGTGTTTGTGCTTTGAGACACATGAAATAATTATTCACTGAAACCCTTGAAATTCTGCAGTTGGTTGTCTTTTCCCCCTGCTCAACCTTTAGGATGTGTTTTTGTCACTTTGAATCAACGGCTTGAGTCCAAATCACCGCTCTTGGTTGTAGGGGTAAAAGACTTATAAAACACTATCCTACAGGAGTCCCAGAGTGGGGGTCCCCTTGTGATTTTTTTTGATTACCCAGCATGCAATTGGAGTTGGGAGCAGGAAAACATGGTGGAGAGAAGTGCAGCATTAAGAATAGCACGCTTCACAGTCGTTTGGTGGATTTTATGCAAACAAACCTGCTGGTTGGAAAGATTAAACAAGGTACACCTTAAAGTTTCTCCTGTATGTTCCCTGTTGAGAATTTTTGGAAGAGCTTTTGAGAAGTTCTAATGTTTAACCAGGGAAAACATATTCAGTAAAAAGAATTCAGTTTTTCCCATTAGTTTTCTAATTATATCACTTTTAATTTTGTTGCGGAGACTACAATTTTGTTGCGGAGACTACATTTTTAAAAGAAATCTTCTCAAAAGTGCTCTAAAATGCTTTTCTGTTTAAAATTAAACAAAATAACAGTACTTCCTTGAGATTTAGTTGTTTTCAGAATGTTTATGAACAAATATATTGTTTAACCCTTTCCTTCCCAAATAGCCCTACAGGGCTACCTGTGGCACGTGACAAAAATCAGTCAGGCGTTATTTCGTATTCCGAACTTGTTTTGGGGCCTGGGTACTAAATAAAGCATAGGAAGCCATCTTGTTTGTGTTTCCTTTCTTTGAGTGCAATTTCCGAACTTTGAAGCATTGTTTTGTGATTTTTTCAACACAAATGTTTACTATCAGGGTATTTAAAAATGGCGACTGTTAGGGAGAAGAGTCATTTCACACTAGAGGAGGTTTTAGAGCTCGTAGGGGATGAAGACTCGCCAAATTCACAGGATTTTGAAGACGATGGTATTTCAGCAGTGTTTCCTGCTACTTTAGAAGAAGAAACTGACAGTTCAGATGAAAATTACCAATCTACAGGGGAAGAAAGCGACTCTTCTACCGAATCTGAGGTTGATCTCCAAGAAATTATCAGAGAACAGCGACAAGAAAGGTCAAGACAGCTTCGACAGCATATTGCTAACACTCGTGGTGCTAATAGAGGTGGTAGAAGGGGAAGAGGGGCAAGGAGAGTTCGTGGAGCTCGAGTTGCTCGTCAAGCTCTAGAAATCCAAGATGGCGGCCATCAATATGTTTGGACAGAGGAAGCAACAAGAAGGACTCTGAAACAGTGTTGGGCCAGCAGCTAGAGGTGAGAGAAGGCAAAAGAGAGCTTTAGAGTACTTTGAGCTGTTCTTTGATGCAAATGTATGGAACTGTCTTGTC
Organism: Actinernus sp. WN-2022; assembly: GCA_030867875.1. NCBI lineage: Eukaryota > Metazoa > Cnidaria > Anthozoa > Actiniaria > Actinernidae > Actinernus > Actinernus sp. WN-2022. Next base: position 1,063,969 of record JAOWCC010000055.1, on the reverse strand, counting down.
ACCATGACTAATTTGAATGCTCAAAGAAAGAGGACTGGTGGCAATGAGGGTGGCAAATGGGAAGATGTATCAGTTCAAGAGATGAAGGCATTCTTTGGACTGAACATTACAATGGGTATTGTTAAAATGCCTGAGGCTAGAATGTATTGGCAAAATAAATGGCTGACTAATGTACCGTCCTTTGCTCAAGTCATGCCTCGGAACCACTTTTTCCAAATATTGCGTTATCTGCATGTTTCTGATGATGCAGTTATCGTTCCTGCTGGACAGCCAGGATACAACAAGCTCCACAAGATCAAGCCTTTACTGGAACTGCTCTTCCCCAATTTTGAAAAGGCATACAATCTCCATAAGAACATCTCAATTGATGAGTGCATGATCCCATGGAGAGGACGTTTATCTTTTAGGCAGTTTATTACTAACAAACCTACACGGTTTGGTATCAAGGTATGGGTTCTTGCAGATTCAGAAAGCAAGTACATTTATGGGCAGCAGCGTTACATAGGGAGAAATCCTGGAGAAAGGGCAGAGGTGGGATTGGCAGCTAGGGTTGTCAAGGATTTGTGTTCGGGGCTGGAGGGGTGTGGTCACCATTTATATACCGATAACTTTTACACCAGTGTTGACCTATATCAGTATTCGTATGAGCATAAAATTTATGCCTGTGGAACAATCAGAGGTTCCAGAAAGAATTTCCCTAAAGAAATTCTATTTTAAGGCACAAAGGGGTTAATCAGAGGCACAAGTCATTGGCGTATGTGTGGGCCTCTCCTTGCTGTGTCATGGGTTGACAACAAAGCAGTCTACTTTCTGTCAACTATTCACCCCCCAGAATTTCCAGTGCGTTCAACGGCTGAAGCTAGGGGTTGATCAATCAGATCAAATGCTAAGGTACTACACTTGTATCAGGAAGATCATCAAATGGTATCGGCGTATAATATACCATGAGATAGAGGTAGCCATACATAATGCTTTTGTAATTGAGTGTGATGAAAGAGAGGGCACAAATAGGGTTGTTAGAACAGCCTTAGAGTTCAGGGAAGAACTGGCTGAGAATCTGATTGGAGATATGCGGCTCCCGCAGCGTGCCACAGGACCACCCAAAAATGACGAGCTGAGGCTAACTGATGTGGGAGCACACATTCCTGAAATGCACTCACAAAGGGGAAATTGTGCTGTATGTAGTAAAAAAATTATATATTTATTAGCAACAATTTACCCGCCAGGAGCCTGGGAATGAAAGAGTTAAAAGTTTAAATTCTATCTTATTTAAGTGCTTAGAACAGGCTTGAATAAGAGTTATACAAGCTTTATGATTATTATTATTAAATACACCATTAGTAAACTTGGGCTTCCTGTGGTGAGATTCTGAGCATGTGCAGTTAATATAGATCTTAACATATGGGATTGTGGGTAATTCATACTAAATTCCACAATTACAATGTCTTCAAGTACTCAAAGGAGCAGAAAATTCAGAGAAAAACTTAAAGCAGATGAAGAGAAGTTGGAAGCCTACAAGAGAAAGGACAGAGAAAGGAAAAAGAGAGAATATTTAAAGAAAAAGCATACTTTAGCAGAAAGTGAAAAGCTCAGAATAAGGAAAAAGAAAGCCCTCAGACAGAGGCAATGGAGAGCAGCAAAGAAGAATCGAGATAAGAAGGTTCAACTCAATCAAGTAAAGGAAAATGATACCAGTGGTTCATTCAAAAGTCCACAGAGTCTAGGAAAGGCTGTGAGAAAAGTAAATAGAAGTTTGCCAAAAAGTCCAACAAAAGTCCACCACGTGATTGCCAATGTAGTGCAGCAAATGTCTCCAAGAAAACGGAAGTCAATTCTTGAGATTTGTGACCAACTTGTCAAGAGAAGAAAATTAGAAGTTGAGAAAAGAAAGAAGCGATATGATGCAATATCTGATGAAGATGTAAGATCAATTGAGGAGTTTTACATGAGGGATGACATAAGTAGAATGTGTCCTGGTCGTAAAGACTATGTAACAGTCAAATCAGAAGAAGGAAAAGAGCGCAAGCAAAAGAGGCTGCTTATCTATAACATCTCTGAAGTATACGAAATCTTTAAAACAGAAGCACCAAGCATCCAAGTTGGCTTCTCAAAGTTTGCATCCCTTAGACCACCAAATGTCCTTCCTATTACTCCTCGTGACTAGAAGTGTGTGTATATGTAAATACCACGAAAATATCAAGTTGCTGCTTGATGGCGTAAAAGGGGGAAATAATCATTCAAGAAGATTTTGCTGAAAATTTCCAAATAAAGCACCAAGAAGAAATCATGGCAGCACACTGGTCAAATGATTTGGTAACCGTATTCACAGCTGTTGTCTACTATAAAGATGAAAGAGGGGACATATGCTGTTGTGAGTGATGAAATGGCCCATGACAAAGGCAGTGTGTATGCGTTCAACAGAGCCATTCGTGAAGATGTCAAACAGGTGACGGAAGTAAGGAAAGTCAACTACTGGAGTGATGGTCCCTCCTCTCAATTTAAAAATCGTTACAACCTTTCTTGCATACTATACCATCAGGAAGATTTTGGCTGTGAGGCAACCTGGAGCTTCTTTGAGACAGCTCATGGCAAAGGGCCTTGCGATGGTGTTGGCGCTGAAGTGAAAAGAGCTGTGTGGCGCTCAATCCTTAGAGGTACAGAAGTCGTTAACACTCCAGAAGACTTCTTTCAGGCTGCACAGAATGTTAGCAAGAATGTCAATGTCTTATATGTATCACAGGAGCATGTGAAAGATGAATCTGATAATCTTAAAGAACGGTGGGCTGACTGCAAGCCCATTCCTAAAACCCGTTCTATCCACTATGCTGCAAAACTATCAGATTCATGTTTGATCACAGCAAAGAATTCACAGTTTCGCATCAAAGATGGCGAAGACAAGCACACTCTGCTGGCCAAATGTACCACACATTCAAAGTCAGTGCCACCACAACCAACCAAACAAGGCCGAAAGAAATCCAACAGTACAATCAACATCGAAATGGGTCTACCACCTCACCTCAACGTTTGAGAATATCTCTCAATACTTTACATTACCTATGCACACAGTGTACATGGTAAATGGTATCCTTGATGGTGAAGTCAAATTCAAAGGAAAAGGCATTATCTCCCCAAGAGACTTAGATTCTCTTAATGGTGGTTATACTAAGGCAGAATATAACTACCTTACAAATTTTGTGGTTGATGCTTATCTAGATCTTGTGAAAGCCAATAGAAACATGACTGGTGTGACTGTATTTCCCTGGGAAATATTCGAGAAATTTGTTACAAAGAAGCTCCTTTCTGAAAAAGCCTTGCTTCAACAGGATATAATCCTTGTACCATGCAACACTGCTGAAAGTGAACACTGGTTTCTTGTCGCAGTATTCCCACAAGAAAAGTTGATGGCTGTGCTCGACAGCATGGCGTGTGCTTTTGTTAAGTCCACTGCACATGCAGCTGTACAAAAAATGTGGAGGCTTCTACAAATGATGGACAGCAGCCTTGACGTTAGTCAGTGGTTGTTTGTAGCAAATAATGCTTGTGATATCCCCCAGCAAAGTAATTCATTTGACTGTGGGGTATTTGTCAGCTTATACGCAAGGTGCCTTGTAGAGAATGATCTTATGTTAGGCCAACCTGACATTCAGGAATTCAGAAAACTCATGGTTGCTGAACTCCACAAGCAAACTCTGCTCACAACTACACCAAACATCAAAGTTGGCGAGTATTATGCTGTTGACTATGTAAATGTCTATTACATAGGGAGAGCTCTTGAAACCGACAACCAATTCACCAGATTCAAGTTCCTACACAGAGCTGGGGCAAAGAAGTTTAATTGGCCAATAAGTGACGACTTAGAAGAGAAACACATCACCTGCATCTTCTATGGTCCTGTAAAGCTGACAGGAAATGGTCCTTTTGAAATTGATGAGCTGGATGAGATTGAAGCCATTTTCAAGACCTACATTGTCAAAAAGGGTCGCTAACTTTATAACACTGAACAAATAAGCGAGTTGCATTATGACATAACTTATTTTCTACAACTACACAAATGCTTTGTACATTTTCTTTCTTCAGTTTTTTAATCCCCTATCAGAATTGAAGAATATCATTTGGTAGTAATTATATAACAAAAGCAACTTCAGCAAAGCATTCTGGTAGTTGTATTTTAATAATGACATCATAATGAATATCGCCTATTTGAGCTTTTTTTTGAGCAAATTGTTATAAAATAATGCAATTTTATGTCAAATGCAGATCTGCATATTGTATTGAATCAAATCTGTACAATTATTTCAGTTGAAAATTATTTACATTAAGAATACTGTTCATATTTAGAAAATCATCTCTTTGGATGAGCATGTAAAAGGTCTTTTCAATACTACCTATGGGTGGTTGATAGATTCAATTCATCATATTTTGATGTTTCAATAGTCATTAAGGATTAATTTGTCATTTTTTCCTTGTTTTCATGAAAGTACTTTTTGTAGTCTCCGCAACGGTACCACCTTTTCATTTTCTAAGTTTTCCAGGCAATGTAATGGACTTAGGCCAACTATTTTGGCATAAAATAAAAGTAAATAGACTAGCCTTCAATGTAAGCCAAGCAAGAATTTTGAATTGATCATAGATTCAGAGAGTTTTGCACTTGAACTTCGTTGATCAAAACAGAGGGATTTTGTTTTGTAGTCTCCGCAACAGCTGTTTAACTCAATGTAGTTCCTCCCTCTTTTGATTTTAGCAAAAGTTGTATACATTTTTTGAAAGCCCTAGGGGAGACCTATTATACAATACCAGAATGAGTTTGTTTTGTTTGTTGAATGAAAAGATATCAATCACTTTATTGCTCTGAATTGTAGTCTCCGCAACGACAAAATACTGTGGAATGACCCTTTAGGTAAGAATCTTACAAAGATAATCAATTTCGTGGTTTTATGGCCGTGTATGATAGGGAGGTATTGTGTTATTAGATGCTGTCCAGTATGTGGTTATTCGAGAATTTAGAAATACAATAATTACGAAGCCAAAATTGGCAGATATAGCAGTTATTACTTAAGTCGTATTACTGAGTAAGTGTGTGACCATGCACGTAGACTATTCGAGATGCGGTACAGATTTGGTAGAAGAGTGATCATCCTCGCCGGCGTCGATTGTAATGATAATGACTTATTGTTCTATTTGATTGACGTGTAATCAATACTTGATTAGCTGCACCCATATTATGATCATACATAAGGTTTGCTACTTATAAAATAAACAGATTGATTAACTAGTCTCAGTGTGTATACACTCTTTTGTAAACCATCCTTTACAGCTCTCAATTCAAATATACGGTTCATTACATGGTGTCAGAAGTCTACAATGGAGCATATGAAGCCAATGGGGCCTCTGAAGATAGAAGGAAATGTAGCCGAAAACTGGCGCAAATGGAAACAGCGATGGACCCTAAACAGTTAGAGTTAATCACTCGAGATTTCTTGCAGCGAAGATTATTCGGAGGAAGACGCACGCCGAACAAGAACAAGACGAGGTAAGAAGTCAAAGAAGTCGGGTAAGTCAGCTAAGGTGACACCCTCAATTATGGCCGCATAGTCATTTGCGTTTATCATGTTTCACGACGATTTAACGATGGCAGAGTTTGCTGCCAGTTACGCCGCAATTTTACAGTTAAAAACGTTGTCTGCGACAGAACTCAGAGGCCGCATTGATCATTTCGCCAGTCTCATGTATTTAGCCACTCAATTTGTTTGGTCATCTGTGCGAAAGCTGCACGCAGCAGCCTTGTTTGAAATAGAATGTAGACGGGTCACTTGGGGGATTCGTTCTCCTACTTGGAGTCACGCCTGCTGCAGCCTCTAGGCCGATCATTGCGCTCTACTCCCACTATGAGAACTCGCTCATGGGAATCATCTAGCAATGCTGGTACTAGCAATACACAAGCAGTCCTATTTTGCCGGGATTACCAGACAAAAAGTTGCAAGTTGGATCGTGAGCATTATGGCACTATCCGAGGGGTACGAAAATGGTTACAGCACATTTGTTCAAAGTGCTGGGTGGAAACCAGGGCTATTGTGAAGCATTCAGAGTTTTCGGGGGAGTGCCCCTTAAAAGCGCATCACCAACAACAGAGAGCCAACAGCCGACAAAATGACGCGGAGAATTTGCTGACCGAGCTGTCATTGATACTCCCGGTCACGGTCACTGCATTCTAGACTCCAAGACAATTCCAGACTTTCCAGACTCATATATAGTATTATAGACGGTTCATCTATTCCAGATTTATGTATTAACGACATTCCAGACTCAAATGTCGTAGATTTTCAAGACCTTCATGTTATCTTGCCAGACACAGTTTCGTGTCATGATTCGAGACTTGATATTAACGACTTAGTTAGTTTGCATAACCACGTTCATGCGTTTGGAGTTCCGAATATTGAGGGTGCGCGCTTGCCAGTTCCTTCAGCATTGAATTTGCCGGTCTGGCGTAGATATTTACACGATTATTCAGACTTAGTTGTTTGTGAATTTTTAGCTTATCGTTGGCCTATTGGTTACGATTATCAGAGCGGTTTGCCACGCAGCGAGTTTCAGAACCACAATGGGGCCACGGAATTTCCGGTTGCGGTGGACAGTTACTTGTATAATGAGCTCTCGTGTCAAGCCATCATAGGTCCTTTTTGTGACAGCCCGTTTCTGGGCGAGTTGCCGTGTCACCTTTGAATTCTGTTCCGAAACAAACGCCAGGTGAGCGGCGCTTCATCTTAGATTTGAGCTGGCCGACTGGTCATTCCGTGAATGATGGTATATATTCGGAGACGTATTTAGGTCGGCCGATTTCTCTCACTTACCCCACAGTTGACGATATCGCCGCACGTGTAACTACACTGTAACTAACTGCTCACGGTTCAGGCTGCCTTTTGTATAAGCGAGATTTACGGCGTGCGTATCCTCAGTTGCCAGTTGATCCGGTTGATTACCCGATGCTGGGATATTCATGGCGCGGCTTATTATACTTCAACGTAGTCTTACCCATGGGATTACGGACAGCCGCTATGCCTTGTCAACGGGTGACTAGTGCAGTTTGCTTTATGCTCTCGAAAGCAGGTTGCGAGGTTCTTAATTATTTATATAAAGTGGTAAGCTGTAGTGCTAAGTGTGCACGCCCTACGAGGGAAAGAGAAAAAATCTCTGACCCAAGTGGGACTCGAACCCAACGACCTCCAGGTTACATGTCTAGCGCTCTACCAACTGAGCTATCAAGTCAGATGAGAGCAATCGTGGGTATTGGTGCGTTATATGGGTCACGGCGATTATATATGTATATGTAGTTTTGATATTGAATCATGTTTGCCGCGTAGCACTAGTAAGTATAAAGAATGTAATATATAAAGTGGTAAGCTGTAGTGCTAAGTGTGCACGCCCTACGAGGGAAAGAGAAAAAATCTCTGACCCAAGTGGGAAACATGATTCAATATCAAAACTACATATAGATATATAATCGCCGTGACCCATATAACGCACCAATACCCACGATTGCTCTCATCTGACTTGATAGATCAGTTGGTAGAGCGCCAGACATGTAACCTGGAGGTCGTTGGGTTCGAGTCCCACTTGGGTCAGAGATTTTTTCTCTTTCCCTCGTAGGGCGTGCACACTTAGCACTAAAGCTTACCACTTTATATATTACATTCTTTATACTTACTAGTGCTACGCGGCAAACATGATTCAATATCTTAATTATTTAGACGACTTCATCGGTGTTTCGATGCCAGACCAGGCTCTCGATCATTACGAAATTAGTGGTACTAAAAGAATCCACACAAAAAGCCTGACCTCCCGTCCACTGTCGTTTCGTGCCTCGGGGTACTTTTCAATATGAAGAACATGACCATGTCGATCACTCCAGATCGGTTAATGGCATTGCAGGACGAGTTACTCCCTCGGTGGATCATCACGAAGTCGGCTACGAAAACGGATCAGTTCTTTCATGTGCAGTTTCCTTCATCGGCCCTCTCCACTTTTCCCTCAATTCATCATCTCGAGGTTCTAGCAATTCTCGTAGCCACACGACTGTGGGGGCAGGACTGGCGGGGGTTAAATATCGTAGTTTATTGTGATAACATGGCGGTGGTAACTTCGCTTAAATCCGGTCGGGTGCAGGACCCATTGCTCGCATCGTGTCTGCAGGAACTCTGGTTCATAGCAGCTAATCATGAATTTCAGTTGCGGGCCATTCATCTTTCCAGTACTGAATCGTTGGCATTTAAGCGAGTCTTGCGAACACGAGTTTAGGTCTACTCACCGTAACGCAAGATTGCTTGAGGTTAAAATTCCTGCGAGTCTTTTCGTTGTTTCTGACTGCGTTTAATCGTTCTCTTCTTTCGACAGATTCTACCTTGTCGAAGTTAAATAAGGAGCTCAAGAGGACCAGGCCTACGCTGATGGGACTCTACATAGTGGCGATCGTACTATTTTTGTTTGCACTTTCAATTAAAATTTCTTCCCGCTACATTCAGTCGATCCCTCACACCCCAGTCGGTTCGTAATTACTTAAGTGCAGTTAAGGTGTTACATGTTTCAGCGGGTTTTGAATTTCCTTTTTATGATTCCCTTGAGCTTAAACTTACACTGAGAGGCATTGAACGCTTAAGCAAACATACTCCGTCGCCGGCTCCCCCATCACACCGGAACTTCTTCGACAGTTGATCAATGACGGGGATTCGGAAAATGTTAATAATACCGTTTATTCATGCGCCTTCCTTTTCGCCTTTTTTCTCTTTGCGCGTATTTCTAACATCGCGCCAGCTTCGGCACGCCTTTTTGATCCTAGCAAGCATCTTTGTCATGAAGATGTCAGACCCACAGATTTCAGCCTTCAGGTTACCTTCAGATCAGTCGAGTTATCGTCGTTTAGTACTCCCTCTCTTGCGAATTCCTAACTCCATCTTGTGCCCAGTTCGCATGTTTCAAGATATGTGTACACTCATTCCAGCTCCGAATGCCGCGCCCGCATTCGTTCTCGTTAAACGGTCCGGTTCTCTCATTTCTCCAAACCGCAGTTTGTTGAGGTATTACGAGCGAGCTAATCGCACATTCGTGTACCTGATCCACAGTGTTTTCGGGGTCACTCCTTCCGCAGAGGGGGAGCTAATTGGGCCTTTAGCTCCGGTATTCCGGGTGAGCTTATTCAGATTTTTGGTGATTGGGCTTCAGATGCTTATAAATGTTACTTGGAATTTCCAATGAAAGCTAAATTATGTGTTGCTCGTAAAATGATCTCTTCTCTTGCTGAATCATCAGATAACAGATAAATCCTTTGTTTGGCGGGTTTGGCGGTCTAGGGATTTTATGGAATGTAATTTATCTGGATTATTATCGTTTTTCGTCAGTTCATTTCATTAAAATATCTACTGCGCCAAACGAAGGGTCCTCTGTGTCGTTATTATTGATATTAGTTAGATGTATATATTAGTCTTAGATCGGTTCAAGGGAATTCATTACACTTGACAGTAACCCTGCGATTTGTAACCAGTGTATGACATCTATATCTGGTCTTATGAGAATCCTTGTTAGATATCTCAGATCCATGTTGATCAGAAAACAATATTGATATCTGACAATTTCGCTTTATGTCATCAACTATTAAAGTCACTTCTGCTGTGGCTCTGACACCTCTATAATTAATATTCATAATTTACATCCGGATTTGCTTTCTCTATCAGGGTACGGTATTAAGGTACGCTTACTTGGCTACAACTCGAGTGAGTTGTATCTGGATACAGGGTTATTTTAATATAAAAATATATAATTCTGGAAATGTAAGAGGGTGTTTACAACAGTACAGGGAAAAAACGCATACAGTATTTGTATAAGAATAGCCTGAATTTCAGCCGTCTCCTCATCGACGTCATCCGGTTCGTCTGAAATTCAGGCTAGTATAAGAACGGCCTTTTACAAGGCGACTGCTGCTGTGTGTGTTACCACCGTGACGTTCCAGTAATCCAGGCCCGGATTCCAGGTTCCGGTCAAGCCTTCCCATAAACGTTGAGGCCACTACAGGTCTTCCATTCTGATCTTCCATTCTGAATGGCAAAAGAGGATTTTTTCTAGAGGTTAATTGAATGTTCCAATTTGATCGACATGACACTAGATTTCCCGACACAAATATCTCCAGTGCCGGCGGTAAATGTCGAAAGTTTTAAAGATACACTCATATTGTTCGAATAATTGACAGGTAACATTTTACATGTAATGATTGACAGCTCGTTACTATAAAACTTGTGAAAACGTGCTTGTCAAGCTGTAGACGGAGGAGACACGTACGAAAGATGGACAACAGAGACTTAATTCGCACGCTGCAGAGGATGATAGAGCAGACAGTTTCAGGAAGATCAGTGCAGCCTGAGCCGGACCCGATTGATCAATCGACGCCAGCTCGCCAGCCCTTACCCGCGCAGTCACAGCAAGAAGCGCCGCACAGTCCCATTGCCGAAGTGGCTAGGATTCCCGTGGCCAGGAGACCACGAAGGGCGCGTGCCGAGTATAATCGTACGGTTATTTTGCTGCCTGGGGCCAAACGACTCAGCTGTGCCCAGAGGGGCGTACCGCGATAGTCTGGTTGTCCAGAATCGTGAGAGAAATGTTTCTCTCCGAGTGAACATGACACCAGAGGAGGTCAGAGAGAAGGTCAGAGAGGGGATCGCGACTGCCTTCCGTGATTTCGGTCACCTTGAAGATAGGTATGTATTTAGGGAGTTCTTTTATTGATGTCAGCGATTTTCCCCCTTTATTTAGTTTCGGTATTTTGTGTTTTATCATCTGTAAGCTCTCTCTGGATTTTAAGGTACTACCCTGCTAGCAGAGTTCTTTCATATTTTTTAATATGCGCAATTATTCCCGTGGCTCTTTTCAGCTTTATACATTGTAGACACTTTCGTGGGTCACCGAAATCGTGAACCAAACCGAACGAAAAGCCTAATATACTTGAAAATGTAGTGAACAAACAATATATTTAAGCAGCTTTCGAACAACTCCGCCGACACGATATGTGTACGCAAAAGTAAAGTGCAATTCAATATGTTTCAGGACGGTCCACGATTTCGAGTTTTTGTGGCCAGTAGCCAACAACCGGCTCTTTCTCGAGGTGATGGACAGAGCCGAGCAGAGGCGTCTCGGTGGTAATGCGATTCGCCTGAGATGGCGGTCGACCCGCCCGATTTACATCCGGCCGCTGCTGACTCAACTCGCATCTTACTAGGAGGTATAGTATGTTTATCGTCGAGTATGTTATAACCGGAACTTACATACCGTTCCGGTTTGGAGAAACGACACCCCAACGGCTGAAACCGGCTGACCATTGATAAGCTATATTTTAAAATACGTAATACATACTATATTTCCCTGATTTCAAATTTTGTGGACAAGGGGGCTCGTAAATCGAGGGAAGGCACTTGATATATTTATTTTAAGTTTGAATTATTTTTAGTTGTGCGAGTTTTGAAGTGATAAAATTGCGCTCAATATTTGATAGTACGAATGGTCAGCGGTGTAGCAAACATTTATACGCGTACGCAGTCGCCAACCCGACCACAAAAGATAGAGAAATCCCACGTCACGGATATCAGGAACAAATATTATTTAAGGGGCGATCGCAAGTCACAATGCTAATTTTTGATATAATCCATTTTTTAAATGTCCCATATATGAACAACATTATTATTGTTTACTGTTAATAGATGCTGGGTGTCAATTTACCTAGTCTGAGCTTAACCTTAACTGTTAACCTGTCCTTGATACACAAGGCTAAGTCGTAGCCCAATCTATGGGTTTGTGACAATAGAAGATATACACGATATGTATGGGGCTTTATAAATCCTTTCAATTTGTGTATAATGCATTAATAAACATATCTCTTCCATGTTGTTTCCTTTGTGGTTTTACTTTCTTCTCTTCAAACCATTTGAGGCTGTTTTGGGGAGTTTTTCATCCCCCACCCTAACCATTAACGATTAACAGTTTATAACCTTAAGCTTTAAATGTAAGCTAAGCTGACTCAATAACATAATATTATTTGAGTATAACTATACTAAAAAGGTTTTAATTTCAGGTTCCAGGACACGAGGATAATAGCATGGGAAGATTATGGAGGAGAACCCTTAATCTCCAGCCCCAGGTCCATGAGGATACTGACCATGCATCTGACAGTGGTCAGTTTGGGAATGTTTATTTATTCATTTCTTACATAATAGTCCTGTTTCCTTAGGTACATGACGATGAACTTTGATCAAGTTCAGTGTTAATTGTAATAAACACAGTTATATCTGATAATATAGTGTATCTGAGTATTTGTCTAAAAAAAGATTGAGCAGTCATTTATAGTGTGTTCTGATTAAAATATAACACATTGTCAAGTGTTTTTAACACTTTTAAAATATTTCTGAGTTATTAAATAGAATAATAATTAAATAATTAAGAAGAAAGAAGAAATTACTTTGTTTAACATACATCTAAGAATAATGAATAATAATTAATCTATATAAAAAGGGATGAAAGGAGATAAAAGGGACGATCAAGTAGAGTTGTGCTATTTGATATTAACTTTCAACGAGTGAACATGGATCAAATTATCCAACCACTTGGCACAAGTCCATAGGTTATCAACTCAAGAACGTAAACCATATTTACAAGAAGCGAAACTTCAAAAAAGAAAGTTTTTGTCGAGGAATGTAAATCTAGTTGTTGATAATGGAAAATATGTTGGTTAGGAATCCTGCTTATAATGTTGGTCTAACTGAGAGGCCTTAGCTAAATCAGCTAATCGACATTTATTAAACTTAGTGACCACGCCAATTTGTTTCCTATAAAGTTGGAAACTTTTAAGGGTCTGACATTATACTCCCGATCCTTGAAGAGTAAAGATATAAACGATGGCTGCTAATCGTTCCAACTCAGACGATGAAATGACTGAAGATTCTTATCAAAGCTCTGATTCTCAGGAGAGCACGGACTCCACTGATGATAGTTATGACGGAGAAGAGGATGTTTGGGAAAGAATTCGAAACGAAGCTAAAGAACGGCACCAGGAAGATTGGGAAGCGTTGGTTCAAAAGTATGAACACGATGGGGATAGTCATGAAGTTGCTGAAATCAAAGCCAGTAACGCTTTGGTTCCTACCTATAGAAAAGACCTAAGAGAAGTGTTGTTCGAAGATATGAAATGGATTCACAGCTTAAGAAAAGATGCTGATTTCCGAAAAATCTTGGAAACAAAGCAAAACTTGATGAACATGGAAGATTATTGATGGAAAGAAGCGACCGAGGCTGCAATTCACCACCGAAAATTCTTGTTGAATAAACAATTCCAAAAACAACCTATTCCGGAACAGAGTGTTCCCGTGATGAACAATGCATTTGTACCTTTTAGAAATAAGTTTTATTAAGTCGATTTCTATTAATAAATATCTTTAAAAATATTATTTCTCTTGTCATCGTTTTAATATAAGCAATCAGTAAGCAGCATTTGTCAACAAGAAAAAAATCAATGAAACATAAATCAGTGTAATCTTGTAACACAGTACATTATATCAACCCAAGAACTGAGAAATAAGAAAGTTATCAACTCCGCGACTATAAGGAAAACGAACTGTAAATTGGTGTTTTTGAGATTGAATAAACTTTGTTTAATTTATCTGGTGGTTTGTACTGTTTTTATTCGTATGGTAATTATAGTTCAGTTTTAGAGAAGAATTTACATCTCAAGAGTTTTCCTCAAAACAATAGGTCTATTGTTTCTATCAAACTGTACTGATGGCCCTTCAGTTATCGCTAATCCCTAAGGACAATAGCAAAGTTTCTCACAGTGGATTTACTGTAAAGGTTTATAAATACTCTGATCTCAGAATTACGTTACGAGTGATAGTTGGGAATGATATCAAAAATATCATTGGGTTAATACAGAGCAGATTACCGAAACAATAGTGTATTGTTATTCATAATAAAGATTTGTCCAAACCTGTTCAACCAAACACAAGTGAACTTTATTGGTTTAAAAGTTAAAGTAATTACAAAGTCAATCAATCTCCATAAACTCTTCATCTTTTCTAAAAAAATGTTCTGGAACAGACACAGAATATCTTGAGGCAAAGCCGTGTTGTTCAATGTCATTCAGTGGATGTATTTCACGTCTCACTACTTCAAGCACTTGATCAATGATAGCAGATTCGTTGTTACTTGAACTGAAGATGTAAGAGATACACTGTGGTCTAGGGTAATATGTAAAGTTCAGATAGGTAAACTTTCCATGAGCGATGAATTTCAATGTTCAACATGTAGCAAACAGCGTTCACAATCTCCCACACTCTCTCTGGTTTGACTTCGTCTTTTGCATTGTTGTAGAACAAATTCCACGATTCCTCTTCGGATAACATCAAGCAATCGTGCTGTCTTTGGCTTGGGTGATTTGTTTCACAGCTATAACATCGTCTTTCTCTCTCGACATAGATTGGTTCTTGACAGAGTGCAGCATACACTAAATGTTTAATACTTGATATCCTGTGAAATGCTCTGTTTCTTTCGACGTGTTCTACTTCATCCACGGTGATCGTTTTTTCTTGAACGCCTTCCATGTCAGAGTTGAATAAAAAATATGCGAGCTAATAAAGATGTACTGAACGGAGTCTGAACAGATGATCATGACTATTCACCTCCCTTTTATTCATGAGCGCCTCACTTTATTCATGAGCGCCTTAAAATGTTGCATTCAGAATTTATGCATACGCCGCAATTCTGATCAGCGCCGCATTTTAGTCATGAGCCCAAGACAATAGGACTATGACGTCATCTGAATTAATGAGAGCGCCTTAAAAGTTAGCATAGCGCCCGAAAAAAGGGCTAATTCGCCTCTCTTCCTACTACTGACGTCAGTGTACCTATGTCAGCAACGTTAATTATACGTGCGAGGCAAGCTTCATTTAACGTTTATAAACAAGCAAAATCGTTGCCAAATAGAATTACTCCAACGTGTGCCTCGCATAGTCATTAGTCTTGTAGTTAGAGTTAATAACACTGTCGCCAATAATGACTATGTTCTCATTAACTTGACATGCTTCGTTGACAGGTGTCACTTAAAGACCAATGCGCAGCCTCCGGAACTACAAAAATCTGGTTCGACATCAGAGATTTAGCCTCAGAATTGCTGCACACTACTTGGGTAATTATAATTCTCTAGTCCGGTGGCACACCTAAAATCATTTCAGCTAATTATTACAAACAAAGAAATTCCAAAGAAGGCAGGAATCATATTTATAAGACAATTATTTATTTATATAAGATTGAGAAAAATATAGGATAACCATATTTTCAAGAATGCCCAGACTGTTCTAAGATATAACTATTTATTCATATAAGGTCTACTATGGCTCCATCACGGTCACAAATGGGGAGTCCCAATCCCAAATCACCTTAATATTAATCATCCGTTTATCGCGAAATTGCGAGTCAGATGACTAATGATGTAAGTAGACCACGCATCACACCTGACCAAAACTTAACGAATCGTGGTAACATTTTATCTGT
This sequence comes from Actinernus sp. WN-2022, assembly GCA_030867875.1. Taxonomy (NCBI): domain Eukaryota; kingdom Metazoa; phylum Cnidaria; class Anthozoa; order Actiniaria; family Actinernidae; genus Actinernus; species Actinernus sp. WN-2022. The sequence continues at coordinate 1,048,396 of JAOWCC010000055.1, read as the reverse complement.
TTTCATGAATCGCATTTTGTTTAGTCTGATTCACGTATTAAGCAGAACCCCTTCTACACCCTGCTTGGAGTAATATTGTTAGTCGAGATAAGAAAAGCATACTTTGTTTTATAGGACACACATGTGAAAGTGTCTACTCTGAGTGAGACTTGTCTACCAGCGTGGCTTGACAGAGAGATAAACGTGGAACACATCCGAAAGATCGAGGAAGAATTAACAAGGGCACCGACATCTGAGAAAAACCAACCTGAACAACCTTGGATAGCTATTGCGGATATCGACAGGACCAACCTTATCGACAAAGAGGCCCTGAAAAGTTGCTGCATTACTGTCATTGGCAGCAGGCATCATCTAATGGCTTACAGGAAGGTACTGCCTTTCTATATTACTTTTACTAACAGTTTCTTTTTCTTTGAATCCATTTTTTTTTTAGCAAATGTCTCTGTATACTTTGTATATTATTTTTCCCTTAAAAACTGCAATGAACAAAAAAAAATAGAACGTGCTCTGAACGAAAGAGAAAACTGTTATATTGGTAGGAATGGTATGAAAAGAGCATGCTCAAAATTAGGACTGACATTGCTCGATCTGTGCGAGGGCGCGATCAAAGCAACAGATCCAATTAAACAAATTCTAAAATCCCTTGTCGGTTTTTTTGTCTTCAAAGCTTGCGATCTTACCGTGTCGTTGAGAAGCCAGTCTTTTTCTCATATTACTGTCTATCGGCAATTTCGCACGATATTGTTTTTTTTTCTATATGCTTTTTTCCGAGGTGGCACAAGTGAGTGATCCCCACAAAAAGGAACTCGAAAACATCTGGATAGATATTTATGACAATGGACTAAAAGCAGAACAAATTCGTCGACTGGCTGCAATGCATAACGTCAACAACAAAGGGAGCATGACAACAAATTGGTTGTCTAGGGTACATTCTTGCTGAGTGGCTGTACAGTATGGCAGGAAAAGACATGGAATTAGACAAAACGCCGCCATGTACCACAGAGTGGAAGAAAGCATGCTATCAGATGTATGTTGCAAGTGACAAGGTAAAATTATAGAAGTTAAAAAAATGCTATCAATAGGATGTTTTCGAACCAGCTTTTACTTCGTTAGATAATCATATACCTTGTTTGACTCGTTTGGTTGACGGTCGTGGTTAAAACGTATTTTCCAGACAAGACTTTGAACTTCCAGGGTCGGTTGCAATTCTATGAAAACGATAATAACACCAGTTGTAGTTTGTTTTAATTTTGTATTTTTTTGTTGATTTTATGGAAAGAAAGTAAATTTCACCGAACCGCTCGCTGGCTAACACGAGGACCAATGACGTAAACTGCGAAAAATAATAAGTACGTCCATCATTTCTTTATCACAAAATACTTTTATATCTAAAAAAAGAACCCTCTAAGAAGTTATTCGCCGACTAGTATATTTCGGAGACTGCCGACTTCTTCACGTCAGTTGTCACCATGTATACTGATATGGGACCTCACACACGAAAACGTACACTAACGCTTTTCCGTTGAACGGGCAAATTCTAACGAGTAGCTAACGGTTTGTTGACGCTTTTGCGAATCATTCAAACAGGGTGCCTTGAAAAGCTAACGCTTTCTGAGATCATCTTAACGATTTGGCTTGAAGAGCTAACGGTTTGTGGAAAAGTTTTAACTAGCACGGAAACGTTTCTGATGACCCACCAGATCGATTAAACGGTTTCTCTTGAAAAGCTAACGCTCTGCCCAAACGATTAAACGGCTACGGCTACGTTTTCGTAATAATTGTTTGGTTGATCATGGCCTATATACATCACTCGCACAAGCACTGAGGCAACGAATGGAATGATTAATTTTAACTGTGGTAATGAAATCGCTCTACGTTCAAATCAGAGATCCAGAAATAAATAACTCATTCCAACTGTATATCGATAGCTTTTTAATTTAGTTCGACTTCGATCTTTGAATTCTACTCACGCTCACAGAATTCGCGCGTTGTTGTAACAAAAAGTACGGCGCTTCCAATTTTCATTCTTAAAAATTCACCTGAAAGAATGCAGCACTAGTTCACCTTAGACCTTGTTTTTCTTATCTCCTCCGTATTAATGCGACTCGGTATGTATTAAGTCTAATGCTGCATGCGATGTTTGTTTTCGCATCCAAGATGGCGGCCAAGCTAAATATGGCAATGTTCCATCACGTGATACAAACCATAGGTATCCCAATTCGAAGAGTGACGCTTACGTGGAGCGCGATACAGTGAAAACGAAACCTTGAAAACAGGTCTACTAAACTGCCGGAGGTGGAGTTTATTTGGATATAGGCCTGTGGCAATTCTTTGTGATTTATAATATCCGTGCGCACCAAATTTCCATGTTCCCATAACAAAGCGTCCAGTCTTAACAACAGCAAAATATTTCTATTATATTTATATCACACATTATTTTCACAAACTCGCAATGGAGGAAGAAGAGATAGCTAACGGTTTGTTGACGCTTTTGCGAATCCTTTAAACGGGCTGCCTTAAAAAGCTACTGCTTTCCGAGACCGTTTAACGATTTCGGTTGAAGAGCTAACGGTTTGTGGAAAAGTTTTAACTAGCAAGGAATCGTTTCTGATGACGAACCAGAAATAAATTACTCATTCCAACTGTATGTCGATGGCTTTTTAGTTCGATTTTTGAATTCTACTCACGCTCAGACTCGCACGTTGTTGTAACAAAGTATGGCGCTTCCAATTTTCATTCTGAAAGAATGCAGAGCTGTGGTAATTCTTTGTGCTGTATAATATCCACGTGCACCTAATTTCCATGTTCCCATAACAACATAAAGCTCCCTTAACAACAGCAAACTATTTCTATCACGCATTTCACAAACTCGCAATGGAGGAACAAGAGATTTTTAAAGCTTAAATAAGTTCCACGGGATGGTTGGTTGGCGTGAAATCAAGAGCAGAATAAATTCCAGGTGTTGCACCAATAAATATTTTACTGCACGTGCCAGAGACAGAACAAATTCACCAGCTGATAGTGTAGTTGAGCGTTCCTTGGGGATCTTTCTGAAGTATAACTATAATCTGTAATAAAAATAGTTTACACTTAAATCTGTGTTGCTTCGTATGTTGCTATGAATCCAAGTCTAAAGGGAATTCAGGGAAAACAACAACTGAGAAACACGACAGATAATACGTTTTGTTCTACGCTTGTTTGTAATGGTGAAAATGTGACCTTTCCTGACCCAAAACCGCGTAAGGAACGGATTCGCGCGTCTTTTCCTAACGCGGTTTTGGGGTAGGAAAGGTCACATTTTCACCAATATAAACAAAATTATGCTCTGTAAACTTCACAGAAGTACTCAAATCCTTTCAAAGATTCATTGCTATAAAAATCGCAAAAGGGTTAATTCTCGATTTCAAAATGCTACCTCCTCTTTAGCTCACGCGCTTTGTTACAAGATACCTGTGGTGTCCAAAGTGCCAGGTTACTAAGCCTCGAGAATATGAGAGGAAGAGAACAGGCCTGAACGCACATAGCCTTCTTTTGCAGACGTAGATTTTCATCCTCATAAATTCGAAGAAATTAATTTTAAAAATATCTTCGCATTTTTTAGAACGAAAACCTACGTCTGCTGTAGCAGAACGCACACGACACCGGCGTGAAATTCAATGTTTACTGTATTGCATCGCTTGGCTCTAAAAGCAATAGACCTGAGTTTGGAAAAACATTTCGGAAACAAAGTGGATTATTCGTTGGTGGAGTAATACTAATACGACCGCAGAATTCGAAGGGCCACGAAGTTACAAGAAACTTCGCATGGCAAAGTGAAAATGAGAAGCATCGAAGTCTTCAAAAAACTAACAGTATTTAAACTCAAGTCATACAAGAACGCTTTTATAAACTATTGGTATCTAATGATTCGTTTACAGTTCACACATATTTTTTTAACACACATTTTCTTTTTCTAAGCTAATAGTGTCATTTACAATCTGACTGGTCCGCAGGTAGCTTAAAGCTAATCTAGGCGGGCCGAGTCTTATATAAGTAAATATACTAATTACAGTTTAAAAGAATAAATTAAGTTTTACATGTAATGGAGGGAGAAAAAAAGAGAAGAAAAGGAATTATAAAGAGACAAAAGACAAGGTGGTGACTATGTTGATAGAACTATAAACGTTAATTTATCTTCTAATTTGTGGATATTAACTAGTATTTTCTTAAAGTGCATATAAGCCCTACCCAGTTATCTTTGATATCGATTGTACATAAAGTGTATAGTCCAAAGGTAGAATATTGATTTGGGTGTTGCGTCTACGAGATATAAAGGTTTATATTTCCAATATGCTAATGATGTGATGTCATCACCGACATAGCTTATTATACAAAAGCATGCTGGTAGAGACAAATTACCTATTTTTAAATTCTAAGTCATATTTGAAGCTTATCAAAGTATTTTTTACAAAAAAATATTCTAAATTAGAAAATAGCATAATTTACAAGCACAAAGAAATTCAGCAAATGTCGGTGATGACATCACATCATTAGCATATTGGATATATAACCCTTGATATCTCATAGACGCAACACCCAAATCAAGAAATATTCTACCGATGGGCTATCCACTTCATGTACAATCGATATCAAAGATAACTGACTAGGGCTTATATGCACTTTCAGTTCTACTTGAAATGCTTTTTTGGACGATTTCTGAGATAACATGGATCATTCCACAGTTTTGCTCCAATTCTAGAGAAGGCGTTTTTTTGTATTTCAAGTCTAGAGCTTTTAATATAGAAATTGTTGGATGTAGAGGAACGTGTATTATAAGAATGGATACTGGAGGTGTTTACGAATACATTAAAAATACTTATTGGTGCTGAGTTATTTCTAACATCATACATCAAGTTAGATAGCGACTCATAGTATAAAAAGTTTACAGGCATAATATTAGCATTAATGAAAAAGGGAATTGCGTGCTCATTTCTGTCGGCAAAATACATAAAGCGGAGTGCCCGCTTTTGAAGAATTATAAGTTTTTTCAGATAGGACTTACATGCCTGACCCCAAACTGTCAACCCATAAGTTAAGTAAGGAGCAATTAATGATCGATAAATACTCAGGAGGGTATGTACGGGCACAAAATGTCTTAGTTTCGCGATTAACCCTACTGTTTTGCTAATTTTTACAGCAATATGATCAATATGATGCTTCCAGGATAAATTATTGTCAATTTCTTTTACAGCAGTTTTCAACAATATGCGGACTGAGAACTCAAGTATCGACCAAAGTTTTGTTTTTCGCCCCCGTCAATCATAACTACGACGACCACCTAACATTTACGAACTATGGCCATGGGAAGTATTTCAACATTGTGGATTCCCATGGGAATGGAGTTTCACACAGTACATCGTTAGTAAATATTCGGTGGCTTTCGTAGTTATGTTTGATGGCAGCAACAAAACAGAATATGTTGGTCGACATTTGTATTCTCAGTCCATGTATTATTGAAATCTGCTGTAACAGAAATGAATAAATAAAAACACTGCAATCTACATGTAGTACGACAACATTTAAATTAGTGTTTTACTTACAAATGTCGTTTCTAATTATTGCACCATGTTGGGCCAAATGCATTTTGGCTGGCACCAAATCTCCTTTTGTAAATTGTGAAAAATTCCATCCAAAGCCTGTAACACTCCTGTCAGCCCTAAAAATCTAAACATCTTGCCATTTCAATTGAAGAACCTTTGGTTTTAGCAAAATAATGGCTAAGAATGACCTAAAACTTTGCTCGCTTGTAAAATAGCGTTGCCGTGAAAATATGACTGTCCAGTCACCACTCCAAACGTTGCAGCATTCACGTCCTCGGTGCAATCTGAATGATGGATGGCAAAAAAACAGGTAACCAAGAGAACAAATAACACTTGCGAAACCTGACTCTAAACCCTAACTCTGTCTTCCACAGACAGCCTGAGAACTAACAAACAAAAGCCAGAACTGGTAAGAGTTAACACTGCATTTCTCTACCACATTTCCCTACACCCACCTCCAATTGCATGCTGGGTAATGGACAAAACAATAGGCTGCCTCGGCATCACAAGTACATGTAATACACTATGCTATTTTTTAAAGCTGCAAAACAATCCCAATTTTCTTGCCGAGACTTCCCATGGAGAACCCAATACAGAAGAAAAGGTTCCGAAACAAGTCACTGCATGCCTTGCAAAATTGGCAGGAATTGGTGCAGCATATGCTGGAAATTCAAAATGGGGAGGTTGTCTTCAGTATAACACGGCTTCTGATAAAGTGCGGTGGTGCGGACGCGCTACTTTTGCCCAAACCCGCAACTTCCCGCAACATCCAATAAAACCCGCAAAATCCCGCGACAAAACGGTATATTTGCATGAAACTTTGCTTGAAGAAGGTATTCAGCATGGGGAACTATATTTTTCTTACCTTTTTAGGGGTTTCATATGCAATTTTCCTCGCGAAAAGAGCTTCAAATCGAAATAATATCGCCACAGAGTCGGCGAATATTAACAACTAGGCGTTCCTGCCAATATTATCGCGAAGGCCTGGGACCATTTAGTCTAACGCGTTTTCTGGTTGGCTGCATTTTGACACATTGTTTTAGAAAGCGAATCAAAATGTCTGTTATATAGCTCCTCATGGTCTTCACTGGGGCAGGAATAATGTTATTCCTTCTCTCGAATGCTATCAATCGATCGGCGGAATTCTCAGGTTTATCAGTGAAAATTATTGTCGATTCGAATCAAATCTAGAATTTACAATGTAGAAAATAGCCACACTGAAGTATGTAGCTCTCGTATTTCGATCTATGGTGTGACATGACGGTGTTTTAATTGTAATCCACGGCAATATTATGGACAAATTTGTGAAAGTTAAAGATAGCCACACCTCGGTGAAAATTACCTCAGCGGACAGAGCCAGGCAATATCCAAAAGGGACACTGCATGCAGACAGCGGCCTTCTTTTCTGTTCTGCCTGCAATGTCGTAATCGATCACACAAGAAAGTACACGATCGATAAGCATCTCAACACGTCTGCACATATTCAGAAGTCACGCACAGCAGTAGGGAAACAGCAGACACTCAAAACGTCCTTCGAATGCAAGACACCAGCACAATCGGAGAAAATCAAGATTTGCCAGGAATGGATAAAGGCGTGCTGCGCGGCAAACATACCTCTGCACAAGTCGGAAAATAAGGAATTAAGGAACTTTCTCCAATCCAGGGTTACTAATGGAGGTGCAATTCCCAAATGCTCACAGCTAAGAGATTATTATCTTTTCGATGTTTATGAGTTGGAGAAGGCGGAGCTGAAAGAACGACTTCAAGGTAAAAATGTCGCTTTGATGGTGGACGAGTTGAGTGACGACGAAGGAAGATACGTTCTAGATGTAATGGCGGTGATATTGGATTTTGATGAACTTTCACCAGCTGGCCGATCTGTAGCTTATTTACTTGACACTCATTTTTTGACCGCGACAAACAACAAAACGGTTTCTCGAGCGGTAGTAAGGACAGTTAATGAGTTTGGCATTGACTTTGACAGTGTACGCGTTTTTAATTCCGATAACGTTGCCTATATGAAGAAAGCCTTCAAGGATACACTGTCAAATCTTTTTCCGCTTGCTGTTCATATAACCTGCAACAGTCATATAATTAATCTCGTAGCCGGCGACTTCAAGAAGAAATTTACTGAGCTTAACGAGTTCATTAAATGTTTTCGAAATTTGTTCTTTATCCCAAGTGGCAGGAAAAGCAGGTTGCTTAATTTCCTGCAACGTCGCACCGGTAAAAATGCAAGAATGCCACCAAACCCGATGACCAAGAAATGGAACGCTTGGTTCGATTCCGCCATTTACTTCACTGACAACTACCAGATCCTTGAAAAAATTATCGCCGATGAAATCAATCGAGGTAGAAGTTCAGCAAGCGCTTCCCTTCTTCGCCTTGAAGAAATATATGACGACCCGGCATTTATGAAGAAACTCCATGCAGAACTCGCCTTGGTTAAAATCAAGGCTCCCACCTTACTGAGCTACCTGAACTTTTTCAAGAAGCTATGCCACATGTAACAGCAGTGCATGAAACAATGGGGCATCTCCTCTACTTCTTGCAAGTGAATGCCGAAGGGAAGCAGGAAGACTTTGAATTTTGTTTTGAAGACGGCCCATATGACTATTCTAGTGACGAGAAGGCGGAAATACTCGTTCTAGCTAAATCTGCCTTTAAAGCCGCACATACGAAATTGTCAAAGTATGTGATCGATGGTGCCCAACCAGCATCACAATTTTTGGAGCAAGTTCGAGTTCTAGACCCTAAGAATCTTGTTCACTGTGACCGCACCTACGGCTCGATTGACAGTGTTCCAGGCATGGATTCTGTGTCAAGGGAAGAGTGGAACTTGTATGTGAACAAGATAGCCCCCCCAAACTGTCAAGAATATCAATACAGGACAACTAGATTTGAAGGAATTCTGGAAGGCTAAGGCAGTTATACTATAAGCAATTTTCAATTTTGTTTTTCAATTTTCTTGTATAAGTTTGTTTCAACATAAAGATCTACTTTGGAAATTTTAACTTGTTGCTTTTTAATTTAGCTTTTTTATTATTATTATTAACGTTTTTATTTTATTTTATACAATATACACATACACACATATCTTGCACATACTCATACAAAGACCCTGACCCTAAATAAATAACGTAAATACTATAATAAAATATAATATAACATAACACTCTTGCCAGATATATATATATAATCGACAACATTTAATTTAATTCAATCCAATAAATCAATATTTAATTTTTCCCACTTCTGAAGTTGCACCATAATATTGTTCTTAGATTTTGCCACTCTTAGTTCGACTTTCTGGGAATATCTTAAATGGTTTTTGAAAAGAGACAGAGATGGAATTTGTTTGCTTTTTCTAGCCTTATACAATATCAATTCTTACTCAAAATAATGTAATTTATTGGAGTTTCTGCCTCTACTCCCAAAATAATATTCACTATATTCGATTCAGGTAAAAATATATCAAACTCTTCCAGCCAGTCCCTTATTTCAAAATATAGATTTTTAGATTCTACACATTCAACAAATAGATGATCTATCGTTTCCGAATACAAATGACAAAATGAGCAACTAGGGGACTCCAGCAATTTAAACCGATAAAGATCACGATTGAGATAGAGGCAGTTGTTTAGTATTTTATATTGAAAACATATCGTTTGTAGTTTTGAATTTAGCTTTAATTTTCTTGTCATTTTCTTGTAAGAGTTTGTTTCAACAAAAAGTTCTACTTTAGAAATTTTAAGTTGTTGCTTTTTAATTTAGCTCGTAGGTTCCAAAAATACAAGCAAATGAAATTCGAACCTTGATAACAACTCAATAATTGATCAACTCATCAACTTACAATTATTGTAACAGAAAGAAGGTGGTCCTACAAAGGAGATTTATGAAGTTCTAACTCTTGCACACACACAGCCCATTGAGGGCAACGAATATCCCAAAATGAGGCAAACCTCAGGGTGGTCAATGTGTTTCTCACGTTACAGTATACTGTATGTCTATTTCACGGTGAGCAGAAATGTCTTACAAGTCATATGAAGCTTGTCAATAAACCTCTTCAATCTCCAACCTTTCTATCTTTGTTGGAGATCAACTTGATGGACTTTAGAAACTATCCATGTGATTGTAGTAAGTCACACAGGTGGGCCATCAACATCATTTTATTAAGTATTTTACTACGTTTCAGCACTGATTGACAAACCCCAACCTGAAACACTCTGGGTCTGTCATTAGAAGCCAGCAACTTATAGCCAGAATTGTAGCACAGAAACCGGCTATATTCAGTTGTTCAGCAACTTTAAAACTTAACAATTAGGCCATATATATGGCATTCCTACAGCTTTAGCTGTGTACCAGAAGTGGATGATTATCTGTGACAATGATGTGGGTAGGATGGGAATGAGGTTGATTTTGTTTTCTGAAAGCCCAGCTCTGTAAATAGTGTGAGTTGACTAAGGAGTCAGCAAACAGTTTTATTTTTCTTTCTTTCATTCTTTTTGGTTGGGGGGAGGGGAGCTACACTGCAGGTTCTATTTAAAATGGGCCCTCAAGAAAAAAAAGGCAATCGAACAATAAAAAAAGGCACATGATCCAATCTGATTGATCCTTGTTTCAGACCGATCCGATCCTGATTTTCCAAGGTACCTTCATGAAGTCAGTGACACCTAGAAAAGGTTCAATAAACTTCCATAAATTAACATTTTTTTAAACAAAGTCAGGCTGATTAAAACTACACAAAACAAAAAGAAAGGAAGCACTGATCATCACTTTTGCAAACTTGGTGGCTCCTAAAAGAGCCGTTTGTGTTGTTTGTTACTTGTTCTGGACCCTTCTTCCGTTAAATCTTCGTTGTTAAGTGATCTTTTAAGCAGTTGACAGTCGCTTTTCTCAAACAACTAAATGTCCCCAATCAAGAGAATCCCCATTCCACTGCAAAGCGTTTTGCAGTGTCCTCCATGAGCGAGAAAATACCACGCCTTTTCCAATGCTTCACCATAAGCAATACGCGGAAAAGTGATGGACAATGCACTTTTATGGATATTTTCCAGGGCATTAGATAGGTATAATGGAAGGCTGGTACATTGTGATTTACTGATATGTTTAATTTTAAGTTCTCATTTCGTTCAGTTCCTAATAAAGAATTAGATCCTGATCCAACAAAACGTTGCTAGTCGACCGGTTTGTATGAGATATATGAAGACTGCAAGGTGTATGATGTTATTTATTGTACCCTATATTTCGGTTCGGCAGAACGAACCTTCTTCGTATGGGAGTTAAATACCATAAATGTCCGCGTATTGATTATTGAAAATCGCTGTAAATTGTGTTTGATGGTCGGCTAGCGGTACGTTGTATTCTATGTAGTTCGTGACCACTGAATCAAAGACTCTTTCACTTTCAGGATACATTAATGCAGCAGCACTAAAGTGGAAAGTTCCGGTAGTACCCGAGCAAACACTGACAAAAGTTCTGATGAACAAGTGTGGCACCGCTTACTGTGCATTTCAAGTCCTCGAAAATGAAGACAATTATTTTAAAAATCTGAGTTAAGTTTTGTAAAGGACTGCACCCGCGTTTAATACTCAATTTAATCGTGTATCAGGATACGTAACTTTTGTACTTTGTATAAAAATAGAAGGCCGGCATGTAATTAGGCTTTTCAAGTAGACTAGTTATTTAAACAAAGAAAATGTATTAATTATGTCTACAATCGATCAACAATTACGTTTTCATGCAATCAAGGAATAATATCGAGTAAGTTCATGTTTCTTTTCAATAAATAAATGAAACTAGTAATATTGTGAGACTATGGTAGCCTGGGGAGACAATGTAGCAGTAAAAGCGCGAACAAAAAGAACTACAATTGCATTTATTATAATTTTTCTTTTTTTCTTTTCAAAAGGATATTTGACAGCCGGACACAGGAAGCTGACATTTCTTTCAGGCCGAAATCCGATACTAAAAAGGTTTGCAACATGTCTGTAAGGTATGTTACAGGTACGTAAACATGTCTGTTCTTTGCCTTACGGTTGACTGTTTCTTACAGGTCTTTGCTTCATCTTATTTTCACTTGATTTATACAGGCGAACTCCCTACAACATACAGGTGAACGGCAGATCTGCCAGTTAATAAAATTTAAGGCATGTTTAAGCTAATCTACAGCTATATTAAAAGTTCAAAAACATGTCTGTAACAGGTCTGCAATTTTGGTATGGGTTGTGTTGTAAAGCGTTGAGCGCGTATTTGAATTTACAAATTATACAACTGTAACTTTAGATGACTAAAGTCGTAATTCTAGGTTTTATTTATTGGTTATTCTTCTTCTGCAGGGCATGAGCTTGTACTTATAGGTCAGAAGCTAACCATTATAAAAGAAGGCTAAACAGGTAAAAGTAAACTACATTGTAGCTGCCAAGTAGTGAGTGAAAATTAGAATCACTTGAACACTACTTTTTTTTAAATAGAAAACCAGCCTATACAATGTACGTGTAAAAATGTAGCTAAACTAAGGTTGTTAGAGTGCATATGTAATTTTAAAACAATTTCACTGGGTGAAAACAGTTATTTGCAAAGCCCCCCCAAACAATAATGGCAAAAAAAAACTACGAAAGGCTGTTCGCTGTCTGTTGTACTGTGTTAAGACAGCATATACAGGAACATCTCTGACGTAAAATGTGGTACTGTTCATCATCATCCAGGCAATATTAGGCTACGGTTACACAGTACCTGACGAATTCGGTACGGCTCTGTGTACACTGCACCGTTCAATTTGTTTATCCTTTTACGGATACGTTTACACTGTACCGGATAAATATCGCCAGGTCAGATATTGTTGCCAGGTGCTCATGCGCAGAATTAATATATCAGGATAAAACTCCAACTTCTGTTGGACAGACGAAGAATTATCGCTTCGTTTCTGCTATCTGTAATCATCGATTACAAGGCGGAAAAGTCGTCTCTGGGTCTAGATTGGGACGATTGGGCTACCGTTAAAGCTAAATATGACGATATTCTGGACGAATTTATTGAGAGATATCCTAAGATCAAAATCTGTGCGTTTTCTGTTAACTGGATGATAACTGCCCGAGGTTAACATAAGTGTACATATTTCTCTCAGTGTTCGATAAATTGTTATATTCAGCACCTTTTACAGTAACCTGCATCAAACCCGTTAAACCTAAAACCAAGGCAAGAATAGCAACCGCTAGTTGGGTTCTCATACTTTTCCTTGTCAATCCGTTCTCTTTTGATGAAAATACAGCTGAAATCTGACTCCCGCCGCCCGCATCTAAGCTGTAGTATACTAAGCTAAGTAAGCCAGGCCAAATTTAACTTGGTCCCAAGCCTACACAGCGCAGTCGGTACAAAATTAAACCGGTCAAAGTGTTTATACGATATCGGTACAATTTGTAACCGGTACAGGACCGAAACTGTACCTGCTTTTTTTAGGTCTGAAACTTGTACGGTTAGGCGGTCTAAAATTCGTCCGGATAGCAGGTATCAGTGTAAACGAAAGACCTAACAGTACGAATTTTGATACGGATCCACATTCCTCCGGTACTATGAACCGTAGCCTTAGAAGAATGCCGCTTCAACTTCACAAATAAATGATCTGCGAGTTGTCAACTGTCAGACGGGACATTTCCGGACCAAACTGACTCTCTCCTTTGTTTATGCAGACTCCCAGCAAGCATGTAGTAAAACAGTCTAATCTTATTGTAATTTTTAAAATACTTATGTTTTTAACCGTGTATACGCTTGTCTGTCTGTCTGTTTTTTGGTATGCCTTGATTTGTAGCAGAACAATTCCTCCTTGAAAAAATTGTCTGCGGCAAGCCCGAACATTTTTTTATCGTTTTCTCACATGCTTTTCCGGCGGTTAGTAAATCGTAAAGACCCAATAAGATGTCAAATATCAAAGACCGCCGGGATTAACATGGCATGCAGCTGCGGAAACAAAGGGATATACCTCAGGGGAGTATCTGATCCATGTGAAATCTCTGTTTTCTGAAGCGCCGACTACTCAATCGGACGGATGTTACACCGTTCCGACTATGACGTGACACAACTGCACAACTGCCTCTGTTTAATAAGGGAGGTTGGTAAAAAGCATCAGTTTCCTCCGGTAGTGACAGTCTTGCTCATCACAGCCATTACTTAGACAAACTTTTAGGAGTTTATAACAGTAAGATGGGGAAACCGTTGCAATAAAAAAACATACTTAACTTTTCTTTCAAACTACGGTTCACCATGAGAAACGTGTCGGAGTGCGCGAAAATGTTCGCTAGAGGCTTTAATAATACAGAAATGTAAAATATACCGGATCTGTTAGCGATGTAAATTGGTTTAAGAGAGAATTTCCAGCGGCTTTGGTCAGCATTATCAAATAGATTGGTGAACCGTATGGTGAACCGTTGTCACGTTACACCAACTATATATGTCACGCTAACGGTGGAAGAAAACAAGTTCGGCAAAGCTCCAAGAGCACGCTGGTACAGCAAGCTGCTCGCCCTCAAAGATATTTGAGTGAAATGAAAAACTCTCCAATGAACCTGCATCATCTCTGTTTCGATCTCCTCCAACACACCTCCGCGAACTAAGGTCAGTTCTTCTTTTCCGGTACAAAGTGTCGGTGTTTCCTTCGTGAAGGCAATGTCAAACCTTCAATAGTGCTTTCCGAAGGAGTGTTGGGTCTCAGACGGTTCCAGTGAAATGTACAACCCGTGTCGCGACATATGTTGCAAGTTTAAAATCTCCCTCTCTCCCTACGAGCTTGTTATTTATTTGTAAATGTCAATTCCCCACAGCCTAGTATCGCAAGGTACAACTCGATTTATTTTATTTTTGTGAATAATGCCAGAAGTCCATAACATAGACTTCTGATAAGGCTACCTATTAATTACAGCTTCATAAAAAAGGGATTCTATCTATTTGACTGAATTATTTATTGTAATTACAAGTAAAATATTTGGATACGCCCTCGGATATTTTTTTCTCCCGGGGTATCGGGCTTTTTCATAAAATTTCCAATTGACAAGCCCACCCGTATACCCACCAAGTGTTTACTACCGCCTCTCATTTTGAGCTGTTTTCGTTAAATTGCCTGGACGTTATCAACTATGCCAAGCAGGGTACCTTTTTATTCAGTGGGGGTAGGCAGGGCACTACAAGCTCCATAGAATGTCAGAAGTTAATTCTCTCCCAGATTTTTCATAATGAGTTGTATCGAATAGCTGACAGAGAAGACAGCATGATGAGGTCATCAGATGCAAAGGTATCCCGGAAACGACAGCACCCTCTGAATGACCAAGATGATGATGAGAATTATGCTAAGCGACTGACCTTTGGAAGTATTAGTGAACCTTCTAATTCACTCTTTTCACCTGGTGGCCATCTTGGATTCAAAGCAAGGCAAGTATTTGTTTTTTTCGCTATGCTAGTCTCACACTGAAGGATATCAGAATGAGTTTACCCTTACAAAAACAAAGGATTGCCTCACTTTGAATCCAAGATGGCCACCGGGTGAAATGAATTAATCGTGCATTGTTCCACACCTACTAGTGAAACTGCTGACAAACAAGTACAAAATACAACAAAAGCCTTTTAAAGCATGAAACATAATATGATAACTGTTGTGTATTAAAGTGATCAATGGTTGACCATGTATGCTATATCATATTCCTTCATTGAAATCCTACAAAAATGGCACCAAAAAAACAACAGGAAATGAATACAAAAATAAGATGTACGTAATCATATATAATCAAGTAATGCTACTACTCAGATGTGATGCGTTTTCAGTGTGCGCCTTTCTTGTTGTTTATAATTACGTATTAGAAGAACATGGAGTGGATTTCGCATGAGTGCCGGGACAAATTAACTACAGCATGTCCGTAGCTCTGTAATTTGATTGGATCAGAAAGACATAAACAATAGGTAAACCATTTCAATGTCACGGCATGCCTTAAAGTGCATATGAAGCGAACATTAAGTTGAGCTAATTTTAGAATGCTTTTCTCGTTTCGGAAATATTCAGGTTTTTGTAATATGCAAATGAGATGACCTATGACGCCATATTGTTTGCACACCCTTTGAGACATATCACAAATGAAGAATATCTCTACAAATATTGGATAAAAACTATTGCAACTTTGCACATATGTGGTACTATGGAAAATACACATCGTTGTGCAAATTATGATGTTGCCATGGAAACACTCTGGCCCCAGGCTTCCACTACAAATAACACAAACTTCCCTAATTTCTCCTTTGTCAAACACAATTTTTTTGGTGTGGGTACAAAATAAGATTTGGAACAATGTAGGCATTGTATGTGAGTAGTTTAAGCAACATTTGTTTTGTAACAGGAATAAATTGGAATTTTATGTTCTAGGTGAAAGGTGCGAGGGGGCCATGAGAGTTTCCATGGCAACACCATAATTTGCACAATGATGTGAACTTTCCATAGTGTCATACATGTGCAAAGTAATTTTTATTCAATATCTGCAGATATATTCTTCATTTTGTGATTTGTCTCTAGGCTGTACAAACAATATGACGTCACAGGTCATCTCATTTGCATATTACAAAAACCTGAATATCTCTAAAACGAGATGAGATGTTGACAAACGGAAAATGTTATTATTACTCATTTCGAAAGCATTTTAAAATTAGATCAACTTAATTTTCGCTTCATATGCACTTTAAGGTAACGGCAATGCGGGTTACTTGCCCACTCCTACCGGAAATCTGCTCTATTGTCAATAATTTCTTTCCGCCGCGAGCCAAAACTATTACGCTTTCACGACAGCCGTTATAGAGAAGGACAACATAATATTTTACGTGACTGTTAAATATAAACTATTATAATAATTATGCATTACAGTAGCGAATATAGGATTTAAGTTTTAGTACTTAGCGTTCTCAATTACAAGGCGCAACACTAATAACATTCTCATATTTTTCTGCAGTTAACTATCAAATGATCTTCACTGAAATCGAAGAAGCAACTAAGGAATTTGTTGGATTGGAGCCTCTTAAGCGACAGTTTCTCCGTTTTGCAAAAACTTCGATATTAAATGAGAAAAGGAGGGCACTTGGCTTCAGAGTAGATGATATGAACAAAGCAATTCATTTCATCTTCCAGGGTAACCCTGGAACTGGGAAGACGACCTTTGCAAGAAAAGTCGCAGGTAATCCGATAGAAATGAGGAAAACGGTTATCATTTTATTTTGCTACCATAATAAGATAAAATGCGTGGAGAACTAGTTCGCATGATTATCATCTCTTCTGGGATAATGTCATTTGGAACTAAACCAGACCTGATCTATTTGGTTGAATTCCTTTGCCCTCCTATCTAAATCAAATAGATATACGGAGTCGCTACAATACCACCTCAAAAAAAGCAAAAACAAGAGTCTGGCAGCCGGCCGATGTTATCGAAACATCTAAACACAATACACCAGATTTTCTTTGAACTGGTTGAAATAAGGGTTTAAAGAGTAGTTTCTACCACAGGATTTTAAAAAGCTATGATACCTCGGGTATTCTGTATGCGTACAATGGTTTTTCTTACCCGTCTTCTGACTGGCTATTTTGAAATGTAAATTAGTCGCAAGTCACACTGGTGACAGAAGACGGGTAAGAAAAAGCATTTTAAAAAGCCGATCAGAACGCGTACTCAAATCAACGTACGCTGCTGGGGGTCTAGAACAAGCTTTCCGTCGCTGGTTCGCAGATGGACTTAACTGGGGATCATTTCGGATACGAAACAGGCTAAACCTCCCCCGCAGTCGTTTTTAGGGGCGTCACGCATTCTCATCCCACAAACACCTGCTTGTCCGATTGTCATACACGAGCCAATCAGGTTAGAGCTCATTGTGTCAAGATTTGCTTTCCGTGAAACTAGTGTTATTTGTGTCGAACAAAACATTTGTTTGTATTTTGCATAAGAATAATTTAAATTTGTGATTTTGAATGTAATACTTGTACTAAATGCTTTATCCAGGTTACCAATTTTGATTTTTTTTGCAACTTTCTCAACTTTCTAGTTTTTGGAAAGTTCATTCTGATCGGAATGGACAAACGTAGGAAAGGATTGTTATTCCAAGTAGCACATAACCGACTTTTTAAATATTCTTCTGAAATAATAATTACATGGTCTGATATGCAAGTGGGGGTGTATTGTATTGTGACTAGTTCTGGTACTACAAATAAGGTTATAAGTGCTTCCGTTACTGTATTTCCTGGCCTCCCTATTCAAGCACGATGAAATGAGTTTTCTGATGATAATCTCCTTATCTATACCAGATCTTCTGTATAGCATAAAACAAATCAATAGCAACAAGGTGACAGAAGTACAACGAGGAGATCTTGTTGCTCAGTACGTTGGTGCAACGGAGGAAAAAACAAGAGGAAAAATAAAGGAGGCAAGTGGGGGTGTGTTGTTTGTAGACGAAGCGTACCGGCTGACGCCTATGAGTGACGGTGTAGACTATGGCAGGATTGCAATCAACCAGCTGATGTCGGTCATGGAGAAAGGCAATCCTGTCATGATCTTTGCCGGGTATCCAAAAGACATGGATGCCTTTTTAAAGTCTAATCCTGGACTGCAGTCCAGAATTAGGTACAAGTTCACTTTTCCAGATTACACCACTGTCGAACTTGCGGAAATCATATCAAACAAAATCAAGGAGAGTGGATTTCGTTACGACGGTAGTGATCTTCAAGGTATACCTGAATTGCAAACCAGCCCAATAATCCGAAGCGAGCAGAACGGTAGGCTTGTGAAGAACATTTTGGCCGAGGCCATAATTAATCTCAGTAACCGCATCTCCTTCGAAGATGATGGACCCTGTATAATCACCCTGGAAGACGAAGACATTGTGCAAGGTTGCAGAATATTTAATGAGGATGGCTGCCAGGACAAAGAAAAACAAGAAGAAGAAGAAGGAAAAGAAGAGGACGAAGGAAAAGAAGAAGAAAAAGGAGAAGCATAGGAATCAACGCAATAACTTAACCCGGATTTGGGTGACATTGTCGGTGGTCTAATTTAAGGTTACCGTATACCTTCAGGGTACAGATTGAAATGTGTTGTAAACTGAATAAAATATAATACGCTAAGTGTCTGTTTTTTTTGTGTGAGGTGTAACGCTCATACCACAGGCAGCCCGAGCTGCCGATCTGCAGGGGTAAGGTGGCGTGAAATTTCTAGCAGTCCGATCCGAGAAACGTCGAGAAGATTTTTTCTCAAGGTGTCTTATAATTATTCGCCATCAGAAGGCTCCGTACGTTCTTCGGATCCCTGCTAGTTGATAATTAATAGACCGAGTCAGCTTATACATTTGTCCCAATTCAGGTCACCTGACGTTTCCGTTGAGTAATGTTTTCTTTTTTTTTCTGTATCCCAAGAGGAAATGTACATATTTCTCTAATTGGAAAACAAAGCACTAAATCCTCTGGAGAACCGTCACATGATCTGAATTGGGACTAAAATGGACAAGCTGAATCGGTCTATTGTCTGTACGAATTTACATTCACATCAGTGAAATTCACATAATTCAATTAAGTAGTGGTCCGCGCAAGAGTTAGGCACAATTCTATAATTCAGATGCAATTTGCTTTTCCCATGTTAAGGAGTTTCATACTGACAAATCATCAAGCCTTACATTATTAATTTCTGAGCTCAAATTACCTGAAAATGCGCGGACCATTGCTTAATCGCATATACGAATATAACTTATCCGTCCTTAACTTTGCAAAATAACGTAGACTAACATGGTCTACAAAGGTTGTAGGAAATTGTGATATTTTGATTTTTTAATGAATTTTATTGAACTTTTTTGTTCACTTTGTAATGCCTTCCACTGATTTTCACGTTAAACTACAGTATAACTATTAGGAACTATTAATGTAAATATTCGGTTCTCAAAAACTTGAATAGTTTGCATCTGCAATCGCCAAGGAATATATTGATAAAATATAAGAATTAACTTGATTTTTGCTGGTCAATCCTGGCTAGTAAACGGAGTTCGTTACGCTACCATACAAACCCTTATAGAGTTATATTTTCGTAACTTGAGCGTGGGCTGCCTGTGGTTGGGCATACATACTAAAATGTTGAATGGAAAAAGTGTGCTGCTGTAGTGAGAAGCGGCTGTAAATATATATAAAAATCTGGAATCGTACCGGAAGGGGATTGTCTGAGGGGGAGTATCCCGGTAACAGTAATTGTGTTGCGACACAGTCGACAGTTTTCCTATAAATATCTACTCCAAAATTGACACTGTTAGATAGAGGATCGACTTCCAGAACAAGAATACGCATCTGATCTTCATTCAAAGGGCAAATAGGCTCCACCACAGTAACAGATCTGCTGCTGTCGTCACCAGCATTGGTAGATGAACTACCCAAATCAATGCCATAGAAACTTATATCGGGATTCCTAATATCTTCTACTGCAGTGTATCCAAAAAAGTCATCACTAAGTACGCCTGATATCCATCGTTGATATGTTGTTAGGTTGCATTCCGTGCTCAATGCATGATGATTCCAGCCCAAACGAAATTCTTCCAAAACTCTGTTGATCCGTGGACCGAACACATGATGTAAAGAAAACAGATCTGTCTCGTTCAAGAGATCGAGGAGGCCATTCGCTTCCAGGAAATTAAAGACGGAATAAAAGGTCGACAAGCAACAGCGAGTACTATCCGCTGATTATAAACAGAAGATCCTGCAATGTGCGAACCGCGATCTTTTCCCCTCGCCAGCTCCATGTATCTGCCTATCTCAATATTTTCTCCTCCATAATCTGTCCGAACACGTGATGGAATCCCATATCTTCTCGTGCTCTCAAGAAAGCACGAAAGGACGGTTTGCGCTCGGTTATTTGTAACGCATTTCAGGAATACTACAAGCCGTGAATAACCGTCAATTCCTCCATGAACCACGAAACCCCACCTTATCAGTTTGTGGAGGCCATCTATGTGCCATAAAGCATTTATATATATAGGGCCAGGCACGTTGTATTGGTATCGAGGATGCATAGCTCGCCATCGCAAGGCGGTGTTGATAGCGTCAATTCGGCGAATCATATCTCTAACACGATGTCTGGCTGCATAAATTCCTCGTGATCGAAGGATACCTATCACCATACGTTCACCACAGTTCACAAACTGTACCTTCACATCAGTCACCTGACGTTCTAGTTCCACGTCGGAAATATGAGTACACTGATGCTCTTGAAAGTTGTAATTCAGTTCCCTTAATCTTCGCCAGAGGGTTGTACGCGAGACGCATATTGTATAGCAGATTCTTGCCCAGGTAAATCGCCAAGTTCGTAGATAATCAATCTGAGTCAAATTAACAACGAGCCGCGGCCTTCCAACAGAACCTGATCTGCCGGTCTACAAGAGCCTCCGGGATAATTATTAAACAATATGTAGTCGAATCAGTATTAAATAGTTGCTTCTCCAGATCATCAATAAGACATTGAATGGAATTGCATAAACGTTTCACTTTTACACTAACATTTGCTGCCACATGGCTTTCCACATTCCTATCTAAAGCAGCTCCAATTACTCTCTCACAAGCAGTTATGTTAGCCTGAAGCCTCAGGGGGAAATCTTGCAGAGCATTGGAGTCTGATGCATACAGTCTTCTTTCAATTTCGCCACAGAGACTTCCCACAGATTCAAGAAAAAATGTCCACTGATCTTCCGCCATTGTTTAAACATATTTTATACAACTGCTACATACAGGGTCAATAATGATGATTAAAGATGATTAAATCAACCATCACGGTAGATATTGATATCAAGGGAGTATTTTACACAGGTAGAAAAACACACGCATCAAAGTACTAATACATATATCAAGGTATTAAATTTGCATCAAGTTAGAAAGTCACCGTGTGAAACTCGCATCGACGTATTTAAATCACTTACAACAGTAGTAATTTGACATAAAGGTAAGACACATCGGCACGGTAGCAAATCGTTATCAAGGTAACGCACATCACGGTAGTAAATTGATATCAAGGTAGAAACACATGCATCAAGGTAGAATAACACACACATGAAGGTAGAAAAACACATCAAGGTAGAGAAACACACACATCAAGGTAGTATAAGACAAGCATTAAGGTAGAGAATCGCACACATCAAGGTAGAGAAAATCGCATCAAGGTAGTATAACACACACATCAAGGTAGAGAAACACGCATCAAGGTAGAGAACATCGCATCAAGGTAGTATAAGACACACATCAATTATTGACATCAAGATAACACACATCACTGTAGTAAATTGATATCAAGGTAGAAAAACATGCCGATCAAGGTAGTGTAGTATAACACACACATCAAGGTAGAGAAACGCACGTATCAAGGTAGAGGAAATCGCATCAAGGTAGTATAACACACATCAAGGTAGAGAAAATCGCATCAAGGTAGTATAACACACATCAAGGTAGAGAAAATCGCATCAAGGTAGTATAACACACATCAAGGTAGAGAAATAACTCACATCAAGGTAGAGAAAATCGTAGTAATTTAAATAAAATCAAGGTAACGCATCGAGGTAGTATAACACAAATCAAGGTAGAGAAAATCGCGTCAAGGTAGTATAATAGACACATCAAGGTAGAGAAATGCACGCATCAAGGTAGAGAAAATCGCATCAAGGTAGTATAACACACACATCAAGGTAGTATTATAACACACATATCTTACAATAAGGTAGAAAACACGCATCGTGGTAGGTAATTAAATCTCTTATAATGGCAGTAACAAATGACATCAAGGTCATGAAGGTAGTAAACCGCCACACATCAATGTAGTAAAACTGACGATATGGGGTAGTAAAGTCGCATGAAGGTTCAAGGTAATTTATTACAGGTAGGTAAGGTAAGTCAATAACGTAATAAATATTTTTGAAACAAACGGCGCGCCATATGTTTCATCCTTTTATGCACCTTCCAGTATTAGTGTAAACTATGAAATAGGAAGTAAATATCTAAGATCTAAGCCCTAGTATTCCAGTAACTAACTCTAGTAGCTTAACTCATAATCACTATGTATGCACGGGTAACAGAGTTGTGTTACAAACCACACAAGCGACAGTTAAAGGAAATGCAGAGGAGGGGAAAGTTACAGTTTTGTTTGACTCGGGTAGTCATGGACATGAGGATTGAATAAAAGCTATATTCTGGGGGCGGTCATAAAAATGCCCCCTGTGGACACATAATAATACAGATACTGGAGCTGTTGAAGAAGGGTTACGAGCCATATAGTTTGAGTTTAAGTTTAGTTTGAGTTTATTTTACACCATGATTTACAATTGTATACAATATAACATTACATAACAGACAGTAAAATACACACACATACTACAATAGGAAAACGATACCTCACACTCAACATTAATCATTGGTGTAAGGGCATCAAATAGTTACCTAAAAACGGTGCCCTTAAATCTGCTCGTGATAATTATTACTAGAAAAAAAAGGAACATTTCTGCCAAAATAATGCATAATAAATATCAATATTGGGAAAGGTAGTGAGAAAAAATAACTTGTTTAGTTGTTTTCTGGAATAAATGCTTTTAATTGGAAGAGGTAAGTTATTCCAATAATAAAGACCTATTACTGTGGGGGAATATTTTCTCAAATTTAATCGATATCGTTCAATGTAAAAAAATTGATTTGTAGAGCTTCTTGTTTGGTAAGAATGTTGTTATGAGACATATTTCATATTAATTGAACAGCTTTTGCTTTCGGTCATACATTCATAAATGAAAAGACATGTATTCAATTTAACTATGTCAGGAAGTTTAAGTACATTAAGTTTAATATAATATAGAGTGATGTGCTCTCTTATAGGAACATCACATATAACACGAATAACCTTATTTTTAAGTTTAGCTAGGATAGATAACGGACTGTCATAGTTGTTTCCCCAAATTATACAGCCATAGCTTATAAATGGGTAAATTAACGAATAATATAAATTAAGTAGGCTGTTGAAGGGTAAATATTTTTTACACTTAATGAGAACATTTATATTTTTACTAAGTTTATCATTTAAATATTCGATATGTTCTGACCAAGTAAGGTGGGTGTCAATGTAAAAACCTAAATATTTGATACTGTGACAGTTTTTTATAGGTTTATTGGCTATTTTTAAAGGAGGATATAGGTTATATGATTGTTTTTGTCGAGGTTCAAATATTAAATAATTAGTTTTTTCAATGTTCAAAATGAGTTTGTTGGCACATAACCAGTTATACAAATCACTTACCTTGCTATTTATATTGGGTATAATTAAATATAAATCAGGTCCAGCAGCAGTAACCGATGTATCATCAGCAAACATACGGACAGAAAAATAAATTGTCGACGAGCCATTATGCTGTCCAGGTGATGGAAATTGCCTCTACGATGCTGTCTGCATTTCCCTAAATGGAGACATGCAACTCAGTACTCTTTATCGGGTACTTTCATTCATACATGGAGTGTTTTATGCTAAAGAATTAGAACAATGGGTAAGTAATACTATGTTAGCATATGCAACCCATCATCTGTTTGGCTATAGCCAAGTTGATGTTCTTAAACTAGGAAAAAGCACTCAAACTTTGTTCTCGGGCTTCAATATTTGTTTTAAGAAAATATAATTTCTGTTGGCAACTATCAGCCGATAGTCCCTCGACAGGCACACACTTTTGCAATTAATAAGTTCCTTGACACATACACTATTGTTATTAATAATAGCTCCTTGACAGAAATACTCTTTTGTCATTAATAATATTTCATTTACAGACACTTAATATCGTTATTTTATAATTATTAGTTCCTTCTCCTCGAAGATCCCTAATTAATTGTATTAATTTTATTACACAACTGTTTGTAAAGTAATACTTATTAGCTACACTCTAATAATGTACCATGTGGTGTACAAGGAGCTAATAAAGCATATCTGTATCTTCCCCCTGACTTTCCCCCCGGACAAGGTGGGGATTTGATTTGAAAAATGTTCCAATGTATGGTATAGCGTATATGACAATTATACGGCCACTTAACAGCGTAGGGTCAATTGCAACAACGTACAGTGGAATGGAACAGTCGACTGGGGGTCTTTGCTGTACGTCATTTCCTGTCACGAGATAAACATTTCGCGCCAAACCCACTTGTCTTTGCTTCATTTCAAGTCTTGGAATACGGTGCGTAGATAGTCATTTTAGCAGTTTTTAGTTTAAAATAGAACGTTCAGTCACTGTTTCCATAATTATCAAAGCCTTCAACTCGATATTTTCCCTGTGCGTCAAATTGTAGTAGAAAATTCGAGCCGAATTGAAAGCGGCGAGTATATATAGTCGCAGGCTGCAGTGCTCCAGGCAGTATATTACCCGCCAGAGGACCACTGTTGCGCTTTTTTATGTACCTTAATAGGTGTTTTCATAGGTTCGAACACATCTCTCTATCATAGAATTAACAATTTCCTTATTTAGGGCAATCTGTGGCTGAAGCTTTTACCATGTACATGTACGTTAACCCCTACCCCTTATCTCTGTGTTTAGCACTTTTTTGTACCCCCCCCCCCCCCCCTCCCCACCATAGCTCTTAGTGACTGTAAAAAATTAACATACAGACTATGCATATTAATATTTTCTGCCTTCCATTTTGCCTGTTAATGTATTAATCACTGCTTACAGGAGACAAGGCCCAGGTGTGGTGCATGATCATTGTGCACTGAAGACATACTATTCTAGGACTAGGGGGTGCTGGGGCATCACTGCTTCCCTGTACAAAAATTCAAATCTAGGTCCTCGATCCTTAAGCTTAATGGTATTTCATGCATTTTGCAGCAAAAGTTATAAAATAACGCTACATGTACCTGTATTCTCTCCTGTAAAATCCTCCCTTTGTTGTTATCTTCAAGACTATTATTTCAATTTGTAAAATGTTTGTGTAAAGTTACATGTGTATACATTAATCTGTAATTTCTATAAATAAAACATTCTTATTAATATGATCTCTTGTTTCTTTCAGTTGTGGTCCTGATTCTTACTCAGTGTTTTTAATTCTTCAAAACTATGGTAAGCAAAATAAATATCTGCATGAAATTGAGGCTATTGAAAATCATCAATAATTAGTGTTTGATCTATTCGTTAATTTCTGTAGTCACATGGAAGGTACACATCGGTGTAAAATAAAACACAACATTATGTAAAAGTTGGATATATGATAATTTAGGTGGACATATTATTAGATTTTTTTTTTCCCACAAGCAAGTGGTTTTAAATACAGAAGTGTGTCATTATCTTTAGAGTCAGAACATAACAGCAGCAACAGAACTGATAAGGGCTTGTACCATGCTTCAAAGAGAGTCCATCCAGACCCACAACATCATCATCTGTTGCAGCACAGGCTCTCAATTCTCGCCCTGTACAGCCAGCAACCAGCTATGGGGAACACCAAAGAATATGTTTTACACAACAGGTAGGTGTTTCCACAAATTTATAGGTAAGGATCTGGATTACATATATATATATATACATCTGATTCATTAATTTTGATTAGGTAATTTTGTAACATTTACGTTCATCGTTTATTGCAGAGACTACCATCACGGCCATTTGTAGCACGTGGAAGAAGTGCCACATCCAGAAGTTCAGGTCGTCGAAAGGGTAAATTTTGACTATAATAAAGTATTTATCTAAATAATTATTTTCCTATGTACATTAAAGAAAACAGTTACACACACAAAAATGTATGAAAGGGGCCTCTAACCACAATGTACATGTATATGATGTTTAATAGTAGCTCTGCATTACTGTTTGAGCTTCCATGTATAATATAACTCTGAAATCAATTAAGACTATACAAGTAAATGACTATTCCTTTTCATTAGAAAAGACTTTTAACCATCAGCTCTTAAGTGACTTGCCCTAAACACCCTAAATAATAGTGAGCATTGGGTTCTTATAAGAAGTTACATGTTTGTAGTTTTTTTAAATGTTGGGTTAGGGTTTGGATTAGTTCAATGACTATTGACAAAAGAAGGATTACAGTCGATGTTGTTGATTTAATGGTCCTGTGAACTTTATAATCCAAACCTCAACCCAACATTTAAGAAAACCTAACCTTCATAAACTCAATTGCTCACTAATTTAGCCTGGTGTTTAGGGCTATAGTAACTAGAGCATGTGGAGCGTGGCTGATGATAGTTAGGTCTGCTGACCGGATTTACTAATTTTCATTCTGAAAAACACACCTTAATTGTTGATGAAATGGAAGAACTTACGTGTACATGTATCAATGTTTTTTTATTGTTAGAGCTTATCTTCCACTAAAGAGCTGCAATGGCTTTGAACTGTTGCTGATGAAAGAGAAGTCCCGCACTGAGTTAGAAGTGGTGTCATTTGGGAGCTGCAGCACAGATGAAATCAGATGTTTGGGAACAGGAAGGATCTATATCAGACCAATACAAACTAACATTGCACTCGGAAAGGAAGAGGATCTGGCAGACCAGTATGAAGCTTGCTTGTTGTGTGATATGCCAGTGCTTCCCACAGAGATGAGGGAACACATGGAAAGCTGCACACGTATCGAAAATGTAAGTAATCATTTCTTTAAAAGTTCTCTCTCTCTCCCATACACTTGTACATCCACTTTTCCCCAAAAATATAGTAAGTATTCCATTGCACTAAATGCTTAGCTTGCAACTGATGAAATAAATTGTCTATGGTATATTTATCACTACAACTGTGCCATAAATACATGTACCCCTCTTAAATAATGAATAGCAATATTTGTTTTTAAGATATACAATGTATATAGTTAGTAATTCCAGTTTTGTTCATTTTTTTTTATCCAAATGTATATAGTTCGATCAAATCACAGGAAGACCATCACCACAAGTGGTGAGTGGGAATTTTATGTTAGAGAGAATGCACAGCGAACTTATTCTCACGTACAAATTATTTCAAAGATATTGTGACATTTCTTTTTTTAAACATCACATTATCAAAGATAAACATCCTTTACTAACATTGTGGTCTTGATTTTTCTGCATTTATGACGATTCAGGGCTGCTTTGAGACTTCCTAAAAACTGATTTGATAGATCACTATGATTAAAAAAGAAATATCATGACATTTTTCAAATAAATTACTAATAAGAATGAGTTCACCATACCTTCTCTCCAAAATAGAATCACCACTTGTGGCAATCAGGTCTTCCTCAGTGTTCAAACCAATAATATGCCCCCTTTTCCTTTTTATCCTTATGTTGGCCTGCAGGGAGGTACTTTGTCTGATAGTGATGATGGTTTATTAAGACCAATGTACGACACTAGGGAAGCAGGCAACAATACCAAGTAAGCTGACAGTATAGTGTGTGCATAATTTTTCAATGTTCTGTAGACATATGCCATTTTATATATAAGCAGATTTAAACTTATTAATGCTGTTACTTTTACATTCAATAAGTGATGTGAATACTGGTGAGGCAATTCCTGATGATCCTACTGAACAAGGTGTATTGGTGGTAGACAGGTAATTACATAACCAGTAACTACTAGTGATCATTCCATGGAACTGCAACAACTCGTACCGGTTTTTCATCTTTTTTATTTTTCTCAAAAATCCTGCTTTTACAACAGCCCTCGACTGTTATAGGGACATGGAAATGCAAATCTAGGGTGTTTGCATAAACTAAGAAATATCACTACAAACATTTCCTGAAAAATATACATACGTATCTTCCTTGAACTTCTGTTAATTGATGTACTTAATGTTTTTGATTAAGACTGATTTACCTAGAAATTGTATATTTTTCAGTGTCCTGCAGTTATTAAGGGAAAGAGAAGACGTAAAGGAAATTCAGCAGAAGCTTCCAATTCCCTCTGCAACTGAAATTGTTGCTGACGCTGAGTCCATCAGTCAGATGTTACATTGGAAATGATATGATTTCAGTGTTCAGCATAATCACGAACAAGCACAACATTCAACCGACAGTAGTTCACCTCTACATGCGAATCGGTATTCTATATTTGTTCCAATGTTGCCATCTGCCACTGACCCATCATCTTCCCTTGTTGATCTACCTCCTTCAAGAATTCAGCCTTCTTCAGAGACTGGTTCTATTTATCGTCCATCATTAGGTCCATCTGATATCGATGCCTCTATCAGTGCCAGCTCTTCTCTTGATTGTAGCCAACTGTTTTACAGTTACCCTCAAGACAGACTGATTGTCCCCTTGCAATGCCTACCAGTACCTCTGCTGTTGCTGCAGTTCTAGTCTCATCACAAGATCAACCCGCATCATGTACACCTATCAGTACCGAATCTACCCCCAGTCAACCATGATCTCTATTGTCATTTCACTCAGGATTTTGAGTAATGTATAAGCTACTATATTTCCAAAAGAAGGCAATGTAGCTGCAGAGCCTCTAATCTTTACAACGGTATAAGGTATAATCCTTAATCTTCAAGTTGGACAGAAATATGGCTTTTTTAAATCGAGTTTTGGCAATTTTATTTATGGCCTTTCAAAGTCGAGAACAAGAACAGGTAGCCATCAGTTTGAATTGCCTTTCGGAACCTGGATACTAGTGACATTGCAAAGCCTGTGACGTGTATGTAGTAAGGCATACTCTTATACTCCAGACTTCGCACTCTATACGACTCGTGCTCTGGTACCTTACTTACTCAATACAGTTTGAATACTTCTCCAATATTGTCAACAATGACTTCATGCAGCTCAGACTTGGAAAGCGCAAGTACATAATCAACTCAGTGGCCCCCTCCGGCTGCTGCGCACAGTGACAGCAATAAATTTGACCTGAAGCTAAATTTGACCTGTAACATATATGTTAACTGTAGGTCTTTCCCCTGCCCAGATTTCCAGTAGTACTCTGTAACTTGCAACTGAACATTTGTTAAGTAAATCCAAATGGCTAATATTTGGTCAAAAGCTATACCGTAAGTGGTGGGGCTTGAATGTAACGTTTTTCTCAAAACTGCAAATACGTCTGTAGGCATATTTCTAGAAACAAACACCGTCCAGGCGTTTCGGGACTTCATTTTGGGTGATAAACGCCTGTGTATAAGCTTTAGCCAGGTGAGTATTTCTTCTGCTATCAAAGAACCAGCGTTGATAGTACTTTGTAGATGATGCCCAGCAGCTGAATTGTCCTATCTCCACTTTTCAAACAGCGATGAAAGAGTCTTTGTGGCTTCCTCCTCAAAAGCCACAAAATTGGACACTTCACCTCTTAAAGACTTCAGTTCCTTCACAGATAAAGCAATAACGGCTTGGGGAACAACAGCTGGACTCTCGGGGACATTTTGTGCTTCTTGTTCTTCGAAAAGTTGTGCTCTAACTTCGTCCGCGGTGAATTTCCTAGCAGCCATTTTGATTTTCCTGAGGAATACCGCTGACATCGATAAATTGATAGCGGGCTCTAAAGTGCTAATTCTGGCTTCCTGCTGACCCGGCGTGTTACTACTTTTTCCTGATCGGATTACTTCATCCCCATCCCCTTACCTCACGTACATATATTATTGGTTGTTTATTCTTGAGTTAGCGGGCAGGAACCATTAAACAGCTTTTTTGTTTGTAACAGATCTTGGCAATGATGGTTCTTGATATAGCTGGTACTTGACCCCAGAAGTCATTAATGAACAAACTACATAGATCTATATACACAGCAGTTCTCTGAACTTGATGGTGGGGGATCTCTGAAAGAGATAATCAAGTTAGAAGCAAAGTACTTGTCCAACAATTTCCCCGCAGCGCTGTCAGTGCTGGGAGGAATGGGCATTGCAATACAGGAGCCAAAACAGGAGCCAAATGTAACATAGTTTGTTGGCGTGCAAGCCATGCCCTCAACAATGATAATTTTATCAGTACTTTAGGTTGCCAATTCTCACTCTTTCCATATCTGGAATGAAAATTCATAAAAATCAACATGTGAGTTGAGCGTTGAGTGCAGAGAATATATGAAAGTAGTAAGGAGAGTGTGTGTGTGGAATGGGTATAGGATGCATTATCTTTAATCAGCCTCATTCATTGGAGGATAAAAAAACATTATTGTATTTATTATTATAACCACTTGGTGGAAGCTCCCTATTACATATACTTTTATCATACTGTCAAACAACTAAACAATACTCATTCATTTTATAATCATTACTTATGAAATTTTTGGTTTCAGACCTGTACAATGTACATACCAGTAAATTGCACATAACATGTAGTGCATTCAAACTTGTCATATTTGAGGCCCTACATTAAGTCTGCACCATTTCAGCATGCACTCGCCCTTGTCTTCCTACAGGCAGACTTATGGGGCAGGCATATTATTCAATCATGTTACTTTATACAAGCTCTAAAATTATTTGTGTTTAGGCTGCAAGGATTAAAGGCTGTGAGGCCCTTTCTGAATGGATCCAGCCCATTAAGAATCATTTCTGGTACTGTGCTGAGGAATGTGGTGGTGATGCAGATAAGCTAAGGTAAGTCTTGACATGCACACGTGTACACAAATGGGCTGTGGATGTCATCAACCATAATTTATTTAAGCAATAGACCGCATATTTCAACGTGTTTACTGCCGAAATAAAGCATGTGGGATGTTGGGAGAACACAAAAAATGCTTGAAAATCACAAGCCGAAGGTGCATGATTTTCAAGCATTTCAAGTGTTCTCCCAACATTACAAGTGCTTTATTCCAGCAGTAAACATATTGAAATTTGTGGTCTATTGCTTTTATGATATAACTAACATAACGCAAGCAGATTTATGTGTGTTTACCGGCACAATAGACCATAGATTTGAGTCTATAAGCCAATCAGAGCACGCATACTATCTGGGTTATTATAAATGGAATATAAATGTACTGATATAAAGGTTGATCATGTGACCAGTTGCACTCCTTGTTATTGGTAAGTTATCTCATGAAATATTCATGAGGTTTTTTTATTATTTAAAATCACGATATATGGATTGGAGTTATTCACCATGTCCGTGGTGAGCATGAGTGGGATGCCGGTGAATGTTTACATGGACCCTTGACCCACCTAGAGAATGAAAAGCACATCCTTGCAAAATACTTTAAACCGGCAAAGGAATTAAGAAAGATTGTCTTTGATGCTGAATGGCTGAGAAGCCTCAAGTTCTATGTATACTTCAGTTAAGATTTAAAAGCACAATGTTGGAACCAAAACAAGATTGCTACTTTTGCACAGGTATATTGTTGAATGCACCCAGGTTGAGAATCTTGTCAAGATCTTGTAAGATCTTGTAAGATCTTACAAAGATCTTACCTGGAAAGAATCTTGCCAAGATCTTACTAAATCTTGGTAAGATCTTACTAAATCTTGCAAAGATCTTGCCAAGATCTTGCATAATCTTACAAAAAACATGTTTTCCTAAAAAGAATTAATCTTGACAAGATCTTACAAAGATCTTATAAGAACTTATAAGATCTTACAAGATCTTGGAAAGATCCTCTAAAGATCTTATAAGATCTTGAAATATTTTCTTGTAAGATCTTATCAAGATCTTACAAGATCATGGAAAGATCTTATAAAGATCTTACAAGATCTTGGAAAGATCCTCTAAAGATCTTATAAGATCTTGACATATTTTCTTGTAAGATCTTATCAAGATCTTACAAGATCATGGAAAGATCTTATAAAGATCTTACAAGATCTTGAAATCATGTTTTGTAAGATCTTACCAATATCTTATCAAGATCTTACCAAGATCTTATCAAGATCTTACCAAGATCTTATCAAGATCTTACAAGATCTTGGAAAGATTCTCTAAAGATCTTGCAAGATCTTATCAAGATCTTCTCAAGATTTAGAAAGATCCTCTAAAGATCTTACAAGATCTTGAAATATTTTCTTGCACGATCTTATCAAGATCTTACAGGATCTTGGAAAGATTCTAAAGATCTTGCAAGATTTTATCAAGATCTTACAAGATCTTGGAAAGATTCTCTAAAGATGTTACAAGATATTGAAATATTTTATTGTAAGATCTTATCAAGATCTTGGAAAGATCTTATAAACAATCTTACAAGATCTTGAAATCATGTTTTGTAATATCTTAGCAAGATCTTATCAAGATCTTACAGGATCTTGGAAAGATCCTCTAAAGATCTTGAAATATTTTCTTGTAAGATCTTAATTATCAAGATCTAACAAGATCTTGGAAAGATTGTATAAGATCTTGAAATCATGTTTTGTAAGATATTACATGTACATGTACCAAGATCTTATCAAGATCTTACAATATCTTGAAACCTTTTTTGTAAGATGTTATTAAGATCTTAAATGATCTTGCTGATATCTTGATGCGATTATGTTAAAATCTAACGAGATCCACACCTACCATTAGCCTCACACTTTTGCCATTGTTTAATTAAGCAAAATATTGCCATCCAGCCCTTTAAAAATGTCTGCTTTTGTTGAGAAATTCATATAACATGGAAGACACAAGGTCCACTTTAACCACTGCACTAAAATGGTATTAAATAAAGTCATAAAATCTTACATGTGTGTTGAGAAGTTGTTCCTGTTCATCACTGATGTGTTTATTTCGGGTTTGAGGCAATTTTACAATTGTTTTAGTTTGGGCTGCCTGTGCTTTAACCGAGTGGCCTAGAACCAAGTCTATCCATATATGGTAGCACTTGCACTTTTCAAATGATATAGGCGCCATCTTTGGTTCGTTGTGCGTGCTTGGAGTTTTAACAGCCCGCTTAGAAGGTCATTTAAACAGCATTTCAATGCCAATATTCATCAGATGAAAGATAATAATAACTGCTCCAAGTGAGAGGCAGTTTCAGTTCTGGAAAGAGATGAATTCCTGAAGATATCCGTGAAGTAGGTGAGCAGAAAATTCGAAGTTGATGTTCGGTTCGTTAATTTGTTCATATTGCTCACGTCACACTAAAAGGAACACCACTAAAAGTTCCTAATAATACAGCCTAATTAGTGTAGTTGGAGTCCTGTGATCAGTGCATGTACTTGAATATATTCCAAGATATATTTGAAGAAACTATTTATGAAAGCTCATATATGTGTGTAATAATTGTAATGTGGTCAAATGAAACCGGTCAAATACTTGCAATAATTTGCTCTCCCTCCCAAGAAGGCAATAGATCAAACAAAGCTCACATGATCTTGTTAATCCAGGGCTCGACACTAACTTTTAAAACTGTGGAAAGGTAAACTGAGTAAATATAGAAGATATATTTAAAATATACTTCCAAACCAAACTTTACTTGCCACATGAAAATTCTACTTTCCACTGGTGATGGGGTATTAAACTGTTAGTGTGGAGCCCTGTAATCCTCTTTCGAATTTTATCATTCTAAAAATTTAAAATGTAAATTATCGAACTCTGATCAACACAATCAGCCACAAAACCGAAGTCATTTTGGTAGAAACGGAATTGGGATGCAGAAAAATATTTGTCGCTCTCCAGTTTCTGGTTGGCAAACTGCACAAGACCTAGCTTATACAGCACAGTACTTGTCTAACATTGCAATTCTTATTTTGGTTTTAAAATTGTTTTTTTACAGGTTTGAATGAAAGATGCAGGACCAAAGTTTTTAACCCTTTCAGCCCCACAAGTCATCCAAATTCTCTATACATAAAATTTGGATAAATTTTGATCAACTCCAAGTACACTGTATGTTTTTATACATGTACATGTATAATTAACAAATCGCACACATTTTGCTATTGTCTGTACTCGTATTGATCATAGAAATGACGCCATAAAATGTTCAAAACTCAAGTGGAACAACGAGCGTAGCGAGTTTTGGACATTTTATGGCGTCATTTCTATGATCAATACGAGTACAGACAATGGCAAAATGTGTGCGATTTGTTTTTTACAACGACGAAGCACTTATAGCTTCAAATGAGTGCGTAATAAACTGCTTTCGAGTCGAAAAAGGCCATTGAAAGTCAAAACGTAAACACTTCTAATTACCGTTGCCGAGAGAAAGCTTTCTTAGACAAATGGCAATTTGGGTCACCGATTAACTTCTGTAATTGATGGAATGCATGTGAAATCCTTTCTTGTTTTTTTTCTGGATCAGAAAAGTTATTGTTATATAATTCAAAACTTTTGAGCTCTGACTGTCTGAGAGAACTAGTCTTGTCACAAAGTCTGACTGCAAATTCACCGAAACTTTCTCCACTCAAGAGAAAGCTCTCATTTTGCCAAATGGCACACTACAAAGAAGTTTGACTCACCAATTAACTTCTCCTAGTAATAAAATGCTTGTGAAATCCTCACTTTCTTGTTTTTGGAAGCGAAGTTAACATCCATTTGAATTCACAAACCTCGCCGTGATTGTGAAAAGCACTTTGCAAAGCTACCACGGCTTGCGAGTGACGTCATTTTCATTGTATGTACTTATTTTGCATATAGCGGAGAGCCAATCTTATGTTATGCTGCTTCCCTTTGATCACCCTTGGGGCTAAAGGGTGAATTCTTGAAATCGATAAGTTAAAATTTCCATAAATGTGAAAATATTTTTTTACAAGAATTAAGGACAATGTATATGATTGCTTAAATCCAATCTAAGTAAATGAGTAAAATAATCAAATGTAATTTTATCCATTATTTTTATAGTAATACTTTTAAATAAACTGTTATCATAATGAATCTGTTCTGACATTTTTCTCTTTATGAAATTCATATCATTCTTTACAAGACTTTATGATTAGGCATGTCTGATGTCAATGCAATATATCTTGTGGGATCTTAAGATTTGGCAGGATAATGTAAGATCTTGGCAAGATTCTACAAGATTTGGCAGGATAATGTAAGATCTTGGCAAGATTCTACAAGATTTGGCAGGATAATGTAAGATCTTGGCAAGATTCTGCAAGATTCTACAAGATTTGGCAGGATAATGTAAGATCTTGGCAAGATCCTACAAGATTTGGCAGGATAATGTAAGATCTTGGCAAGATCCTACAAGATTTGGCAGGATAATGTAAGATCTTGCCAAGATCCTACAAGATTTGGCAGGATAATGTAAGATCTTGCCAAGATCCTACAAGATTTGGCAGGATAATGTAAGATCTTGGCAAGATCCTACAAGATTTGGCAGGATTGCATAAGATCTTGGCAAGATCTTATAGGATCTTGCTAAGATCCTATAAAATCATGTAGGATCTTGCCAAGATTTCTAGAAAGATATTGTAAGATCTTACAGGATCTTGAAAGTTCTTTGCAAGTTCTTGCAAGTTTTGTGATAAGATCTTGCCAAGATCTTTCCAGGATCTTAGTAAGATCTTGGCAAGTTCTTGTAAGATCTTTCCAAGATCCTCAACCTGGGTGGTACTGGCCAATTGCAGGGATAAACATTAATTCTTGCCTGGGGCAACTAAATGTTTAAACCAGGCAGGTAATTTTGTACCTGGGCAAATAAACATACCAAATAAACATAACATGTAGTGCATTTTAGTACTAGTAACCGAGTTGACTAAGTTTTGATAAGGGTATCACATGGTGCAATGAAGCAATGAAAGACTGTGCTGTATGTTAGCCTGGGGTTAGTGTATTTCCCTGTCTGGCTAGTAGATCGGTTCAACAACTTGCCACAAAATAGGCTTCTTAATTAATGAGGAATGCTTGGCATTTTCCATTTGTCAATATCTCATTCTAGAAATGTTCAGGTTTTTTGCTATTTGCAAATGAATGGCCTATAACATCATTTTGTTTGCAAGTCAAAAAATGAAGAATATATCTGGTAAAACAATTGAAACTTTGCACATGTATGTTACTAAGGAAAACACACATTACGCTGATGTTGCTATGGAAACACTTTTAGTCCCAGGTCACTTCTACATGTATGAGAGTTCATTTCATTTGCATATTGTAAAATCCTAAATATCTTTGGAACGAAGTCTGTATGTTAAAACAGCACATTGAATACATGATCAGTGAATTATTTTGGACTGCTTCACGGCGCTAATAGCTGCTGTACTGGGTGACAATCCCCTGCTCTTTTTCGAGTAGTACAACAGGTTCTTTCACGTCCCCTTCAAATACTGATTAGAAGTAGAAGGAGACAAGGCCAACGACTTATAAACGTCCCTGCCCAAGGACGCGGCCGGGATTCGAACCCCCGACCTCCCGCTCTCTAGACCGTGCTCTACCAACTGAGCTAACCAGTAAAATGACACTTGCTTCCATTTATAGCCTTTCTATCCCATAATTTCCTTGTTTGAGATTTAGAGTTTCTCGAGATTTTCTACCTTATCACCTTTTTGCAGTTGATCAACTAAAAGTGACATGTTGGGGTGTTTCTAGTGGAAATAGGCGGCTAAAACTCAGTCGGCAGTTGTTATATAGCAAAAGACGGTTCTTTTGCTGCAAACCGCATTAAAATCCATCAAGATCTCGGCGAGAAACGGCGGCCAGTTGAAATAAACGGTGCACAAATTGAGGCATGTTAACACAAAAGGCGCCTTAGCAAGGAATACTCATTTTGTGTTAACATGACTCATATATATATTTATGGGGCACCTGGAGCATTTGTTACAGTTATTGTGAACCCCTGAGTACTATTCTTGGCGAATGTTGTGTTTCAGCATGGAAGAAGGACCCACATGGGGCAAAGGAGGCACTGAGAACTGTAATCGACAGGATGGTATGTACAAGAGAAGGGGATGAAGAAGGGGTTTTCTGAAATTATATCAGAAAAAGCCTGGGATACAGGCGTGGAAGCAATGCATGTCCCTGCCTGGGTCAACCTTTTATTTAAACTGAAGTCAAGGTTATCGGATAGTGCTTGGGTGGACCTTACCAGTTTGCCCAAGCTTGGACGCTCTGGGGTGAACTAATAGCTGACTAAAGGTATACGCCAGTTTCAAAAAGGTTGTCTCTTGCATGTTGCATAGTGCCGAGTTGCGCGTTCCAAGGCATAAATTAATACATTTTATGGTATATCTGTTCATCAGTTTTCATTGAAATCTGCATTTAGTTTAATAACATTATGATGCAGTATGCATGCGACAACCTCTTTTGAAGTATGCTTGTATTATTTTAAAAAATCAATTCATTTTGCAAGTTCAGGCTCAATTTTTGTGAGTCATGTCATAATTGTACAATGATTAACTAGTGATGATTGGAGCTTCAGGAATTATTTGATGAACTGGGATTACAATCATCACTGGAAAGGTTCTATTTACATGCGATTCTTCGCTTCACTGGGGCTGCGCTACGTGCTTTGATGAATGCATTTCGTTCGCGTTCCCAACGCAAATTGCGGATCTGGCTTTGCATATTAATGCTTTGGAACTATATGTACTCGTGATGGCTGTTAAGATCTGGGCTCCTAGACTCTCCGATTTCAAGTTTCAGATCTCGTGTGACAACGAAGCAGCAGTTCAGGTCGTGTGCTCAGGCCGCACGCACGACTTGTTTATGCAGCACTGCTTACGATAACTGTGGCTTACAACAGCCCGTTACGATTTCGAGTTACATGTTATCCATATCCCAGGCATCCACAATGTCTTCTCAGACTGCCTCGGCTGCTGGGATTCAGACGAGTCCTTTCCCAGGAGGTTTGAAAGAGCTATCACGCGAGCGCAGCATCACTTTCCACATGTTAGAGCTTGACAGAGAGGCATTGTGCTTTGAGATTTCTTAATGGTGCCCTCTTGTTATGTTACATTACAGGTCGGCGGCGTCAGGCGCCACAACCACAACTACCTGATATTCACACTTTGGACTTACTGGGACGCCGATTGAATCACGCAGCATATGCGGACTCGAGTCAAAACAATTTGAACTCAAACATTAAGAACTATATAGCTTTCTGTGAAGCAGTGTCATCTGCCCCTTTTCCTGTTAATATTACATCAATTGCACGATACGTAGCTTATCGAGCTACTCGGCCGAGCTTGCGGCACAATCATCTCAGCAGCATCAAACACATGCATAAGCTCCTTGGGCACGATTTGACATGGGACAGCGACTATCGTTACTGGTTATTATTAAGAGGCACCAAGCGACATTTAGGAATAGCACCCGCACGTCAGGCGCCATTCACACCAAGCTTGTTACGCGATATCGTGCACCTTTTCGATTTAGATAATCCTTTACAAGCAGCCATGTGGGCTCTCTTCTTAATCACCTTTTATTCATTTCTACACAAGTCTAACTTAGTTGTCGAACGCGTTGCACACATTTCGCCTAAGGTTTTATTGCGTTCAGATCTTATCTTTCAAGATTCATTTGCTTATGTTACCGCATGCGCATCAGAGACTATTCAGTTGAAAGAACACACGTTTCATTGCCGCTACCGCGAGTACCAGGCAGTTTATTGTGTCCTGTAGCTGCACTTAATAATCAC
Organism: Actinernus sp. WN-2022; assembly: GCA_030867875.1. Lineage (NCBI taxonomy): Eukaryota > Metazoa > Cnidaria > Anthozoa > Actiniaria > Actinernidae > Actinernus > Actinernus sp. WN-2022. The sequence goes on along the minus strand of JAOWCC010000055.1, from coordinate 1,009,413 downwards.
CTACGTATTAACACCATGCCACCCCAGGCTCCTCTGTTTTCTGTTCGCTCGGCTCGGTCTTTGCAGTCTATTACGTATGCACAATTTAGGTCATTTATTTAGGGTGACAAAATCCATTGGTTTAGATTCCACCAAGTATTCGCCACATAGTTTCAGGCGAGGCGGTGCCACCTTTGCCTTTTAATCTCAATTTCCATCGGAGTTAGGAAAAGGTTTTATTGCGTTCAGATCTTATCTTTCAAGATTCATTTGCTTATGTTACCGCATGCGCATTTGAGACTATTCAGTTGCAAGAACACACGTTTCATTGCCGCTACCGCGAGTACCAGGCAGTTTATTGTGTCCTGTAGCTGCACTTAATAATCACCTACGTATTAACACCATGCCACCCCAGGCTCCTCTGTTTTCTGTTCGCTCGGCTCGGTCTTTGCAGTCTATTACGTATGCACAATTTAGGTCATTTATTTAGGGTGAAAAAATCCATTGGTTTAGATTCCACCAAGTATTCGCCACATAGTTTCAGGCGAGGCGGTGCCACCTTTGCCTTTTAATCTCAATTTCCATCGGAGTTAGGAAAAGTGGCGTTACTTAATTTACCTAGAGATGTCTGACAAACAAAAACAGGTTGCAGCAACCCGTATGGCAGCTGCCATCTTGAAAACACTAAACGCTTAGTACAGGTAATATATTCTTAATTTTCGACACCTAATCATTCCTTTATTCATTCACATACTCCAATGTTTGGGCCCTCGTCCTTCTAGTTCATTGACGTTGCTACGGAGGTCTCTGTAAGCGCTCGGCTTGTCAATAAACTTTGTTCCCAAACATCGTAGTCTGTGTTTGATAGTCTAAAGTAATTATATATCTAGCCTCCCAAATTGAGCTGGAAGGCTGCTGCATATCTGTTAGCCCAGATCTAGTCAGGTTCAGCCTGGGGTTTTAGTTAAACTGATTTTTTTTTATACACTATACAGTAATATTACATTGAAATATGTGTATGTGGCATGTTTGACTAGTTGGCCAGTTAACAAGGAACTGAAATAGGCTTCTTAATTTATGAAAAAAGTGTTCCTTTTAGGTTTTAAACTAGTTTGAAAGACTATAAGCTATTGAAATTAGGTAGAAGCTTCTCCTTTTTCTTTTTATTGACTACAAATAATCCTGCTGAAAACCCAGGTGACAGCACTAAGGAAAGGAGTGTCTGGTATAACCAAGCAATCGATGGGGATCCAGGAGATAAAGCATCTGGCTAGGTATGAAGTCAACCTCGAAAGTGCTGTGGTGTAGTCAATCCGAAAAATGAGGCTTCATGGAGACCTACCTGAGGAGTTGACGTTTAACTGAAGATGGATGGGTGCCCATTTTTAACTCGTGGATGCGCGCATGCGCAGGAACGAGTTTTTGCGTGAGGTGGGCGAATGATGGCTAGCTAGCTAGCCGTTAGCAAAAAATCAATCAATATCAAATCGTATGCTGTTCGGAATACGGGCGAGGAAGCCTCGGGGACGAGTTTGAGGCACTGTGAGCTGTCGGGCGAGTGGCATTCAGAGCTGCAGTGTTTTACACGGAGACTACACACTGTGATGGCAGAATAAAATACTGGTGAGTGTAATAAATCACAAATATAAATGTATAGTTTAAAATTGTACCTCAATTCTAAAGTAGAATTAGAATCCGTTTACTCTTATTTACAAGTATTTGATCGAGTGTGTGTTCTTCGTGAAATTTTATGGTTGCTTTCCGAGATCATTCCGATCCGAAGTACACACGTGTAAGCTCACAATGAAATGAGACCTTTCGCACGGTAATGCTAAGATGTCGATCACTTTATATTTTACTGGGCCTTCTGCCAACGAAATGAGACCTTTCTCGCGGTAATTAGGCGTTACAATCTCAAGATGTCGATCAGTTTATATTTTACTGGGCGTTCTGCCAACTCAGGAAACGGCCCAGGAACGAACATGTTTTTTTTTATATTTTGAAATATAGAAGCTCTGAAATGCCATTTTCAGCTATTTCAGATAGGTTACATGCGTAAAACGTATGTAAAACTCCCCAAATGGTTAAGGTTACCGGATACCTTCGAAACGAAAAAGATGGGGATTTTTTTTTTCGCACAGAAATGTAGTTTTAGCAGTAGTTTATCATATACCAGAAGCTCCGTTAAAAAAAAAGCAGGTGCCGTTTGCTTGGAAAACAGAGAAAAAAGAAAAGCAAAACATGGCCAAACAATGCATACGACTACGAGCCAAATATCTAAATAGAAGTCCTCGCAAAACCCGACAAGGGTTTGTATTTTCACTTAGACAGAGTGCCGAGTGGTCCACATCTGAACATAAATAGATATGATAGGAGCCGGCCGAGAGAATATTTGTTTCCAAGAAACCCGGGCCAAGAAAGCTTAGATGGAAACGTAAAGTGTGGCGGTGACTCGATCTGAATCGCTTGAAACGATTGCCGCGCTGTTTCAGGCGCCTGCAAATCGCTGTCTCCTCTACTAACTATGCTGGCATTCAAAGCGTCTCTAGGTGTTCACCTTGGCTTTGTCCCTTGAGGTCTTTTTGTCTTTCCCATTTTTCAAGTCACACAAGAGAACTAGAAGAACCGGCTATATCAACATTTTCTCGATGCGGCGCGTAGTTTTGATCGGAAATCGACATTGGCGGGAAACCTTGACAGATAGTTGAACTGTGATGATAAATGATTGGCCAAGAGCTCGCTAATTGTTGGAGAGGCGGGGCTTCAGATTCACGCACGACAGATGGCTAATTTTTTTGAAGTGCTATTTTCTACGCTTTCGATTTTCAACCAAAATAGAGTTTTAAAAAAGCTCCCACTCAAGAGGAATTTATTCTATTTGTGTGAAATTTTCACAAAAAGTCAATTGATATCGCAGCTGCAAAAGGGTGTCGGGAATTGGGAAATTCTAAAAAGAGAGCTCGATTACATGGCTCCTGTTCATTCCAAGCATAATGGACCAGTGTTGTATATATACTTTTCAGATGAAGGCTTTTCTTAGCAATCCACTAACTTCGTCACTACATCCACGAGTTCACCCATTGGGTGCCTATGTTTTGGTATGTATACTATGACGAAAATCCATATTTCTTTAAAACATAATAGTATGGATTACAGATACAATATATACTATAGCTAGATATATATTTGTATTCTGTTTTCATTGTTGAAGATTTTCAATAACAATAACTAAATTCTCAAATTCTCAATTGCAATAACTCTTGTAAATAATTTGACACACATTTGACATGAATGGTAAGAAATTGATATTGTTTCATCTTCTAGCCTAGAGTTTAGTCAATTACTAGCTGAACTTTAAAACAAAATTGATACAATATGCTAGTAGTTTGAAATACTGTGTTTTATCACATACAAGCCATATGCAATTTTAGTTGTTTTCTTGACTACATTACGAGCGAAAAACAAATTAATTAAAATCTCCCATACAAGCCTCACTCCTAACTTTGAGCCTCTAAATCAAACAAAAGAAGAAAAAATGAAACTTGAAAAACCCTGCGGTGCGGCTTATATGTGATAAAATACTGTACAATGTATGTTGTGACAATCTGTCATTTGTACCATAATGTAGTTTGACGTTTTCAGTTCATTTGGAATGCTTGATGGACATGTAAAGGAATAAATTATTTGAACAACCAAAAAAGATAAAGATTTCTGAGGGGGAAATAACATTGATTGATTGTTGTTCTTTTGTAGAAAAAGGTCAGTAACAATTGTATGTTAACCCAAAGTGTTAAATCAGTAATGACCCTTGCTATTGCCAATTGCAAAGAAAAGAGGTTAACGACTTCTACCAGAAAATAGAAAAGACTCTATCGCCATTGCGGGCTCAGTCTGGGATATACATAAATGACATCGCAGCATTTTGGAATAAAGACCAGGGACTTGTCTTTGGACAAATAGTGAGAATTCTCTGGAGTCCATCTTACATATGGTAATGGGATGAGGGACGGGTGGGTGGAAGTTCAGATAATTTTCTATACAAGTGCTGATCTGAATTGAACATTCCCATTTTTTTAAACACAACATGATCAGGGGCGATAAAGTGTAGACCATTATACAACCCTTGTTGGGAATAATTTTGTAAATGAAATTTTGTGTGATGTCTTACATCTGTCATGAATTCCTCTCCATAAGGCACCCCTTGAAGGCCCCATAACCAAAGCTGTGCGGGTGACATGTTTCCTTCAATTGACAATGGGTGGTTGTTCCATCCTTTAAGCAAACTCCTTCAGGTGAACATTTATTCTTGCTTGAAAACCATACCTCAAGGCACACATGTGAATGTCATTGCCAATATCTAGAACTCCTTCAGACGAAAATAGATTATAGAATATGAATGAACAGCCACGGTAGACATCTCTCCATAACCTCTCTATCCTTTGATTAGGGGCAGTTTCATTGCAGGCAGAAGCTGTCACATCTGGCCCTCTACTTAGATGTGAAAACATATACCAAGCTACATCGACATTTTCAACACCTCTGTCTGCCCTCACCCTTGAGGGTAAACCAAATGTTTCAATGGCCTCCAGAAACAACTGAAGCACCGTTGCCGCTTTGTTGTTGCAGTTGCATTTAAGAAACATGATTTGTCGCGAATAGCCATCTATTCCACCATTGATAACAAACACCCATCTGCAATATAAATAATTTTGTTGTTTTATTTGTCTTTTTGAGAGGTATTTCGGCTCTGTTTACTTTCCATACATCTAACAGGTTGTCAGCTGAGAAAAGAGGGTTGTGGTAGAGTAATATATCTACAAGGTACAGGTACCATCACCAATTATCAGTAAGATAGATCTCAAGTTTTATCTCAACAAAGATTCCAATTTAAAGGATCTCTCTCAACCAGTGTGCATTGCAAGCATCGATTATTGTTATTATCCGGAAACATTCAAATATCTACCCTCTGAAGCATCGTGCTATTCGCTTGAGTCTTAAAAATCCACTAACATATATTGAGCCGTAATAATTAAAGCCTAACGAGTCTCATTCTTAAATTTACTTTTTGAGATTTTCGCAAGATCTGAAGTTCGATGCCCTCGAAAATGGCCGCCACGGAGATTGTCGAGAGAGACCCAATAAAATATGTGTACTGCCTATTTACATTGTACACAGGTAAATCAATATTACACATTCAGGTGAGACCATGAGCAGAGGTGGTATTATATCTATATAAGGGTTGATAATAATTTATAATAAATATAATATTATAAGCCAGGGGTTGAACTAAAGTTTTAAAAGCAGGGTCGTGGGATGCCTCAAAAATATTTCTGGGTCCTTTCAAATATTTATGGGTCCCAAAAATATTATCTGCAAAGATGACGAATCTGTAACACTATGCTAACTTGAGTGATGATAAGTTAGATATCGTAAATAAGCGATAACGTTTAAAAAAATGATTTTACTGAGGCTGCATCTGAAGCAATTAGACCGCTACAAAAAGGAGGGTTCCAATACTGAAACCTGCATAAAAATACTTGCCCTAAACATGATATAAATTTGATGTCCATTATCTTTGATTCTTTTGCATCCCACGACCCCTAACCTTTTTAATTCGTTTTGTCTTTGGAAAATTTTATGCATCAGAGACCACAGGTAAGTGCAACCTCTGATAAATAAGCTAAAAGTACATGCATACAGTATTTGTATGGTGGCGAATAGTTTGAAATCAAATCAATATCTGATCAAAGTTTTCATCCCCAACCGGAGGCTTAAAATTGATATCCTGATTAACTTGTGTTTACCATCTATGTGTCAGAGTGACAAAGGAGCTTTCACATGGTAACATCTTCGTTGAACTGATGTAAGCTGGAGTGCCCGCATGAGTATGCCTTCATTGAACAAGCATACCACTTCCTTTTAAATGGCCTCGCATCCTCCGATGTCAACTGTTTGGAAACGTTTTCAAAATGTCTGCACTGTATCAAAGTAATAAACTCTAGGTTAGATAATGATAATTATAAATTACACAGGAAGGCCGTCCTTGCTAGTGTATGTACAAACCACCACAGGGGTAGCCACCACAGCCCGATAAAGCAACATGACAGACTAGGAACTTAATTGTTTCCAAATGAAATCCCTCGGAACTGGATGATTAAACTGAGATCAGCTGCATGACATAGCAGAAGTTGGCCACTATTCAGTATTTACGCAGTTACCGGAATAACCCAGCATTTTCCCATTAATTGGCAATCAAATGGTATTAACCTGAGGGGATATGATTCAGTAATAAAGGAACAGTTAAGCCAGAGAGTGATTGAGAAGGTGTTGCCGGGGTATGTCCGAAGGTGGGGGAGGTTCACTATTTACCTCATCATGGAGTAATTCGCAAAGAAGCACTCACGTGTAGTGTATGATGCGTCGTCTAAAGCCACTCCAGAGAGCCATAGACTAAATGATTGCCTTTATGCCGGACCGGCCTTGACTCCCACAGTATTTGACACACTTTTGAGGTTTAGAGAGCGAAAAGTAGCGCTGGTGGGAGACATCGAAAAAGCGTGTTAAAACATTGCAATGGCCATCAAGTTGCATGTGCAGCTTGGACTGGAATTGCAGCGACCCTGTTGACTGGGGGAAAAGAGTACACAGTTTGTTCAAGCTTCCACTACCAGTGCTTGAAACCAGTTCCTGCAACATTTCTCCCACTTCACAACAGGCTGGCTTTCACCGTGCAACGAGTTAAAGCAAGAGGCTGTGGATATCTTCGAGGGCGTAAGTTTATGTTACATAAGTGGAATTCTAACGAACCGGAGCTTGAGCACAATTGTGTTACTCATAATGAACTATCATTTGCTAAGGAACGGCTTAATAGCGACCCTAAGCACCAGACGATGGCGACCTGCTAGAGAACGTCGACCGGAAGAGAAAGTTAGTTCTGGAAATGCAACTTAGGTCACGGCGAGTCGTAATCCTTAAGCAAAGCACGCGCAATACGATGGCAACGCGTGGCAAGTTTGGCGGTAAATTTGAAATGAAACTCATTCCGATTCATTTTATTTCTTGGTGGTCCAATTATGTCGATCTTTAAGAAGACCCAAGAATTGCTGTTTCTTGGCCAGCGACCAAGATTGTAAAGCAGCATTTTGAATGGAGAAAGACCGATTTACCAGTTTTGGCAGAGGCTTTTGGTATTCCCGCTGTTTTCCGTTGGCAACAGAGGTCTGTTGTTGGAGGGATGGAAGGCATGTGTATGCTGCTGAAACGGCTTGCTTATCCTTGTCGTTATAGCGACATGATCCCTAGATTCGCTCAACCTGTACCAGAGATCAGCATGATGACCAACGTCGTTCTCGTTGTTATTCCAAATGGTCTTATAGCTAACTTATATGACCCAGTAGGTAAGTGTAAATATATATTATGGCCCCAGTTAGATGTGGCTAAATGAAATTTAGGCAAGGTTAAAATCGAAGGCATTGTTGGTCAGCGGTTCCTCCATTTGGCGTTCTATGTGCGGGGTGCCTTAGGACCTCTTGCAGGGGCTTCTTCATGCCATGTGCTTTCAGCGTTAGATCATTGCGGATCGTGACCCTGTTGTGTTGCTGTTGGAGTGGTTAATCGCTATGCATATCAGCTTTACATTCGTACTCCCGCAGAGGCACTAGCATCCCTGTCTCATCAATTGGCGCAGTAGGACTGGTGGTATGTACACAAACATTGTTTAGTGCTGTGTTCAGTTGTTCTTAAGTGCTTTGGGTGGAGGTTCCATGGTGACCCATCTCACTGTCCCTCCTTCTCCAAGCACGTTGGAGTGGGTTGGTGGTGGATTGTGGTTGGGTTACCATGGTCACCTCCTGGTTGTGCACGGACAGGCGCGTCGTCCTGCATAACGACTTCAAGCACCTAATTCCAAGCTCATCTAATGGCGATGAGTTTAAATGTGGCTAAATGAAATTTAGGCAAGGTTAAAATCGAGGCATTGTTGGTCAGCGGTTCCTCCATTTGGCGTTCTATGTGCGGGGTGCCTTAGGACCTCTTGCAGGGGCTTCTTCATGCCATGTGCTTTCAGCGTTAGATCATTGCGGATCGTGACCCTGTTGTGTTGCTGTTGGAGTGGTTAATCGCTCCCACCCTCCTCTCCCTAATGGTAAGTATTGGAAGGGTAAGTATTTCCACTGATGGATCAGTGTGACAGGTGTTGGTGGTGGATTGTGGTTGGGTTACCATGGTCACCTCCTGGTTGTGCACGGACAGGCGCGTCGTCCTGCATAACGACTTCAAGCACCTAATTCCAAGCTCATCTAATGGCGATGAGTTTAATCGGAAATCATTCAGTATTACGAAATCTACATTTCTTTCTTCTAATTACAATTATATATGACCAAACTTAAAGAAGCAGTCTAGGTTTATAGTATACTCAACCCAACTAAATGTCTAAAAACAGATTAATATTGCCTCTAATGAGTTTTTATTAATCACATTTATAGTATATCCTGATTAAAAAGTCAAACTCTAATATAGCCATGCCATAAAATACGATAAGATCGATTACAATTCTTATCTTTGACTTATTTTGTAAGAGGGTCAGGAGCATGACAAGCCCACACAACGTTTGTATTTGATATTATAGGGAATGTATGATTATTAAGTTAAAGGATTGAAGTATTGCAAAAACATGCTTATTTGAACATGAAATAAACGTAAATTTACCTTATCTGTTGTGTTTTGTCGTTCTGGTGGCTTAAAACGTCAAATCTTGGCAATTGATTAGGGTGTTGAGTTCGCTGTTCCCTGCACACTAAGTGAAAGACAGGAGTGTAAGACGCTTTTCGACAGGTCCAAAAGTTTCTGTCTTTGTATGTGTCTTTAAAGGCTTGGTAAGTTCAAATACGTAACTTAAACTTTGATATCAATTTGTTTATTAAAGCAACCGTTAAATAGTTTGGTGAATGAAGATATCAACTACGCGACACCACCCAGCTTGGGATCAAATTGCCACAAACGTGGCTTTATAAACGGCTAGTACAATATTTTTAGTATTTCTTACATGTACTCTATTTCTATTGAATGTGTAGGCTTCTACGAAACTGAGTTAAAAGAGCAAGGCTTTTCCTTCCTGCAAGACATTCTTGATGACATAAAGCAGAGAAACAAAATATCATTTTAGATTCGCAAGACGATATTACTGTTAACAGTGTTTGCAAGGCGATCAAAGAACTATGGATTGACAGAGGACAAGTAGTCACTGCTCAGCGTTAGAGAAACAGGATTAACGAAATACGAGAGCGAGGTTACGTTTATTTAAAACGAAAGGATTGTGAAAGCCTTGGAGAGCGCCCGAACGAGATCAGCCAACTTCCGTAGCCAGATATCAGAGATATTGAGTGATGGTAATGATGGTGGGCAATCAGCTGTCAATAATGAACTGTCAGTATAGTTTTGTTCGTGTTGAAGACAGAGTTGTATCTGAAGTGAATTTGATATTTTTGCAGGAGAGAAGGCATGTGGATATTAAACTTCAAATACACCTCGAGGTCCAACTTCAACGACCGAATATGATTGGGAAAGCCAGTGTTGTATTAAATTTCTTTAGCAAGTCGCCTATTTACTCCGGGTTTCTCAAATGATCTTAGTGATGATATACCGCTTTCCAAGTAGCTATATGTTATACATCATGTCCAAAATTCCAAGGCCCAAACGGAAATAAAAGAAAAACGCTATTTTCCTCTAGATACCTTGTTTTCACTAACTCGCGTGGACTGTGCTTTCAATAATGTAAATCAGCCCAGTATCAGCTGAACAAATTCAAAAGGAATTAGGCAAGAGGAATGAGCAGACCCAAGACCTAAATGCAATCATCGTTATCTGTCAAGGGATGAAATTCTCAATAAGCTAACCCAAGTATAAAAGAGGCGTCTTAAGGAGCTTATTATGAGTACCTACATTGTACATGACTCTTATATTGTTATCATCCATTGATAGCCTATTCTTATACATGCCACTGCGCATATGGAGATATAATTAGCATAAGTCACGGCATATTTTTATATTTTTATCTTCGTTCTTAATTAGTTTTCTTTTGCCATATTTTTATCACAACTACAGAGTCTATTGTATGTATTGTTTGTATTGTATTTTACATTATAAATGTCTTGGATTTTAGTTTTAGTTTATATATATATATATATTAAGCTTAAAAAGCTTTGTATCCTTTTTAACTGATAAATGCCGAAACTTTTAGTATTTTTTTAATAACAGTCCTGAGTTGCTCTTGTTCGCATTTTATATTCAATTTTATAACAACTACTTTGGACAAGAACTTGGAATCAATTTTTATTGATCCTCTTGGCTGGACTAGCTGAAGGCATTTGGACATTATATATACCTTGTAACTTGGCAGGTATTTTTAAGCTTTGTATCCTTTGTATATTGTCGGGGAATTCTTTGTTCAGGTTTTATGACCTGGTTTGTATCAAAATGGGATGAAAAACTACTTTTACAACTTTGAAAAGGGATAAAATCTGTAATATTCTGCATATCAAAAATCCCCGACACATTTATTTAATACAATTTAGTTGAGATTTGAAAGGGGTATCATTAATAAAAAAAAGGCTTATTGAAGGGCAGAACTCCTTCTGGCAGACAGTTACTTTGCATCGAATATATGCTTTCCACTTTTGTTGAAAGTGGATTAAATAATATACTTTATTCGTTTCAAGACCTTCAACCAGGAAGTTCGAGTATAGAAGGGCAATGGCAATTACCGCGAAATGTGAAAGTCAAATCACGTAGCAGTGATGAACGTAGGGAACGAATCAGGCTCTCCTATTAAATGCGAAATTGAGGGTTTAAAATGAAACAAGCCATCAAAAAGTGAACAGAGGTAAAATAGTTGTTTATTAAATGCTTTAGGCTGTGTTTTTACGAATCTTTGTCATCCTTCATCAAAATTTTCTATTTACGAAGTTCTATAGCTCTAATGTATAATGGCGGCGGCTGCGGTAGATAATCGGTCTCCGAGTCCTAACCTTTCCGAGTACTTAAACTTCCTGCCTAGCAAAAAGCAGTTCAAATGGAATTCTGATGTAAATACACTGAAGGAATTCTGGATTTCCGAGCTAGAGGAGGGAAATCGAAACAGTTTATCAAGCATTAGCTCTAATGGAACCACCGAAGTTTTGAAATTCGAATCTGTAACTGTCAATTTCTATACGAGCACGAAGACACTCCAGATACAAGGCGGCTTGAAAGAGCGATACGTCAGGAAGTTGTTAGACATACTGAACTACGTAGACCCAACAAATGAGAAGGAAGTTAAGGAATCAGAGGAGCAACAAAATACAATGCAAGTTAAATCTGCTCCACCAGCTACAGAGGGTTCGACAGGAAGACAAGATCCTTCTCCGGCTCCAACCTCTAATAAAGGACATGACGACCATTACCAGGAATTCCTTGACTTCAAAGAAAGCATGAAAGATATCATAGAGAAAATCGAAAAGAGACTATCAGATATAAGTATGAAAGTAAATGAGCAGTGTACATGTATCTCGATGAAAGACCTAGAATGTCTACAAAAGAACGGCCTTAAGGAGGTCAAAATAGAAATTGATCGGAGGATTAATGACGCTGCTACAGAAACGGAAAAGAAAATAGCCTCAAGTGTAGAAAAACTGCACAAATCGCACTCCAAATGATTGTTGCACACAACCACAGCAAGGCATGAATAAGTGGTCATTAAAATTGGATCTTCATTGGCCAATCCATGCACTGCTAAAAGTGCCTTTAATTACACTAAAGCCTGATTTTCATAAGCAGCGCAAGCACAAGAGGCCCTATGTCACAGTGAAAGCCAACTCTATGCAAGATACAGCACAACAAAAGAAAAATGGAGTCTTTGACAGCTAATTGCATGTATGTGTGGCCAATCAAAACACTCGCTCTAGGTCTCTTGCATAAACCGTGTGCTATAATACTGGCTGTTAAACAAAGAGGGGAAATCAGTGAATCGGATCCAGTGATCCTATTCTTGTGCTTGCATCGCTCATGAAAACCAGGCTTTATATAGAAACTGTAAAACATGAATCAGGGGGAATAAATACCACAGTAAGAAGTTGTCTCATTTCCTTTTTGTTACCAATGCATATGACTTAAGCTTAGGCCTCAGTATTTCATCCGCATCAACAACCTTACCTTGGTTTTTCAACTCTCGCTCTGCCCTTGCATTCATGGATTCATTAATTCTTGTATTTGCCAACTTTGACACAAAAGCTTTGTAAATGTCAGATACAATGCCTGCAGTATATCTTGTAGCATTACTAGGCTTCACTAGAGAAGGAACAAGCAATGTTAACAACATGTTAACAACAGTACAGAGGATTGACACATGCTAAAAAACTTGGAGGGATATTTTCGAAGGTTCAGGTCAGTTGTGAACTCTCTCACTTCATTGTCAATGGCTCTCAGAAATGGTAACAACTCATGCCTAGGGAATATTAAATTCCCCTCGTCGAGGTTCTTAAGGCTGTCGGAGATCCCAGACTTATCTTGTAAAACTAATTCTTCTAACAGTTCAAGTTCTGTCTGCATGGCGGGCCTTTTCTGTTTCGACATCTTGACCCTTCCTTTCTTACCATCAAGTGTTTCTCGCCTCAGCTTTATCATGCGATGCAATGCCGCACCAGCATACCGATGAAGTGTGTCGTCTGTTTCACTAGCAAGTCGTGTTGTGGAAACTGTACTACAACCAGCAATGCCATCTTCGCGTGTTTCGTTAGCTTTCCTCTTTCGCACATTATCGTGTATTATAGTGTATACTAACTGGTGTATGATGCTCATAACAACGTGGACGGTGTCGAGAGAATACACTTCATGTACTCCTTCTGATAACAACTTGTCTGTTATCATGCGTTCTTGTGTTTGCTTGCCAGGCTGAAAATGTATCAGTAGTCTCATCCACGCTGCAGAGAATGCTGCCTTTCTGTAATTTTTCATGTCACACTCGAAATACTGTTTTGAAAGCGTTGAAAATTTTCGGCAAAACCCGACAATCAACAGCTGAAAGGTGTCTTTGTTGCTTTCAGTAAGAATGTGTGAGGTGAAATCTTTTCGCTCAGGGAATTTATTTACCCTTTCATGAGCCCGTAAGTTGCTCACGGAGCTTTTCTTCAACCTTCCTTGCTTCCTCGATTGAGAAGATCCAAGACGAAAGATTCTCTAGCTCCCTTTTATCCAGAGAAGAAGCTGCTTTCTTCTTCTGTTTGTTTCCAGTTCCAGGACGGCCCGTTTTGCTCCGACAACTCGAAGTCGTGGCAGTACTTTTTGGAGCTTTCACTGCCTTTTTTCTGTTTTGCATCGGTTCAACGTCGCTATCAGTACCACTGGTGATAGAATTAGCCGAATTATCTTCGCTTAATGAGCTGTTGCTCAGAAAGGAGTCATCTTCATCTTCAGCAATGCTCGAGGAACTTTCACAACTCTCATCCGTTTCTAGCTCTCCTGCGTCCGCCATGTTTTAGCTCCGATATGGAATTGCACACCGCTGGTAACCATAACGACGCCTATGACGTCACAACTTTGCGCGGGTATTAGTATCTAAAAATAGACTAGCTCGAATTTCGCTGCCTCACAGGGATTGTATGGAAGATGGATGCTCCTGGTAATGGGCTCCTGAAAAACATTAATATCTCTGGAACGAGATGAGATATTAACAAGCAATAAACACCATTCTTCCTCATTTCAAAAGGACTTTCAAATGGGATCTTTATTTTAATGACAAAAATATTGTTTCATAGGCACTATAATGTTTTCTTTAAAGCAAAATCTTCTCGCTCTATCACTGCATTGTTTGACTGAATCAGAAGTCAGTGGAAGTAAAGCTGTCACGATTGCTGCTGTGAAGGACAAGACAAGGCTTCAGAAGGCACTCCGGCATATGGAAGAGCATGTTCTACTGCCAAATTCCTCGAGGCTTGTAACCTTTTGTTTGAAAAGGGGTTACTAAGTCGACGGAGAATAAATAGCATTGCCAGCCCTGTGCTTAAGAACATTAGAGATGGCCTTACATTCATTGAGGAGTGGTGCCATACGCATGAACAAACAGGTAATTGGCATTCTTATTATAATTTTATGATAGAGCGGTTTTCAATTGAATGTTGTAAAACTAAAACCTGAGCCAATCACAGGAGCAAGTAAAAACCCAGTGAACCAATCACAAACTGGTCATCCTTCATCAAAATTTTCTATTTACGAAGTTCTATAGCTCTTTTGTGGAATTTGATATTTATGTTTGATCATGTTTGGTCATCCTTCATCAAAATTTTCTATTTACGAAGTTCTATAGCTCTTTTGTGGAATTTGATATTTATGTTTGATTTGAATTGCGAACGATATAAGCAATCAGTAGGGAGAACTCAAGCGGAGTACAGTATAACAGAGATGTTCACCTGAGGCTGAGTGGCATTACTGTAGGTGGCAGTAGCATGACCTTTTATACGTCTGTGTGGCTTTAAATGGCACCTCAAACCTTTATTGAGACCTTAAGAGCCTGGTATAGACCAATCCAAAGTGGAAGCTGAAGCCAAATAATTTTCGTAAAATCGGATTCCTGAAATATTCACTGTCTGCAAACTTAAGATACTAGGTAAAAGATTACCTGATCAAAATTTGAGGGATTTAGCTGTGCTGGTAAGTGTGTGTGGATTTAGCTGTGCCATACATTTGTCTGCACATTTTCTTGCGTTGTTACAGACTTGTAAATGTATGGAAAACTGAAAACACAATTGCACGCTTTCCAGCACAGCTACATCCCTACATTTGCAGACAGTAAATATTTCAGAAATCCGATTTTACGGATTTTTTTTGGCATCATATTCCCATAAAAACACGTTATTTTGCGCCATGTTAGCACCCCTTACAAGATGGTGGAAATTACCTTGGATTGGTCTATTGTGAACCACTTATATATACATGTAGATCACCTTCCAGTTTCAAATAAACATTCCAGAGCTTAAAAAGTTTGTGTTTAATGTTGTACATGTACATCTATATGTTTGACTTTAATATTATGTTCAAAGTTCTTGTTAAAACTAATTTGGGTGCTGAAACCTGTACAATAAAACTTTACAGAGCTATTTTTGCCTAGTAAGAAACCTGTGTATTCCTTTTTAGCAGATCCCTCCAACAAAAAGTGTCAAAAGAGGAAAGAAAAATCTGCACCACCTGCACCTTCCTATTCAGACTACGACAATGAGTCAGATGAATATGCATGTACCGTGAAGAACAAAAAGCGTGCACGTAATTTGACTATGTCTTCATTAGTGAAGACGAAGTTGAAGAGGAAAAAGAAAAGGTCTCAATCATCAAGAAAATGGGCCGTTATTAATGGCTATAATTATAGCATTTAAAAATACGTGGTTGAACTTAATGACACAAGCCTACGTGATCAAACCAAAAGAGAGTATTGGTTTATCACTGAGAGCAAATTTTAATTCTAACTTTTGCAGGTTAAGATCTGGAATTTATTATGATCACAGTAAGCTAGTACTTAACCAGTCTCATCTTGTTAACATACTAAATTGCTGATTGAAGCTAAGTAAAGAAACTAAAAACGGCAAGAAGCTACAATCACAGACAATTGTTGAGACACTCAACAAAAATAGTTATTAATACCGGTATATGATAAGAAAAAATACTGGACACAAAGTTTAAAACAGCTGAAGTTTACGAAACTCCCTCCCCCTTTCAATGTTGGTAGTGAATGAATTTCAGTTTGAACGTGCACCTAAAACAGTGTCCCCAAGTCATTTTGTCTGCCATTATAGTTGCTCACATAGGCTGATGTTGAGAAACATTCATTTACTAATTCATTAGTTTTTTAGTGTTTTTAGACATGCAAGTTTTCGATTTGAGTTTCATACCATGCATACACGCAGCTTCCATCTTGGATTGAAAATGATGCTAGACGGGCATAAACACTTTGGATTATTACACATTTTACAAATTAATGTATTGGTGAGTTTCTCAGTAATGGTAAGTTTGATTTGATATTTTCTTTTCTGTTCGATGTATCAGAACCAAACTTTACGTGCTGATAGGAAAATAGTGTTAATAGATTTGTAAGAACTTTTATGGGATTCAAGAACATTTTAAATCATTACTTTATATGTTTGTATTGCTACTCAGAGAAATATTTATTCATATTGCCACATTTGGCTGTCTGTAATTCTGAAAAAAAAATCAATACGCATGCTTAAGTTTCATTAAAGCCGCTCAGTGAGAATCCACCTAGCTAAGACCTTAGTATAGAATTACTTCTTAGAATCCTTTCTGGAGAGTTATTGGGGAAGAATACTGGATAATATTACTGTCATGAGTTCGAGAGATTTTCATTTTCACACTCTTGCTTCCCGACTTTCCCGCAATACTTTAAGAGTATTACTCCTTGGAGTATCGGTTCAAAAAATGCTAAAAGTATTATTTGCTCGAATCCAACAACAAAAATGTACAAAACTTGTGACACTCTTTTCCTATCGTAACAGAACATTTGGTTGTGATACATTGAACAGAAAAGGAAATATCAAATCAAACTTACTACCATGACTGGTAAACTTGCCCATACATTTACTTGTAAAAATTAATGTCTTGCCAAAGTGATTGTGCCTATCCAACGTCTTTTTCAAACCAAGATGGCGGCCACATGATGAGGGTACGTGTATAACCAAGACAACGTGTCAAAGATCACTCATGCAGTACATCGGATGTTGATTGACAAGTGAAGTTGTTTCAATTGTGTGTGTACTTGTTTAAAGTGAATGAACACTGATGCAATGTTTGCACTGATTGAATGTGTTTATTTTTGTTTACATCTTTCAGCCAATTGCAGCTCTCCCAAGCCTGCCAATGAAGTCATTGCTGCCACCAAGGCCTTGTCCAAATGAGGCAAGGGTGAAGGCATTGGAGGAAAGAGTTAAAGTGCTACAGAAACGACTCTCGGCAATTGAAGTAATTATGAATTATGATTTTCAATTATTTAATTTATCACAGCTAAAGTTTAAAAAGCTATTTTATAGCAGAGCTCCTTTGGCCCACGTGATTGGAACACCATACACTGCCTGCTGCCCTGACCCCATCTATACTTTAGCTCCTGAGGTAGCATCTCCACAAGATTGTGGGTTCTATTCCTGTAATCATTTTATTTAGCTCGTCAGTCATTCTGCGGTTTTGAAATGTCAAACTTGTCTACAATGTGTCATTCTACAAAAATCTCTACCGGCAGTATGCCAAACAGTGATCACGTGGTACAGACCATTCGCATCACTTCCTTGTCATCGACTACTATTTTGCCATTCTTTATGACAGTGTTTATGTCATTTATTAAGTTTTTGAATGAAGAGGCTAAGGTGGGATATTTTTCAGGAACAAGGGTTTTGTTTCCTTTTGATGACAGCAGAGAAAAAGACAATCATAAAATTAGTGGACCTAGACATTTTTGCCCCATCACCACTAATCTTTAATTGCACAGGTTTATCCAAAGGGTGATCTGGATTAGAGGCAAGGTAGTCTCTAATGTCATCTTTCAGTGCTGAAGTGAAGGAAAGCTGTGCTCCTGGATATTGGCCTGGGACCCTAACAATATGACACAGGTTATTAAGTTCATTCCTCTTCTGTTTGTTCAAATAAGACCTTGGCAATTCTTCATACATCATTGTCAATTCATGGTAATATTCATCTCCCACACATAAGCTATCCAGGAGAAACAGAACTTGTTCTAAACTCTCCTGATCAAAATCAAAAGTCACCCCTTTGCCTGTGGTGAATTCTTTTGATTTTATGCAGGACAACTGCAATCCATGGCTTTCCAAAAACCAAAGAGCAACACCAGCTCTCCCTTTCAGTTCTTTTAGTCTCCTTGATTTTTGCTTCTGGCCAAGCTGGTGTACTTTCCTCCCAAACTTTGGAAGAAAGCCACTTGACTCCTCTAACTCAGCAATTTTCTCAATATAATCAGACATTTCTTTATTCGTATTGCTCATTTCCTCATCTTTCATGGCAAGAGCTTCAGCCATTTCTTTTAACAAGCTCTACTTCTCTTTCTCCAAATCTCCACACCGCTTACGCCACTCCTCAACATGCTCATTCGCTTGCTGTAGCTCATCCTCAATATCCCCAACAGACACTAAATCATTTACTAAAATGCTAAGTGTAAAATTAGATTTATTGAGTTCCTCTATCTTTCTACCACCAGAAACTGTCTTGTATTTAGACACAACAGAGCCAGCCTCTCTTCTGAGCCTTCCTATTAGGCGAAACCCTGTTGCTCTACTGATTTGAAAGCATCTCATTGGTATCCAGCTATTCAATAAATAAATCTAGTCCCATGAGTTTCCCAGTTCATCTCTTTTGTTCACCATATTGTGCCATAGCTTCAATAAAGGATATGGGATCTCTATGGATAATGCAATTTCAAATCTATTGATCCTTTGTTGCTTGATATATGAAGTAGGAGGCTCCACAACATTTATTTTGTGATCAAATTTCTGCTTCTCAAGGTCGCTCATGTAAAAAGACATTTCAAATTTCAAATCGAAGCGGGAAGCAAACAAATATGAGTCAGCAGTACTATTGCTCAGCAGTATCCACAGAAAGGGAAAAGGCCAGGTTATCAGCACTAAAGATGGCGGACGAACAAGCAGTGATTTTGGAAGGCAGACATGTTTCTCGTTAAAAAAATACCTGAAACTGATGGCTTCTCGTTGAAATCTCGCGAAGAATATAAACTGAAAGTTTGCAGTTTTCTAAGACATCTGGCGTCCTTTTGGCAGCCTTGTGAAGCCCAATTTTGGTCGTGTTTTGATGTGGAATAATCGAAGTTTGTGTTGAGAGGTCGGCACCTTGTATTCGACTAGTATAACGTTTGCTGCGTTGAGGAGAATGGAGGTCTACTGACAATATTTGGAGGAAAATACAAAACTCTAACAGCCGTTACTGCGTTAGAAGAGGCCATGCAAAAGGGATTTGGCGGTTCGTGAGTATATTTTGAAACCATTAATGCTGTCGTATAATGTTCTATAGTGTTTGGTCTTTTCATCTAGAGGTCGGCAAGTGGTCGACTTACTATTATAATTTTAGCTTTATCATCTTTTCTCCATACATTTCACTCTAATACCGGCTGCCATTTTTAAAGGGCATGCATCTTGATGCATAATGAGCGGCCGCCATTTTGTCCGTCATTTCTGGTAATGAGTCCAGAGCAAGACGGCACAAATGCTTGGTATAACTCTACAGCTCGTGGGACGGATCTACAAATAATTACGCTTACTTTGCTCAAGAGACATTCTTGATCGGCCATTTTATCCCTTCGGAGATCCTGCTCATGTTTGTAAGTGCGACGAGAGCAAGTTCAATCATAAACGTAAGGTTAGTATCAGACACATATTGGTCATTGCATTGGACTCCCTGTGGTCATTGCATTGGACTCCCTGTGCTTCCCCAGGCGAAAGAAACCGAGATTCGTGTATGTCCTCGTGTCATCATGTTTGTACTTTTTAGAATAAATTATCTCAGCCGGGGAACTGGTAACCACACGTACACGATGCTGGCATTCACCAAAATGGCCGCTGGCATGGTTCCTGTTTTGCTCGCGATCGGTAAGTTACATGCCTTATTTTCCGACAATCCAATGCAATGATGTTCCAAAGGTTCGCAACTACAATTGAGCAACGCCTGAGGAAAGTGTGTAGTATTTCTGGAGGTCTGACAAAGTCCAATATGGTCTGTTTTGTACCTTGAACATTCAACTGGGCCATAATTATTATTTATTCGTGCTGAACCCGAGTGAATCTGCGATCGGAAATTATGCTGTTGGCTTGCTCGCTACATTGAATTGTGCTGTTCGCTTTGCCGATACCAAAAATGGTCAAGATGCTATAAATCATACCTGAAGAGAAATATATGGATATGAATATTTCAGTGTTCATCGTGGTTATACAAATTAACACTGCATTCAGGGCATAATCACACTGGGTCTTGGATATGTCCTTAAATATCAAAACAAGGTGAGGGAAATTTAAAGTGCTCTTTATTGCTGTGTGCCCTAATATGATCAGATATTATTCTGCAATAACAATAGACACTCGATATTCTGCAGCCAGCCTTGGTCTCACTTAATAATTTGAATCCTCTGAAGGTGTAGTTTACACAGGTACATATATTTTATGTTCTACACTGGAGTGTAATCACTGACACTTAGTCAGTATTATGGAGACAGCCTTGGTCAAGAAAACTGGGCTGCAGTTTATACACATCTGAATAGGGTTGATTGTGTTCTATACTAACACAGCGGCCATGTTGGATAGAATCAATAGATTTTGCGTGGCTAGCCTCGCACTGGGCAGATACAGAACGAGTTTAGCCGCGCAAAAACAAAGGTTTTTATTCTCCTGGGACTCAACATGGCCGCCGCGTGAGAAGGGTGAATTGGAGTGGTATTACAAAAGTTGAGAAAACAATTGAAACCCGAGAGGCGTAGTTCTCATACAAAAAAATATGTCGAACGCACTTTGATAACCTATGATTACTTCTAGTACATTTCAGTGTTTCATTCTGACTTCATTCATCTTCAGTTTGTTTTTGCGAATTATTACAACTTCGTTTCATCATCATATTCGCTTCTCGAAATACGTAAGTCCCTCGTTGTCGAATCGATAACGAGAGATTATTTTTCTGATAGTATCATGTAGGAAAACCGCGGGAGGCAGTAGGAATCCTACCAACTTTAGCCAATGAGGAGCCCCAAAGATTTGACGTCATTTTTAGCTTCCGATCCACGGTATTTGCGAGAAAGAAATACATGGCTTCAAAGACCGCAGCCAAGAAAAAGTACAAGGGCAGAAGCCCGAACGTTTTAAGATATACCAAAAGTTGTGGTAGCGATGCAGATATCAGTGGCTTAATCGCACCAAACCTTGCGGCGGGTGCTAGACTGGCCGCCAAAAATCAAGCTCTTGATGAGAAAACGTCTCGGACATACGAGCTTCGTCTCCTTTCTCTTGAGAACATTTCGGCCAGCAATGGAGACGATGCCGTTCTTTTTGGTGAAAATAAAAGACCTTTTATGGCCGCCACCATTCAGACGTTCATGCGTAATTACAATAGGAAACTTCAGATCCTTTGACCCCATTACTCGAGCATTAGTTAATACAATGGCGATATTGGTTAAATAGCTCCGTTCCAATTTTATGCTGTGTAGTCCTTTTGTCCAGTTGTGATTGCTCTATAATGTTTTGAAACTTGCGGAAGCGTAATACGATTCAGTACACAATAAATATCCACCCCAGTGCAAATGCACGGCCCAGAGTTCAAACGCTGACGGATTCCTCTCATTTCCCTACCAACTGGCAGGGCAGTTTCCAAAAACGAATTAAAGGAGAGCTAGAGAAAGAAGAAAGATGACAATTCTTTCTCTTCCCCTTCATCGGCGCAAGGAAGAGGGAACGCTCTCACTCAACCGCCAAATCTTATAGTTATATGCGTTCTCGTCGAAACATGCGCTAATGTGTGACCTTCGACATCGACTTTCAGTTTCATGACCTATATAAATCATATCCAATGAACTCTTTATGGATTTATGCTCCGTCAAGGCTGAACAATTTGAATTGTCGGGTTTAAACTTCAAAATGCCGCGATATGTGCCTGAAACAATGATTTCCAGAGATTATTCCTTCTATTCTTATTCTGGAATATTTGCCCCGCTTAGTTTTACCAAGAAAGAATGTCTTCACCAAACGTTGACTTTTAATATGATTTTAATCAGCAAAACCGACAGATATATTTAACAAAAGTACAACAGACCGACATGAAGTTATCAAATTTGCAAATCATCCCGGTCGAGATATATTCATTCGCGGATTCAAGAAACAAAACCACTTCTCTTTTATTATAAAACTTGTCTTGTACAGTAAAACTAAAACAAATAAATGGCTAACAAGTCTAGTTTTTTTAAATCCTCCTGATAGACGAATAGAGTGAGGGAAAAGCAACACTCTTTCAACGTTTTCCATGTCTTTTTTATCTCAAACTGAAAGTACGCTTTATTAATAATAAGTTGAAGTCTGACTTTTTGTCAGCGACGAAAGCCTTTATTTAAGGCCAATTGTTATCATTCACCCTGCTTGATAATTCAGATAAGATTTTTAGCTTTCTCCTTACATTTAATGAACAACTACATGAAAAGAAAATCACGTGTGACAGTTGAAGTTGGGCAACCAAACCAAAACTTGTTGATTTTTCACAGAACAAAATTAGTTTTTCCCTCTTACCTTGCACTCTTAGCCTCATCTCATTGGAAGTAAGGTCCCAACAGCTAGATCAGCTAGATCATTGAGTTTGGCGAAAATAAAAGTTCATTCAACTAAATGACCTGCTTCAAAGAATCATGTTTCCTCGTGTACATTCAGCGACAAAAACACCCAGTTCAAATCCTTTACTCCTTGAATGCATTATGGCTTAAATTTCCAGCAACAAATTTCTTGAATTCAGAGTTATTCTTTTCGGGGAATTTTCAAAATAAAGCCACACAGACTGACACAGAGCATGCCTTATCTCTCAGTCCTGCCACAAACGGATGTCACACGCGCACACTGTGCTCACCGTCGGTCGATTTCTGTTGACTGTTACTATTAGGAGAATTAATCTTCTGATCGTGCGTGCGTAAGATTTATCTCGTGTTTTTTCCTGTTCATTATTTTATAAAAGCAATATAACACGCTTTCTATTTCTTTGTTCCCCTTGTTCTCCCAACCTACCCCACGTGTTTACATAAGAGAACAAAGACATGGAAAGCGACTTATATTGCTTAAAGAAAACATTTGAATATTGGGGTGGGGTTAGTGGGGGCATTGAGACCAAAACAGTTCTGGGAACGAGATTGGATTAAAAATGCGAAGGGAGGGGGGCAACAAGAATATGTTGATGGCCCTTTGCCATTTGAGCCAAGAAACCAGTTCAGATGAATATTGTATAACGGAAAGAACTTTCTCAAACTAGCAGACCAACTGGAAGAGTCAATGTTTACCATTTACAATATTATTGAAGACCTCATGCACTGGAAAAACGATCTAGTAGTATGTTGATAGTAAACTGACAAAAAAAAAATTCTCATCTAGCATGCTAAGATATTACTTGAAATGTAACAGGAATGAGTGAATAGGGTTCAAAATAAGCAAGTGATCAAGCCATTTCTACAGCAAAATATCTAAACAGATTGTTTGTGTATGACTGTACTTTAGAGATGATGAGCGAAGCAAAGGGGAAGAGACTTGGAACTTTAAAATGTAAAGGTCTGAAACCCCCTGTCATCCGTGGCCATGCAGCTGCCTTTAGGTACTGGTTCAATGCCTTTGGCCATACTGGACCGTACAACCAAAGGATTGAGACTTTGGAAGGTGGAAGCCAGAAGGTCATCCCAAGTGGAAATCCTATGAATGCACCTGGTAAATGTTGTAGTTTAATGTTTAGAAATTATTATCTATTATCTATACATGTGTGTTTGTTCCAGTGATCTGTTTGGGCGAATGTTTGCTGTCCAGCGATTTTATTGGTCAAACAAACTCAAAACATTTTTGATCCAGTCTGAATTCAAAGCCCTAACAACAGTAAACCCAAGTGCTCGCTAATTTAGGGTTTTTAGGGCTAACCTACTAAACAACACAAATATAATGCTTCTTCATTGGTGATGTGCATGCAGCTAATCCAATTCCTAACCCATGCCCAATATTTAAAGTGCCCCTAACCCCTTTTGCAATTTTTATACATATGAAACTTTGAAAGGTTTTGAGTACTTCTTATGTTCTTACATTTCAAACAAGCATAGAACATAGAGTATTCTCTGTAAGCCAAACATTTCTTCGCAGAAGTACTCAAAACCTTTCAAAGTTTCATTTCTATAAAAATTGCAAAAGGGGTTAGGTTAGAAAACCTAACAGTAAACAATTTTGAAAATAATTACCTAGTTGAATTTTTTTACCTACTAGTTTAAATTGTTTTACCCAGTTTTGTTTCTGCAGCAGCCGAGTGGGATCTGTGGTTCAAGAGTATATTTTCAGTTTAACTGCACTGACTCAGGAACCATGTCATCCCATCCTGCCTTGTCTTTGCATAATTCCTGGAGAATTCTCATTCCTCTGAGGAGGAAGGGTGCGACCATACCAAGAGGATCATATATTGAACTTACTGTTGAAAGGCTTCCTCGTCTTGTTAACGGCCTGTCCTTTTAACCTCAATTTAAATCAAAGATCAGAGAAATGCTTTTCAACATACTTCAGAAAGAGGATGACTACGTTGAGGTCTCCCAAATATTGTCTCTGATCAAATTTTAATAAACATAATATTGGCTATAGTAGTATTAGCTTATATCCTGCCTACATTAACCCTCGTTATTTTTGATAAACTTATAATGTTTCATTTCTACGATACAGAAAAGCTTATGTACTGTATTGTATCAATTGTTAGTGTAACCAATTTTTTTTCCCTGCGAACGAATAGCTCTTAGTTTGCTAATTGCGGGTGACAATAATACTTGTAAAATTGACTTTTTATTAAATGTTTGTTGTTCTTGTTGTTGCTCTACTATAAACACATATGATATATGCAGTTGTTCATTTTTCCCAGTTGTAAAACAGACCATAAAACAGCTTATTAAAAGGTCTGCAAGGCCTTCATCCAGAGACACCAGACGAGGGAGAGTTCCATATGAGCCTAAGAAGGCTGCTCCCTTTACGCTTCAACAACTCCAGCGAATGCGAAACTACTGCTTTAAAACAGCGGAGGTATAATTTTTTCAATGAAGTTTGTTTAATTACGCTTTTGATTTTGCTATTGTTGCTTAAAATTTAAAACAAAGTCATATCAGTCACATATTTCTTTCTCCTAAAGTGTCACTCAATAAGCATATTCTCCAGACATCATGACAGCTATCTTGCCACCTTTTGTTCAGCAGCTATATAAAGTTTATGTATATGTTGTAGTTTAAAAAATACTTCAGGTTAAATTTGTCCAAACTAGTTTATTCTAATATATGTTTTTGCCACTTCTTATTAAAGTTATTTTCATCACGAGGGTCTTCGTGGGTTATGGCTTTGGACGATTACTCTATTTTCATTTTCTCTTCCTGAGAGGAGAGGAACCACTAAGGTTAAAGTGCAAGTAAAGCCATAAAACAACATTAACTCTTTTTGCTCCAAATGTTATTTCTAATATACTTCAGTTGTCTAAATTAGTTTTCTTCGGGAGACTGGAGCAGCAATTCAACTAGAATAAAAGCTACCCGAATTGCGGGATTGATTCATCTTGTGATGACACAATGGAAACCTACGGTATTTTATTGTAGTAGTTTTCTCTTGGGAGGTAGTTGATTCATCTTATGACGTCACAGGATCCATGAAAAGTAACCAAAATTAGGGATTAAATGCCAGAAATGTTACAAAATTTGCAAGATTAAGACCTTTTTGTGCGAAACAAACACAAAAGTACATTTTTTTAAATTATTTTCTCGGCATTATACTTGCACTTTAAAGTCAGGCCTTCTAATTACGATGGTAAGTTAATTATTAAGTTTATCAGAGCAATAATTTATGTTAAAACAGGGAGTTCCAGTATAAAAGGGCCACGGCCAGCTAGGCCACTAACACCTTCAGTTATCACTGATAGCCTTTGTGGAGTGCACATCTCTGCGATGCTCGATCTGCTTGAGTACCCTCTACTGATGTTAAACTTTAGAGTAAGCTAGGGCTACAGAGTTCGTAAACAGCAGCCCTAAAGTGCAGCCTATATTTTTTAATAAATAACTATCCTCCCTCTGTTCACCTTTTGATGGCTTGTTTGATTTTATATCCTCAGAATGACCAATGTACATGTCATGTTCCTATTCACATTTCATGTTGTAAAAACCTGAATATCTCTGCATTCATAAATTATGCATGTATGTAATGTTCATTTTGCTTGTTTTATGTTTCAATGACTCTTTATTTTACAAGTCATTAATACAGTTTACTTTTTATTTATCCCAATAATAGCAGAGTCATGCAAGTTGCCACAGCGTATCGAGGTTAGAATACCTCGGTCTAAAGCAGACAGGAAAGCAAAGGGTAAGAAGTTTTAAAATATTAATAAATATTGAAAAAAAAGTTGCAATCTTTTCTCATTGTAATTACTTAACAATGCAAAACAATCTATGATTATATTAAGCATGATTAGTTTCATTCTGGATACAGCGTCATAACCTTGTAACTCAGTTGACATGCCATTTTCCTAAAATCAGGCTTGAATGATCTGAATGGACTGATATTTTTTACAATTATTGCTGCGCAGCCAGCGAAGCAGCAATAATTTAATAATTTGGACTAGACTCGAGGACAAAGTGGATCCGATCCTAACTCAACTCGTGGCCACGCCACGCCACGCCACGTCACATTATATTATTAAAGTATGAGGAGACTGAAAAAATCTTGCACCAGTATGTTAAAGATCTGTACCAACCCAATATCTACAAAAAGATGATTCAGAGATCATGCAGTGAACAAAATAAAGTTAAGGGGAAAAACGTGACTGATACAAGGCATAAAGTTGTACTCGAGCAGATAACCATCGATTTGGTGTGTCATGCTTTCTGTGATTCCACCAGCAAATACGTGAATAACCTAACATGGGATAAGATGTTGAAGAAATCAAAGACAAACTGGTGTTTTATAACCAAACTGAATGGTGGTCTCACAGTAAAAAAAAACTGCCGTTTGTTTATTTTAGTTTAATTCTCCCAACCCATGAAATAAGACAAGACAACATATTTGAGTGGGGTAAAGGGGTAGGGGATGAAGTACTCCAGATGCAGAAAGTCATCATACAGGTCACAATACCTAGCAACAAGTGGTCCTAATCCTTTTCAGGGGTCCTAATCCCCAAGGCGATTGAGAGGTCCTAATCCTCTCAGGGGGTCCTAATCCCCGAGGCGACTGAGAGGTCCTAATCCTCTCAGGGGGTCCTAATCCCCCAGGTGGCTGAGAGGTCCTAATCCTCTCAGGGGGTCCTAATCCCCGAGGCGATTGAGAGGTCCTAATCCTCTCAGGGGGTCCTAATCCCCCAGGCGGCTGAGAGGTCCTAATCCTCTCAGGGGTCCTAATCCCCCAGGCGGCTGAGAGGTCCTAATCCCCGAGGCGACTGAGAGGTCCTAATCCTCTCAGGGGGTCCTAATCCCCCAGGCGGCTGAGAGGTCTTAATCCTCTCAGGGGGAGTCACATTCCCCTTTCGTAATCCTCCACAGAATTTTCACCCAGTGTTGCCATGGTAACACTACTATCCTGGGGTCCAATCCCCAAGAAGTGAACCATGCGAGTCTATGGGGCAAAGTGTGACCTGTATGGGAGCACTCCATCCCACCCATGCTTTTAATAAACTTCAGATCATATGTTAATCAGTACTTACACTATGAGTATTGTATTAAACTCACAACATAAAAATGTCATTAATATCACATGCATTATTGTTAAGCAGATACACTGCTTGAGTTCATAGCCCCGCTGGGCTGAATAACTGTAACTCTATGTAATATAGTCCCTTAATATAATCAATATTATTTAATATAAACATGTAAGCCAAGTGGTTATGGCACAGCTATTATTGAATATTCAAGAACTGAACTTGTGTTTAATAGGCAGGTGAATTGTATCTGCAATCGTGCCAACTAGACTGGGGGCTGGGTGGGAGGGAATTTTGAGACTGAAGGCTAGAACTCAGCTAGAGAATGGAATGGCAACACAGAAAGTGTGTGTATGCCAAAGCCGCTTGGCCTTGATTGACATGATGAAGGCTGGGAGATGATTGGCCGAAATGGAACAGGCATGCCCTTCCCAAGCGAGCAATTTGACCTTTGTACCGAACCACAAAGGAGCCTCTGTCTTGCAGGAGATTGCATTACAAATCTGATAACCCATGAATAGGACCTCTATTATGATAAGTTACATTTCCTGGTTGAGGCATTAACTTTAATTTATCTAGCTATAAATACGCTTTAATTCTCCCAACCCATGAAATAAGACAAGACAACATATTTGAGTGGGGTAAAGGGGTAGGGGATGAAGTACTCCAGATGCAGAAAGTCATCATACAGGTCACAATACCTAGCAACAAGTGGTCCTAATCCTTTTCAGGGGTCCTAATCCCCAAGGCGATTGAGAGGTCCTAATCCTCTCAGGGGGTCCTAATCCCCGAGGCAACTGAGAGGTCCTAATCCTCTCAGGGGGTCCTAATCCCCGAGGCAACTGAGAGGTCCTAATCCTCTCAGGGGGTCCTAATCCCCCAGGTGGCTGAGAGGTCCTAATCCTCTCAGGGGGTCCTAATCCCCGAGGCGATTGAGAGGTCCTAATCCTCTCAGGGGGTCCTAATCCCCCAGGCGGCTGAGAGGTCCTAATCCTCTCAGGGGTCCTAATCCCCCAGGCGGCTGAGAGGTCCTAATCCTCTCAGGGGGTCCTAATCCCAGAGGCGACTGAGAGGTCCTAATCCTCTCAGGGGGTCCTAATCCCCCAGGCGGCTGAGAGGTCCTAATCCTCTCAGGGGGAGTCACATTCCCCTTTCGTAATCCTCCACAGAATTTTCACCCAGTGTTGCCATGGTAACACTACTATCCTGGGGTCCAATCCCCAAGAAGTGAACCATGTGAGTCTATGGGGCAAAGTGTGACCTGTATGGGAGCACTCCATCCCCACAAAATACACAAAGTGTATTCCCCATTGACGAACCCCAAAGCAAGCAGGGGACAGGTGATAATCGCAGTGCATCATACGCGCCCTACTTATGTACATCATGTACAATACATGAAATGTGCCTCACCAGATACGGAAAACCACTCTTTAGATGTGGCCTTCTGAATTGCTTAAATTAAAATATTTCATTAAATGTGTAATTATAATGTTCTTCCACATTGGCTTAAGCTGCCTGTGGCACACCAGTTGATGCTTGGACTGGAACTTCAGTAAATTGTTGGTACATTGGGTTGCTGCCAAGGTATCCACTGGCATGTGGCCATGGTGTTCTTGATAGATCAGACTCTCCAGAAATGACAGAGTTTGCCGCAGTAGAAACATATGCGGGGAAGAAAAGAATTACCGTATAATTAACACTTGCGGAACTTGAACTAACCTTGATCAATAATTAGTATTGGCATTCCTAGCAGATTCGACACAAGTACCTTGCCCAATGAACCACCTATGTCTCTGCATATGATTTCTCCAACTTATTAGGTTACAGTTGTTATTTTGTTTTGTTTTTAAAAGAGAACTAGTCTACTGTAAAATCCCAACTGTGTTGGTCTGCTAACTTAATTATCTGATTCTGTATGAATCAATTGCCTTACTAATAAAATGACCACTTATTCCATTGCAAGTATACAGGTATGTAATGAAATAGGCTTGTATAATTGAGCGAAGAGAAGGGTGAATTTGTATTTAAGAGAGTTATAAGAAATTCAGATCTAATCTGTATTAACTTGGTGAGTTAAAAAGATAACGAAATTCAGTACCTAGCTATTTCGTCAAACTACATGACATTTTCTCTGGTCTCTTGGAATATTACGATAACGTCCCTTTTCAATAGCGATACTTACTGTTTGTAAACGCTGACGTCATTTATATATTTGCATATATAATGTGGTTGGCAAAAAAAAAAACATGTGTTTGTATGACTTGTATGGGAACTAGCAATTTAGGCCTCACAAAATACATCTAAAGTCTCAATTCTGATTCCAAATCTTAATTCCTTTATAAGACTTATAAGTTAAGAGCATATTATCTTCGATGAAAGGGCTTGCTTGCATTTTGGAAGAACAAGAAAGTAATTTGGCGATGAATAAGCACCGACCTGTGATATTTTATAAGCATCTGACTGGGTTCACGCTTCGTTTCTGCCAACCACAGAAAGCAACAAATGTGGCGTGACTGGCCTGTGTGACGTCACAGTAAGTATCGCTATACAGAATGAGATTCTAAGTTGTGTGACGGATTTAACGTAATTTTGGTTCAAATATTCCTCAAAGCCATATAGTTGTGCTTGACAACTGAATGTAGTTCCAACTTCGTTTCCTTTCCTTTGATTTTCTCATTTCTCTCTTTGTACCACTGATCGGAAGTTTCCAATCGTGCGTACGGCCTACGGGTACCTTTGTAATTTCATTTATGCTAATATTTTCTATTTTCAGTAGATGTCATAAGGTTAAGTGTTATTATTTAACTTAATGGACGGTTATAAAGCTTTAGCGAGGATAGGGATATCCTTACGATTGAGTAAATGCAGGAAGAATTTAACTATTGTGGTCTACATAGGAATATGTAAAGTTTCACTAGCGTATAGCTTGACTAAAACTTGTTGCTGAAAAAAATGGCCTTTCCCGGCCAGACTGAAAACGACAATCGCTGGCGGTACACTACCAGCCGTCGGTTACAAGCCCACCAAAATATTTTCCAATCGGGAGCTTAAATATTCGGAATCTTTTCGGAATACTTCGTTTGGGTAATTTAATAACGTAACTCTTAAGTCAAACTTTTTGGCCTGATATTGGAACCGACCAGATATCGGGAAACATACTGCACTGTATATGCGACGGGAAGCTTCATGTTTTAGTGCTTGGCGGGAATTGAAAGAACGTATTGTGTGCTACACTGAAAAACGTGTCCGTCTGCTTACTTAATTATTCCTTTCAAATATAATAAGAGCTTACCCTCTTCCTATGGACGGTCATGTCATGACCTCCAGGTTTCTTTCTTGAAAGCATCAATATCCAGAGTTCTCAACCCTTCCTGGAGTTTATTAAAGTTCGCCTCGTGGAGTCGCGTCGTATTGGATTTCGGTCTGCCGTCTTTAATTTACTTTCTTGAGAGCTTCCTCTGGACATGTCTTGACCTCTGATTTTCTTTCGAAGTCGTGTTTGGAAATTAAAGTTCGTCAGTTAGGAGATCCCATATTGCAATTGCTCTTGACTGGAATTTGTGTCAACTGACCAAGACTGCAAGAGTCTGCTCGATCAGTCTTGCTGAAGTTCTCCGTCCTCTGGATATGTCTTGACCTCCGATTTTCATTCGTTCTTTCGAAGTTGTGTTTGAAAGTTCGTTTCTGAGATCCCATATTGCTTTTTGCTGAAATTTGTATCAACCGGCTTGACCAAGAGATTGATTTTTGGCTTCCTCTGAATTTTGAGACTGAAGGCTAGAACTCAGCTAGAGAATGGAATGGCAACACAGAAAGTGTGTGTATGCCAAAGCCGCTTGGCCTTGATTGACATGATGAAGGCTGGGAGATGATTGGCCGAAATGGAACAGGCATGCCCTTCCCAAGCGAGCAATTTGACCTTTGTACCGAACCACAAAGGAGCCTCTGTCTTGCAGGAGATTGCATTACAAATCTGATAACCCATGAATAGGACCTCTATTATGATAAGTTACATTTCCTGGTTGAGGCATTAACTTTAATTTATCTAGCTATAAATACGCTTTACCTGCTTTCTACGAGTCCCGTGTTTTCGAAACGGGTAAAACATTCAAAAGTCCTGACCTGATGCATGGAGAGGTATATTACTCCATAACAGATCTACACAGCAGAAAATCTTCTTGCCACTGAATGGAGGGTATTTCGCAAACAAAAACAGTATTCCGATTTTGAACTTCTATACGTTGTAACAGTAGAAAACCATCCTGTGAAAATGGAGGGCATATCGCGAAAAAGAATCCGATATAGAACTTCAAGTATACGTTGTATCCCGTTAGGAAATGAAGACCAAACAACATACATAATGTTCAAAACTGATGTAAAACCTTTCAACCTGTGCTATCTACAGTTTTAATTTGTGAGGGAGTGGTATGACTTTTTTAATAAAACGCGAAAGAAAAGTATAGACTTTACAAGGTGTTATTTTTCCTGATGATTTTCATCACTGATGTTTTGTTTTATTTCGCCTACTAGCATAATACTGAATGATTGAACACGACAATGACTCCAAAACTAGACTCTAGCACATGAGTTATTTGTGGATAGCACCTCACATAAGTTCGGATTACATGATTTGGCATTGTAGAGTCAGTTTAGGATTCGATTTACTCTGTCATCTGGTTTACTTGCTTTTCAACCGTAAGTGATGCATCGCAGGATCCCTTAAGTTATTTCTTATAAACAGGGAAAATATATAGTCCATCAAACATCTTTGCCTTGCACAATTTTTTAGCATTCTGTACTAAATTGTGAAAACAGAAACTGACATTTGAAAAAAGGCCGCAGATAGACCGTGAAAGACACTATGAAATATAATCTCGAGCCATTGCATTTTCTGTCTGAATAAAAGAGCGTAGCATGCAAAACAAAAAAAACAATAGCACACATGTAGACTTAAACATATTTTATTTATAGTTTGTTTTTGTTGTTTTCATCGCATCCTGCAAAGAATAGAGAGAGAAAACACTTAGTCAAAGATGAAGTAAACTTAAAATCTTAATTGCAGAAAATCACTTTTACGTTTAACCGCTGCTGTGTGTAAGAGCATACGACAAGACGACAAGACGCACTTACTCACATATACGCACTTACTCACAAACGCACATACACATACCCACACCCACACACAATGTCGGTAGGGTAACAATTCTTACCTCTAATACCCGACTCGATGGCCTCGCCTTTCAAGGCCTCGCTCGATTGCCTCCCGAGGTGGAACCCCACCTCGGAAGGCAATAGCCTGTTCACTCACATCCACCCTGTAGAAGAGAAAAATTGTTTATGATGTGTTTTCGTCACTTCTAATGTGAATAAAAAGTACCTCCAAAAAAAACTGCTCGTTACATTAGAAAAAGTAGATAACGTACCTATAAAGGGTGACTGGACATTTTCCTAACTCCATCAGGAGTCCGCTGCATTCCTTCATGTGGACAATATGCCCACATGAAGGAATGCAGAGGAACACTTCTGCAACATTTTTTTTTTCCGACATCGCATTCTACAAGAACAAAAGAGAAGAGGCAAATGTAAAAATGATTAGCCAGTTGTTAGACATGTTAAGATCCTGTTGTTTTACTGTCTTACTTACTAGGTATAGAATAAGGCACTTGGCTCGTTGAAGTCATTGCGATGACTGACACCTTTTTGGGGGGATGTAATTAAGGGCCTGTATTTTGTTCCAAAATGAAAAAAACACTAATTTAATCAAATATCCCTTTGGTAAACAGAAACACATGAACTATATAGGTGCCAAGGCAAACACACACCCTTAAAAGAGGCCGGACTTTATCTTGAGTGATGTCTCAGTGTGGGGCAATTAATCCCTTTAAGCCTGGCCGGCAGTCACAAAGGGAGAAAATTATTGTTTTATCTTATCAGACTGCTTTCATTGAGTTACATGTAGTTGCATGCTGACACAGAAGTGTCAGTCTTGGGTCAGACCAAATCACAAATCGCAGTTTTCTCCTTTTTTGTAAGATTATAAATAAAATGTGTTTAGTCCTAGGGTAATCATTTAAGTCAGAATTAATGTATGTTCACACTCAAACATTTTCAATGCATTTTAATTAGTAGTTTTATATTAAGTTTTATATTAAGTTCATTTCCATTATCGTGGATGTGGTTGGGCCAGCCAAGAACAAGACATTGTGGTCCAATGAGACAAAGGCATGGATTAGTACAATAGATGACCTGTTCACAAAGATGTTTGGGGATTACTTTCTTCACTATGGGTATGATAGTTCAAGGGGGACAATTGTAGCAGAAACCACAACATCTTTGCTTCTAAAGTATTCCCACGAATCTTGGAGAAAAGGGTACCATGAAGTAGAAAGTACACCTACCCTATGTACTGCAAATTGTCCAACTGTCACATCAAGACCAGCCACCCCTCCCACTTCCACCTGTTCAACAGACTCTGCAGGTTCTATGTAGGACATACTGCAACTGGCACCTCAAGACCAGCCCCTCCTCCCATTTCCACCTGTCCAACAGACCCTTCAGCTTCTTATGCAGCACATACTGCAACAGCCACCTCAAGACCAGCCCCTCCTCCCATTTCCACCTGTTCAACAGACCCTGCAGCTTCTTATGCAGCACATACTGCAACTGCCACCTCAAGACCAGCCCCTCCTCCCATTTCCACCTGTTCAACAGACCCTGCAGTTTCTTATGCAGCACATACTGCAACTGCCACCTCAAGACCAGCTCCTCCTCCCATTGTCACCTGTTCAACAGACCCTGCAGCTTCTTATGCAGCACATACTGCAACTGCAACCTCAAGACCAGCCCCTCCTCCCATTTCCACCTGTTCAACAGACCATGTAGATTCCAGCTTGACAACTACATGTAATACAACAGATACACCATTGCAGATTGCTGTCTCAGCACAGCTGTTGACAAGGTGGGAATTGGCAAGTTTACAGAAAAGGCTGCCAAAAGTTTCATCTGTGTGTGTGTCTAACATGGAGGTTATCTATGGGGTATTTCATGTAACAGATCCATTTTCTCTAGTACAGCGCCCAAGTGAAGCTTTAGTCATGGATGCAAATGACTTAATTGATATCCAAAGGAGAAGCCATATAAAAAAACTCCAACTGGAGTGAAAATAACAGGCTTTGGAAAGTTCGATCTTGATGGAATGGCAGTGCTTAAAACGTTTTGTTTTATTTCAAAAACAAAACAAAAGTTATCATCAGAAGACCGCTGGTTATCAGAAAGTAATGACTGCACTGCACATGAAAAGGAAGCAATCAAGACAGCATTGTGGCATACAACAACTAATAAGCCAATAATACAGTTCCAGAAGAAGTCAATTGATCCACTAAACTACTGTGATCTAGTTGAGGAGAGATATGTTGACAATTTTCTGATAGACATTTGTGTTGGAAAGTTCTTGGAAAAGGCAATACACCAAGGCATTGAAAACACCTTGTACTTTCCCACATAATTCTTCTGCTGGATGACTTCAACCAACAAAGCCTTTAAGTTGAGACAGTTAGCTGAATTGGTTCAAACTACACAGAGCAAAGCAAACATATCTCAAGTTTTGGTACCTGTTCATTTTACAACAGGAAGTCATTGGGGTATTATTTATGTTGACCTCACAAGCAAAAGCATTATGTTTGATGATGGCATGAAATACAGAATTTCAAACAACAAATCGCAAATGTTGAATGTTGAAAGATGACCTAGATCTCATTTTTGAGTTGTGTCCTGAAAATCAACTACTCCAAACAAAATTCTGGACTTCTTGTCTAAGATTTACTCGCTTTGGAATGCCGTCACAAGTAACAAAGTACAATAACTCTGTGGGGACAGGGAGTTGTGGTGTTGGGGTCATACTTGCTGCCCAAGATTTTATTGTCAGGGGTCCTACTGCAGTAAATAGCATCCAGTGGAAATATTCGGACATACCGTTTCACAGGGCAAGACTCATGGCTCAGATCATTCACTGGAGGAATGCAACAGATGAAGACTAAAACTAAAAACAAGTAAGAGCAACTTCTTTATTTGAAAACCTGAAGCCAACATACCTACCAGGGTTATCAAATTATTAATTTCCAATTCATGAATTAGAAAACGTGGATTACTCATGGTAAAAGTCTATTTGGCTTAAAAACTCGTAGACAACAGAACTACATAGGTGCTCCGTATACCTGTATTTCTTTGACTTATAAAATCGCACCGCCCCCGTAAGCTATTCTCCACAGTTCGACCCAGTCAACGGACATTTCAGTCTACAAGGCCCTATATATGCTGGTTTATCTGAACGGAGTACACATAGTTTTTTAATTAAAACTTTTACTCCACGATCGCCATTATTTGATCGTTTAAAATTCGACTCTCAGTTCGATCTTTGAAAACTGCCGCGCTCATTGTTTTGATCATGTTTACATTTACATAAACTCAAACAATGCTTTTCAGATCGTAATGTTCGAACAATAAGGACAGTTCACTCAAGGCTACTCCTGGTCTATATAATCGGATCCCATATGCTCTTTACAGTCAAACTTGCTCTCAACCACATGAGCAGCCAGAATATGCTACACGCAACTGATGAAGGAAGCCAATATAAGTTTCCGAAACCGGTCTTGCTAATTTAGCACTGTAAAACAGTTCTTTTCAGAACACTGCAATAAATCAGCATAACCTTTCTAGGATCTTTTTGATCCCACTATCGTCTCTCATAAATAAAGACCACATTAATAGACTCTTTAGTTTTCAACCGGGTTCAGATTCCTCCATGAGACTTAACAAACCAGCACTCGAGAAACGATGTAGAAGGTGCGGACTCGGTAACTTCCATGGCGGCCACTTCGATAAGCTTGCCCCACAAATCAAGTGCTTCGTATTCGCGTGGACGTGAGATGATTGAGGCAGCCCGTAAGATGGTGGGAACTGAAAACGCGGAACTGAGAAAAAGAAAAACATGTGTTCCTGCACTTCCTGCAACTGAGAAAAGGAGTTATGACCCAGAGAAAAAAATCCCACAGCAAGTAAATGGTCGAGTCAAAGAACTAGATCAAAGCTTAATTTCAAGGATTGAAGGAATAAAGGCTCTTGGCACAGGAATATTCGGGACATGCTTCTTGGCCAAATACCGAAACATGAGAGTGGCAAAAGAGTGGAAAAACAACTACAGGACCTCAATGTCAAGCGGCAAGCTTACCATAGCAACAGCTTTGTTGGAAACCATATCAATACTTGCCTAGAGGTACTAGTAAAAGTAACTGATGTATCTGTTTGAAAAAGGGAAAAATACGAATAAAGTACATGTAGGTGCACTCTCTCCAACTACATCAGATTTACGATGTTTTAAATGCATCTTTTGTTTGTTTCTCTCAATAAACAGCCCAATAACATAGAAAAGATATGTCACACAATGGTCGAGGTCATGGAGAAAGAGTGTCCTGAGCTGGTACCCGATGCAACTGACATTGAGCAAAAATACAAGGAGCTGTTTACTCTGTTCAGCATGTGCCACTTTAAATACAACAGTAGCACCCCAAAGGATGACAACGAAATAACGATTTTGGGTAATCATTGTTAACTATGTTTTCATAAAGTTTTCTGTAATTTTTTAAATTTTGTGTTTCCTTTTTCTATACAGAGAACAACATACAAGATTTTACAGACTTCTTCCGCACACATTTCCCATCAGAGACATTCCCCCTGAAATTTCATATGCTTGAAGAGCATGTGGTGGAGTTCATAAGAATGTGGAAGTTTCCTCTGGGCTTCTTTGGAGAGCAGGGAGGTGAATCAATTCATCATGAATTCAACTACCTCAGCCGGCAGCATTCATCAGTACAACCAGCATCATTGCGCCTAAAGAAAATGGTTGAAGAACATTATATAATTGTCTCCCCAAAAGTCAGGCAAATTATTCCGGAGAAGAAAGCACGAAATCTCAAGAGAAAGGCTGTTTGATTTAATTATTTCACTTGTATTGTACTTTGTTGTATTACATTAATCATTATTTAATTATTTGTATCAATTTCTATACGATATTAGGAGATCCTGTACATATAAAATTTCTGGCACAATTAACTCGGCCCGGGTTTGATGAATCGAGTCAAATATTTACATGTAAATTAACCCCAAATAAAAACTCTATTCAACTTCAACTCATTAATTGCTAAACTACAGTACATTGAGACCTCAGAGACGAGTCTAAAGAACCAGGCAATGTCAAGAAAATGTTACAGGCTACAAGCCTACAGACACTGTAGCATGAAATACAGCCGCCTCTATGGCGTCGATAAAGAAAAGTATTGTATAAATTGGAGCGGGTCTCTGCGCGGCGAAAAGCATTCAAGAGATAAACTTACCACGGGAGTAGACTCGATATTCCCACAGCTTCTTGAAATACGCTTCCATTTTCAGGGGAAAACTCCGATTAAGGAGCAATTTAGAATTATCCAAAGCCCACAGTTCGACGAAGGAATAATCAAAGTTCTTGAATTGACCTATTTTAAGACCGCATTTCGCAAGTATTTATCAGAATTTGGCAATCTTTTCGCTGTTCCTTCCAAGCGCCATCTTCTCCCGTTGCTTCAATCATTCTTTTGTCACCTGAAACCCTTCAGCAAGCCGTTTTTGATTGGTTCAAACACAATAGGTTCAATAAGCTAAGCTGTAAACAAAGGCGTTGCCGCGGTTGTTGAGTGGTGTTGCTACGCTGTTAATTCTAATCGCAGGCTCGGATAACTAAATGTCCGCTATGAAAGTGGCGTGCATAATTGATCTCTAGGTATTTTATGTGGGGGTGAGGGGGGGTGAGGGGTGGGGAGGTCAAATTTTCGCGAAAAAAAACTTTGCCTGGCGTATGGCGCAACGATTTGCTTAGTGGAAGACGTCCATTTCAAAGCCAACAGGTACACATTAATTTACTTGTGTAACTTAAATCTCAAAGTGGCACCATTTCTCGAGCTTTTAATGGATTTCGATGCACTACACGGCAATACAACGCTCTTTACCTGTAGATTAGGTTTATTCCATGGAATTTTGCCGTATTTTGAGAAGAAATACCAGAAAATGGCGTTTTTTCTAACCTAACCTCTAGCTCTCAAATAAAGAAATTATGTGATAGATCTCACATAAGTAAATTATGGGATAGAAAGGCCAGAAAAGCCTTAAACTGTCATTTGCCCTTTCAAGAAAATGGCAAAAACACGAGTTACTAGCTTTTAAAGCTAAAGGCACACAAGATCAGGCATGTTTTCACAAAAGGAGCCTTAGAACCTAAGACCCCCTTTTGTGAAAACATGCCCGATATATTTACAGGTACCGCACATGCAAATATAGTTGAGTCTGACCTCGTTGATGAATACAAATTTAGTTATGTATTGTTCGTTTATATTGCTGACAGTTTTCTCATAAATAGTCACAAAATGTATTTCAGTTTGGAAATTGAAACTTTATTGCCGTCTCATCATCATAGCTCGTTGTTTTACACATTCATGAAATATTATTTGGCTAATCCCACATTTATTTAAAATAAAAGGATCAGAAAGAAGATTGCGAATCGAAAGGCGACAACAAGAGAGAGATTGCGAATCGAAAGGCGACAACAAGAGAGAGTATGTTACATCTGCAAATACTCCAAACAAGCCTCCGAAGAAAAATACAACGTCAAGCTCTATACCAAAGGTGAAAGCAAGTTCAAGGCTGTCATTTTATAGTAAACAAGTAAGTTCTAAAACCGTCTTTCAAATTCATGAATAGAAAGTGTACAAATGAGTATGATTTATTTTTTAATACATGCTTTCTTTCATATCAGGCTGCTCAACGCCTTGTCACAAGAGCAAAAGGAATACAGTCTTCGCCAAAACAACTTACCTTCTCTCCTAAAGAGAACATAATGCCATGGTCCAAAGATGAAGATTCTGCCCTTATCCAGTTTATTGCTTTTCACTGAGACTTACAACCAACAAATAATGAATGAACAAGTATGAGGCCAAATCATTATTACTGGCACAAGTCTGGTGAATTTATTTACGAAACTACACCATACGATGTAAGTTCATGAATATCTTTTCAAACTTATTAAGTTAACCTTCTAAAATGATGTCAGCTTTAGTGGCAAGCGCAGGGAGAGGGGGAACGGAGGGGAAATAGGGAGAGGGAAGGCATTATGTATCATTCCTTACATCCCCAAATTATAAATCCATTTTCACTGCCATCTGACATTTGTCAAAATCAACCAATCAACTTCTTTGTTTCCGTCTGACCATTTGCATCTAGATGTGTTTAGTACAAATGAACGTACCAGAACATTTCATGTATAGACAGATTCATTATCCCGATCATCTGAGCCCGGTTGTTCAAACTAAGGGTAAGTGCTACCCCTGGGTTGAATTGCTGAACCCAAGGTTTAGCTGTATAGATTACAATTAGAGATTTAGCGTTATCCTGCCCTTGGTTTGAACAACTAGGTCCTGCCTAATGCCTATACCGTACCCTTGAGTATTGCCTTTATTTAGTTTCGAGTACCAGCTTGAAAACAATGCACTGGATCCTCTGGAGAGCTGTCACCTTTCTCCTTTCAAACATGTTAGGTACATTTTCATGATAAACAGTATTTTTTACATTGTTTCCACCCCAAAGTAGATAATCACAGTGAATTCTGTATGTTTTAGAAACTTGGTACAGACAAATTGGGGACAAGGTGAAAAATGAGTTAAGCAATGAAAGGAGTGACCGAAAAAACATATATGGAATAGAAAGGCTTCGCAAAGTAGCCAAATGTGTACAAAGGGGGATAGTTTGCTGGGAGCCTCCCCCAGCAGGACAGGATGAAGTCTCCAGCCAAGCACATACTCTGTGGATGCAAAAAGATAGCAGGAAGAGAGAACCGAATATGTCACTTGTGTCAAAGAAAATGTCACTGTCATATCGTTTCAGGAGGCGATATTTAAATGGGGGCCAATCAACAACAGGTATGTATGTACAATGTGTATACAGTATTGCAAAGAGAGAAGTTTTGTGATGGGTGATCTGACAGTGTTAAGAGTACTATACAAAAACTATAAACAACTTCAATCTAAAATCAACAAGAGGCCCTGATTGGCCTTAACTCGGGCCACCTATAAATAGGTTAATACATGGAGTTCTAGCATATTTTTGAGTCATACATGGTTTGTGCTAGGGGACCGGATAATTGATTCACTTCTGATGCTTGTGATAATTTATATATAATGGAATGGACCTTTTGCAGGAATGCAATAATGTGGCTGTACTAGATGGCAAACAAATATTTAAAGGCACTTGTACGAGATTGGTAGTGTTATTAGCAAAACCTGTTTGTAAATGCTATTTTCCACCTTCTTACAATTCTCAACCTCCAAAGGTGGTCACGGTCACTTACAGGAGCTTCTAATTACAAAGTTTTACTAAAAATTAAAACCAGGTTGCATAAGGGTGGTCGCTGAAGGGACTGGTCAGAAATTATCAGGGGAAGGAGTTGTGAAAGGGGTTGATCATATTTTTTTGAATCCCCAAAACTGGAGGGTCATAAATAATGGGCAACTGAAAAAGGATTGGTTATAAGGGAGAAAGGGTCAAAATATTTCATACTAATTATCCAGGGAGGGTACGTTATACAATTTTAGACTTTTTATCTCCACCCCACCCCCTCCCCCTTTGCCTCTTCCCCTTTGAACCTCCCCTGCTAATTTTTTACCAGTCCCTAATGTTTAATAAAATATTGTGTGCATTGATTTCATGCATGTAGACCACTTGGAAAATAAAATTAACTTTATTTAAAGAGGGTAACACCAACTAGTACACACATAGAAATGCGTAGCCTCCCTCACAGTCGTTTTGCGGGGGAGGCTAAGAAACGTGTGGCCCTCCTGGTAATTAAAAAATCAAAACAAATGTAGAACATGATTTAGATTAATATCAATTAAAATATGTCACTAATTAAGCTAAATATTGTCTGTTCGTGACTGTAATAATAATATCAGTATACAAGTGAATGCATATAAAATATATTATTATCACTTCAATTCGTTATCTGAAAACATAAAAACATAAATACTTCTGAAATACTATAAAAGTAGATTGGACGGATTGGAGGATCAGTAATATGCCCCCAAGAGAGAAATGCACAGAAAATCCCATTGTCCCAATTTCAAAACCTAAATTATTCTATTTTTTAGTATTATACAATTTTCTGATGGTGGTCATTCCATTTTTCAAGTCAGCTCTAATTAAATTTTCTTTTTTCTTCTTTTGACAGTCCAACATTTGTCTTCTTTCTTCGGTATTTCAAGTTGACTTTTTCAACATATTTTTCAGGGCAACAGTGTTCGCTTGGTAAATAAATCTCCAAACCCAATTCTATTTATGATTGTTCTAATCAGTTCCAGTATCTGTGTATAGCTCTACCAATTCCAAACCTGCCCATCCCCCAAGGGTGGGGGGCATAAGTGAGGTATTTGACTGAGTTTTTGTCCCAGGGGTGTGACATTTTGGAGCAAACAAAAGTTGGCAGGGTGGGAAATTCATTAATTGTAGAAAGAGAGTCAAAATAGCGAATTTGATAAGAGATTTGCACCCGTACCAAAGCCCCACCATGGAGCATTTGACCCCACAGTGGGGCATTTGCAACGTTCTGATGCGCCACAAATATCCAGGGGGAGGGGGAGGGGAGGGGCAGGTTTGGAATTGATAGAGCCATAACTTATATAATTGTACTCTCCAGTATGGCTTTACACAACAAATCCTGCTCTTCTTTTGACAGTTTCACATCCAATTCAATTTTAATTCGGTATTCTCGGTTTGGGAATACCCCACCACTTGGTTCATTAATAATGCATTTTCTCAAATTCTCATACAAACCCTCTAAAAACAAATCTTACCCAATTTCAACTCCAAATCATTCATAGAACGAGTCTAAATACACCTGATAATTTTGCACAATTTGTAAGGGCTTTTCAAGTGATCTTTCGAAGTGGTAGGGTATTCTGCAATCTAGCCATGTAAGGGTAATTCGTAGTAAATTCGAATGTCCTCTCTGTATCTTCCGAGTTCTGTTATTGTTTTGACGATCGATTTTAACTTTTTCTTCTTGGTCTCTATAAAGTCACATACAGTTCAACTTATGGACGATTTCATTTTCAGTTCGAATTACTGTCACCATTACACTTACATGTAATATAATTCTAAAAGTAGGGAACAAATAAGATTTGTATGCGTAAATAAACACAAATATTTCAACCTCACCAGTTCTGATTTCCGTTCGCGTTCAAAGACAAGGGTCAATCACTATTCACTTCCAGGTTTTGTGACTCTTGAGTTGAAGTCTTTGTAAAGCTCGGCATTGGTTGACTGGTGTAGTCAAGACTTCCCAGTTGTATAATCTCAAGAGTATTTCAGGAGAGTAATTGGCGGGGTAAACACACAGCCAACATTACAAACAATCAATTTAAATCCCTCACGATCATTGACCTCCTCACAGTGTGTGATCGTAATGAAGAGCATTTCAACAATATCAACACCGCAACACTGCAATCCTATGGTATTAAGATGCAGCAGTTAGGCATTTTCTTTCCGTTTCCGTGGATTATTGGACCAAAACCATCGAAACCAAACCATCACTCCTCCTCCGGCCGGCCAGA
This sequence comes from Actinernus sp. WN-2022, assembly GCA_030867875.1. Taxonomy (NCBI): domain Eukaryota; kingdom Metazoa; phylum Cnidaria; class Anthozoa; order Actiniaria; family Actinernidae; genus Actinernus; species Actinernus sp. WN-2022. The sequence goes on along the minus strand of JAOWCC010000055.1, from coordinate 966,289 downwards.
CTGCATGTAGCGGACTGTAGTCTGTACCGTGTACGATAATCTTGGATCGCCACATCCCTTTCGTAAATGTAAGAATTTTCCATTGAAAGCCCCTAAAAGTCCTGTCAGCCCTAAAATAACTGAACATCTTGGTATTTCATTCGAAGAAACCTTTGGTTTCAGCAGAATGGCCACGAATCTTCGCTCCGTTGCTGACTTGGTAACCAAGATCGGGCGGGTGTCGAATCTGATTGGTTGATCCTATCACGTGTTGGGAATCGAACAATGGGCTCCTGTGTAATCTGATTGGTTGCTGGCGCATTTCAGCGACACAAAAATAATAATAATAATAATAAACGGCTTGCATTTTCTGACTCGTGCCTCGGCCGAAGGCCTGGCCCGAGTAATTAAGCCTTGACTTTAAAATAGTAAACGTGATTGAAAAAGAGAAACCTTCAGTTGCAAATTGCTACCATATCATGAAGAGATGTGGGATCACTGTCAGTAGTTTTGGTCAAGCTGATGCACCTAACAGTGCTCATCAGCAGATTGTGCGAGTCAAATGCTTGCTGACAATCGGCCAGAACAAAGGTGGTACCCTGCTGTCAAGCCAAAAGGATAATCACTGAAACACTAAGTTGTTAAACAGTACTAAAATGAGATAATAACAATAATATTTTCATGTACTTTTATTGCACAAATTACAATAAATATCTTCAAATGTGACAATAGCTCACTTCCGCGATATGCTTTACTTGTCACGCACAAAGGTTTCAATACGAGGCTCCGTGCTAAATTAAATTTATTATTTTCTCTATTAAGATATGTCATTAAAATTATCTTAAATTCAATTCAAAATTTCACCAGCAGCCAGTTAATAATAAGGGAGTGATGCTGCAAAATTTAAGACCACAGCAGACAAGTCTATAAGCAGCTGCATTTTGGACATACAATTGTACATGTAGGTACTCCGTAGAGCAGTTCATTGCAGTAATAGACGCAACTCATAATAAAGGCATGAACTAGTGTTTCTGTTGTTTCTCATGCGAGGTATTTTCTAATAATTGAATAATTATTATGAAAAAAGGCTGCTTTATGTAATGCCATTGTCATAATTATTATTATTATTATTATTATTATCAAACCAAGAACCAAGGTTCCTGATGTAGGAAAACTATGACAAGTCTGGTCACAATTACGAAATGCACTGCAATGCACTATACTATTTTCTCAATGTTATATACCCGAATTTGTAGCGTACAAACTAAGTGGCACTTAGAAATTTTGGTGAACAAGTACGCTTCCCTCAGTTATATAAAAAAAATTGGCTCCACAAAGACTCAAACCGAGACTATCCCTTACACCACAAGGGATTTGTTGTCAACAAGCGCTTTTTTAGAACATTTATGCTGCATGCTGTTTCATTAGCAGGTGTTACTTCATTAGACCCCAGATCCTGCTCTCTGTTAAGTTTTTAGTGCAGTGCATTCTTCTGGTGGATGTAATCTACCCATTTAAAACATGTTTATGGGGGAAATTTAAAAACATTATTTTTCTTATTTTAGGTGCAAGATAAAAATGCTGCCACTGGTATTGCTGCAAACCTTTTGGAACTTGTCCCTAAAGTTCTAATGGTAGCAGAAAATAGAAAACTGCCTTCTAATGAAGTAAAGAGTCTTCTGGATTGTTTAATTCCATCTGAGGTTCTAGATCACACAGAAGAACCAAATGCATGTACTTGTTACATGAAATATATTTCATAGATATATCTATACATTATTGACAAAATACCAGTGTATATTTCTTTCTAAAAAGTGACATATTAACATGTGAATATACATTAATTTGTAGCACTGTTGAAAATATGACTGGCTTTTAGAAATTTCTAGCCTTTTAGTAACAGATCAAATATAAGCATCTGGCTTTGGAGACCCGGTAACGGCTTCCTGTATCTTCGACGCATGCCAGGTCAGCTGTCTCAAGAAATAAGTCATTTAGCTACTGCAGTCAGTACAGCATTGTACAGCGGTAATCCAATAAAACAAGATGGCGAGTTTCAATGTGCCATGTTTCAATATTTTCGGAGGTTTACGGTATGATAGCAGGAGCGTATCCTGATGTTTTTGGCTTGTAAGGCCATCTCACAATTTTGTGTACAGCAGAGGGCGTTGGACTCGAGTGTAAAAGGGATTATAATAGAACGACTGTTAAGCCAGGACAGATATGCGTCTGGATAGAATACATAACAATTGGGCATCCACTTGTGTTTTTCCTGTGGATACTTCATTACCTCGCATTCTAAATTTCAGGGGGATGGAAAATGCAAGTGGTGTGGCCTTTAGAGGAGCATATAGGAAGGTGGGGCATTTGAGGGTCTTTACCAAAGCTCCGTTCCTTTGCTTGACAGCAACAGCAAGTGTGGCAATAAGGAAACAGTTCTAAAATTGCTGCATATGAATAACTCACGGATAATAAAACCTTCCCCAGAGAAGCCCAACATTACTATCAAAGCGAGTAATGCAGGAAAGGAAATGGACGACTCATTTGCAGGGCTGCTAACAGAGTTAAGGGAGAAATTGGAGCAAACTCGAAAAAAACCAATAGTATACTGCTAGTCAATCAAGGATTGTAGTGAGCTGTACTCAATATTCGATGACAGACTTTGTACTGGGAATGAAAAATGTGAGCTGTTTGCTATGTATCATAGCCAAATTCCAAAAGACATACAGAGCCAGGAGGCAAAATCAGGGTGATAATGGCTCTGGAGAGCCTCTTGAAACAAATCCTATTCCATCGGTCTCACAGAGACATACCAGTGGATTTTTTATAAGGGAACATGTTCCTTATTTATTAGATTTTGTTTTCAGTCATATATTTCCGAATTTTCAGCTTTGGTCAGCGAAATCATTACTAGAGCCTGTACTGGAGTTAGCCGACTACTTGATCGTAAATCCTACAGTTTATCCAAACAAGGGCCTTTCCACATTAGCTTGTTCCGACCGCTTGACCTAAATGGCATGAAATTTAAAGGTGAGAAGAGCTGAGCCTTTTGCCAATCTTCATCGACATCGGACACGTACAACATTTAAAGCACATTGCTTTAACTGAAGACTCGAGTACGCGGTACACGCGCGGCCCGGTACATCCAAATCTCCCAGTTTCTCAGTCTTATAGTCTTGGTTTTCGCTCAATGTACATGGACAATGCTGAGACAATTAAAGTAAGTGAAAGTGAAATGTTGTGCTGATATCTGCATGAGCGGCTGTAAAGTAGAAACCTATTTCATAAATGTTTCTTTGCTAATGAATGAACTATTCAAGTGCCGCTGGGTGCTCAGAAAACTGATTGATATTTTTTTTACCCAGCATATCCAATGACGATTAACCGAAGTCAAGGGGCTTTTAAAATGACACAAACTGGCAGAAATTCAGGCTAACAAACAATAACATTATACGGATTCGATGCTTCAAATTTGATTTCAAATTTGCATATTGGCGAGTCAAATGTGCCTGAGTGTGGAGAACGCATGGACCTTGAACACAAATAGTTTTACAAATAGAATGTGGCAAACAGTACTTCAGCATTTCAAACCAGCATTTTGGCAGGGACAACCTTCCATTCTAGCTCCTTTCTTTCGACTACACGTGTTCTTGCATGCACAAGCAAAGAACTCTAAACAGTAAATCAGAAATATTACAAAGTCGATTTCCTTGCCACACGATCTGTATTGCTGGAAGTGGAACTTGGTCTAAAAGTTGGTTCGCTTGATCGAGCATGAGATCTATTGCTAGCATCACGTCGAGGAATCCGTAGTAATTCCGCTCATTCTATTGTATTTCTTCAAGTATAAAGGCAACCGATCTCGGCCATTCAGTTGAACCCGTAAACTCTATTTATAAACAGCCCGATATCACATTTCTGATTGGCAGCTGTCCAATTTCAAGTAGTTTCCCATATGAAAACAATAACAGTGACTCGCAATGCATCTTGGTTGAATAAGCTCCTTTAATGATGGCAGTGTATGATTGGTTTGGTGCTCAATCAAGTGATCCAGAGAAATTCCAACTATGCTTCCCATATGGACCACAGTTGGTGCCAAGTCAACATGCGCACGAAGCAGACAAATACACTTTAAGTATTGTGCCCACTGAGTGCAATCCATGATCAAACTGTAGTTTATAGGATTTGGGAAGGTTTTGAGTAGCACTACAGACACCATACAAAATGTGTCTCCATCTCACTCCACCCTTTGTGAAGAAATTGACTTAACCTATTTGAGTAATGATCCAGCATGGGAGCTGTTTCCAGATGAAAAATGTGTTACTGAACAAGTACCAGGGGAGTTTGTGAAGGATAATCTTACAGCACATTGAGTTAAATATAAATTGCTCTTCAATTTAGGCATCTGATAATAAGGCATATTGTATTCCAAAACATGCTACAGCAGTATTTCTTAATCTACATGTAGCAGTTAGTTTTTTTTATAGCGACCGGTTCTCATTCACCTAGAGCTAGGGTTCACAGGTTAACAAGAAGTGACCTGACCTGTGACCTGACCTGTACTTTACACCCGCCGGTTACTGGGCAGTTCCCTCACTGGCATACATCATTCGTGCCAATTTCAAGAAGCACAATATCGGGTTTCAATTAACGCCCGTACTGTAGCCAGGTCCCGTGAAATTAGTTAGTCACAGTTCTACCCCCAACGTTTCAAAATGTCAAATATGGATAAAAATAGCTGCCGATTTATTAATTACCACTAAGTTTAGCTGACATGGCTCTGAAAGTTGAAAGCCCTGTAATACAGCTATACCCTGGGTGCCAGAGGTTCTACTGCCCTCTCTAAGCCAAAGTTTAGGCGCGAAGGATCGAGCGAATCGACAAGGCTTGTAGTCTCGTCGCTTCGCTCCTCCATGGCGGCGCTTCATGCCTTTTGTGTTAGAGAGGGCAGCAGAACCTCTGGAATCCAGGGTAATAAAGGTACTGCAATTCAAAAAAATATTTTCAGATAAAGTCCCTGATTTATTGGTTTTCACTGGCGATGGAAGCGACGGAAGGATAAGCAGAAGCATAAGAAACTTATGTTCTAGTGAAAATTAACACGACGGAAGCATATTTACATACGCTAGCCTAAGGACATGCAGATTGAAAGAAAGCTTTATTCTGGAAGCAGTCATACAATTGCCGCCCCTCTTGTGGACACGTAATGAATGCACAATAGTTTTAACAATTTTGGAGGTTGTTTCATTAATACAGACACAGAAGCTCTCTTCAAGAGGTGGAGCTGTTGAAGAAGGGTTACGAACCAATATGCTGTCCAGGTGATGGAAATGGCCTCTACAATGCTGTCTGCATTTCCCTAAATGGAGACATGCAACTCAGTACTCTTTATCGGGCACTTTCATTCATACATGGAGTGTTGTACGCTAAAGAGATAGAACAATGGGTAAGTAATACTATGTTAGCATATACGACCCAGTTGCTGGCAAACTCATCATCTGATTGACTTAGCCAAGTTGATGTTCTTAAACTAGGAAAAAGCACTCAAACCTTGTTCTCGGGCTTCAATATTTGTTTTTAAAAAATCATATGTCTGTGGGCAACTATCAGCCGATAGTCCCTCGACAGACACACTATTGTTATTAATAATAGTTCCTTGACAGACATACTCTTTTGTTATTAATAATGGTTCATTTACAGACACTTAATATTGTTATTTTATAATTATTAGTTCCTTCTCCTCAATTAACTGACAACAGACACATACTAGGTGGGGATTTAATTTTTTAAATGCTCCAATGTAAGAAAACCCCCACCCCCTGGGTACTTTATGCAGTCAAATGGGTCCAAATCCCCAGCTTTAGCACAAATTTATTTCTTGTCTTATGTAAAAATGTGTTTTTATAGCGCTAAAACTAATGTGAATATTCTGAGTCTTGATTGTGGAGAGTTCTCATGTTTAATGAAATGTAAAACAAAATACTGGTGTGGTTACATAAACAGCAAATTCAAAATGGAACATTTCATAGTATTATGTAGCCTATGAAATATATTTTCATATACTAGTAGTGTAAGCACAACAACGTAAAGTATACTTGGCTTTTTTGTTATTAATTTCAACCCAAATGGTATCACAATCATCGTCGGTTATACTAAGGTCAGGTCTTTTACTGACATCCAGTGATTTACTAGCATAAATGGCTACACCCCCTGCTGCTGAATTAGTTGGTTGGGTGAGCAAATCATAACCTTCCAAATTATTGCTGATTTTAAATCCTAAGGTAATACGATCTCTAGTCTCTGTAATTCCAATTATTTGAAATGGCAAAGCCAACACGGAAAGAGTGGCTTGAAGGTTATCAAAATAGGCATCAGGAGAACAATCACATTTACAGTTCATTTGCAGACACTTGATATTGTTATTTTATAATTATTAGTTCCTTCTCCTCGATTAACTGACAACAGACACATACATGTAGGAGGTGGTCCTGACAGATATCCGCACTCACAATATTTATTGTACATGTACGTCTCTACACGCTTTAGGTAACATGAGATGCAATCACACACTGTGCTAAATGTACTCTGCTGCATATGAAAAACAAAACAAAAAATATGTAGTGAAAAGTGAAAACGTATTTTCTCAGCCAAATGCAGGAATACTAACAATTGAAAAATTGTTTCCAGGGAATATGTAATTTCAAAACAATTTCACTGCGTGAAAACAGTTATTTGCAAAGCCTTCCAAATTCAAACAGACGCAGATCCCAAACTAAAATATGCGATTCTAAATGGCAATCTCTTCAATCCATTCAAGTCAGATGCCCCTTTCAACTTATGCACGAGTAAAGCCGACATAGATTGTCTGGTGGCAGAGTTCGAAAGCGCACTCTTGAAATTAAAAGACAAGCCAATTCTCAATCGCAAAACAGCTACAGAAACCGTGGAAGATGTCACTGAAGCAAGTACGAGTGCAGAGTCTATTGCAGACTCCCTGGGCCCATTTACCAAACAAATCCGGTTGTCAGCCCAAAAAGCCAGAAAAACGTCTCTTGTTCAACCTCAAGCATTCAGGGAGCAAGAAATCTAAGCCGTCCTCAGAAGCAGACATCTTGCGAAGAGTGTCTTGTTGATAGTAAGTGACGATTATATACTTCCTTTCAGCCACTGAGTAACAGATTAAGTTTATCGAAGCTTAGAGTACCTTGCGGCTTCGAATTAAGGTTATACAAAATTATGTCAGTCAACCGCCAACAAATTCTGAACACCATTTTAAGGGTAATCTTCGAGAATTCGCATTATTGTGTTTAATTGTAAAGATGGATCTCCAATTTATCAGCTAACAGTAAATTTTCAATTATCAGTTAACAGTTTAAAATACCTTTAATATTTGTCAGTCGACAGTTAAATTTTAGGCCGTGTGAGTCAGTTGTCAGCACTATTGTATATATACTACTGTATATTTAATTTAAGTACCTGCATACAACTCTCTTTTTGCCAGCGATACATGCGTTAGGTGGCCAATAGCCCAGGCAATTCAAAGCCGTCCTAGCAAAGGCTGCATTCATTAGTATGTATGTTGTGGTTCAATTGTATATCTGGTTTAATTGTTTTGGACATTTTAGAAGGGGGATCTTAAAATTTATTGAAGATGGGCTGAGGGGTGTACATGTATTTTTATGTGTGTCAAAAAAAGACCTACATTTAAAATAGTAGAACGGCTAGATGCACTAAATTAAGTTAGGAAATGCTAAAAGGAATTCACTTCCGATAACGTAAAATTAAAAGACAGAACTGGAGCCCAAAACCCCCTTAAAATCAGTCATTAGGACATGCAGATTGAAAGAAAGCTTTATTCTGGAGGCGGTCATAAAAATGCCCCCCTTGTGGACACGTAATGAATGCACAATAGTTTTAACAATTTTGTAGGTTGTTTAACTAATACAGATACAGAAGTTGTCTTCAAGAGGTGGAGCTGGTGAAGAAGGGTTACGAGCCAATATGCTGTCCAGGTGATGGAAATTGCCTCTAAAATGCCGTCTGCATTTCCGTAAATGGAGACATGCAACTCAGTACTCTTTATCTGGCACTTTTATTCATACATGGAGTGTTGTATTCTAAAGAGATAGAACAATGGGTAAGTAATACTATGTTAGCATAGACGACCCAGCTGCTGTTTATTGGCAAACTCATCATCTGATTGGCTGCAAGTAGCCTGCTTGCCCCCTCCTACTCCCACAATAATGGCTGTTCGCTGTCTTTTGTCTCCGTTTTTGCTGTTTGCCGTAAAATGTGGTACTGATCATCACTCGATCTTGCTGTTTTTCTTTCTAGTTCAGACTGAACAAGAATGTAAGGGATTCCCCAGATGAATGCTGTTCATTTATGCACTCGTATGGAAGTAATACGACTAAGCAACTCATGGTACGTGAGTGCATAATAAAGGAAGCAAAGAAGACCCTTGACTTTGGTTTATTTTCTGGTAAGTACACTTAAGATATTTAAGTGACTAACAGTACAAGAGTAATGCATTTATCAATTGAAATCCCATGGCAACAAACATAGAACTTATAGATCATTTAAAACAGCTACCGAGTTAGAAACATACGTCAATTATTATTATTATGACCCTCAAATGTCGAATCCGTATTCCTAATGCTTGCCGGCAGGCTATTCCATTGCTTACGAGCCGCTATAGAAAATGCCCTATCGCCATATGTTGTAGTAGATGAACTAGGTACGACTAGAAGGCCTTGAGAGGCAGAGCGTAGGGAACGCCTTGGAACGTAAGGTTCCAGTAGACCAATTAAGTATGATGGAGCGCAGCTATTAATAGTTTTTAAAGTAGTGAGTAAAACTTTAAATATTATCCTATATTTAACGGGGAGCCAGTGTAATTTGTGAAGACAGGAGTTATATGATCTCCGAGTTTAGTTCTCGTCACTAATTTACACTGTAAAACCCAAACATCATTTCAATGCTGAGAAAGACGTATGGCTCCCACTGGAAAATCCGACTCGGCCAAATTACATTTGTGTACACTGAACGGTATACCAGTGGAGGCATATTACCGTCCCTAAAATGTCTCACAAAAGGATTTTTTATGGTTTAGTATCATTTTAAACTGAACAACTAGCATTCTAGCCTTGACGGTTGCCGGATATAAAACAATTAAGAGTTGCCTGTGGAGGAGGCTACCAGCATTCTAACATGAGAGGACTGATATGCTCGCTTGAGTTTCTTCGCCGTTTTCAATTTCAGTTCCAAAAGCGTGAAACGGGGAGAGGCTACTACTCGTTTATATGGGAACATCGTGTGCAACACTGGTTTCACACATTTCCTTTGACACTTTGGTTAAGCTTCGGAGAGGTTGCGACAACTGAAACGTTTTGTTTAAGAATCAAAGATGGTAAACTATCAAATGAGAGATGAAGTTCCATTAGAATATCTGTGTGGCGTTTGGTAAGAGTTTGTATTCCTCTTATTACCAAACCAAACCATTGCTGAAGCAGTACTTCTTATCTTGCAGTGGTAAACTTATGACAGATCCAGTAGTTCCTAGCGGTGGCCATACTTTTTGTAAGCCATGCGTGGAAAGAATTCGAGGAGGTGTCACAACTAAGCATTGCCCGGACTACAGATCGCCACTATCTAATATTCAGCAGAATTATGGTGCTACAGCTGAAAGCCCAATGCTCACTTTGCGGCACACAAGATGCCCTGGATGTTAACGTTGACCATTGTTGTCAAGAAGCGGATGTAAACTGTCGTAATCTAGGGTGCACTAAGAGTTTCAAGAGAAAAGCAAAGAAAGTAATGAAATGGAATGTCCCTACAAGCTAATCCCAGTGAACAGCATGGACGTAGCACTGCACCACGAATACCACTGCTCTGAGCGAGATCTACATTATCCTTTGGCGTGTAAGGAAAAATTGAAGAGGTCTGTATGTAAATTTTACTTATTAATTTACTTTCGGTGGTGAAATATTATCCATTTTGATAAATCGATCAGAAAATATAGCAGAGTTGAAAACTAGTAGTACAGTATATAGCGCTAGATGGCTGCTTTTATTATGCTCCTGATTTTCTTGGCCTTTGCGCCCTCTTCACCTACAATATGGCCAGCAAAATTACATCAGTCCATTGGTAACTACTTCGTTCATGGATACTTCGACCAAGTTCTTCCAAATAACTTCTTATACTCGTGGTTTAATCGAGTGAAATTCGTCGCTACTCGAACACGTGGAGAGAGAAAATGTCATTTCGCTTTCGCAGTCACCAAGTCCAGTAAACATGGTATTTTCTCCATTCATGTACCTGGAAATGATATATATTACAACTTGACCATTCATATGGATGTAGAACCTAATCCGGGTCCCGTACTTCGCTCAAAACCACTATACACCGAACAAGAATGCTCAACCTCGAATGCTAATTACGTGACGCCATTATCATATTCGCGTAACCAACTACTCTCTTTACGTCGTCTTAGCTATTCGACTAAATGCCTCACTCCTTCACTAATACAGTCTTTAAAAGATTTGCAGCTTCTTAAATACAGAGGGAAACCATCAGGGAAAAGACGGCAACAACTGCGATCAAAACAAGACAACCTTCAGAATATTATTCCAGTACGCATAACGCAAACAGAAACGACAAAAGATCACAACCACAGAGGTGTGAACTTGAATAATTTAACCTCCCTCCAGCAAGCGAAATCTACAAAGACCAACAGCAACTCTCTCTTCGTTCCTTCTTTAGCATTATCTAACGTTATGAGTCTGGCACCAAAGATTGATGAAATACGTGTGTTTCTCTCCGAAAAGAACGTTGATATTTGCTGCCTAACAGAAACCTGGCTAAAAGACTCCATTGACGACAACGTACTCAACGTAAACAATTACACCATTGTTCGTAAAGACAGAACTCATGCTCAACATGGAGGTGTATGTGTTTACATAAAAGATACGATAAAGTTTATCGTCCTACGAGAATACGAAGACCCTACTGACAATTTGGAAGTTTTATGGATTAAACTACAACCTTGCCGCTTACCGCGTAACGTCAACAACCTCATAGTTGGAGTTGTTTATCATCCTCCAGCGTCAAACGATAAACATCTAATAAACTATCTTCTGGATTCACTTTCAAGAATTGAATGCTCCTTTCCAAATGCTGGCCTTATACTTACTGGCGATTTCAATCGCGCAGATGTCTCTCAACTGTTAAACCAATTCCGAATGAAGCAAATAATAAATTTTTCGACCCGAGGCGAAAGAACTTTAGATCTCATTCTAACTAACTCTGCTAAATACTACAAACCACCTGTGAAATTTCCGCCCTTTGGTCTATCAGACCATTTCACAGTCGCGATTCTTCCTAAACAGCGCACCAAGGAAACTGTAACTGCAAAGAAAACAGTAATCGTCAGAGATATGAGACCAAGCTCAAAACAAGCTTTTGGTCGTTATATCAACTCTATAGATTGGTCATCGCTGGATTTCCTTGATAACGCTCAAGAAAAACTAACCCATTTTAACAAGCTTATCCATATTGGCTTAGATACGATAATGCCTTTAAAAACTGTCAAGTTTCATAGAAACGACGCTCCTTGGATCACTAGCAACTTGAAATCACTAATCCATCATCGACAGAAAGCTCTTAGTCAAAACAATTATACCCTTTTTAATTTTTATCGAAACCGTGTAAACCGAGAACGCAAACTTTGTAAATCCAACTACTACCAAGCCAAGGTTAAAGACCTCCATGGAACAGATTCAAGTAAGTGGTGGTCCGAGTGTCGGCGCATTTGTGGTATGACAAAGTCCCCTAAAGATCTGGCTGCAAAGTGTTTGCCAGATGTTTCACTTACTGTCGAGAACAAAGTGGCTCTTGCAAATGAAATTAATCACTGTTTCCTTGAACCTCAACATGACTTTAAACCCCTTCCTGCTACCTACCGCTTGGATACATCTAGCCACTCAATCCCAACTGTGTCCCTGGAGGCGGTAGCCACAAAGCTTAGCGCCGTTAACCCAACAAAGGCTGGAGGCCCAGACAACATCCCAAACTGGATTTTGCGAGATTTCTCACAAGAACTAGCTGATCCTGTGTGTGCAATAATTAACTCCTCCCTTCAAGAAGAAGTCCTACCGGATGTTTGGAAACACGCCAACGTTACGCCACTGCCTAAATCTTCAAAAATCGATGATTTTTCTAAGGACCTTAGACCTATTTCTTTAACACCGACGCTGTCTAAAATAGCCGAAGACTATGTAGTCCAGATTCACGTTAAGCCGGCAATCCTGGATCATTTAGGGTCAGACCAATTTGGCTGTATTCCAAAATCATCTACTACACACGCCCTAATCAACATGCTTCACAACTGGTCCAAAGCCACTGACGGAACAGGTGCTGACATTAGGGTCTTTGTCTTAGATTACAGAAAGGCTTTTGACTTAATCGATCACACCCTACTTATCACTAAACTATCTAAATACGGAATAAATCCTTTTATTGTAAATTGGATCTGCGATTTCTTAAGCAATAGACTGCAGAGAGTGAAACTCGCTCAAGATTGTTTTTCTGAATGGGAGTCTGTGCCTGCTGGAGTCCCACAAGGGACAAAGCTTGGACCTTGGCTGTTTATTGCTATGATAGACGACCTCCAAGTCCCCTCTGCAAATGGAACTTTTAAATATGTCGATGACACCACTATCTACGAAGTAATTAATAAAAAAGAAACCAGTTTGGCTCAGACGCCCATAAATGAAATTCAGAAATGGTCCACAGAAAACAAGTTCCAGTTACATCCAAAGAAATGCAAGGAACTCCGTATTTCTTTTGCGCGCTCGGAAAGATTTCATAACCAAGTCTACATTAATGAAGCTCCAGTTCAGCCTGTAAAGTCGATCATGATCCTTGGTGTAACAATACAAGACGATCTTAAGTGGAACTTGCACACTGATATCACCATAAAGAAAGCCTCAAAAAGACTGTACTTCTTAATACAACTGAAGCGTGCAAACGTTCCAACTAGTGAACTACTCCAATTCTATATAGCCTGTATTAGGTCCGTTTTACTCTACGCATGTCAAGTCTTTCATTATGGTCTGCCAGAATATCTTAGCCTTTCTTTTGAGCGTGTTCAGAAAAGAGCAATGAGTATTGTCTATGGTTACGACGTATCATACACACGCGCTCTTGCTCTTTCTGGTCTTCTCAGTTTATCTTTACGTAGATCAGAGCTCTGCCACACTTTATTTCGAAAGATTTCTTCCAATCATAAAAGTAATTTATACAATCTATTACCACACAATGTAAGTAATTCCACCCCTAACCTACGTCAAAAGAGACCCTTTACTCTTCCGCTCTGTAAAACAAATAGGTTCTCTAATACCTTTATAAACTCAAGTGTCAAATATTATAATTCGAATTATAAATGTTAGAATTAGCGACCAAGTGAAATATACGTTAGTGTGTATATTAGCTACTTTTACTCTTAATCAATACCAATTATTTGTTTTTCTCATTATTGTAAACCTTAGTAATTCAGTTTATGACTGCAATTTTGGTTAAATAAACTATCTATCTATCTATCTATCTATCTATCTATCGAGATCTAATATTAGTTACTACTTTACTTAGTCATGTACCACTAGTCGAGAGCTGTGGTGGTGAACGTAGTAAATAATTTGCCTCGTATTTCGGTTCCTGTTCAGGGTGTGGGTTATGGGTCTCGCCCATACTCCTCGAGTTTTCCGGTTTAATCACTGTGCTGTTCCATGCTGTTTTATACAAGTGCTAAGACGAAATGATTAACAGAAATGCAAATTGCTCAATACTGACCTATTTTCTCCCTCTAGAAAATATATCGACACATGTTTTCACTCGAACATATAAACGATTTTCACGCTGCCAAGTTAACTTACACTTCTCGAGGAATTTTATTGTATTTTGGATTTCAGAGCAGTGTACATGTCACATACGTAATTGTAGAATACAATTGGTATCCGACCAAATTATTCTAGCCACTGTTGTATTACGATTTACGGCAAAATAAAAGACGTGAAATTGCAATGTTTACTGCTTGTGGTAATTATTACTGCTACAAGTCGCTGTTTGGCGCTATCGCATATATTTCTGACAAAAATTAGAACAGCCAGAGCAAACGATAGGGCTCTGGATTATTTATAGTAAAAACAAACCCCACGTTCGATATAGATGCAACTGGCATTTATCACGAACACTGGATTTGATCCGTGACTGCTCGTGGTATTGCTAAAATTTACATTTTAATGTGTAACAACATAAATAGTGCCAGAGGAAATGTCAGCGCACTGTGCTCCCACTTTTTATTTGGTACCGTGAAAAACTGACATTCACATTGGTGGTCGTGCCCAAGTACCGTGCCAGGGCAATAAGTTTTTTTATGAATGCTATAACCGCCATCCAAACCAGAGTTCACAACATGCTCGAGGGTCCAGCGGTGCTTGTGGCGCTTGGGCACAAGTAGTAGAACTTTATTTAAGTGTCGTTAGATCTAATTGGGGACACTAAAGTACTAATGTGAATGTAATTTTTTCACGGTAACCCGGTTCCTCTGGCACGATTGCTGGGCTCGAACAAGATTTCATCAGTCTCTATGGACTTTTGTCACAAAACAAAGTTTTTTATATTCCTGGGATTAAACATGGCCGCTGTGTGAATAAGGTCCATGCGACTTTAAACCCACGGCAAAAAATGAAATCTGCGGGTGCAAAGTGGACTACAGATGAAACAATTGAGCACTTGGGCACCATTGCGTCTAAATAACATTCCTTCTAGCGCTCGAGCACAGCGACCCTGCACGGTAAATAAGGCCGCGAAAATCCATTGAAACTATATAGAGATTACTTAATGGGAAGTGCTGGCGTATGGTATTTACGCACGAGTTTGTTTTCACAAAACGAACGAGCGAGGTACGAGCGAGTGAGTTTTGTGAAAACAAACAAGTGTGTAAATACCATACAAAAGCACTTTCCATCTTGTAATTTGTTTATTACATACATACTGAGATTTTTCTCCAGTATCACACAGGTTTTATTTAGGTCTTGTCATTGAACACGTACATTTGTAGCTTTCAATTTTTTGTTTTGCATTTCGTATCCGACTCAACGTAGACTAAAATTTATGCTCGATACAATCAAAATGGAAAGAAAATCTTACTTTCTAAACTGACATCAGCCTTGAAATAGTTTTCAACATCAATATGAAACTGTCTTTGATTCAACAAATAAAGTTTACAAGTTTACATCGTCAATACATTAGTATACCTGCTTTTGTCCAAGTTTTTGCTACGACGGTTTCCAGACGGCCACGGCTTGTAGGTTTTCTCTGCTCACAGAATATTTACGATTTTTCAAATGTCGATGGTCTATGGAAGTTGAAATCACTCCACGAAGTATTGAAAGCTCGTAATCTTCGCCGTATTTTCTTTTGACACTAAGAATTATTTCACATAGATTATCTCAATATTTGTTGAGTTCTTTTGGTAGAATTTCGCTTCTTCATTGTCTCTTTGAGTAACTTTACGGCTATTTCTCTAAGTGTTTGCTCTTGTGATTTTGTTTTCTTGGTCGATAATATACTCCTCAATTGACTTGGAAGTTTTAACATCGTTAGTTGGCTGTTTACAGATCAATATTACATTATTTTTTAAAAAAGGCAAAACCTCCAACTGTCTAGTAGTGGTGAATGCAAGTGGCGCCTCCGATCTCAAGTCCAGTTTGAAAATCCCGATATGTTTTGGCAGGTGTTTTCTGATTGGACGAAACGCTTTTCGCACGTGTGAAAAATTCGTTTAGCGATTCTGATTGGCTAAGGAAAATTGTGAAGTGGGTTTTCGCATGAGTGATTCCATTCGTAAATCTCAGTATGTATGTGATAAACTACTATTCGTCCTAAACAATTGAAACTATAGTAAACCAGCCAAACTATGGTTTGGGACGGACCATTTGAAAATTGATTGGGGGGTGGAGCGTTCCGCAAATCCCCCCCTCCCGAAAAAAAAAAAAAAAAAAGAGAATTTGCACAGAAAAAAAAAATCGTACACACATTATCGCATCTACAATGCATTAATTTTGCCAGAGAGTGTAGGAAAATGTGCACCCGAGAACCTGAAATTCAGAATTTTCCGGGGGAGCCTGCCCCTGACTCTACTAGAAACTCGGTAGTAGTAGTAGTGACTTGATTTAAGTGTCAGTGTATCTAGTCCTACGGATTTACGTCCTTATCCGAGAAGACGTGAAGGTCTAACCGTTTACTGTTGGATTAATTATGTAAAGGCAGCACCTTCTACTCAGTGATTTTAAGACCCTGAGTGTTGGTCCGCCCGGATTTGAACCTACTCAAATAGTTTCAATACATTTTCACTCGTGTTCACCTGTTTTACCATCTTATTCAATCGTGTTCACCGGTGTTCACTCTTGTGTAGTTTTAAGGTCACTACACACGAAGGGACAAGTCCCTGGGACTTGTCCCCTCGTCTGAACTAGGAAAAATATTGTCGCTGGGACAAAAGTTTGTCCCCGGGACTTGTCCCTTCAAATCAAACTGGTTCACATGAGGGAACCTAGTTCACACGAGGGGACTTGTCTCTTCGTGTGTACGCAACAAGGGATTTGTCCCTGGGACTTGTCCCTTCGTGTGTACCGACCTTTAGTCAACATCGGCACGCCCAAACTTTGATTGGCCGCGCCAGTCACTTGTTTCAGGAGCCTATGCATGCTTGCTTTTGATATCACCTTTTGAACCTTTTTTCATTTCCAGCTGGAAGGAGAATATGGGGAATTCCTCAAAAGTCCATGTTGAATATTACACTTCAAAATGCGTTCTGGATTAATCGATTCAAGCTGCAGTTGATTGTTCTCTTCTTTTTTTTAAGAAGACATTGACGACTACCGATACGAGATCGCTAAGCGAATAGTGGACGGCAAATAAGAGCGAGTTCCCAAGTATCGGCACATATAAATGGATGTTTTGATTAAAATCGATATCAATCGATACCAATTAATAATAATCGATTGATATTGATAATCAATTACCAATCGATGAATCAAATTTCAGAGTGACAAATATACCAGAGAACCGTCATCTGAAGGAGAATATGGAGAATTCCTCAAAAGCCACGTAACAGGAGTTCTCTCTCATGGCCACAATCGGGCATGGTGCATCCTGGATCTACTTAGATGGCCATCCGATGCAAATCCAACAATTAATGCATCGTGCAACAAATAAGTGCATCTATTGATGAAGGCCCTTTCAATAGGATTACGTTTTCATTTCAAAAGCTACATCAGACAACGCACTGTCCACATCATTGTTTTAACCATTTGTTTTGAAAAAGCAATGCTGTCGTTTTCTGCGGTGTGTTGGTGAGGTCATAATTACTTAAATTGCAAACTTTTGGTCATATGATCTCAGTCCCAGTCCACGTACAAACGAAAGGATTTACTTTACTGTTACTTCACTTTAATGGTTTTGCAGCAACTGAGTACAGTGATAAATAGGTAAATATGTTTGAAGAGTGAAAATTTCCAATACATAAAGTGGAATTGTCCCAGACTGTGAAATTAATATAATATCTAATCAAACTACTTTAGTGTCTTTGAATAGATAAGACCTAACTGGTTCTGGTTGAATCTAGCAAGATATTTTTTTAAGAAATGAAAACGGAGCATTTTGAAAACATATCCTTAATTGTGGGACTGGCCTGAACAAACAATAATATTTCAAAATAACTATTGACAACTAGTTCGTATCTCAGTCACTAATAACTTCAATTGTGCATTTCGCTAACAGAATGGAAGTCTTCCTCCGGTTCTCTACTGGCAAATGGATAATTGTTGTCGTGGTTGTAAAAATATCTATATCTTTGGATTTTGTGCATTTCTGGTAATGGCTGGTGTGTTTAGAAAGGTAACTGCCTTGTATTAATCACCGCTATAATCATGAAAGGAAAAGCTCGTTTCAGGTTCCGAGTCCTTTTTCTAATCAACTTACAGTGAGAAAATATAGGAGGGAATGGTGGAAAAGGCATACATTGCCCGATGAGCATGTCTCCGTGATGAAGTAGAGCTTTCGGTATCCAAACTAACTATATAACTTCTTCATGATTAGGAAACTAGAAATGTATCATATATTTCGTGTGGCGAGCCTTAAAAAATCTATTATTATCGCAATATGAATTTATTTCCTTTTGAGCTTGATCCAATATTATACCCGCTTGATCTACTCTTTTTTAACATATACGGGAACAGTGAAAATGTTTCGTGAGGCAACAACTATTTGTTCCTGTATTAAAACATCCACATTTCAGGTCAGAATGTCTTATCTTATGGTTGGACATACCCATGAAGACGTTGACCAGGTGAGTAACCTCTGCTGCCATAAATTATAGACCTAATGACATTAATCCAGAGCATGGAGCTCTTCAGTTTCAGTTTTATTTTACACACCATGATTTACAATTTATACAATTGAACGACAATTCAACTATAAAATAGACACTTACACACAAGGGCATCAAATAGTTTCCTAAAAACGATGCACTAAATCTGCTGAATGATAATTATTACTAGAGAAATTAATTAAAATGAAAGTTTCTGCCAGTGCATAGTTAATATCAATATTAGGAAAGGTAGCTTTTTTTTTCTGGAATAAAGGGCCGCTTTTAATTTGAGGAGGTAAGTTATTCCAATAATATAGACCTATTACCGTAGGGGAATTTTTTCTCAAATTTAATCGATATGGTTCAATGTAAAACAATTGATTTGTAGAGCTTCTTGTTCGATAGGGTTGTCGTTCTGAGACGTATTTCATATTAATTGAACAACTTTTACTTTCGGTCGTACATTCAGAAATGAAAAGACAAGTCAGTATTCATTTTAACTATGTCAGGACGTTAAGTACATTAAGTTTAATATAATACATATGGAGTGATATGCTAAAACAATAGGAACATCACATATACATGTAACAACGTATAACCTTAATTATTTTGAAGTTTAACTAAGATAGATAACGGACTGTCGTAGTTGTTTCCCCAGATAATAAAGCCATAACTTATATATGGGTAAATTAAATAATAATATAAATTTAGAAGGCTGTTAAAGGGTAATATTTTTTTTACACTTAATGAGAACATTAATATTTTTACTAAGTTTATTATTTAAATATTCGATATGTTCTGACCAAATAAAATGGGCATCAATGTAAAAATTTGATACTGTGCAAGTTCTTTATAGGTTTATTGGATATTTTTAACATCTAGGTTGAATGATTAAATAGTTAGTTTTTTCAATGTTTAAAGTAAATTCGCTGGCACACAGCCAAAATCAGGTCTAGCAACAGTAACTGATGTATCGTCAGCAAACATACGGGGTTCTTCCAAGATACAGTTGCAGAATGATTTTAAAATATGCTGTATTATGCCAATCATTAATAATGTCCCACTTTGCAGATAGAAATCTGCACATGTTAGGGCCCGGTCATTATTTGTTCATGTAGACCCTCCCGAAATTGGTACTTAAAAATCAATGACCCTTTCTAAACTAGTGCCTGAAAAATGTTTTTGTGACTCTCCTCACAAACACTAGACTTATTGCAGCCCTTTCTTTGGCGAGAAATTGTAGCAACAGAACCCTGTGTTATATTTGGATATTTTAAGGGCTGGGGTTAAGCGCAAATGCAAACTCAGCAGCCATTCCTCTGCTAAATAATTACTGGTCCATTAGGCCTCCTGTTTACCCGGCTAAGCATTTTCAGTTTAAAGACTAGTTAATGGGCTCCTGGTTTAAATTAACCGTAAACATATGTATAATTTTTACTACTGGATAACCTAAATCAAAGTTATTTTATGATAAATAAATAAATAAATTCATTGCGTTAATCTGTTTTTCTTTAAAATTTATTATCAACAGATGTTCAGCAAAATATCAGTAGCTTTAAGAAAAACTAACGCCGCAACAGTAGATGCTCTAAGACGTGTAATTAGAGAGAGCTACACACCACGGCCGCCAACTGTATATGTTGAAAATATTTATGATATAAAAAACTGGATTAGACCCTTTACGGCCACTTTCAAAAACCATATAAGCCCTCACGCTTTCCGTTTAAAAAAAGATGTCAACGGAAATATAGAAATGTCATACAATCCCGTGTCTCACAGATCATAAACCATAATTATACAGTTGAGCAATCTGTGCTAATGGTAAAAACGTATTCATAAAAAGAAATCCATGCAAGGAAACTGTGTGAAAAAAATATTTTTCGATCCAGAAAAAATTGTCCAACCCCCCCCCCCTCTCCTTTTAAAATAGTCCATCCCTAAAGTACACAAGAAAATTAGTCCGAATGATTGAGATCTACCTGAAGAAGGCTGGTTTGGCCAGCCGAAATATTGTCAACTCTTTAATATACACATTGTTCGATCAGCGTTTCTGTAGTTCTTGGACTTGTTTACTTATTACTGTTTTTTGTTGATCAGATCTCTCCGCTAGATCCAATGTACCACCGACAGAATTGTCGTATATGGTTTTTACTAGCTTTCATTAGCATTACATATTCGTTACTTTTTGAACTTTTTGGTCTATTTTATAGATCCGACTTTTCTTGTTATTCCACTTCACCACTATGGGCATCGACATCAGCTCGTGGAGAATACACATTGGTTGTTTTCATGCAAACTGCATCCCTAAATGTATTCATCGTGACTCATCCAGTCTTGTAACGTCACCATACCAAGAGGAATCTTCACTTTACTCATCCGCCGCAATCACGTTTGGCAGATCTTCTCTGGTAATTTGTATGGATGTTCAACCCAATCCTGGTCCTACTTCGTCTTCTGCTACTGACTACAATCTGGTTACACCTAAATTTACTGCGCTCTTCAACGTTGCTAAACGTATCCATTTAAACTCGTCCGTTACCAGCATCATTTCGTCAACTATAAATTCTACATCCAGAACAATATCGTAACTAATGGACTTATGCCTACATGTACACCAGCCTTTACCCCTAACAACTTCTGGTTCTATACACAATGGAAAAACATTCACTATTATACTGCCCGGCGACACTTGAAACTGCTCATCTCAGAATGCGGTAAAAAATTCAAGTTACTTAAACAGGACCTTTTAGACCACAAAGAACAAGTACGTAGAACTTGTACTCCTGAACATTTTACTTATTTCATAGGTAACATTGACTCTATGGTTTTATCTCTTGAGTCCATACTTTCCTGCTCTACCTGTATCTCCCACTCCAATAGAAAGTTTTCGAATAAATGTGTTTCAAATGTGTGTTTTCGGGGGAGGAGGCGGGGCGGGAGATATAGTTAAAACCTGTAGTTTTAGGCGGCTATTTTAGGCATACGGACAAACACTTATTTAAGTAGGAGAGTGAAATAAACGTTGTGTGACATTTAAGATCGAGGACATGGTCATAACATGAACGATACTAAAGTTAGTATCTACTTTTTGTGTAAAAGAAGCCAGATGTTGCGCAAGCAAATAACAATATTTTGCTATATAAATAGGAACGAAGTTCATATCCATTTGACGCAGTGCAAGGAAAGGAGTTTACAGTGCACAGTTCCGGGATGCAGTTACATGGGAACAACAGTTTCGATGAGCCAGCATCAAGTTGATAAGGCTCAACAACACGTCACCCTCCTAACAAGACACTCCCAAATGTTAGCAGATGCTTTAATAAAAAAGGTTACTTCCTTTTCGCTAAAATCAACTTAGTTATCAATAACAAACTACTATTAAAACTATGCGTGTATGTTACAAATACAGGAAGATGCTGACGTAGAACAGAGACCTGGGTAAATTGCCGCCTTTCAGTGGGACATAGAAGTGTATAAAAGAGTACGTTTTCAGCACATTAGAATAACTAATAAGACTAAAAAGACACGGCCAGCTAGGCCACTAACACCTTCAGTTATCACTGATAGCCTTTGTCGAGTGCACATCTCTGCGATGCTCGATCTGCTTGAGTACCCTCTACTGATTGCTTAGCGCACGAAATTAAAATCAAACATAAATGTTAAACTTTAGAGTAAGCTAGGGCTACAGACCTAAAGTACAGCCTAAAGTATTTAATAAATAACTGTTCACCTTTTGATGGCTTGTTTGATTTTATATCCTCAGAATGACCAATGTACATGTTCCTATTCACATTTCTTGCTGTAAAAACCTGAATATCTCTGCATTCATAAATTATGCATGTTCATTTTGCTGGTTTTATGTTTCAAGGCCTCTTTATTTTACAAGTCATTAATACAGTTTACTTTTTGTTTATGCCAATAATAGCAGAGTCATGCAAGTTGCAACAGCGTATCGAGGTTAGAATACCTCGGTCTAAAGCAGACAACAAAGCAAAGGGTAAGAAGTTTTAAAATAGTTATAAACATTGAAAAAAAGTTGCAATATTTTCTCATTGTAGTTACTTTACAATGCAAAACTAGCTATAATTATACTAGTCGTAGCTATCGCTAAGTGCCAACAAAAACAAAAACCCAGAAAAATTGCCTCCGCCTGATCTGAATATGATACGATGAGAAATGAGAATAGCAATTATATTTATAGTTTGTTTATATTTTAATAAATCACGATGGAGCACTTTGTAACTGTGCATTAGAAAACTTAACTGTATATATTACTTCATAGTTATTCCTGACATTTTACTCTTATATGCTGCCTTTGGCACACTACTCCCGTCTCCTTCGATGCTGTTAGCAACAAAGACACACCCATTCGGATCCCCACTCGGTCAGTTCCTGCCTGCTGACCTCTATGCATGCCGTTGCTGAAGACGAATACAATACATCGTGGACCAGTTTTGGATAACATGGAGATGAGAATATATACAGAATCTGCAGACCAGGACAAAATGGGTTGAGACCAAGAGAGATCTAGCGGAAAGAGATATCGTCCTAATTAAAGACGACAGCGAGTATCGCAAGGATTGGCCAATGGTAACAGAAGCGATAAAGAGCAAGAAAAGCCGCTGTGAGAGTACTAAAAGATGGTAAAAGGAATATGTTCCACGCCCAATCAAGGAGCTCATCCTACTCCTGCCTGTTGAGGGGGATGAATCCTGTGAGGAGTACTACGATAAGAGGAGCAGCCTACGAGAATCAAAGTAGTAGCAAGGATGATAGTCCATCCTTGGGCGAGGAGTGCCATGTTATTGTAAATAGTACAGATCAAGACAGAAGAAAAGACTATTTGTTTAGCAATGACGCAGCCAAGATTAGATTTAAAAAGGTTTGATTCTTATTGGTAATTGCTCATCACTTAAATTACGTACACTGTGATGTAGCTACTTAGGAATGTTAGTCAGAGTCCTGTTGGGGTCGCAAGTATGTTTAGTGGAGTTTGGACGTTTCCAGTTCACCGGAGTTAATTGGAGTTTACTGGAGTTTGTTGGAGTCTCCTTCCTAAACACGGAGCTAGCATCGAATGTTCGTTGTATTTGACTTATCTGGTTTTTAGCCTACCTTTGTATGTTCGTAATTTTGTTATTTAAGTTAATTAATTAAGCATTTCATTTCTAGTTTTTACCGCTTGTGATTGTAACAATGGCTTGTGACGGTGAATAAAGCAGATAAATCT
The DNA here is from genome assembly GCA_030867875.1 of Actinernus sp. WN-2022. Classification (NCBI taxonomy): domain Eukaryota; kingdom Metazoa; phylum Cnidaria; class Anthozoa; order Actiniaria; family Actinernidae; genus Actinernus; species Actinernus sp. WN-2022. The sequence continues at coordinate 942,650 of JAOWCC010000055.1, read as the reverse complement.
AAAGACAGACGTCCCGTATTGTGACCACAGTGCAACCGAGTCAGTAACGCAACAAAGGTTATACAACCTGTATAATGCATACAGCATACAGTTTTTGTTTTGTTTATAGTTGCGTCATCGTCATATTTGTTCAACACTACAAGAGATTATTTTAGTGTTCAACACTACCAAAGATTATTTTTAGCCACTATTTTCAGATATATTCTTTATTCTGTGATCTGTCTCCAGGTTGTGTCAAGGTCATGACGTCACAGGTAATTAATATACATACTACAAAAACTTGAATATCTCTGGAACGAGATGAGATATTCACAAACGGAAAACGCCATCCTTCCTTATTTTGACTTTCAAATAAGATCAACTTAATTTTCGTTTCATATACACTTTAAGGACAGGAAGCAGCGTGTTGTTTTAAACGGTATTATATGTCATTGGAAATGCGTCAATAGAGGGACTACACAGGGAAGTGTGAGTGGCCCATACTTGTTCAACATTTTCTTAAACGACTTGGATCTTCGTAATGACAATAATGACTGCTCTTTGGTCAAGTATATGGATTATTCGACGATATTGGTCCCCATTAATAAAGATCTCGGCTGAAACTGTTCTACAATTTTTTGATTGGTCTGATCTAAGTTCTACCGGATGCCGCGCATAATCTAACAATCGCCTTCTTGTGTTACCTCTTGTCTGTTTTCGTATTTTCTTCTTCTCTTTAACCCCATTTTTGTTCCTGATCTACATGTAGCCACTCTCTTCTTGATAAATCCTCCCAATATATTTAATATGCATGTTTCTGTTCCCTTCTTCTCACTTTCTTACTGATACTCTCCCCACCCCGTGCATCTGATGGTATATAGCCGCCACTCATGTTCCACAGTTGGCTCAGTTGGTCCTTCCTCTCGGATATTCTCCAGGTTTATTTCCTGTGAAATTCGCCTTGTCTCATACCCTTTATCCCTATATTAATTCGACTCTCCATTATTCTCAACCTCCTCTGGTATAGTTTTTCAAAGTTCTTAATCGTCCCAGTTATCTCATCAGCATAAAATACACCACCTTCATTCATGTGTTTGCGCCTAGCCTTAGTATAACCCTCTGTGTATATGCGTCTCCTTAGTTGTTGTCTCTCTCTTACTAACGTATTTCGCTTTTGTTCATACAAATCCTGTAGTCTCCTCCTCAATTCTTCGCATCTTTGTTCCATAGCCCTTTCCCTCTCTGCATCTCCATTTCCTCGATCTTCCTCCTTCAATATAGAATTACCTGCACCATTATATACATATATATTTGCGCCTCCCTTGACCTTTAGGTTATACAAGTCGCATGTCCTCTCCTCCAACTCTTTGCACAAACCATTCAATGCGTGCATATCTTCTCTGACTTCACCCTTCTACCCTTCCTTACGCTTTTAAACCAATTTCCTAACATTTCCATTTAACTCTAGCAAATAAACTTCTCCAATCTCTTCGACAATTTTTAACCCCCAGGCCCCACGAACCTTCTCCTTGACATCCATCAATCGTCACTACCATTACACGCCCCTTTCTCCACACCATTAAACCCCAAACCTCGCTCCCATCCCCCTATTTCCAACATAAATCCCTCCACCAACGCCCTCCTCCCATTTCGGCATCGTTACCATATATAGTAATTTTTCTCCAAACTTCACACTATTTCATTGGCTGTTTTTAAATAACATTCGCTTTCAAATTCGCACCCGCATTCCTATCCCTGGAATTTTCCTTGGATCAAATCCCGCGTGCTACATCTCCTCCAGCCCAGTACTGTTATTCTTTTAGGTAAGCGTTATCTCCTTCCTTTTCTATACTATTAAAAATCCACAATAATCATAACGAGTAGATACACATTGTGAACTGAGTATGTAGGGTCAAATCGTAGAAGTCTTTCGATTTTGCAACATACGACTGGCTGGTACTTTCTCTCGGAGATTTCACACGTTATTACTTTCTTCCACTTGTACTTTCATTTGGCCTAATTATTTATAAATCCCGCGAAATTCCTTTACAATACCAAGCAATCCAGTATAATTTTTGACCCCTGATGATAAGAATTATACTGCCAGTCCCACAATCTAAAGTGCTCCACTCGCTATACTGTACATTAAAACGAGCTCGTTTTTAGTCCTTTATATGTACATTATAATTCATCCTCCGGTCTCTTGTATTACATATTACTTATTATATATGTTCAACATATTGACTTTGTAGATGGCCGTATAATTGACATTTCTATTTAACATGTCATGTTATACGCTATACCACAGTGTATTTAAATCCATATACACTGTATATGGCAGTATGGGGCTTTGCGAAGGCTGCACATGTGCTTGTTCACGCTCTGTCGAGTATTATGCTCGTACAAGGGCCTTACACCCTACACCTTCAAACAATGTGTCACCCTAAACTCAGTTCTTGTTCTGTTACCTTTCCATTGTCAATACTACATATATAAATCTCAACATAAACATTATGTATTCCCTTATAAACCAAATAAAAAATATTATCTTTTCCATAAATAACAAAATTTGTAACGTACACCCAAAAATAAAATAAATAAAATAAATGAAATAAAAGAAGCAAACTTAATTCATTTTGGTCGTATACTATAAAATCTTAAGCACCACTTACTCATTAATTTAGACATTGGATATTTACATTTTAAACTATCCCATTACAAGTAACCATTACTAAGTTTCATGACTCATATATTTAAACTAAAGACTAAACACCTCATAATAACCTTCTCATTCATATAAACAATTTTAACCGCATAACAAAGCCTTATCTGTTAACAGACAGATATTTTAATATGAACCAATTCTTAATATTCTCATTTATAATCGCCTGTTTACCTAAACCAATTACTAAATCATTAAAAAACCAATCCAATATTTCCAAGACTACAGCCTCGTCAATCTATTCTAATAACCTACACATTTTAACTACTAAAAGAAAAAGAAAACAGTATAAACGAAAATGAAAATGAAAGTAAAAATCATACATAAAAATGGAACTTTATAAACCCTACACCCTAAATTCCATGCTCACAACGTAAAATTGTTTTAATCACTCAAATAATGATTATTTGTCAAACTGAACAGCTACTCTAAACATTTCTATAAACCAATAAATAAAACATATCTCGGTTTAGAATCATCTTAAATTATAATCGTCTAAATTATAATCGTCTAAATTATTATACCCCTTGTTATCAAAATTAATCATCTACGTCGTACTTTAAAACTTAAATTTCCCACTTTACTTTCACATAAAATAGCTTCATTCTTCATTTTAAATTGTCTCTAAATTTTCTCATTTCCCTCCACACTATATAAACCCCCCTAAACTACCTCAGTACCATCTTATATATTATTTTAAAACCCAACGCTCTCGTCCCTTTACCTGACAATTCACACACACACTACATCTACAATGATCCTCCTAGCCTTTTATCTTTCATATACCACGGGAAAATATATAATTTCTTTCATTATCCCTCACATAACATCCTTCATTTTCATTGAAAACCTTTGATATGGCCAAGCACAACTTAACAGGTCATCAACTAGCCCATTATGAAAACAAGATGAAGGAGCTCAATGAAGCAAAAGAAGCAAAAAAAGATACATATACCACCCCAGCTCATAACACAGACCCCATCTCCGCCTCATTAAACGACAATCCAGACAACCATTTTTAGCTTCACTCGTATCCTCCCAAACTGCCACCACAGATAACATCCAACCAGTCGACCTCGACAATGATTCGCTACTCCATGCCGCTACCCTTCACGACACCCCCACTGCCCTCACCAGCAGTGCTATATATAGACACAGCTTCACAGCCCACTCCATGCACATCCGGCTCCATGACTGAACTCCGCACACTGCAATTTAAGCTTAAACGTATAAACAACATTGACATTCAATTAGACTGCTGCAAAAACGCCGCACAAAACTTTGTAAAGAAGCTGCCCTGCTCAAAAAACAAATACAAATTAGTTTTAATTTTTACACTTTGATGTATGATACATACGAGGATGCCTGTTTTGAAGATAAATAATCGTGACAGATCAACCAAACACAATTCATTTTCTTAGACTCTCTAAACGAAATGCTAAAGGTGAGGACACTGAAATATTTAATAAATAATTTGATAAGCTTATGTGAGTCGTAATAGAGTGGCTCTCGTGAAGCTCGGTGTCAAGATTTAACTTATTCCTACTAATCACTTCAACCGTAAAAATGATTTCTTGTGGAATTCACCCTGAACTTTTTTAGGAACTATCCCCAGAAGGGAAGTCCGGAAAGGTTGAAAGGGGGGCGAGTCAAATGGTCCCACTATCTTACCCGCCCGAAGTTCCTTATCCAATTTCGTACTCACTACTTCAGGATTGTCGAGAGCGCACTTGAGATTTGGGGATTCAAAAACGATTTTTGGACCCATTTCTGTTCAGTATTAGGCAGAGATAATTCGCCATTACTTAACGGCGGAAATTTTGTACATGTGAATAAAGTTTCACTTTCTCCTCATTGGTCAACTCGTTCATCCGTGACAAAATTGTTTATTGGCTGTAGACAAATTATTTCTGCCTTGCTTCTAGAAAATAAGCAACAGAAACCGGTTTTGAATTCAGATTTTAGGAAAGTTCTTGGAAGAAGTCTTGGAAATGTCAAAGAACAGAACCGTCAAGTAGGAAAAACTCGACAGTCCTTTTAGAAGCCTTTGGAGAACTCATTTCGCTCCACAGATGGTTTCAAGTTCCAACATGTTATGTTTGTTTGCCATCCACCAATACGCGAGTTCTTCATCAATATAAAATTCTTAAAGGCCGCATGTGACTGAGAATCACTGTAATAGGACTCTGCTTATATCTAATAAAGTTTTGTACAATTGTTATGTAGTCGAGTTTGCTTATGTCAACTAACACCCTAACCTATCTCCTAAGTGGCTGATCAATGGCTATTTTAAGGGAACCTGAATATGAGTAAGTGGTGTAACGATAGATCGAAAATTTAGTTGGAAGATATGAAGAAGTCGTGTTTTGGTGGACGTCAATCAAGTTTCCTTCGATTCGAGAAATTATTGTCACTGGGTTTCTCACGTTTAAAGTATAACTCAATGTTCCATCCTATATTTCTGGTTACTCTCTAGGTGGTTTTAGAAGACTTTATAATATTAAGAAACTATGTTTCAATTGAAACGTTTTATGTTCAAGACCATAAACAAGCCAGTTACCGAGTATAACCCATGAAACATTTGTCCTGGCCAGAGCCATTCACAATCACAATCTACGGGGCTTGGAACATAATCTTTCCATTCCAAGACGAATACAGACGCCCTCAAAAATAGGTTTTGGTACAGGGGCGCTGTTTCGTGTTATAGTCTGTTGGTTGAGGCCAAGAAGTAAATTATAGTCTAGGAGGTTAACTTTAGTCACAACTTTTGTATATTATATTATATATTTAATTGTTAGATTTTTAATAGTTTTAATGTAGAAATATGCTTAATATTGTAGTTTTATAGTACAAGGCTCCTTGGGAGAGCACTTGAATGTGATACAGGAATCCGTGGATAAATAAAGGTTATTAATATTATTATTGTTTGACTGACTCAAACCCGGATAATCTTCAACAACCTGGCAAAAATTGTAATTTACTGTGACTGGATGAAAACGAATCTTGAACTCAGTCTACACAATGACTATATGTAACCCAATGCCTCGGATACTTGGAAGCCTGTGTACATACACGGATGTGTTTCTGGCAGAAATCCAGACTCAGTTTCCAGTTACAGCCATAATCCTTTGACAAATCAGCAAAGCATGTCGCACAAGTTGGCCAGATACAAACCATCTGAAGAAAGCTCAACATGCTTCCCCTCAACTTCAAAACCCTCAAGGCTCAGTGGCTTCAGTTCTTCAGCCAAAACAACCAGTGCAAGTATGCAGTTGTTCAGTCCAGTCCAATAGTGAAGACCACAGCTTTGTCACGGGGATTTTAAGTGGCATTAGTGATCTGTTTGCTGGAGCTTCTTTCAACTACTCGCCAGTGAACATTTCCATTTCAGTCTATTCAAGCGTCAACAAAGTGCAAACGTTGTAATGGCCAGCTGAATCACTTGAAAGCTAGTTGAACATTCAAAACATTATTTTATTATACAATTGATATCCGTAGTTTTTCAAATGATTTCGAAGATTTGAGCATTTTGCTAGTTTTCAATTCTTGAAGATTTACAAATCTGCCTATAAGTTTTGACTAAGACTTGATTGACAAATAAGTGCAAATATAATTGGTTGGTTAAGAGATTGTGGCTATAAATTGGCTTCTCTGAATCATGCACTATTTACAATGTATAACTTAGCAAAATATCAACGAAAGTACTAAATATTCAAGTAATTCATCAGACTATGCGATTCAAGGAAAATCACATGCCCAACTCGGAAATTCCAAATTAAATTGCACTCGAAAAACCGATATCGCCCAAAGTGACTCAGGCAAAATCAGTTTTCTTGTGCAATTTAACGTGGAATTACCTTTATCAGGCATGTTATTTTCCTATAGAATTGGAGATTTACAAACGACTGCAAAATTTGGCCCCATTTACTGCACGGAACTGGTTCTGATAACGTACAGGACAATAGATTTCAACTACATTGTAATACCGTCCTCCGTCTATAAATGTGACTTATTAGATAAATCACTTGTCTAGTAAGCGAACCCTGTAGATAACCCCTGCTCGTAAATTGGCTGGCAGTGGCAATAAAAATGCATATTGCACTCGTATAAATTATAATCAGGCATACAAGTGTTTACTCGGTAAAATAAGCCAGTCGTTGATGACTCATATAAGGCCTACTACGGCAGTACTTACTTCTACTGTTCATGGAAAGAATAAACGCAAGCTTAATCACTCTAATATTCTAAAAGAACTGCCGTATTCACTCACGGATAAGCCGCACCAAAATCGTCGTTTGACATCGGGGGTGCAGCTTATCTGCGAAAACATCTGCACAAGGTTCCGTAAATGTACATAAATTAAAATTTCAAAGAAACATTTTTTTTATTAACTCAAGCATGTTAAGGTATACTACTAAACACCACACAAAACCAAAAGAAACTAAGCACTGGTCATTGCTTTGCAAGTTTGGTGGCTCTCAAAAGAGCAGTTTTAATGTAAGTTATATTCTTGCCGTTAAACCTTCTTTGTTAAAAGATCTTTAACACGGTTTATGTAGTTGCTTTTCTGGAGCAACTAAATGTCACCACACATGGGATCTCCATTCCACCACAAATCTTGTTGGGCTTAACTGCAGAATACCCCGCAACTCAGTCTGTCCTTAGTGCTGTAGCCAGGCTACGGCTACGCGTAGAATAAATTTAATACCCCACAACTCTGTCTGTCCTTCACATAACCACTTTATAATACAGAAGAAATTAACCCGTAGGCATAGCACGCGTAGCCAATGAGACTTCGGTTAAACTCATTAATGAGTGGGATTGGGTCTTACTATAATACATTTGCCTTATAGCTTCTATGTAGAACGTGGCTCACTTAGTAGTGACTACGCGTCTACGCGTGCTATGGGTCCCTCTTTAGTTTGACCCATAGTATATAGCAACCATATTAGTGATTCTATGTTCTAAAAAGCCGAATAATCTACTATCTGAAGAATCGACTAGCAACCATATAAGTGATTTTTCGTTCTAAAAAGCTAAATTGTGTGATCATTTGTTCTTAAAAGCCAAACCGAGGCGACGCGGAGCCACCACTTTATATGCTTACTCTGACTATTCATTCTTTAAATCCTTCACATTCCAACTTTTCGTGTAATAAATTGTTTATTATACGACAGCTAACACGAACAAAAAAGGTTTGTTTTGGCTTACCTGACTGCTCTGTTTGACAAGAAAACCTTGCGCTAAAAGCTAATTGGCTGTTACTCAAGCAGCCCCATTTCGATTGGCTCGCGCATTTACAAAATCTTTTAAGTGTTGAATAAACCTGTGCAAACCGGTTTGTGACCCGTGTAATACGGTCTCATATTTGCACTCGTTTTAGCCCGTATTTGCACTCGAAAACGCCAAGTCGTATAATAAGAGACATTATTATACGACTTGGCGTTTTCGAGTGCAAATACGGGCTAAAACGAGTGCAAATATGAGACGGTATTACACGGGTCGCAAACCGGTTTGCACAGGTTTATTCAACACTTAAAAGGTTTTGTAAGCGCGCGAGCCAATCGAAGTGGGGCTGTTTGAGTAACAGCCAATCAGCTTTTAGCGCGCGAAAAAAACTTTTCAGTGCGCGCCCGCCCCCGATGTGAGGCTGAGAGATTTCTTCTCTCGAGATTTCTTCTCTCAAGATTTTCTTCAAACAGAGCAGTAAGGTAAGCGAAAACAAACATGTTTTGTTCGTGTTAGCTGTCGTATAATAAACAATTTATTACACGAACAGTTGTGTAATACGGCTGGGAATTTTTACTCGTCAATTTTATTTTTTCTCGCCTTTCAGGCTCGAAAAAATAAAACTGACTCGTAAAAATACCCAGCCGTATTACACAACTTTCCGTGTAATAAGCCCTTTTTATGTCCTAATGTCCGACTACATGTACGTGTTGTACTCATGAAAATAAATAAATGAATCTAAGTCTGATAAGTGAGCATTTTATACAGCGAATTGTCTCCATATCTCCTAGTTTCCTCGGAACTGCGTCCTCTACTTATTAGGGTTGTAAACCCTTTTCGTATCATTTAAAAACAACCAAAACATGTCCTCTCCTCTGTTGACGTGTCGCCACATAAATTCTGCTAAGTATGACGCATAGTGTTCTTTTCTGCGCCCATGTGTTGGCAGACTGGCCTTCATTTGGCGCCAATGCCCCTCAATCTTGTTTATGTGAAAACCATCATCATTAACGAATTCCTCAGAATGATTAACCGTTTCGTGCAAATAACCATGTTCCCTAAGGTTTATATAGCCTTTCCAACAATCGGAAACTATTCTTGTCCCGGGCTTGATCCACTTTTTTATCAAGGCTAGCAAAGTTACTTCCTTCCTGTCTTCCACTGTCACAATGAAACACTTCTAGAATCTTCTTCTGTCCCACCTAACACCCATTGGCCTTCTACCATATGCCCACGGTGATATTTTCTTTTCCCTATCTTGCTCTCGTCAATTTGTACTGTCTTTCCTTCGCCACCAAGTACTTCACTTCTGTTTTTCAACGTCACTTCGCACAACTCCCGGCAAAACATGTCCCACGTTGGACTGCAGTATGCTGCCCAAGCCCAAGCTGCTGCTTGATCTGGCACTGTTTGAAATCTTGAGTCCACCAGTACGTAAACTTTAAGACTTCTTCGATAGTGAAGTTTGAATGTTCGAACCAACTATCTTCTCTTATGCTTCTTTCCACTCGGTGTTTCTTACCATTTACTTGTCTTTTGCACTCCCACCGGTAACCATCCCCGCGATCTTGACAAGCTGTCCACTTCATCATCTCGTTACACAGTCTGCACAACGGATTCGAGGCAATAAGGCCTTCTTCCTTGGGCCACGCCAAAGTAAACTCTTTCTCCCATAAGTATTTCTCCCGCAGCTCATCATAAGTAAGTATTTGACACTTCTCCTTTCTTCCGTAGCTGTCTTTCGAATAGGAGCACTGTGTGCCTTGATCTTTTAGAGAGTAAGTGGAGGATCCAACTTGCACGCCAAATTTTCGCTTTCGAGTGATCGTATACATATTACACACCTTACATTTGAAACAACTGAACGCTTCTGAAATTTGTCTATGCCGATTATACCCCTTTGGAAGGCTCTCAGCTGGCCGGCTGCATTGTGCGTGAAAGCTCAATTTCAATGCTTGATTAGGTGTAGTGTGCGCTATTGTTTATGGGGCTAATTAGAAGCCGGCAGCCAAAAGATGTCTAACACGCTTACAGTTTGAAGACATTTTACATAAAGCTTTTTTAATTAACAAATAATAACAATGGACGTGCAACCAAATTACTCGTGTCTTCGGCCGACCATTGAGGAAACAGAGGATGCACTAACATGGCTGGAAACACAGCTCCTCCAGTCAGTTACTGACATATTTTTGGAGATGAACGAGCATCACGGGGAACGGCAACATGTCCACTACAAGTTCACTGACGAAGCTCAAGCGCTTCTGAACAACTTGCAAACTGAAGAAATACAAGAAATCAATCAAGCCATCAAAGAGGGAAACCCACGGCCAAAGTGCAAAAAAACTGGACTTCATCAAGAGACTTTCTGGGGCACTACACATCTTTAATCATGTGGCTTCAAAGCCGATTGACGGAGTCAAAGCGGATACTCCAGCCATGAGAATATCTGCCAATGCAGTTAAGAGAGCAGAAAAGTTGGTATTGTTTGCTGACTCTCAGAAGCAAATCGCCACAGAGGTAAGACCTTGAAATAGTGTATTGATTCATCTACGAAAGGGAGTTCTTTATTGAAAAATGCTAATGCACAGGGCTAACTTACATATATACTCGCAATTACTCTTTTGGAAGCATGGCGTGGAACAATACACAGGTCTTTCTTCGGGATTTGGCAAAATTCCACGCTGCTCACGGATACTAAATCCCAAGAACTCTTCATCATCGCTGCTCTAGCTATCCATCATGGTCGAACTGACTGTTACTTCATGTATTGATAATTCTCACACAATAATTGCATACCGAGAAATATCTCAGATTTCCTGGGAATACGTCATGCCTGCTATCGTATTCCCATGAATACGTCACCAGGAAAACGTATTCCTCGATATAAAACAATGCCACATTTGCTATTTGCATAAATGCGGCACATGTAGCAGCGGCACATGTAGCAAAATTTATGCCGTGTGAAGTTCAGCCTTCCCTTAGAGACGCTGCAATTTCTTGAGCATCGATCTCTGTTAATTTCTGACTCTGAATATGGGATGATTTTAAAAGATCCACAGGAGTGCCATCAAAATGGAAAATCAACAACAAATGGGACTGTGGTAAGTTTTCTGTCTTCTGCCGTGGTTTGTCGTGTTATGAGAGACTAATTAATTCTCATTCATTTTAGGTTAAGGACGTTCTTTGAGGAAGAGGAAAACAGCAAAGTCCCTGTTGATGTAGTAAGACAAACCTTACTATTACATATTTATTTCAGTGATCGAAATCTTGGACAAGCAGTGAAATTAACATTTCCTACAGTTAAACGAGGAAGAGATGGAGGTGGTTACATATACATTCGAAATTCAGAGTTTGCCAGTCGATGCCACTTTTTCATTTGGAATTCAGACAAGTTACGTCACAGCCGAAAAAGAAACACAAGCGAATTTAGTAGAGGAAGATCGTGCCGTGATTTGCAGCAACATTAAGCGTCTTCGTGCTGAAATGTCCAGCAAGAGACTCCGAAACTCTAAAAGTGATGAGCCGGAGAAAAGTGAATTGGCTGGGCTCCTGAATGTTACCCACATAAGTAGTGAGGACTTATGTTCAGAAGAGGGAAATAAATCTCTAGGAGAAGGTACCTTCGGTAAATGCATGCTCATGAGATTCAAGAGGACGAATGGACTGGTAGCAGTAAAGCAGTTTAAGAGTGGCAGTAAGTAGAGAGTTATCAAAGAGGTGCGGATAATGCAAGGCTTGTCGCACCATGCATTTCCATTTGTCTATGGCACCCAAATTATAGAAGAGCCCTTCCTTATAGTTATGGAGTTCCTGGGTTGTGCAATTGCAAAGAAATCGTGCACACTGGCTGGCGTTATCGAAAACAAAGATCCGCATGCTCTCAAGACATGGGAATCAATGAGCAATAAAGATTGAATGCACTGTGTTCATGGTTTGAGCGAGGGGTTGGCCTACATACATTCGAAACAAATACTGCACAACGATTTGAAGTGTGACAACCTCATTGTCAATCAACAACGAGGCTACATAATTGACTTTGGTAAAGCTTGCCTTTGTCAAAATGCACCGGCAAAAAATACAATGCACACTATCAGCACATAGCAGGTACACGGTGGACATAGGTGTTCAAAGGAGTCAGATATATTTTCATTTGGTAGAATTTTAAGGAAAATGGATAAATACATTGGTATTTCGCAGCTGAAGTATGTTTCCAAGGAATGCGAGAGTCTAATTACAAAAGTGTTTTTTTACTAATCACAGTACGGCAGGTCTTTCTTGAATATATACCATCTACACCATTCCCTTTACGTTACGCTTCTCCGTGGTGGGGTCCCCGCTTACTGGGTCAACTTTACTTTACTGATCTAGACATTGATGGTTTTTATTCAGTTTCGAAATGTAGGAAAGCTGCAAAGAATGCTCGCAGGAATTCTGGTGGAATTACGGTTCCATCCTCTTTAAGAAAAGGTACGGTTCCATCCTCTTTAAGAAAAGGTGTAAAATTTCTTGATCAGGAAAGTAGTGAGGAATTTGTGTGGTGGAAACTTGAAAAGGAGTTCTTTCATTTGGACCAAGATGTCTTTATTTGCACCGTATATATTCCCCCTAAAAATTATCCTAGGGAGCGGAGACTAGATAGGGATAATTGCGAGTGCTTACAGGAAAGTGTTTATAACTTTGCTAGGAAAGGCGAGATTATTTTGTGTGGGGATTATAACGCGAGAATGGGTGGATTACAGGATTACGTAGATTATGCTTTTGATTGTTTTAATGTTGACGTAGAAGAACCAGTCGAATCGCGAAACTCAAGGGATGTTCAGATTTAATGTCTTTGGTGGAGCTGTGTTGCGGGAACGAGTTGGTAGCTAAACGGGAGTTTTATCGAACAGTTTACGTGTCAAACCTACAATGGGGCAAGCGTGGTAGATTATGCTATTGTTTTTCTTAACTTATTTCCGTTTATCTGCTACTTCTCCGTATTTAGTATAACAGAACTTTCGCACCATTGTTTTTTATCTTTTGCTATGAAAGCACATGTTTCTGTGTGATTTGGGGATGATAGGAGATGAATATCATATCTTATGGCTTGTACGAACCCAAGTTTCACTCAGATTAGAAATGAGTTTACGGCTGAACTATTAAGTATCAACAGGTCATTTTCTTATTTGAATAGAATGTATATATTTTTGTATACTATGCCGTCTATGAAGGACGATTCCACTGTAAAGGTTGTTGCTAAATATTGTTTTGATATTCTGGTGTTGTTTAATAATTGTAACCCTTCTCGCTAACATTTTTTCTGTTTAGAAACTTGTATTCCCAATGTACAACTTCTGGTTTTGTTTGTTTGTTTGGAATAAAGTTTTTATTACTAGCATTTTTTTTGCCGACTCGCGCCTCGCCAAACTCTTCGTGGCTAAACGGGGCACCAGCGAAGTTGAATAACAACGTTTGTTAGCAAACATAAATCGAAAGCAAAGTAAAGATCCTGAATTCAGGATTTAAACCTGCACTTGTTTATCTGGCAAACGTAATTTAGCGTCAGTGTTATTTAAATCCGAAAGAAAACGAGTAGAATGTATCCCAGGATAAAGGGAACATAAATTTGTAAATGAAGCTAGTATTTTAATCACATCATTTTGTTCTTAGGAATATAAACGGTGTATATGGCGGGGAAAATAGTAATAGAAGATGCCCCAGATGGCTTTTGCCATATAAAGGAGGTTGATGGCATAATTTACGTCAAAGTCCACGGTAGAAGACTAAAACTACTAAATGGTCAACTGACGGAAGATGTCTCTGCCATCAAGAAATGTGATCTGTTGGTAAGTTAATTTTCGTGAAACTTTAATAATTGAATTTGTGCGAATTACTTCAAATTTAAACAGAATGTTCGCAATTATATCAGCTAAAAAACTGTGTCGGCGATTGTTTTAAATTTTAAAAGAGGCGCTGAGAGCGATTCCCGCATCTATACTTGGATTGCCCGTTAGCAGTTTCACGAAGACCGAAATATCTTCCGAACGGCTTCGAATTTCCACAATCGCCCCACCCATATGTACTTATGTCGCTTCCAACAAACGTAAAAAAATGTTACGGATGTGGTGCTGAATTTACTGACCGTAACCGACAATCGCCAAGTAATATTGTCGTTAAACACATTGACCGCCGACTAATGCGACGTGACGAAAGAACCAGCAATCTGATTTACAGTACTGATGTCAGTAATACGTATTATCATTTGAACTCAGCACACATCAGCCGGAAAACTCCTTCCTTCGATGGAAGCGTGCAGGTATCAATAGAAAGATATCAATCTTTCGATACTATGGAAAGTAACTACCTCGCATCCAGTGACGTACGTCTGGTACTTACCTAGAACACCTTATATTAAGAGGCTTAAACGCGGAAAAACACATTATTGACAATATCTTGTAGGCCAAATATGTTTAAATTGCCACTCAAGCCAAAAAAATGTATTACTTGTATCGACTAGTATATAAGATTAAAAGTATTGTGTTAAAAAAATTACAATTCCGTTGATGCATCCACGAGTTATGGTTTTATACCGCCTCCCGGTTAGCTCAGTGGTTAAGCTCCGGTCTGTTGAGCGGGAGGTCGCGAGTTCAAACCCTGGCCGGACCAACACTCAGGGTCTTAAAATAACTGAGTAGAAGGTGCTGCCTTTGTGAAACAACTGCAAATGGTTAGACCTTCGCGTCTTCTCGGATAAGGACGTAAAATCGTAGGTCTCAAGTTTATCGGCCTCAAGTTTATCAGTCTCACCAGACTGTCACGAGTTACCGAGTTATTCAATATGCTAATTATATGACGTAAGATAAGGTCAATTGATGTTTTTCTTCCTTTCTGGTTATGATATAACTCCTGATTAGTAAAATATTTTACTACGGTAAGACACAACTATTAGTATGATGTTCATAAATAGTCAAATATTTAAACCAGGACGTTTTTGTGTTATTAATTATGCCTTATCTTATTATTAGCATTCGGAAACCAAAAGTTTGCAAATGGTTGCCCGAGCGGGCAAGTAAAACTTCTGAAAATAAAAAAACCAAGTCAAGAACACACTGCTTTCAAACATATTCAAGCCAAGGTCTTATATAACAACGAGACGTTTTATAATATTACCCCATGTTCAAGTTGTTAAAAAATCGCAGAATAAAATGTGTCAGGCGTTTTCCTGTAGACCGCAATGGACTGGGTCCGAGATTCCCATGATTCCTAGTGAGCTGGGACTAATTTAATTGGGGTCTAATTTAATTATTATGAAAGCAATAGTCGGGTTTACACAACAACTTGAGAATCTCCCAGCCTCCCCCTCGTGTTGGCTATGGAAACACGGACAAGATTTACTATTTCTTAAATGTTGTAGGTTGGGTTTGTTTACAACATACACAGGGGGGTGAAGGGCTTTGGATTGTACTTAGAGGTCGGTACAGTGTGAATAATTATTCCAGTTTCTGGCAGGTAACTGCTTGTGTATGTACATGTACATGCACATTGTACACTACTGCAGAACTAGAAATAAACTCTACTACCATTTTAAGTACTAATTATGGCCAATATTAAATAAAATATTAAAATAATATATATTTACTGTATGGTAGGGATTACGATCCAGAAAGCTTTACGTGTCGTGCTGTGTGCATGATTGGAACAGCAGATTTACCTGGGACGTCAGCATTGCAGGCATTCACTCGGTTCAATGGCAAATTTGGCTGCTCATTTTGTGAACATGAAGGGTAAGTTGGGAAAGTTGGGAAAGTTGGGAAAGGTCATTCAAGGGCTTATCCATTCATCCCTGGACCGCCAGAGAACTTAAGGACAAAGGACAATACAATTCAGAATGGGCAACTGGCACAGAGGACAGGAAAACCAGAAAGTACATGTATGAAATAATGATATTATGAATTGTGTACAACAGTCATAAGTTATATGTACAAATATATATTTCTGAAGCAAAACTATAAAACACAACAGGCATTTGAGAACATGAGAAATGTTACATTCTGGAGTGTTTGCAAATGACCTAGCCTGCTTTCAGGTGGTAGGTGGTGTTTATTTTTTCATGCAGCAAACGGATCATCGAAGCGGCTGCATATTGGGCGAGCGTGATTGAGACCTGGGATCGAATGAAAAATGGAGGGGGGAGGGGGTGGTGGAGAAGAAGCAGAAAGGAAAGACCGCCTGTCCGAAAACTACAAGTTCTCGAACTGTATTTATATCAAGTCTCTGTTGCTGTAAAGGGTAAATGATAGTTATGTATACTCGGATTGATGATTCTCTTAAAGTAGTCCTCTCAGTCTATAAGCTAATTTAATACTGAGTTTAATGGGGCATACGTGGTGTTAGCAATAATATTGAAGAACAACTAGCCATTGTACCAGGTAGCAATCCCGTGTCTCACAGATCATTGGTTGTTTTCATGCAAACTGCATCCCTAAATGTATTCATCGTGACTCATCCAGTCTTGTAACGTCACCATACCAAGGGGAATCTTCACTTTACTCATCCGCCGCAATCACGTTTGGCAGATATTCATTTACACATGCACAAAATGACGGCACGCTGCCGATGAAATTTTGGTATGGTACTCGGCCTAACTTTCAACGTGAAAACATCCGGACCCAAAACCTTAATGTAAGGCATGGGTGTAAATAACCGTGTGAAATAAATGGGCCCTCTTAAATGTGTTCTCCGGGGTGTTCTAACTAATGATTGGTGTGTTTTGCTCGAGTCTCTATAAAACTTGTTCTTTTCTTAGATGTATACCGGTTCATATGCGACACCAAGGCAAGTTCAAAGAGAGATCATCATCAATCAAGACTTGAAAGATCTCGAGATTTGGATGATGGTGGCTCTCGACGTGGATAGTTACAATGAACGTCCTTTGGTAGTCGAGGTGGGGCAGTTGAAGGAGGACGGTTGTGTTGGAATGGTACGGAGGGACGTTGACGACGAAATTGACTGTAGCAAAGAAAAGGAATGGAAGGAATGTCACTTGGTAGAGCAAGTACCTAAAGAGTCTATTTTATTGTTTGATTTTTCTTTGACGAATGGCGGTAAACTGCGCATGCTACAGTTCAAGTTCTAAGAGAATGCTACGCAGTAGAAGAATATTAATTCTAGTAGCTTTACGAAATACTACTATGGACTCAAATCGTAGCGGGTTGTAATTCGTTCAATTCAAACTTTGAAGAACGGAGCTTTGCCTTTTTAATCTCCCGCTTTATATTACCGCCGCCGGTGAAAAGTTCAGGCAGTCTCTCGGAGTTCTTTCTTTCTGTCCCCGAAAAGAAAGCTCAACTGCTCAGGCCTTCTACTGACTATTAATTTTGAGAGAATGAGTTAGAACCTGTTACCACCGGGAGATTTTATTTTATAGTATTTTGTACCAACTGCCCGTGAGATTTTAGCCTCAGTAAAGTTTGGCTGTTCTATATAGGTTCGATTGACCGTCAGTACGGAATCATCAGAATTAATACACGGAATAATCGCTACAAATGGCTTATATCGGCACATGTTAACCGCCGGGAGATTTGACTTCAGTCCGGCTGAAGTTTAGGCTGTTCTACAAAGATTAAGCGATCGCCACATTTTAACCGCATAGAATATTAATTGTAGTTTAAATATGATAATATAGGAGATATTTTTCCCTGGTTACCACTGGGAGATTTCAGTCTAAAGCCAGTGACTTTAGGCTGTTCTACAGAGATGAGATTTGAGTTCATAGTATTTTGAGTGCCGTTAATTGTCGAGAGATTTCAGTCTAACATTTAGGCTGAGTTAGAACCCGTCAGTACCGTTAACTGCCGAGATATTTTAGTCCGGCTAAAGTACCCAGCCGTTACCGCCGGGAGCTTTGTCTCAGTTCATTTCTGCCGTTAATTTCCGAGAGATTAGGCTGTTCTACAAAAAGTGAATGAAATATAACCGTTACCGCTGTTTAATAGCGATACTTACTGAGACGTCACACAGGCCAGTCACGCCACATTTGTTGCTTTCTGTGGTTGGCAGAAACGAAGCGTGAACCCAGTCAGTTGCTTATATAATATTACAGGTCGGTGCTTATTCATCGCCAAATTACTGTGAATATTGATAACTTGTTGTTAATGTAAATCTAGACCTGGGCAGTTGTACGTGAGCAGGGTTCCGGTGAGGCACGCATGACCTAAGCCATAAGGCATCTACTTCCTCAGGGTGCGCCTAAGGTATGCGTGGGTTTATCGGGCTTTAAGAGCGCAATCTTAGGCAGTACTGGCACTTGCATATTCCCCACTGCAACGCTCAAGGCGACTCAGGCCTAGCTTAGCTGTTTCTTTAGCCGTTTTATCCATATCACGATGTCAGCATCAAAGAGAACAAGCTTCTGCCCGGGTTGTAACACACCCAGAGACGACCACTCGTGGGGGATTCCGTCTAGACACTGCGAAGGCCGGGAGTTAAGCTCGCTTAGCTCGCCGTATATAAAGCGCAAGAAAGCCGACCGCCATGTCACTCCTTCAAAGTCTCCTGTGCCAGCTGAGGACGATGCCTACGAGTGCCTGGCTGACCAGCTTAAACAGCTTGAGCTGGAGGAACAGGACCTACGGCGGCAACAAAATATCGAGTCCCTCCGGGAGAAAGTCTACCTGAAGCGCGAGGCTGTCGAACGACTCAAGAGCCAGCCTCAAGGGGCCCGGCCCAGTTGATGACTGCAAAGGACATGAGGAAAGTCCAGCCGCTTGATGGGGACGTGTTAACGCCGCTGGATGAGTTACTCAAGCAGAGTGTGACGGCAGCAGCGCCAGCGCCCGCGACGACATTGACAACCCACGCAGCCGCTGTTGCGGCGAATTCTGCCGTAGCGCCGAAGATGCCGGACGTCGCAGCGATGTTCCTCACACCAGCAAAAGTAAAACAGGGTGAGAAACCAAAACTCGTTATTGATTACCTCGACAACATCATTCCGTTAGATGACGAGGAAACCTTGGGCTACCAAGGGCAAGCAAAACTGGTAGTAACCTATGGCCAAAAAAAGCCCAAGCTAGAGACAGTAACGACACCCCAGTGGGTGATAGCTAACACGAGAATTTTCAATGCCCTTATGGCAGAGGGAAAATTAGAATCACAATCTGACATTCAGAATTACCTCTGTTATACCTAAAAAATTATGGAACTAGCTGGCAAGTATGACTGGAAGTCGATTTTGCTTTACGATAATGAGTTTCGCAAACTCCAGGCGGTATATAATTACTCGTGGAGTTTCGACTCCACTCATTTGCACACGGTCTTTCTCACACCGCTAACAAAATTCACACCAGGACGTACACAACCTAATCAGGTTAATAACCCCCGTGGGACTATAGCGGCTTTCACTGCAGAGGGTAGAATAATATGCCGTAATTTTAACACTAAAGGTTGTGCCATGCAAACATGTAACTACGCGCACGTATGCAATCGCAAAGTGTCGGGCGGAAGGGCGTGTGGTCAAACACACCCCTACCATGCCCACATGACGCATACTGCCCATCCCGCTGCGCAAACACCAGGGCAAACACCAGCATGACTAACCACGACAGTAACCAATAATCCGCTGAACTGTGCTAAATGGCTAATAGAGCTGGAATTCGACGAGGACAAAGAGTTTCTGGCTAACGGCGTCCTCGAAGGATTCCAACTTATGCCAGTAGGCACTAATTTCGCCGAGGTCGACATGGATAATTATAGGTCAGCGACTAATTCCATTCATCGACCGCTAGTTGAGCAAACTATTCGCGACGAGATAGCGCAAGGCAATTACGTTACAGCAGCAGCTAAACCACCGGTAGTAAGCGCATTAGGAGCTATTCCTAAGCCGAACTCCGATGAAATCCGCCTTATTCACGACTGCTCGCGGCCGCGCGGCCAAGCAGTCAATGACTATATCAATGCCGATTCGTTCAAATTTCAATCATTAGACGACGCGGTCAAAATGCTTCGGCCTCAATCATTCATGGCCAAAATTGACCTCAGGCATGCGTACCGCTCGGTACCAATTCATCCAGACAACTACCGTGCAACCGGTTGCACATGGCGTTTTACGGGCGATAGGCACTATACTTATTTTTACGATACACGTTTACCGTTCGGAGCGAAAAGCAGTCCCGGTATCTTTCACAGAATAACGCAGTCGGTTAGACGCATGATGGCGCGACGCGGATTCCATAACGTCGTTGTATATCTAGACGATTTTCTAGTTGTAGGGGACACGTTCGAGGAATGCAAATTGGCGTATGATACCCTTTTAGACCTGGTGGTAGATTTGGGCTTCACTGTAAGCGAGCGCAAGTTAGTCCCCCCTACACATCGCTTAACTTTCCTAGGCATTCAGTTAGATACGACGGAATTTTCCAAGACATTGCCACAAGATAAACTGGATGACCTCCAGCAACTCATTCTCCAGTTTCACAACAAACACCGAGCGAGTAAGAAACAACTGCAAAGCTTGGCTGGCAAACTTAATTACTCATGTAGCGTTATTTATGGCGGGCGCACGTTTCTGCGGAGAATCCTTGACACTATGAATTCTCTATCACCTTCCGCTAGGATCCGACTCGATGCAGAATTCCACCGTGATATCGCATGGTGGGTAGATTTCCTTCGCGTGTTTAATGGCAAGCGCCTATTTTTAGAGTCGGTGCCTACAGTGGATGTAAACACAGACGCGTGCTCTCACTCGGCGGGTGGTTACTTTCGAGGTGATTGGTTCTATCACAATTTCGCGCTCGATAGCCCGCACTGGGCAGATCTGCACATAAACCACAAGGAGACTTTAGCTATTATTCTCGCAGCGAAGCGATGGAGCAAGACTTGGGCTAATCAGCGCATCATTATTCATAGCGACAATCAAGCGGCAGTTCAGATTATCAACAAGGGTACGACGGCTAATCGCGTTATCATGCAGGAATTGCGCGAGCTTTTCTGGCTGTCGGCCTTTTACAATTTTCACATCACTGCCGTTTACTTGGCAGGCGTGCGTAACACTTTGGCAGACTCGATTAGCAGGCTACACACGCCGGGGCACTTGTTGAATTTCTATTCTATGCTTTGTGCAAACTTTTCGGCCGACTCTATTGATAACATGCCGATACGGGCACACATGTCAGCTTACAGCCTTCGCTTCATCTCTTCCAGATGTACTGCGTCCTGCCCTCGTGGCCGAGCTCGAGAGCGAAGTCCTCCAATTCCGACAACGCACGTTTGCAGAATCTACTAAGGCAACATATAAGACACATCGCGATACCTATTTACGCTTCTGTTTGTACATGGGCTACAGCCCGGTGCCGATACTTCCGCAACATTTACTACAATATGCGGCTTTCCTAGCTAGATCACTCAAACCTTCGTCCATTCGTAGTTATCTCAATATAATCGGCATTATACATAAGGAGTTTGGCTTACCTAACCCACTACTCAATAATTGGCCCTTACAGTCCTTGCTTACGGGCATCAAGCGCATTAAAGGCTCACCACCTAACCAAAAGCGGCCCATAACCGCTGACATTTTACTTCGCCTGCATGACACATTAGACTTTTCATCCAGTTTGGATGCTTCTTTTTGGGCCATCTGCTTAGTAGCCTTTTTCGGCATGTTTCGCAAATCACACCTGCTACCTACAACCGCCACTAACTTCGATGCATCTAAGCAACTAACCAAGGCCGACATTGAGATCCATCCATGGGGCACGCTTATTACCATCCGCTGGAGCAAGACCATACAGTTCCGGGAGCGGGTTGTGGGAATCCCATTGCCGCGTATCCCAGGTAGTAAGCTTTGCCCCACAGCGGCTGTATCTCATGCTTTAAGCTTCACGCAACTAACATTTAACTGGGTTAACAGAGACATGTATCACATCTTTACATACAACTTGTTTGTAACTAAACTCCGGGACCGCCTTGCGCTCTTACACATTAACCCGCGAGACTATGCAGGACACTCATTTCGCAGAGGAGGGGCCTCCTTTGCCTATCAGTCGGGTGTCCCCCTTGAGCTCATCAAAGCCTTGGGGGACTGGCACTCTGACACTATTCTAATCTACCTCACTATGCCTTTAACCATACGTCTTCATTCAGCTAATATGCTTTGTAAGTCCATTCTCACTTCCACCCCACACTAATACTACAACCACCTGGGTTTGGGTAATTGATTATTTGCATAATCACTATTTTTGTATTATCATTGTATGCAAAGAAACATAGTATTTGATGTATTGTATTAAGAACTATGTTTTAATAAATAGACTGCTGGATCCCAACTCTGTGTGCATCTTGTGGTTTAGCTTCTTGTTCTTCAAATGCAAGCAAGCCCTTTCATCGAAGCTTATATGCTCTTAACTTATAAGTCTTATAAAAGAATTAAGATCTGAAAGCAGAATTGAGAGGTATTTTGTGAGGCCCAAATCGCTAGTTGCCATACAAGTCATACAAACACGCAGTGTTTTTGCCAACCACATTACATATGCAAATATATAAATGACATCAGTGTTTACAAACAGTATCGCTATTTTTTAGCTGTCTTAAGTGAATGCCGGTTAGAACCCGTTAACTGCCGGGAGATATCAGTCTAAAGACTGTTCTGCAGAGGAAACAGTTTCACAGGGACGCAGTGTTTTTAAATTATTTTGTTTAACCTTCACAGGTTTTAGTTATCTATAGGGAGCCGGAGAATTCAGAGACTCACCAGCTCCCTCGTTCTTGAATCAAAACTTGGCGTTGAAAGGTAAACTAAACAGCAGACCAGTACAGTAGGGTTGAATTACATACCCGAATGGGTCAAATCTGTCAAACGGTTAGCGAAGATAACAAGTGAGTGAATGCCTCGGAAACAAATCGAAAGCTGATGTCTTAAAAGCGTGAACACAGAATTCGTCGGAAAATTTCAGATTGTATAAGTTATATAACGAAAATATGTTTTACCGAGTTTACCGAAAATATATGTTTTACTCTTTCGAGCTGCGCTGACTCACATTATGCAAATCTGTATCATAAATGCTTGATAAATAAACCCTCTGATGATGTGCAATGAACCTTGTTGAACGTTGGAGGGGGAGATTCAACCGCGGTGAGTGTTGTGGCGCGTGCAGGCGGTACGTATATATCATGACCGACTGCATGTATTCGTTCGAAAGTATACGTCACTGGTATTCAGAAGGACGTTCTAACTCAAGACGTACAACAACAACCTACGATGTATAACAGGTAATTATAAAATTCTAATATATCGCGTTATTCGCGTTGCATAAGAGGGGGAATACCGGTCGGTTAAGATTGAGGCCGGGGCTTGAGAATTGGCACCATAAATATTTACATGTACTGAAGCGAATCTACATAGCTTTAATTCACCTTTCTAAAACTAGAGTACTTAACATGATATAAAGTTTCCGTACAACGTAGAGGAATAATAATATCAAACCTTGTACAGGCTCGTAATATCGTATGGGCCGGATGACCTTGAAGGAAACTCGATCAAAAGATGCTCGTTTGCCCGCGTCGTTTACGTTCTTATTCACAATATTACTGTGACAGTGTTATTAATAATTTGAGCTTATACACGTTGTGAGTTCAAATCTATTCCGTATTTTGACAGAGAGAACGTACATGATCATACATATCACGAGGGATTTCATTTCGAATATCAACCATGCAGACCTCGGTCAATGTTCAAAAGTGGATAGCTAGCACGCTAAACAGGATGAACCACATTTAGTGGATGCGTTTTTAGGTTTTAAAGGCACAAAAACAAATTATCGCACGTATCCAGGGGACAGTGATTCATCCAATTGATAGGAGTTAAATGGGCAGTTGAATCGAATTGTTTCTTGATAAGTTATTTGGTACATGTAGATTAAACCTTTTTAAAATGATATTTTAAGTACGATAATCGGGACACTCTGGTCTTGAGATCATAAATTTATGAATGAAATCTGGGACAAGGCTCAGAGAGTTCATAAATTTATGAAATCTGGCACATGGCTCATACAATTATGAAATCTGGCAATATGGCTCACAGGGTTCATAAATTCATGAAATCTGGCACATGGCTCATAAATTTATGAAATCTGACTTATGGCTCAGAGGGTTCATAAATTCATGAAATCTGGCACACGGCTCAAGAGGTTTCATAAATTTATGAAATTGAGATATTTTTAACTGAATTCTTAAAACTATAATTTCAATTATCTAAAATGTTTTTAATAAATAGATGTTGTCAAAAACACTCAAAACCCTTTTTGCTCATTGTAAGGCAAAAGCTTCATTAGAGTGTGATTGCAATTGTTAAATGATTAAACTGTACTGTTTTTTATTATTGTTTTCTTTTGAGATATAGTGATACTATTCAAGGAAAATGTTAGTTATTGACCCACAAAACACACAAACTTCTGTCTTTTTAGAAACCATCAATTTTGACATATTTCCGGTTATAAACCTCTTAATTAGTACACATTTGAATTTTATTACTAGAGTGCAAAAGGGCAAAATCCGAATTAGACTTGTTTCTGCATGCTACAGCAGTCACTCATCACTCTTTCACTAGTTTGTTGGCAATGGTTTTTAGCGATTAAAGTATTTTAATGCAACTAAATGCGATCATTCAGTGAAAAGGTTGCATTACGTTGAAGCATTATGGTCATGTACTCTTTGCTCATTTGGTGGCTCCTAAAAGAGCCTTTGTTTAAAGTGCTACTACGATCAAAATCAATGTCATTTTTGGCGATGTTTTTGTCCCAATTACTTTCATTAAGGTTAAAGCTTTCATGCTTATCCTAAACAATATACCAAAAATACATTTCTCCAGCCGAAATTTACCTGTAGATTCGTGTGGGAAATCGCCGCCATCTTGATTTTCCCCGATCAATAACCCGTCAGCGATATTACGTATGAGAAGTAGAGCATCACTTAGCAACACTTTGTCACATGACAAATATCATTTGGCAACCGAGGAAGAGCAAGCGGCATAGACAAGAGAGATCACGCGTGAAGAAGCTGAAGAAACGGAGCTCTCGCAAAGATTTAGCAGTGAAATGGTTGTCAGTGCTTGCTATATATTGAAATATATAATGCCCTAGTTACAATGTAGATGGATGCAAGTCTATATGTTAGTGCATTGTTTTCGCTTTCCGGTCTTGTTATCTAAACTATGGCCATCGTTTTTTCCCCAAGACCAACAAAAGCAAGCTGTATACTACCCAGTACTTATCTATCGCATCAGTCCATGTC
Source organism: Actinernus sp. WN-2022 (assembly GCA_030867875.1). Lineage (NCBI taxonomy): Eukaryota > Metazoa > Cnidaria > Anthozoa > Actiniaria > Actinernidae > Actinernus > Actinernus sp. WN-2022. The sequence goes on along the minus strand of JAOWCC010000055.1, from coordinate 917,461 downwards.
TTCCTTATACGAAACCTTCATTTGTTTTACTGTATTCCAATTTCCAGAGGAGTTATAAATGCCTTCCAATTTAACTGTCGATGTGTTCTTGTAGGTGCACTATCATATATATTTAAGTTTACTTTAACTTGTTTTCAGGTATTTCCAAGCAGTTGCATATAGGCAGTTGGTAAGATTCATTTGGAGTTTTCCCCTACCCGCCTGTGTTCACAATATAAGATGCACATTACTGGATGAGCAATACCGAGGATTCGAGCCAGAGGAAGAGAGAGATGGCCAGCAGGAAGGCTAACACAGGTGCAGCGCGCACACAAGAAACCCAATGGTTCTTTTCAGAGCCATAAAAAAAACGGCTCTTTTCAGAACCACCCATCAGTAAATGTCAATCCCAACATGCAGGCTGCGCGCGTTGTTGTATCATTTTTCTTCCGCTGGTTAAAGAGCATGCGATGTTGAGCCCGTTTCTATCATAGATGTGCAGCAGGCATAAAGGCCATATATTAAAACACTATGTGTTTCAATGTTTGGAGAAGCGTAATATCCTGTCCAGTGGCAGGCAAGGCACATAACCGGGAAAATCCGACTCGGCCAAATTACATTTGGTGTAAACTGAACGGTATGCCAGTGGAGGCATATTACCATCCTTAAAATGTTTCACAAAAGGAATTTTTATGGTTTAGTATCATTTTAAACTGAACAACTAGCATCCTAGCCTTGCCGGTTGCCGGATGTAAATAAAGTAAGAGTTGCCTGTGGAGGAGGCTACTAGCATTCTAACATGAGAGGACTGATATGCTCGGTTGAGTTTCTTCACCGTTTTCAATTTCAGTTCCAAAAGCGTGAAAAGGGGAGAGGCTACTACTCGTTTGTATGGGAACATCGTGTGCAACACCGGTTTCGCACATTTCCTTTGACACTTTGGTTAAACTTGGGAGAGGTTGCGACAACTGAAACGTTTTGTTTAAGAATCAAAGATGGTAAACTATCAAATGAGAGATGAAGTCCATTAGAATATCTGTGTGGCGTTTGGTAAGTGTTTGGTAAGTGTTATTCCTCTTATTACGATCTTTGTCATACCAAACCATTGCTGAAGCAGTACTTCTTATCTTGCAGTCGTAAACTTATGACAGATCCAGTAGTTCCTAGCTGTGGCCATACTTTTTGTAAGCCATGCGTGTAAAGAATTCGAGGAGGTACCGCAACTAAGCATTGCCCAGACTACAGATCGCCACAATCTAATATTCAGCAGAATTAAATGGTTAAGAAATTGGTGCTACAACTGAAAGCCCAATGCTCACTTTGCGGCACACAAGATGCCCTGGATTACGATGATCAACTGAACAGTATTAAGATCCCCTCAAGAAACATCCAGAAACTAATGAAGTCGTATTTATCTGATAGCTTTAAGAAGAGGGTGCAGCAACACATTTAATTGTTACCATGTTGTCTGATGAAAACTTATGCTTTGCCTGTGAGATACATTGCATATGACAGCCTAAGGAACCAGTATCAGAGGGATTTGAATAAGAAGTTGAATGAGAAGATCATGGAGAGAGGATCGAAAGTTGTTGTTTTAGTTATTATTGTATGTAGTTACGAAAATACAGCACTATTCGAAAAGATTGCAATTGCAATGGGGTGAAGTGAAATATCACTTCAAAAGTGATATCTCTCCTAAGTGATATTGCTACGGTGGCCCATAAGGGCCATGCTAATTTTATTTTTTTGCCACTTTTGTTGCCCCCTTTTTTGCCACTTTTTTCCTCGGAACAAGAACCATAATCATGGCGGATGGTGGTCGATGATTTAGAAGCGGTAAGGATGAAACGCAGCCGTTTTTCGTTCTTTAAATCTAATTTGTATACTTTTGTAATGTTTATTCAGTCAGTGGCCACGCGTTGTTCCAACATCACTAACTCGGTGATGCTGTTTCGACCAATGAAATGGAAATTGAACATTTATTGCTTGAGGCACGAGTCTGAAATCGCAAGTGTTAATTTTTATTTTTTGTGTTGCTGTTTGGCGCCGGGAACCAAGCAGATTGCACTGTGCTGGTCACGTGAACAATCGCCAAGTTACTTTATTTACATAATTTAATACAGTAAAATCAAGATGGCGGGCCCGCGAGGGAATTTCTCCCATTTCTCTAACGTAAGCAGTTTAATGTTTTGTTTAACTTCACTCGTGCGAAAGCCTTCCAACAGGCTTAGGATATTTCAACTGGCGCTCTTGTCGGAGCCGAAGGACCGCGTTTTTTTTACCCAGATGGCCAGTGATTATATACACAACACGATGACCTGAAGGGGCTGATCAGAGCCAGGACCGGGCTAATCCACATTTAGCGTGTTGCTGAAACCAAAGGCTTCTTCGATAGAAATGGCAAGATGTTGTGTTTTTCTAGGTGGACAAAAGATTTCTCGTTAGCTTCTCTTCCGCCACGGCTTTATTATTTGAATCTCTGTGGATTTGGTTGCAAACCACAATACCATACAACTGAATAAGAAGTCTTTAACAAAGCCAAACTAATCAACTTCAACTCAAGAGCAAAGCTGAAAGGGAAAGTGAAACTGAAACTGAACAGGATCTTGTCAGGTCATGAAGGTACGGCGAGGTTGAAATCATTGCGTGTTTATATCTGCATTTGTTTGTTTTACCAAGTCTATTTATATCCAGTGTTATCCTTCTGATCATCAGTCTCTGGAACAATGCAGACAGCTGGCATCGACGTAACTTGCAAAAAACATAGTTTGGAATTGCACATTTAGGTATAAACATACATTCACTACGCATCAACATGCAAACCCGGTTCTGACGGAGAAGAATCAAGTGAGAAATCAGAGAGAGAAAAAAAATGGAGAAATAATATTTGTAAAATCACATCGAAAAGTCTGTAGTGTAACTACAAAAAACCAAGCGAAATAGAGGAAAATGTAAATTTCATACTACAGTATCTCCCAATCATTTCACATACCCGAGCAGAAATCAAAATCTGAATCATAGAAAGAATCACTGCAAAATCATGCTGTCTAATGACATTGAACAGGCCTTTGTTACATATTTGTTAAAGCATTGGTTGGATATATGTTAGTACCTTCCATTACTTTGACTGTATAAATACTGTTCAATTTGTCAAGTTCCTCCGCTGAGCTTTCTCGATACGCGATAGTAATGGCTACACCACGTGTTTTAATTCTCGGTCACTCCTTTATTCGTGGTTTGCACCAGTTTATTCAGCGCAATTCTACTGATTTAAATGTCCACTTAAATATTTTGGAGCCTCATTGGGGGTCGAACTGTGGACAAAGCCATCGCATACGGTCTCTCGGTGGTCGAGTTAGTTCTCCCAAATATCATTATACTAAACATGCCATCCTCCTTTGGAGGTTGGGTCTGCAATTGAGGACTTCATGCACTTATTGCACGACTCTTACGGCGTTCAAGTTATATGTGTATGCCAAACTCTTCGACGCGAATCAGTGGAAGAATTTAACAAGAAGGTTGATCAGTTAACCAAATACCTTAGGGTGTTTCTAGAGCCCATCCCTTATGCTATGTGTTCTGGGGTCATAGGGGTTTTTGGAAGGCTCGTCATGATTTCCTCGCCCGTGATGGGTTCATCTGAATAATAGCGGGCAACATAAGGGCAATGCTGAAGTGTATGAGATCCTTTCTGAATGGTTACTGCAAGTGTTGTTTCGATTACTTAAGGTATGGGTATACGTTAGATGGCTCAACATCATGGAATTCGTGTTTTTCGAAAAATCAGTATTATATGGTCATGAACTTTATTTTTACAAACTAAAATTACAGGATCACTGCTTTTTAATACCGCTAAACGCTCTTTTGATTTCCCGCCATTAATAGCGCGCGAAAAGTGATTGACATCTCATGAATAATTACGTAGTCGGCGCTCCGCGTTGCCGCCAACTCGGCATACATGTAGTTACAAACCACAACAACACTGCGCGATCGCTACACGCTACAATGCCTAAAAACAGTAAAAAACATCCAGGGAAAGGAAAACGAAACTGCCCTTGGTCGAACACACGAATCACTAAACGTCGAAAGACTAAAGGGAAAGAATTTCGCCAGGAAAAAAAAAAAGATTTGGCGGAAAGCGACAAAGGTTCTTGGTACGAACAACCGACAAAGGGCGATGACGATAAGCTTAGGCTCCGAAACCGAGTGTCTCCGCAAGAAAACTTTGAGACACCGAGCCCGTGGAAGAGGTTTCCGAGGAAAGAATGAATAACATAGTAGTGGACAGAGAACTCTTGAATCGGGCGATTGATAAGTCGATGGTTTGCAAGGACTGCCATTGTACAGTAACATGTGAAGAAGTAGATGGCAGTCGCTACGGCTTGGGTAAAAAGTTGACCTTTGTGTGTTTAAGGATAGAAACAGGCAGACACACTCGTCCCAAAATACCCGAAGCTTCAAGGATATGTGAAATGTGTGTCACAAATGAAGTAGAAAACGAAATACATTTCACATTTCATTGCAGCTTATATAATAACATTAGAAAAGTATTCTTCGACGACATTTGTAATAAATACAAACATTTTACAAACTTAAATATCAAAGACAAAACTTTATTTCTCTTTAATAACATAGACCCATTTATATGTAAGAAATTGGCTCACTATATTTTTGAAGCCTTTGAAATAAGAAATCATTGTAATATTAGAAATTGTTCTCAAAGTTAGTTTAGCTTCTTTTAGTTATGTTGTTTATGTTTTAGGCAATACCATTTATGTATATGGGAATGCTAATAAAGTTTGTATTTGTATTTGTGTTCGAATGAAAATGAAATTTAACTAGAATAATCGCAGTTCCTGAAACAGCTTTTTGCCAGAATTGATTTGTACTTGCTACATGCAGTAGCTCATATTTACCAAGCGTCACGTTCTAGCATTCTGAAACAATAGTATTCGTAAAACAACTTACCCTTCCTGTCGCATTTCATTTATTATGGCAGTTTTCGCCTCTCCCAGCGAAACAGGCGGTTGTTGTTCTGTCGAACACGTTAATTTCTTCCGAGATTTGCGAGCTTTACCCATTTCCGCGGCACCAAAAACAAGGCAATAAAAATGCTGTGAAGTCGAAGTGTTGTGACGATAATAATAACTATGGTCAATCACAAGAGACCCGCTGTCTGAGCTTGTCACGAAGTACAGGACTAATGCCAGACAAAAATGTTCAGCTTTCAGCTTCCGGTAGCTTCTGATTGGCTGAACGTAATTGGCTTTCAAGGCGGAGTTTGTCACCCAACCGTGAAGTGCACACATAATCTTTACAGCGGCTTTTTTAGGACTTTATTTTCAGGAATAATATCGAGCTTCCCGAAGCTCTAGCCCCGACTGGTTTTGTTCAAATAACCTCACATTTTCGGTGATAATAGAAAACTGTGTCATCTACTAAACCGTGTCAGCGAATTTCGATTTTCCTCCGCAAACTGATTTTATAATAAATTTCGTGTCCTAGTTTTGAAAGAAATGCGAGTTTCAACTTTGTCAATTGATATTTCTAAGAATATTCAATATATCAAAAATCGCTGACACATTTTGCTAGATCATCTATTCATAACTGAAATACGATAAAGTCTGGACGTGTGCACAATCACGTAAAGGGACAGGAGCTGAAATAGTAAACACAGTAGTTTTCACTTTGAGGTCTAAAAACTGTAACTTAAACTAAAATTTAATCAAAACGGACCATTCATCAGATAAATCAATCTTAGAGCTTTAAAATGATATATAACTGTGCCCCGCACGGTAAATCGTGGCGCGACGCGATTTTTTTCCCCAGGAGACCCCTCTAACGTATACCCATACCTTAAGTGGGTTTTATATATTGGCAAATGTGTTTTGTCGCCAGTTCCCTTTGATAACGCTAGCCAAGCCATATGTTTATTATTCTGGTGCGAGCCCTTGTTTGTTTGGTCGTTTCCGCGTCGTGCATGACATTGGCTATGCACGCAGATATTGTCAGTTCTTTCGAACTGCTCTGATATGTTTGAGTCAGCCCTTCAATATTTGTTAAGTCGTTGCATGTAGCACGACCTTGGCTGTACACTATGTTATATTGGCTTTGGCATTATATATATTGTGCTGGCAGATACCATTTGAGTGTACACCCCTATTAGGCTGCCTTGTGGTACAGGTGTGCTCAATGCACTTGCTATTTCTGTCCATGCACTACGGAGTTTTACTACTTTATGGAACTTGGCTTGTGGAATTATTTATGTCAATCAAATCCACAACAAATATCAGCTTTATTATTCTATCACTAGCTTCAACATTGTCCCTCTCATGCATGTGAAACCGCACACATCAGATAGCGCTCTTATTCAGGCATCTGATCTTTGATTCTTTAAATTTTCGATAAGCCATGCCTGCAACAAAGCGATCGCGATCGGCTAAGCCGAGGCAATCCAAGCACTTGCGACCCTCGGACATGTTAACACTGAAGGGTTCAGCGAGCTGCCATGGTTACTTGGAGTAAAGAAGAAACTTAATCCAGCCTTATGGAAGTACCGTCTAGAGAGAATACTTTCTAAAGAAGAAGAGAACCACACCTCCAGCAGCGACGAACCAGACAAAATCGATTACCATATGCCAGTCACTCCCGATCGATACAAACTACGTGAAGTCAGAGTAGCTGTAGATGAGCCGCCGGTCAAGCGGGTCAGGTTCAATGAGGATATTAATACAAGTACAGACGGAGTGGGAGCAGGTTCAGACGAAGACGCAACAGATGACGAAATAATGATCGTGCCCGATCAAGCCCTTATTAAGGACAATGAACTGGATTATTTTAACACGGAATTTGATTATGATGATCTGATAGTGGATAACGATTGGCCAGATAATAACGAACCATCTCCTGTACTAGATAGTAGTCTGTAAATAAATATATTCTGTCTCACTTGTCTCTACTCTTTACTATGAACGTACACGGGATTCGAGCCCACACGGCGAGACATTTATATAAGTATGCTGGAGTAGCTGGCGCTGCAGGTGGCCATGAACTGGGGCGTTATGCTTACAGAACAGCAGAGAAAGCGGGTAGGCGTACCGCAAGATACTTAACAGATACTGCCGACCACTATGGACGGAGAGTCGGTAAATACCTCGGAGGAGAAGAAAGAGATGAAGAAATGCGAGTCGACTTAAAGCGAGAAAGAGACGAAGATGATGATGGCGAAGAAGAGGATCAAACGGATGCAGCAGAGGATCCAGTTTCTGGGGGTGGGGCTGGAAACGCTACTACAGTACCGATGTATATATCGCCTAGAGGAGGTAAAAGGACGGTGAAATTCAGCAAAACATTCATACATAGATGTCCAAATATGAATGAAGTAGGAAAAGTGTCATACTCGTACAGTTCTTCTACAGGTTGCATGTTAATGTCTTGGTTCAAAATACCGTATCCTTGCATTGATATGTACATAACCCCCTTCGAGCAATACGAACTAGCCATGGGCTCCTGTGGATTTCAAATTAAGAGTGTCGGATTTAAATGCAATAATTTTCATCCACTTAATGATCAACTCAACACTTCGGGTGCAGCAGTACCTACCCTGGCTGCCGTAAAAGACCCATTCTACATGACCTATATTGATAAACAGGGCAGATTCCCTTACGAATCAGAGTCAGAAAAGTCGATCTGTGACAACGGGCAGCAAAGTATACCAGAGAACAGAGACGCACAACTACTGCGAGAGTGGAAACCAAGATTGTGTGGAGTGGATGCGTATTCAAGCATCAGTAACGAGAACTTCGATATACTTCATCAAGGGGGAGTGAACATCAGAGATATAAACACGCCTTGGTCGGAACACTTCACAATTAATTCGCCTAAAACGTATTGGGCTAGAAACAATGACACGATTCCTTGGCAACCACAGAATAAGGCAGGTGGAAGTAGTGCCGACTACTCTACACAGAAGAACTATGGATACCAGTATTCCGCACGAGGGAATCCAATGATATCTGGACTTCCCAAAGGAATAAATGGAATGTTAGGTGGTACGGACACACAAGTTAATGCAATGACCAATGTAGAAATAGTTAACTTAGCTAACGGTAACGGGTGTAACCAGTACTGGAATCAAGCCGTAGCAGATAGAACGGGATGCATGAATTTGGGAAGTCGTGGTTAGGTCTACAGAATACCATGTCTCAATTAGCACCCTGTGTAATGAAGTTAGCACCATTTCAAACAGCAGCTAATGCTGGTCAGAAATACAGTCTCTCTTTTATCATAACCTATACTATGATAGCAGAGATAGACGAGATGAGAGGAGGAATGTTGGCACCTCCTACATCGGCGAACAACTACATCCCGCGCAAGGCTCATCAATTCGCAGCAGCACCGTATGATGGAAATAACTCAGACACATACACTATCACCTACTAGCTTCCATGTGGGACACACTAATTTATGCCAACCCCTATCTAGGGTTGGAAGGTTTTTCATTATTCTGTATAGCAGTGCCGTGTCGTGGCGTGCATAATTAAATAAAAATTAGCATAACCTAGTGGCGGTTTTGCAGGCAGTTCAACAGGCCCTAGCAGCAGGTACAGGCAGCAGCGAACCAACTCAGGCCACTCAGCCTTCAAAGGAAAACGATCCGGACCGGTTGGTCAACGAGGTAATAGAGGATGAGCTCTCCGCCATGGCTCCAGATACGGCGGCGAAGACCGTAAATGAATCTCTCGCCTTGGCTAGTCCTAGTCCTTTATCTCAGTGCCCATTTTCCAGTATTGCTGTTGCTTTGGGCAGTAGATAAGCTCCAAAATCAAGGCCAAAATTTGGTCAGTAATTGAAGGGACTCGATGGTTGAAGCGCCAGCCTACATCATAGGCGGGTTACGCCTCTTCCCAAGTCTCGTGTTATAGAAGGGCCAACCATCAAAGATATTAGAGAAGATTCCTTACTCACGAGCCGTGTCAATCACGCTCTTGCGGGTTTCGACTTTTCAAACAGTGATGAGGTTTTGGATCACGAGGAAGTTTCTCACAAAACTTCTCGAAAGAGAGGTAAGAAGTCCAGGGAAAGCCACCAAAACGACAAGTCTTATATCTTCAGTTGTGGCCGCATAGTCATTTGCGTTTGTCGTATGTCACTAAACAGCGCTAATACGATGACTTAACCCTTGCAGAGTTTGCGGCTGGATATGCTTTCATACTATAATTATCCACGCTATCCATAAAGGAGTCACAAGCTCGAATTGATCACTTCGAAAGTTTAATTTGCGACTATGTTAAAGCATCAACAACTCTGGCAATACTCAACCGATTTTCAATTGGCCGACGGTGTGGTAAACAAGACAGGGACGGCTTCATAACTGCATGACATTTTATTCATGAATATGCATATTTAATGAGCTATCGTGAATGTCGAAAAATATTATTTTCAGTCATGTTTGAGGTAACATATCTCCAAAACGAAGCGACGTACATCCCCTAAACCTTACTCGGAAATGAAGCCGAGAGGCTGCACTTTGTAACGGTATAAGGTATAAACATTAACCTTCAAATGGGAGGGATATGATTTATTGAAAGTCGAGTTTTGGCAACTAAATAGCAAAATATCAAATTACTAAATGTTTAAAAATATATAAGATATTCAGGAAAAGAGCTATGGAGCTGGTCTTACCGATGCTACTACCCTGGACGGCGTACTTGACGATGCACTATTTAAAACATATATGTAGTTCCTGCCGTTTTATATAAATTAATGAAACACCAATTTCTGGACCTCTTCCAATTCTTCTCTTCAATAAGGTTAGCCACGTGCATTTTACGTGAGAGTTCTTTCGCTATTTTTCGCTTAATTCAATACGATTCCTCAAAAAAAAAGTTACTTGGGATCTGTGCAAGCTTATTGGGAACAAACTGGTGGCGAAAAAACCAAGTCTTAAACTTCAGACGTTGATTTATAAGCGTTTTTCCTAGTTTTCGAAAACAAAATGGCGACTGTCTGGTTTTTGGTAAAACACTAAAAATGATGTAAAAACGTGTTGTTGGATTTTCATGTGGGTTGCATGTACTTGATTGCTTTATCGATACCTAATACAGATACAGAAGCTGTCTTCAAGAGGTGGAGCTGTAGAAGAAGGGTTACGAGCCAATATGCTGTCCAGGTGATGGAAATTGCCTCTACAATGCTGTCTGCATTTCCCTAAATGGAGACATGCAACTCAGTACTCTTTATCGGGCACTTTCATTCATACATGAAGTGGTGTACGCTAAAGAGATAGAACAATGGGTAAGTAATACTATGTTAGCATATACGACCCAGCTGCTGGCAAACTCATCATCTGATTGGCTATAGCCAAGTTGATGTTCTCAAACTAGGAAAAAGCACTCAAACTTTGTTCTCGGGCTTAAATATTTGTTTTAAGAAAATCAAATCAAATCAAAGGGACAATTCATTTGAATAACTGCTGGTCAGTTACAAATACACTGCAGTTTCATAGGGGGAGAACAATTTGTCCATTGGTATGTGTTCCTGGTGTTTTAGACGCTCGTGGCCAGATATATGATGGTCTCAAGACAGCCAAATTTACAGGATTTAGCGTACAAAGATGGCGGATTCTGCCGGTTTACGCAAGATCGAAATATTCAACTGCAAAAGGAATCCACAGCTGCTCTTATGGCGTTTACTGACGACGATTAACCCTTCGTTCAGAAGGCCTGGTATAGACATTTTGCAAAATACAGTATATTCCACCTCAGAATCCAAGTTATAAACAGTAAGTAAGCTCTTTTCTCGCCAATTGACACTCTAGCTCTGTAATAATTTGAGTCAAAACACTCGTTTATGTTTGAAAAACACGAAACCTAAAATTCACGAGCTGATTATAGAAATGTAGGTAGAACTATTTAATACATATTGTAGATTGAGATCCTGGTTAGACATTTTTTAAGTCGTACTCAGGAAATTGAGAAATCGAGATTAAGCGTTTTCCCCCCATAGTTTTCTTGTAATTTATATGAACTGTGCTTGCTGACCTCTGAGCCGAAATTGATATTGCACAATCGGCCGTGTCGCGTTTTTCTGGCGATGAAATCTACACAGCAAATTTCACGTCAATAGGGTGTATTGTTCTGGAGTAAATAAATTTTGAATTTTATGACAGAACGACCCAGCGTGTTTTACGGAAGGCATAAAAATCCATGTAATTGTGTCAATTTCTTTTTTTAACTCGATAAATCATTTAAAGTTGCATTCAAAGAGTTTTGAAGTGAAACCCAATGATTTTGAAGGGAATTTAAGCTTTATTCGTATTTTCGTTTTATGGCTGCCATGTTGGTGCCCCAGAGAAGGACACAAAGATGGCGGCCGCATACAAAGTACTGTAAAATGGTCATACATTCATTGGCCCACAGCTCCGTTAGGAAATTATCTAATGTTCCAAAATGTGGAAATATATTTTTGGTAGTTCTACAAGGACCAAAATGTTATACATGTATTTCATTTCATCACTGCAAACCAATTTTGCGATCGCGTGTCATGACGACGAAAACCACCAATACGGGAATATCTCTGACGTTTGCTGTTTGCCGTAAAATGTGGTAGTGATCATCACTCCACCTTGCCGTTCTTTTTTTCTAGTACAGACTGAACAAGAATGTTGCAGATTCCCCAGATGAATGCTGTTCATTTATGCACTCGTATGGAAGTAATACGACTAAGCAAGGAAGGAAGCAAAAAAGACCCTTGACTTTGGTTTATGTTCTGGTAAGTACACTTAAGTCATCGCAACAAACATATAACTTATATATCATTTAAAACAAAAGTATAGAAGACTAGTTTCATTTCATTGTCGATTGCAAAACATGATACGATAAGGAAAGATTTTCTTCCCTTGAAATTACATCAACAGCAAAACAAGCCATAAATAGTCATAAAAATGTCCATGCATGGAAGTAGCTCATTTATCAGCAAAATACGTTTATGATAGCAAATATTTGAGATCTATGAAGATCCCTAATTAATATTTAAATGTGTGCGGTAAAGTGTCTTTAGATCAGTTCTATATTTATACATCTAATTTTATTACGTTTATTACACAACTGTTTGTAAAGTAATACTTATTAGCTACACTCTAATAATGTACCATGTGATGCACAAGGAGCTAATAAAGCAAATCTGTATCTTCCCCCGGACTAGGTGGGGATTTGATTTGAAAAATGCTCCAATGTAAGAAAACCCCCACCCTCTGGGTACTTTATACAGTCATATGGGTCGAAATCCCCACCTTCTCAAAGTGCCCCAATACGGTCTGTTTTATTTCGAAAGCGATAAAACTATCAGCGTTGTTCCGACGAAAAACATCACGAAAGTTTTATTTGGCGACAACAAGAGCAAAGGCAGTGTAGTAGAAGTTGATTACGCAGGAGTTATTGTGAAGGCAGAGATTTTAGCAACTCATGGTGAGTTCATTTTCCTTTGATTTGTTATTTGAGTCATCCAGGATAATTATCAAGTGTTTGCCATGAATAACTACTCGATGCCGTGTCCATGTTTGTCTCAACTACGCTCGCGAAATTTTGTTTCGTAATGAAACCTTCGTAATAGTCGACAATCGAATGACGCGCGATTCCTTGCAGTTATTTATTTACTCACCTTTTACTATTTGGACCTGTTTACTCTTGTTTACTCCTGTTTACATTTCCAATGCTTCTTATTATATCATTTAGATGACCCAAGCGCCCTGCATCAGGCAGAGATTGAGTTCTTGAGAGACCCCAAGAATGAACATCTCTTCGAGGCCAATCCGCAAGAAAAGGAGTGTGCCAAAGAAAAAAACCGTAAGTACTGCAATTCGCCGTTCTTAAAAAGCATTTCATTCAAGGAAGGAACATGTATTCAACTATTCGATTGTACTTGTAGCGTCAGACCTGTTTTCGGCACACACATCCCAATATGTACCATATTTTCTCATTTCATTTTTTTAGAAACAAACTGCGAAAAAAGGAAAGACGAAGGCAGGGCCGTCAAAAAGCAAGGAGCCGACAAAGTCAAAGGATAAAGAGCTGGTAAGGTAGAGCTTTATCTGTGTTCACGCCAAAAATTGTGTAAACATGTATCTAATATCAACGTTCATGTATATTTTCGCGTTTGAAACCCCTCGGTTTCAAATGCGAAAGGTTGTACCGAGTATTAGTACGATATTGTATTCATGCACCCCAAAGCCTGTTTATCGTGTAAGGAAGGAGCCAAATTATTTCAAAGCAGGCCCTATCAACGCTCCATACAAGCAATAATAATCGATGAAGCCCACTGTATTTTAGAATGGTGAGTTTATATTTTGTTGTGTTTGCTGCTATAAAGTAGTTTTTGGAAGGGGTTAAAAATGTTTTTTTAATGATTAAAAGCTCCATGCTTGCAGAACCTTCTCTATTCGGTCTATTCCTCCCTTTCTGTAATCGGACTGGCTCTGCCTTCTTTCCCCCGCCAGTCCATTCCTTCATGTGGGCATATTTGTACAATAGGCACCCTTGTTTACAAAAGGGATGTTTGACTAAATTAGTTTTTTTAAATTTTGGGACAAAATACAGCCCCTTATAATAAGTAAGACAGTACAGCAACAGGATCTTAACATGGCTAATCATTTTAATCTACATGATCGAGTGCAAATAATGCTTGAACGAAAATAAAACTTGCCAATATATAGGAGAAACTAAACGCAATCTTAGTGACAGATTTGGAGAACATCATAGATCAGTTGAACACTCTATCAACGGAAAGAATGTCACACAACCAACCACCGTTTCAGAACCATTTTTCAAAAACTAAACACTCCTTTGATGACTTACAAATCATACCGTTAGAAACTATTCACAACAGCAAAGACAGTGTCCGTAAAGCTAGGGAAACACACCATATTTCTTTAGAACGGCCTCACGGAATGAACAGACGCGATGAAATATGCTATCCCTATATATATACACATTTTCCTCCTTGTAATCACTATAGCTACATGTCGCATTGCCTTTGTTTACGACATTACCATATATAGTATCTCATTACATCAGATGGTAACATTTCATATTTCGCTTAGCCAATCAGCGTTGTATATATCTACTGTATATAATGTCTAAGTCCACTTGTATTCTTTACTTAGCTCATATAACCCCTGAAGAAGGTTCGTTCTGCCGAACAGAAGTATAGGGTACAAAAAATATAGGTCCGATCAGCCTTGCAGTCTTCATATACCGTAGGTAGTTATTTCGGGTTACCTGTGTTTTAGTGAGGCACCCTCTCTTTGTATTTTCGGGCTACCTGTGTTCACATCATTATTGGTATGCACACCGTCAGATCACTGTTAAGACACACGCACAACCAGTCAAATTTGGATTAAATGGACAATCAGGTACGAAAGTATGCATCATGTAGCAGCGCCAGAGTAACAAGAAGCTGCACACAGGGGAACTAAACCCTGAAATCAACTCAATATGATGTAAAGATATATTCGAATTAAATAAATTGTGCTATTTAATTTTTCTATGCTATGCGTCTATATGCTCCGATGGCTCAAATCTTGCATTTTGTGACGTCAGTTCCCGACATCGAAAAGCTGGACTAACGGCTCCTAATTGTGAACGAAACCATTGTGTTATCTTTGTGCTGGAGGGTGATATTATGAAATTTGCACTGAATTGAGCTGCCACACAATCTACATTTATCTGCGGACTGAATCGAACCTGAAAACTAATTCTCTCTTCAAAGACGCGCAACACAGAAAAATAAAATAGCAGAACTTATGTCTTTGAATACATCTTTTATTAGACGCTGTGGACACAAGTAGAACACAACTGCACGCAAGTAGAACTCGAAGAAACATGAGCAACTTCACGTAAGCCAGGATCCCCTAGGAAAACACAGGTAGTCCAAACATACTAGGATTCCAAATACTATTAGGATCTGAACTATAACTACTCACACGAGTGAGAACACGAGCGAAGATGAGTACACCAGCGCTTCTTGATTTAATTAACACAAAATCATAATAATAATAAAATAATAAAAATTGTGTTATCGGCTTAGTTGTTCCGGGTTACCTGTGTTATCAGTGCGTTTCGTCTTTGTATTCCAGGGCTACCTGTGTTAACCTAGGGGAACGCCATTCAATCGGACGGCTGTACGATGTTACCATACATAGTCAGGGAGCAAATGTCGTAAAATAAAGTCCCGTCGGAATTTTGTGTTGAAAGCAAGCCACTAGTCTAGATGTGTTAAGGGGACTCTAAAGAACATAAAAAAACTTGCCGGCAAAATGTTAACTCGCACCGGCATGATATAGGGAGGTTTTAATGACGTCTTGTAATATATCAGCATGAAAACGAGGCTGTGTCTTAAAATTACATTTATTCCGATTATTTTTCAATACATCACCACCAAATTGAGTCAGGATGCATGAATAGCTATTATCAAACTTTCCACACACTTAAAAGTGAAAATTTCTATCACGTGACTAATAGCATGGAAGCGAGGCTTTCATGGTCAGCAGTCACCATCATCGAAGTAGAGATCCGCCATTTTAACTTACAGTCGACTTAATCACTGAAATAATCAAGACATTTTGATGGATATCGACCCTGATCCTGACCCTGATAAGAACCAAAGAGCAGATCTTAGTTTATGTATCATTTGTCAAGAAAAAAAGGATGAAAATCTAGTTGTAAAACCAAGTTCTCACGACAAAACACTGCAATTTATCAAGGACTGGGCTACGTATGGTGAGTTGAAGTATGTAAGAAGTTGGGCCAAGCTGCATACTTACTCTCAAGAGGCTCTGAAGGAAAGATCATCATGGCATAGGAGCTGCCATAATAATGCAGTACACTCAGGGATGCTGAGAAGAGCCAAAGAACGTTATGAGAGGCATTTAGAAGGTCTAAATCTGACGCGAAGGAAATCATCTGTTGTAGATGAAGACAGTCACCAAATGACACGCTCAAAAACTTTGCCATACAATAAGAATGTTTGCTTCTTTTGAGAGGGTTCAGGTGGTTATCGACAAACCCTTCATAATGTATCGACATTCACAGCAGGCGAATATCTTCGTACTGCTATTCAAATGTCTTCAAATGATAAGCTTCGGGTGAAGCTCAGTTCTGCAATTGATCCAAGTGACGCTCACGCTATTGATATCAAGTACCATAACAAGTGTTGGGGTAATAACGTAACAAGTGTACTTCGTAGAGAAAAAGCCCAAACAGAATCATCTATTAATGAAAGAGCAAGTAAAGCCGCAGCACAGATATAATTTTTAACCATGATTGAAAAGAAATGGAACAATTCTAACAATGTCGGAAGTGCAAAAAGGATTTGAAAGTACTTTAGAGGCAAATAATGTTCAAGATCCTACATGTAACAGGAAGGTATTAAAGCAGATCATACAGAGTGAAATAGCAGATGTTGAGTTCCACAGACCTAGGAAGGTCAATGAATCCGAAAGAATTAGTATCAAGAGTACACGAGATATTGCTATTCAGAAATGAAAACCATATTTGACGCTGCTGCATTGCTAAGAAAATCAATAAATCGGTGCAAGAAATGGAACTTTACTGGATCATTTGAAGATTTAAGCAGTGAGCATCTTCCACAAGAACTTTACTCCTTTGGCAGATGGGTGTTACATGGGCCAAAAACCGAGATCAGCGGCACCGAGCAAAAGTCTTTTGAAATTCACAAGCGAGCAGTGAGCTTAGTGCAGACTGTTGTAAGCATGTGTCTAACTGACAGACAAAGGAACAACACAAAGTCTCAAGTGATCAAATTGACAAGAGAGATGCCTCAACAACTGGCTGTTGGCTTAGCACTTCGACAATCTATTAGAAGCAAAGAGATTGTTAATATGCTCCATGTTTTTGGAATGAGTGTTGAGTACAACAGGTTAATAAGAGTTGAAGCACAAATAGAGCAGAGTGTTTTACAGCGCATGCATGAACATGGAGGAGTGTACCTTCCTCAAGACTTTGTGAAAAACAGACATCTATTTTTCGCAATCGACAACGTAGACTTTGCAGAGGACACGCCTGATGGTAAACGCACACTTCATGGAACTGCTATGGCTATCTACCAGAAGACTGAGCCTGGAGATAAGATTCCAGAGATAAGGTTAGCTTGTAACTTCAATATCATATTAATTAATCATTTGAGGAATATAATTTTATTACTGTCGCTTTGTTTCTAGATTAGATAACAAAACAAAACCAAGACCGTACCATAAACGACCTTCCTGAATCAATAACTGAACTGATGGAATGTCCTGAACCCGCCAAAACACCTAAAAGTCCAGTTTACCCAAAGTTAAGCCTGTTTAATGAACACGAGCTACCCATTTTCATAAGACGCCAAGATTTTGCGTGGCTTCTTGGTCGCAGTTTATCTAGAACCCCAGTTGCTGACCTCGACACTCAAGAAACACATGCACATGAGGAGTTGTCTAGTCATACGCAAGTTCCTGTGTGGTCTGCGTATAATTCCCTTATCAATAATGCTCTAGATGTAACTAGAAGTGCAGTGCCGCCTTTGATTGCAGCACCCGCACATGAATGGAACACCTTGTTAACTGTCCTCAAGCAGGCTCAAAACATCAACACTGAAGTGGTTGGAGCCGATAGAAAGACCGTTGTGACACTGGATTTGGGCCTTTATCAACCAGCAAATAAACTACAAATGGCAAGAAATGACCTGGATCATTTGATACTCCGTCCAGGTGCGTTTATAATATTTGCCGTCCACAGCTTATTGTACGAAAATGTTTTTATTAATAAATATTGATGCTCTTATTATCGTACTCTTTAGGTGAACTGCACATTGTGATGGCACAACTAAGAAGAATTGGACGCTTCATTGAAAATAGTGGTTTGGATATGTGCTGGATCGAGTCCGACCTTTATGGCTACTCAATAGTGAAGCAGATACTTGAAGGAAAGCATGTAAGAAGAGGGCAAGCAGCACACTTAATTACTCTTCAAGCTTTTTTCTGTATGTATCAAGAAGCATTCTTTCAGTTTGACAGCCAGTGTCTTGAAAGTATTCATCAGGTGGCAATGGAGCTTAGTGAAGCAACTGCAAGAGGAAAGAAGGAGGAAATAGAGCAAATCAACACTAGAATGGTTAACACTCTCAACTCTTTAAATGTTCTGGAAAAAATGTCAGCTTTTGATGAAGCACAACACAAGGAGCGAATATTCAAGTTATGCGTCAGTACATGCGCATGGTGATGGAGATGTTAGCATTTATCAGAGCTGTTCGAACCGGTGACTGGAATCTAAACCTTACAAGAAGTTCTCAAGATACTTCTTTGCACATGATATGATCAATTATGCACGCATGATTCCTATCTATTTAGCAGATACGGAAGCATTGAAAGAGTCGGATCCAGATATCATTCAAGAGTTTCAACAAAAAAACTGGGTTGTCAACAAAAATGGTCAAGCATCATTTTGTGCACTAGGTGCAGATCATGCTCTCGAGCACATCAATCGCTCCATGAAAGTTTCAGGAGGCCTCGTTGGCATTTATGGAGCGTCATTAGTGCCAAAATTCACTTGTGGTATTATGATGTAAGTATTTAATTTCCTGAGGAAAAAATGGTGTTATGATGATAATTGTATCGAGTAAAAATGACATTATGAAGTGAAATTCAAATTTGCGAAGTAAGTTTGGAATTATGAAGTAAGTTTGGAATTATGAAGTAAATTTGGAATTATGAAGTAAGTTTGGAATTATGAAGTAAGTTTGGAATTATGAAGTAAGTTTGGAATTATGAAGTAAGTTTGGTATTATGAAGGTATGAGCACTTGCGAGCGTACTCAACGCGAAAGGGTTCACGGGAAGACAAACACGTGTTCGTTCATCACCTACAAACATGGCGGATCTAATCTAAATATCTTCGTGCTCCTTGCATTGCGTTATTCATGGATTCTAGCTCTGTGGATGCTGTTTTGGAAGACCTCAATCGGTCGATCGAGAACCTAACTGCAACTTTGAACGATGAAATCAGAGACGAGAACAACAATTTAAGTACCACGACTAGTACTACAGTTGGACAAACTGGGCCTTTGTTCAACAGCGCTCACACTGGCGATCGTCGATTGCCAGCCACTAGGAGGGGTGGAAATCATCCGTCAAGAAATTTTGTCTGGCTCGGGTCGATCGCCAATCCTAGCGACATCGATGTCAACACTATAGACCTGGCATCGACGGCAAAAAAATCAAATTCCCGTTATCGTCTTCGGCTGAAGTGTGACAGAATTACATAACCCGCACAATCCATAGTTGCACGTATTTGTTAAGTATAGTAATTATATATAGCCGTTCTATTGTTACAGCATTTTTGCACTCCTGTTACATGTTTATTTAGCCCCGTATAAATACGCCCAAAACAAAAAAACGCAGCAGAATATACAACGTTTGAAGAAAGCTTCAGGACTGAGGAAGAGTAGAAATCTTTACTGAAACCAATCACCGTTGAACTCACCTGTGGGCCCTAGAGTGTAACCTGATATGCAAACCGTTATCGAGCTCAAGGGTTAAACGATTCGAATATAGGATAAGGAGGAAGGATGGAAAGCGGAGCACGAGAGGTAGCTGATCAGCTTAAAGCTAGAAGACAAAGAGAAGACAGATTGAACGAGGCATTGAAAGAGAAACTGAAAAAGAAAAAGGAACGGCGCCGCTACTGTTGACAGAGAGAAAAGTAGACCGGAGAGAGAAAGAGGGGCGAAGAACACTGTTTGGTTTGTGTAACATAATCAGGTCACGTGACACACTGACTTTATGTAAATTAGTTAAGCACATGGTGATCGGCCATGTTGGTTAGTTCACTCAGAACATGAAGTTGTTTTGTTCGTTTTATACCGTCTCTGTGTGGTCTCTTCAATATATAACTCGGCTAGCATACTACATGGTGGCAGCGGTGGCTCTTAAGTTCGTTTGGAAGGCGACTTAGAAATTACAGCAAAACACTTCGAAATACGGTCGTTGTCGAGTTTATCAACAGTGGATGTCAGAGTAAACTGCGAACAACAGACAAAATGGCAGAGGGATTCGTCAAACCGCCAAAGCTATTGCTCGAAGGCAATATCGCTGAAAACTGGAGGAGGTTTAAGCAGCAGTTTGAAATATACATAATCGCCTCTGGCCTACAGAAGAAGTCAAACAAAGAGAAAGTTTGCCATTTGCTCAATTTAGCCGGGCCCGAAGCCCTAGAAGTCTACAACACGTTTTCTTTCGGTGAAGGCGAAAGTAAAGACGACCCGACGTTGGTATTAAACAAGTTTGAAGAGCACTGTACGCCACAGAAGAACGTGACATACGAGCGCCATATTCTCAATACACGGGTTCAAGGGCACACCGAGACCATTGATTCTTATGTGACCGACCTACGGGTGAAAGCAAAAAATTGCGAGTTTGGATCTCTTCATGACGATCTGTGGCATCAATTCTGATCACGTCAGGAGGAGACTGCTTCGAGAGGCTCGTCTTACACTGCAGAAAGCAATAGATATTTGCCGAAGCAGTGAGCTTTCGGAACTCAAAACAAAGTCCTAGGAAATGTGTCTGAATCTGCTGAGATTCATAGCCTAGAGAGAGAGAAACGTCACAACAGCAAGCCACATAATAAGACATATGGTCGCCCAGCTACACAAGACAAACACAAACCCTAACATTTTATTTTAAACATGGGTATAACACTGATAATTTGAAAAATTTGTTTAGTTGCATGTAACATGTTTTGTATAATAATTGTGCCTCCCTTGACGTCATGTAATTAGCATTTAGGAAACTAAAACCTCTATTATAAGTCATTGGCACAACATCCAAACCAGTAAATATTGTACAGATCCTTGACGTCATGTAATTAGCATTTAGGAAACTAAAACCTCTATTATAAGTCATTGGCACAACATCCAAACCAGTAAATATTGTACAATTCTGCTATTCACTTGATGTAGAATTGATATCTAAAAAACAAAAATAGTGTTCATAAGCACTTTAATTTTCATACTGACTTACTTTCGTCGTTGTTTATTCGATTACAGTTTACATTATATTTCAATTTGCTTGTCTCTTAGTTCGATAAAGTGGACGTTAAAGGGGGGTTGTAAGTGTAAATTGTTTTGATTTCAGTTGTCGATGGCCCATAATAAAGGAACAAAAAATCACCCACTACCCCCCGTACAAATGTCGACCCTGTTTAAGATCGAGTGGTTTCGTGTTAACTGGTTTTGATACCCCGTTTAAAAGTTTGATTAATTTATATTGATAACCCCGTTTCCAGAGCACATTATTCCTCTCATTTTTCATTTTTATGACTCAGATCTAAGTCCAAAATGTCTATGTGAATCACATAATTTGGAGGGGTTTTGCCCTTGTTACGTTAAGAATATATCTCTTTTCTTAACTTGTATTAGTCTATTGAACATGTACCTGCTGAAAGGAAAATTCGACATATTGACTCTCCATCTACTTTTTCCGGTCAAATGAGATTTTACAGTGATGGTAGCCTGAG
Organism: Actinernus sp. WN-2022; assembly: GCA_030867875.1. Classification (NCBI taxonomy): domain Eukaryota; kingdom Metazoa; phylum Cnidaria; class Anthozoa; order Actiniaria; family Actinernidae; genus Actinernus; species Actinernus sp. WN-2022. Next base: position 895,917 of record JAOWCC010000055.1, on the reverse strand, counting down.
CTCTGACATGATTGATATGGTTGCCAAACATTCACCTGGATTTCCAAAGTCTTGAGATGGTCTGACAGGGAATATGGGACCTCGACACCACCTAAACTAGTCGCCCCCTCCTGGATTCCTTGTCAAAAGAATCACCTATCTGTGCAATCCTCCCTATATAGAAGCAAGGTCCCTTCTGGAGATGTTTAAGATTGGAACCATTAAGGAAGATGCTGGTAGTCTGCATTCACTTCAGTTGGTGTTACCACTTTTGTTTAACGTGGATAGGTTTTTTAAAGTTCAGTCATAAGTGTCTTCCAAGTGATTGAGAGGCACTGGTGGATGCAATGCTTCAGAAAGCACAAGCATCATGTCTGGACAAACCTGCAGGCTGCAGCAGAATAGAGGGAGGAGGAGAAAAAGGAGATTGAAGTGAATGATTTTATCAATAAGTTATCTCACTTTCCTTCTCTATCAAAGAAGAGGGAAAGGGGTATCTAATCAAACTGGGGAAAATCCAGGATTTTTCTCACAATAACTTCAAATCTGGGTTTTGGCATTATTATTCCAGACCTTTGAAAACCAGGTCCAGTTTTTTACCTCGATCATGGCTGCACATACCTATACCCATCTATCATACAAGTACCCCCCTGGGGATTGTGCTTATAACCCTGGCTTCGAACAACTTGGTCCAGATTGGTTTTGAAAATGACTAGATTAATCAGTATCATCTGAATCGCTGTCATGAAGAATGCGAGAAATTCTGTCTAACATAAATGTCACTGTCATCACTCTAATCAGCAGAGGTGTGTTCATATGATGTGGAATGTAAACAAGTAAATGAAAATTCATCACTGTAATTAGAGTGACTGTCAATGGGCATAATTTGCCATGATTTTACTGCATGCTCTTCATTAAAAAAGTTGAACATGCTTTTCAGAGTTGAAAGACTGTCCATTTTGCCAATATTTCTGACAATGTATTCTATTAAAGAGCTTGAAAATCCTGTAGCAATGTCGATTCCCGTCAGCAACTTCTTGTCTGGTATATCATGGGCAAACTTCGCTCTGTACTTCAACAGCTCATCCATCCCTGACAAGTTGTCTAGTTTCTTTCTAAAACTGCAGGTTTTTATCTGTAATGCTAGATGCATCTTTACTTTGCACTGTAGTGACTAGCGTGACAGTATTGCGTGACATGCATACTTGTTAAGTATTATAGGATAGATTAAATATGGAGACCATGTGCTCTTGACTGTGTGTCACTCTGTGTCGTGTTTACTCTCCATTGCATTGGCGACGAGGATACTCTGGAATACTTTGTGATTCTCTGTGATCGTTTATAACTTGTCTACAATTCTTCATACAGTCTTTGTGACATATGGCTACAGCACTTCCAAATTTGGAATTGTTCGACATACATGCCGATGAAGCGATTTCGCAAAGATGGCGAAAGTGGTTGAAACGCCTCGAAAATCTCTTCATTGCCACCGATATTAAGGATAAAAAGTGACAAAGAGCTCTTCTGTTATATTATGCTGGAGAAGAGGTGTCTGAAATCTTTGACACTCTGCCCGAAACTGGTGATGATTTTGCGACGGCAAAGTCAAAACTCAACGAGTACTTCGACCCTAAGAAGAATGTGGAGTTTGAAATATACACGTTTCGTCGGGCCATTCAGAATGAAGGCGAAACCATGAATACCTACCACTCTCGTCTGAGACAACTGGCTGCAAATTGTGAATTTTCTGATGTCGACAAGGAGATTAAGTCGCAAATAATTCAATCGTGTTCGTCCCAGCGACTTCGACGTAAAGCCCTCAAAGACTCAATGATGACTTTGCAAGCCTTACTCGCTGAAGCTCGCACGCTGGAATTATCAGAAACACAAGCAAAGGATATGGAATCCAGTGTAAGCGCTAATGTTGTGATTACTAAGCCACTCCAAAAGAAAGAAAAGACAGGAACTTGCTTCAACTATGGTGGAAGCTGGCCCCACGAGCCGAAAAATGCATGTCCTGCTCGAAGTCGTAGGTGTAATTCCTGCAATAAGTATGGCCACTACGCGAAATATTGCCGAAATGCACAAAAGATTCCAATATTCCAGTCAAGTTAAGACATCTCAAAGAGGGAACAGAAGACAAAGCCACTCTTCAAAATCAGTCAACCAAATGGATGCTGGTTCTAGTTCAGAGGATGAATACACCTTCGTGTTGGAATCTAGTCCAAAGGTCAGTGATCCTTTCGTGACACTGAAGCTCAATGGAAATGATTGCAAGTTCCCAGTGGACTCTGGAGCCAGTGTGAATATAGTTACCTCAGATGTGCACAAAATGCTTGATGTGACACTGAAACCATGTGATACTAAAGTGTATGCTTTCAATTCATCTGATCCATTACCAGTCCTTGGAAAATTTTCAGCTACAGTAGAGTCTAAGTGTAATTCAGCCAACTCAGAGTTTCGTGTTGTGAATGCTAAAACCTCTCTTCTTGGATACCCGACTGCCACTAAGCTTGGAGTACTACAGATTGCAAATGCTGTGTCCGTAGAAGAAAATATATTTCATAAATATCCTAATCTGTTCTGTGGTCTTGGTAAGATGAAGGATGTGGAGATCAAGTTGCACATTGATGATAGTGTAAAGCCTGTTATAATCAACCTCACCGAAGAATTCCATTTCATCAAAGAAAATCTCTTGAAGCATGTGTAGAGTCCCTGCTTGAACATGACATCATTGAGCCTGCTGTTGGTCCTATCCCCTGGGTATCTCCAGTTGTTCTCGTGCCAAAGCCCAAACAACCTGGTGGTGTTCGACTGTGTGTTGATATGCGTGAAGCAAACAAGGCCATAGCCCGGGAGCGACATCTAATGTCAACACTTGATGAAGTGATACATGATCTGAATGGTGCCACCGTGTTTAGCAAGCTTGACTTAAATCAAGGTTACCATCAGCTTGTGCTAGACCCTGACTCAAGGCATATCACAACTTTTTCAACTCACCTGGGTCTCTTCAGATACAAACGCCTTAGTTTTGGCATAAATGCTGCTGCAGAGAAGTTTCAGGATGTGATTGCTACTGCCATTCGTGACATTCCCAATGTTAAGAACATTAGTGACGATATTATTATATATGGAGTGAATACTGAAGAGCATAATCAAGCCTTCCATGCAGTGCTGAATCGTTTCATAGAGTTAAATTTGACCCTGAAGAAAGCAAAGTGCATGTTCTACATGCCTCGCATCGAGTTCTTTGGAATGATCTTTAGTGACCAAGGAATGTCTCCTGACCCTGCCAAGGGGGTGGAAGTAATCAAGAATGCCGAAGCACCGACCTCAGTGAGTGATGTACGTAGCCAACTTGGCATGGCCAACTATGTGTCTCGTTTCATACCCAACTATACAGATATTGTTGCACCACTACGTGACCTCACACACAAGAGTAAAATTCAAGTGGGAAGATGCACATCAAGCAGCCTTAGAAAAGCTCAAAAGCAGTCTCACCTCTGATGAAGTCATGGCATATTTTGATCCTGGTAAGGACTCAGTTTTACTTGTTGATGCCAGTCCTATTGGCCTGGGTGCTGTTCTGACACAAGATGGTAAAGTCATCTCCTATGCTAGCATGCTCTTTCAAGTGTGGAAAGGCGGTACTCTCAAATTGAGCGTGAGGCCCTATCAATTACTTGGGGTTGCCATCACTTCAGGATGTACTTACTGGGAGGCCACTTTACTGTGATAACTGATCACAAGCCACTGTTACCCATCTTCAGCCGTCCTACATCTCAAGCCTCAGCCCGGATTAACAACTGGCGTCTCAAGCTACAGTCATTTGATTTTGAAGTTCTGTATGCAAGAGGTGACCAGAATCTAGCTGACTACATCTCAAGACATCTTCAAGGAGGCACAACTTGTAATCTTATTGCTGAGTTTGCAGAACAGTATGTTAACTTTGTTCTGTCTCGAGCCACACCCAAAGCTCTAAGTAGAGAAGAGATAATCGAGTCAACAGCAAAGGATGTTACACTGCAAACGGTGATGCGCCTCATCTCATCTGGTCAGTGGGACAACCCTCGTAGGTCAACAAGAGTGTCAAGACCCACCAAAAGACATTTGATGGTAACGCTTTGCTTGTCCGGGGAGTTTTCTCAAATTTTGTTTCATCAATGCGTGGAACTGCTACAATATTTTGGTTTCCTGGCTTTTCATCAAAGTAATATAACCAACGGTGCTTGTTCTTTACGTGTTTTCTGCATCCTCGTTGAGTGCTAAATCCATCGTGATCGCATAATTGTACTGGACAATAAAAATAATCGATCAGAATCGTCTTCTTCTAAGTGGAATTGGTGAAGCTAACTTTGACCAGTCGATTTTATGACCTCGCTTATTCATTTGTTGCACACAGTAGGAAAAAGAATGAGTACAAGCCTTGGAAAATATATTTTTATTAAAAAGGCACTACCCTACATCCCCAGAGATCTAAAGTGAACTTTTGGCCAATCAGAAACGCTATTTGGGTCCCCTGACTTAACTAGTACAAACTTGTCCACAAATCATTCTACTCTGTTCTATTGCTGACAATGAAAGATTAAACATGCCTGGTTAGTATGGTGGCCCAACGTTATCATAGTAAAATATATAAGTTATTGCGAAGAAAACAATGAAAAAGGAAAGAAACAAAAAATACAAGCAATTAAAATAGGTTAGGTAAAAAAAAAAAAAAAAAAAAAAAAATCAATAATATTAAGTAAAAAAATTTTGGAAAACAAATATCTCCAATTAAAAAACGTTACAACAAAGAAAAAATATTTATGAGGTAATAAAAAATTTATCATCGGAAAAACACTGAAAATCAACATTGGAAAAAAAACATCGAAAAAACAACGTTCTTTCCACGTGGCCTATCGTTATCATAGCCCAGGATGCTTTGCACCAATTTCAGTAACTTTCCCGCCTTTTACGGGTTTCCTGTGGTAGACGCACACGTGACCTTATTTGTATGAAGTGTGAAGTTTGCACGCTTTCCTTCAACCAGCAAACTTACAAGAGGTCCCAAGACTAAGAGGTGTTGGGTTATAAGTCTTTGGTCCGCGATGCCACCAAAAACGAACCAAGTATGGAAGAACATTCAAGCAAAAATGTTCAACAAAAGAACACAGCAAACAACACGACCCCGCAAAGGTGCTAAAGGAACGGCTCCAAGCGAGATTGTCGTACGACTTACAGCAGAGCCTGACAATAAGCAAACGTATCGACCGGTACAACCGCGAGAATTTGTCGAGTTTTCCAACGATGATTTAACGCTAGAAAACCTTAAGATTGCCTGTGCGGAACACTTTGGCTATCCGGCACACTCGTGCGATGTGCTGGTGTCAAACAAGGGGCCGTTGTGTACAAACATAAACCAGATTCCTCACCGCAAAGACAAGGTAATGGCAACTGCGTCAAATAGATTTGATCGGTATAATATACATTAATAGAGAAGATCCTAACAAAAATAAAGAAAATGTCTTTACTTTAAAAACGGAACTGCCAGCGTAACGAAATTTTGACTGGAATCGGCCATAGGGTTGTAATCCGGAATCACCCAAAATTATATTTTGGAAACCGGAATCCAGGCTATTTACTATTGTCATCACAGTTACCTAAATCTCAATATACGTAGGAATAGTTATGAGGGCAATTTACAGTAGTTTATGTTCTCTTTCATGACATGAACCCCTCTCTGCCCTCAACATATAATGGCCCTGTCAATTCCAAGCGCACTCATACCCCTCCCCCGGGCATTTGTCTGGCATTTTACAACTTAGTCTCCCTCAGGGTGGGGCATTTTCTGTAACAGGTCAGCCCCGGGTTGGGCATTGTCAAAGGCAATGTTATCTTTTGGATTTTAAAAGACGTGCATGCCTCATTGTTTATTTCAAATTTCCTGATTGCTCCCAATATAAAAATAAATAAACCAAGGATCAAAGGTACGGGGTTTTCAGATGGAAATTATAGGAAATGTGATATTGGTTAAAATATTAGAGATATGATATGGAATGCCCACCATCGAAATGAGAATACAGTTTCTTTAATTATTGTTTTTATTCTCTTTTTCGTGGAACATGGGATCTAATAGTATTTCATTGGGTCTTTTGTTAGGTATACCTCGTTAGATTTGTGGCCAATTTAGAACAAGATGAACATGAGTAATACAAAAGTTTGCCAATGTCAGCTGGTAGTGATAATGAGGTACACCATAAGCCTGCCAAGTGTGCAAAGTTCACAAGTGAACCTGCTGCGCCAACAAAAGCATCAGAGGTTCCCACAAAGCTACCCAGCTTCGGTGTCTATTGAGCAACTTCTGAATGCAGGAAAATTTGTTAAGCCAGCCTCCAGAACAAAGACAGTATTGAAGTTGGAGTCATTTGACTTACTCAACAAAGAGTGGAAAACAGAAAAGTGTCTAACTCTCTATGTTGATGATGACAAATTTGCATCCGAAGCATATTCCGTGATGCATTCAAAGGAACACCGGAAAGTGGCAGCCAGTGTAAAAACAATGGGTGATAAAGAAATACAATGACAAGTCAAAGAACATCATTAAGGACACAGTAAAGACGACATCAAACAAGATGAGGCCTTCAATGCTTTTCGTCAGGCGCTCCGTGAAACGGAACAGGCGTTTTTGGCCCTCGAACTTGAACGAAATTTATCGGATCTCGAGGCAGAATCATCTGATAAGTATATACAGTTGAATCCCGATAACTCGAACCGTTGATAACTCGAACCGTCGGGAACTCGAAGCTCGCGCTAACTCGAACCAAAATTGATTTGCCCTGGATTTGCGTCATCCATTTAATGTAATTTTACCCTCCGTAACTCGAACCCTCGATAACTCGAACCTCCCGCTAACTCGAAGCAATTTTTGTTTCCCTTCAGGTCATTTTCTTTATAATTTTACCCTCGAGAACTCGAACCTCGTTTATCAAGGCGTAACGAGACAAAACGTACTTCAGAACATTGAATTTATTTTGAAGCAGCATGTATTCTTTATATTAACTTATCTAGTTTCTTGGTTTTACGTTACATAAAACGTGTCAGTTCAGTCCTGTGAGAATATTGTACGTGATAAGCGGTGCCAGCAGGAATCAAAGGGAAACAAAGAATCCATTCAACCCAGCTTTCATCAAGCTTTGCCGCTTAGCTGTTTTTTTTAAATTTCAATAAATTTCTTCTGTCCCTTGAAATGCAGCGTGCACGGCACTTACATGCCTTCTCCATCGCCACGGTTAACTGCCTTGCCAGTTACCACCACAGTGCAGGAGTTCTGCTAATTGGTCCGCAAAAAGTAGAAAATAGTCTTTGCAAAACGGCCAGATTTGCCTTTCATTAAATGTCCAACAACTTCGCCAGAATGTACAGCGTTTAGCTCCTCAAGAAGTTCCGGGACCAAACTTCTTGGTACACATGATATCCTTTGATAAAATAATCCAGGTTGTAAAAGACGATATTTTCAGACGTTTGCACGGAAGCCATTAGGTAACGTCAAGTTGCAGCTCCAAGCAGCTCTCAAATGCTATTTTAATACTGGACTGTATAGTGTTTTACAGTCAAACCGGATGTTCCTTTGACGGTCACTTTCACACCTTGTAAAATTGTACAAAGACCCTTATGTTTTAGTTTCGCCATTGTTTCCGGTTATTGCAGTGAAAACCCACATCATGCAGTACGCTTTCATTGAGGAATTTCAACAATAATGCTTGGAAATGTCGGACAAGTCTCTCAAGCGTAAGATTGCTACTAAATCTTTGGAGGAGAAATACAAAGCTCTCAAAGATATTAAGAAGGGCATAGCAAAGAAAGAGGTAGCACAAAAGTATGGCGTTCCTTTAAACACTTTATCCACGATGAACTTGGAGACATTTATTGAGATCTATGTCATTGTTATAGTTAGTCGGCCTCCATAGTAGTGTCTCTTGATATTGGAGGACCGACTGGAGGGAGTGTTAAATATTTTGTGTTAGTACTTCCGGTATTAGCTATTTCCGGTAGAGCGCGCTATGAATTATGGGACTTTTTTGGCCATGTGCTTAGTTTTCGTGTAGAGAACCGCCATTTTTGTTGATTGATATATTTGGGTGATTTTGCATCAAAACTGTTAGAATCTGACAGGTACGGAGTACATCCTGTTTGGAAAATATTACAGGTACCAACATGGCAGCAATTAGCAAACCAATCTTTCTCAAACTCGGTAACTTTACCATGATTTTAACTGGTGTGATATTTCTTTCCTATGGTTATTTCCCGAGTCGTGGGTGAGAGTGGAAAAACGATATGGGCTTTTCATTATGGAGCCCATATCGTTTGTCCCACTCTTACACACGTTTATAGGACACATACATGTGAAAGTGTCTACTCTGAGTGAGACTTGTCCACCAGCGTGGCTTGACAGAGAGATAAACGTGGAACACATCCGAAAGATCGAGGAAGAGTTAACAAGGGCACCGACATCTGAGAAAAAAAAAACCTGAACAACCTTGGATAGCTATTGCGGATATCGACAGGACCAACCTTATCGACAAAAAGGCCCTGAAAGGTTGCTGCATTACGGTCATTGGCAGCAGGCATCGTCTAATGGCTTACAGGAGGGTACTGCCTTTCTATACTACTTTTACTAACAGTTTCTTTTTCTTTGTATCCAATGTCTTTTTAGCAAATGTCTGTATACTTTGTATATAATTTTTCCCAGAAAAAAATGCAATGAACACAAAAAAAATAGAACGTGCTCTGAACGAAAGAGAAAACTGTTATATTGGTACGAGTGGTATGAAAAGAGCATGCTCAAAATTACGACTGACATCTGTGCGAGGGCGCAATCAAAGCAACAGATCCAATTAAACATATTCTAAAAACCCTTGTCGGTAAATGTATTATTTTGTCTTCAAAGCTTGCGATCTTACCGTGTCGTTGAGCAGCCAGCCTTTTTCTCATACTACTGTCTATCGGCAATTTCGCACGATATTGTTTTTTTTCTATATGCTTTTTTTCTGAGGTGGCACAAGTGAGTGATATCCACAAAAAGAAACTCGAAAAAATCTGGATAGATATTTATGACAATGGACTAAAAGCAGAACAAATTCGTCGACTGGCTGCAATGCATATCGTCAACAACAAAGGGAGCATGACAACAAATTGGTTGTCTAGGGTACATTCTTGCCTAGTGGCTGTACAGTATGGCAGGAAAAGACATGGAATTAGACGAATCGCCGCCATGTACCACAGAGTACAAAATAGCATGCTATCAGACGTACATTGTATGTTGCAAGTGACAAGGTAAAATTATAGAAGTTAAATTTTTTTATCAATAGGATATTTTCAAATCAGCTTTTACTTCGTTAGATAATCAGATACCTTGTTTGACTCGTTTGGTTGACGGTCGTGGTTAAAACGTATTTTACAGACAAGACTTTTAACCAGCTGTTAACATTCATACAGAGTTGCTTTAACTTATATTCAAAATCATGTCCGATAGAGGTTCTCCCTGGTCATCGTACACTACAGCATTTAAGTAGAGAGTTCTTGCGTATGATGTTGATCATGAAAATCATGCTGCTGGAAAACAGTTCAGAGTGGACGAGAGTTGCATTCGCAGGTGGGAGAGCTCAAAGAGAAAAGTTAACGTTTAAATGAGCAAACCATTTTGGCATTGTACCTTTCCATAACTGGAAAAAGAACTGGCAAGCTGGATAACGGAGAAACGCCACTGAGGTGCTGGGATTTCTACTAATGTTATTTGCCTCAAGGCCAAACTGATCAAATGGAAATCTGGATTAAAAGGGAAATTTGGAGCTTCTAAATCTTGGTGTTACCGTTTCATGTTGCCCAGAAGCTTCCCAGAGTCTACAAAGATGTACAACAAATGTACCAACTTCCAAAGGTTTATCATTGCCAAGAGGAACACGATTTTGAACTGAGGCACATTGGGAATATCCCAATTCTTACAACTGGGCATGACAAAGACATATTTAACGTAATGCTGTCCTGCCTAGGAGATGGGACGAAACTTCCACCCTACATGTATGTGGTCTTTCAACGCTAGACACTTCCGAATAAAATGGCTTTTCCTTGTAGACTCGTTGTTCGCTGCCAAGAAAAGGGCTGGATTAACGAGAAGTTAGTGAAGGCCTGGCTCAACACTGTGTGGAGTAGAGTTGGCGGTTTGAGGCACCAAACATGGATGCTGGTACATTTCAAGCTCATTTGTCCAATCCCATTTGTCGGACTTTGCAAACACTGAACACCGATTGTGCTGTCATTCCTTGTGATATGACTAGTATTCTATGTGTCGACTTGGAGGAAGTAACTCCAATGGACGATGAGCTGTTCTATGCTGACACGTATGAGGAGGAACAGGCAGTAGGACTGGGCACTTATCAGCAGCTACTTGGTAACTCTGATGATGAGGAAGAATTTTACGGCTTCTGAACAGTTGGATTTGAACTATCATAAGAACTATTATGAACGTAACAAACTAAAATAAAATGTTGTACTTGTCTGATTCAAAATCAACTGTAATATTGTATGCTATAATATATTTATGACACAGTTTACGACACATTATGCGGATAAGTAAATGTATTTGAAAGAGCTTCTAGTGTCCAGTTCTCTCATCCAATAAAATGACTGGTTACTGAGCTTTGACGAACGAGAGCATGAGTATGTTTTTGTTGACATGAAATTCAGGACTACATTCAGCTAACAATCGACCTTGGAGGAAAAAGTACCATCAAGCAAATGATATGGAAAGTTCTATTGTATATGCAAAAGTAAGTAGACATGAAGTTGAAACTCTTTCAGATCTAAAATTATGGGTAAAACTACGGAGTTCTCATTGAAATTTGAACTTCTGAATTTGGGGTGTGGCTTATCTGCCGCTGTTTACAGTACTTGCTTGAGAGTTCAACAGAATAGCCAACCTCCAGACAAGACGTGCAAAAGCCCATAAAGTCAGCCTAAACAACTCAGCTGCCCTGTTGGACTCCAATACAGACCACAGCCACATCTGAGACCGGACCCTGACTTCAACAAGAAAGTGAGAGAGATCTGCGAAAAGGCACAGAACGACGTTCTCAAGTTAATGGTCGCACAGCAGGGGAATAAAGTTACTGCAGATGACAAGGCCATCTTAGCCCTGGAGTCCAAGCTTTCCCAACTGGCGACAATAAGCCATTTCAGCTTACAAAGTTCAAAGATACCAACCGGCTGAACAAGAATAAAAGAGTCCAACAGAAAAGAGCCTAACGCCAAGGCAAAGGAATGGACTTTACAAGACCAGTTTGACGAACTTAAGAAACTTGTATACTCAATTAAGATGGAAATCAAACCAAGAGATGAAAATTATAAATGTGTCAGAAGTTTCCGTTACATGTAACATACGCGCTCGTGATCTCTTAATAGAAACAACAGAAAGCGCTCCAAACGCAGAATAAACCTCAAACAAAACCAACAGAGCCGAGAAAGAAACTTTTATTCAAAATGTTTCTAGCCGATCTCTTTCCAATAGTGAAGTCCGTTTATTGGCAAAAGGGCTAAAATTTATACCTACACAAAAGACACCAAGCAAAACTGCTATAACAAAATCCTTATTTAAGGATTTCAATGACGTCGCACGCCGAATGCATCTACGCTACATGTTTGCTGATACTGTCAAAAAACCACTACATAAATTTTATGTAAAATTGAACTGGAAAGCTCTGGCAAGCTCCAGTTTAACCATCAGTGTTACTCGAACAGTATCCAGACGACACATTCGAAGAGTTGGCAAATATTACACCTTGTCCAATTAAAGACAACCTCAGAATAAATGAACGACAATCCCTGAAAAGCGTAAAAGGTCTCAACCTCAAAAAAGAAGACAAAGGAACCACTACTGTCATTATGGATGCCAAATCTAAAATAGAAGGTCTCCTCACAGCTCTATGACGAGCATTTTTACAAGCCTCTTGATAATCCTATGGTACGTGAAACTACAGTCAAAGTACGTAAGATAGTCAACAGGCTATTCTTAAACAAACACATTGACAAAATGACTCACAAATGGTTAACTGTAGGTTCTAACAAAACCCGCATTCCAGAATTTTACATGCCCACTAAAATACATAAAAAAGTGCCAGTGGCCACAACTGTAATATCCAGAAGCAGTGGCCCAACAGAATGCATTATTTTGTAGACTCCCTTTTGCAACCTATAGCAAAATCACAAGAGTCCTGCATCAAAGACACCACTGATTTCATCAACTTCATCGAGAAAATTTCAGATGCAGTAATTTTAGCTAGCCTAGACTAATATCCCTCAAACCGAGGGCATTAACATTGTTGCCTAAATTATGAAAGTTTTACGGCTCCAAACTCCCAATTCCTATAACGCCGGAATTACAGGAACTCATGGAGCTTATTTTAGGAGAAAATTATTTTTCCTTCAATGTCAAAAACTTCTTAGATGAATAGCACGATCACCACGCCATTTCAGATAATTAAGCGATCTCCTTGTAGTTTTATTCAAATATCTCGCTCAATATTTTATAATTTTGTCTGAAACTTTTTAGAATTGTAGTTTGGTAATTTACCTATAGCAGAGCCAAGAAAAATGATTTAATTATTTTAGGGAGTATTTTAGGGAGTTGCTTGTTACCTATCCCAGTCATTCATTTATGGCAAGATGGCAGTGCAATCAGCTTGACAATCTGCTGAATCACCTCCCACTCGGACATGTTGTTTGCATACATGATTACTTGGAGAGCTTTGCATGCAGACAGCAAGACGAAATTAAATCAGTATTTTGACACGGCTAAAGTGTCCCTTCACATTACAATACTCCATCGTCGTGCTGTTGAAGCCATAGTTGGGATTGTGAGTACAGAAGATGAGGCACAGCTGATAAAGGAGCATGTGGTCGTTGTATGATGATCCCGTTCAAGATCAAGACAGCATGCACAAGTCGCAAGAGCTAATTCACAACTACCTCATCAATGGCATTGCCTACAACATAGTAAAAATGCACGAGTTCACTGATGGCTGTGCAGCACAATATAAATCGTGTCACTGCATTGGTGACATGTCTTGCTCTCTTCCTGACTTGGCTTCTCCATTCAGAGAAACTACTTCACATGCCAAAGGAGAACAAGATGCTGCAGGCTCCCACGTCAAGCAGAAAGTCAGCCAGGCAGTCCTCCGCAGAACAGCTACCATCAACACTGCACAAAGCATGTACATGTATGACTTCCTGGTGCAAAACGTCACACAGCCAGCAGCCACTAGTTTCACTGCAAGAGCAGTTGTTCCATCCACTGGCGAGGGGTCTGTTACTCGAAACAGAGCTGGCAGAAAGTTTAAAGAAGCTAAAGGGATAAGAAAGTGGCACTGTGTAAAGTCATTGGCTCAACAAGATAAGGTCATGCTATTGTATTAGCTGCATTGTGAAAGATGAGAATAGTTGTACCAACAAGGCCTGGCTGGATGACTGGAAACAGGTTGATATCTGCATTGATGGTTCAGTAGCTACCACTAGGCAAGCAGCAGAAGTCTCTATCTTGGACCATAACACTGCCTCTCACATTGCTGACCTGGCTGTAAAGGGGAGCACAGTCGCCATTGCAGCTGATGATGGCCCTGTGTACAACTTCTGCTTGCTAAAGGTTATGTCAGAGGAAGTAGAGGAGCTAGAGATGAATTACACTGATGACTACAAGTGTAATGCATTGGGAGGATAAAGGGTCCTGAAAGGAAATTTCTTCCCGAGAGACAACATACATGACATTCACACTTGAGCTAAAGCACATGGCTGTCGTGTATGCTGCTACTGTCTGCCATATTTGTGGTGAATTACCAGCCAAAAAGGAAGGAAGAAAAATGATTTATGGCATCTCTTTGAACCTACATGTAGTTCACATTTTTGTAGCTTTACCTTCATTTTGCTGTCTTTTTTCAAGTTTTTGTGTGAATGTCTCTTGTGCCACGCCCACAAGGCATTATGGGTAAAAAATATTGGCTCTGATTAGGAAAATATTGTAAATAATGAATTATTGTTGATTTACCTGTACATACATGTAAGCAATAAAAATACAGTTATAGATTAAGCAAATGAGCAATAATAAAAACATAGCAAATTTTGACCTTTGTTACAGTAAATGGAGAGAGGACTGTGCTACCAGTACTGATCTTACAGATGCACGGTGTAGCAATGGGAACAAAGACGGCAGTTACTTTCGCGAACATTTTTAAGTCATACACTGAAAAGCAACTTCTAGAAGCTAGCCCCTACAAACCACTAGTCTGGGAACGCTTTATTGGTGATATTTTCAACCAAAAATAAACTTTGCGAATTCATTCCACAACAGAATTAAATTCACTTGTGAATTATCATCAAAAGAACTTTACAAAGGATCAAGATTCACGGCCAAACGAATACTTGATGTTGAAATGCATTTCAAGCCAACTGAAACTTCTCAGTACACAAATTTCTAAAAGAAGCTTTAAGATTACTGAGAACCAACTCTGACGAGAAAAACTTCGAACATTAAAAGACGTTAAAAGAATTTAAAACACGCCTCCTTAAGAAAGGCTACCCTGATTATTTCGTAACTCGCATTTTAGCAGAAGTTAATTCTCTCGATAACACAAATCGAAAGAGATTTTACCTTTCATCACAACCTACATGTACAACATGGCTGTACCGATTCTGAAATACGTTCTAAAATGAAACACTGGCATGTTATTAAAAGCCAGCCTAGACTCACCATCATCTTTAAAGATGAACCATTTATATCCTATCGAAAGCGAAGATCACACTTGTCCGCGCTACGATTCCTAACAACAGCAATAACTGATCAGTTTACCAGAAATATCAATGGGAAGAAGGAGTGGACTTTGCAACTTTATTAAAAACCAAAAACGATCAGTGGTTTTGAGAGAAGCCAATGCAAATTTGCTTGGAACCCAGAAAAGACTTTGAGGCACAGCTCTAGATGCTTGGAAATACTGAACAAACACAAAAGATGCTAATTCAACTCAGTTTCGTGAGTCGAGAACTGAGAAGTGACTTAAAACATGTACATGTACATGGAAGTGAGATGTGAACTGTCAGGCAAAACAGCCACTCTTATATACATGTATTTATCAGTAGTTTGGCAAACAGAACAACAAAGGCAAAGAATATTACGGAAAACTCACATACAGCTAGCCAACAGAGCACAAATATAACTTCAGGGCAAGGATACACATATATTCCTCAAAATTAGAGAGAATGATCAGCAAACATTTCCAGAGAATTTTTTGAGAGAGATTATTCAAAACACAAAATATGTAACTTCAACAGTAATCTCGACAATCAATTTGAGGAACCCTTCACAGGTACATGTACGTTGACAACCATTTTTCCGTGTTTTATGGTTTTAGTCACTTTCACATCATACGTTTCATGCAAGTTATGCATTCACCAGTCATTTGACTGTTCCTCAATAAAGACCATTGGTCAGCTTGTTGCAAGCCAAAGGCAAGCATCAAACAAAGCCACATGGAATACATTTGGTGATGCTATAGTTTTTTCTAGTACTTTGCAGTACAAATTAAATCTAAGTGTATTTTTGTATTCCTTTATTTGACCTGTAAGTGTTTTTGTTTCAACTTTTCTAATAAGCCCCCCTTTCCAAGGAACATTTTGGAATTAGACCATTAACAGTTTTGTTCTTCAAAGGGGTGAAACTCTGGTATAAATCTGTTCAACAATAGATTAATTAAATCTGAGGTTTATAAGTACTGTTACAGGGAGGTTTATAACTCAGTTTTAAACCTCCTTTCTATTGGAGAAAACCTCGCCAAATGTGATACAAGTCAGTTTCATACCTTGAACATTCGGTTCTAATGCGGCGTTCTAATCCCTAAACCAACTAATTTATTATTATTTAAACACCGAAATTTTAACAGTAGAACTAACTGATTCACATAACTGATATACATCAGAAAAGTTAATGCTAAAGAAAAATACACTAATCTAATACGAAAATTAGAAATATCTCTAAATACTAATTTAATACAAAAATCCGCTAAATACTAGTTTAGTACTAATTTATTCGCTAAGTTATGACAATGCAGTCGAATGATGCAATATTTATTGAAGGATAGATGCAGTTCTTATTTGTTTCTTAAACGTATCTAGGGACTTTGTCTCACGTACCCACTTGGAAACCCATTCCAGAGTTTTGCCCCATCATAGGAGAAACTTTTCTTAGTAAATTCTGTGTTTGGTTGGGCAAACATAGTTTTGTGTTTGACCCCCTAAGATTGTAATGGGTTGAGCTTCCAACCATGGTAAATATCTCAGCTAAACGAGATGGCACGCAATTATTTTGATTTTTTGCATTACTCTCTTTCTGTTAGCCCTCCTAACTAGTTTTGAGCTTGTTCTATAGTCCGCCCCAAGAATGAGTGTAGCGGCCCTATTTTGAAATTTCTGTAATTTATCAGAAAGGAATTTATCACATGTATCCCACACTTCACAACAGTAATCCAAGGGGGTTTGAACAAGAAAATCATAGATTTTCATTAGTGTATTATGGCAAACAAATGGCCTGGCACTATTTTCTTTGTTATGTGGTTAATGTGTTCTTCCCAACTTAAGTTTTCATTGATTATCACCCAACTGTTTTGCTATTGCTACCTTTTTTTATAGCCTTGTCTCAAATTTTCAAAGTTGGTTCTTCATTTAGATTTGCCAATCAATGTTTAGAGCCAATCAGTTGTGGCGTGCGTGACATGACGTAAAAGGAAACTGCGCCTACATTCCTTTCATAGTTATCAGATTAAAGGCTGCAATATAGTAAGATGAAAGTGATCCAATAAACCAGTTCTGCCTCGAGACACTGTGCTTGTGTTGTGTTGCCAGCTTCGGCCAGGCTGTGCCCTTCAAGGCCAGCTAGAACGATGTGTCGGCCCATTACAATTGGTGCGCAGCGTTGGGATTGACAAACAAGGGCTGCTAGCGACGGGATCATCCTGCATCGGATCGTCCACGAGGGAAAGAATTAAAAGAGTACCGGAATACAAATGTAGTTAATGAGTCAAGCAAGAACCATGCAATGCCACAGCATCTGACTCACTGAGTTGCTTGAGATGAGACAAGGGCTGGTTTAATTTGCTGCAGCACGGTTGGGCATAAATCAGTGGTCCTTATGTGCTCTGGGAGTCACCTGATGATATTTCCTTACTACACAAGAAAGTACCAGTTGTGAAGCGTCAGCAGTGGAGTTACAATGTAGAACTTAGGTTGTCGACATGGCCGATCGACAACTTTATTAAGAAAGGACTGACCGGGGGAAAAAGAAAAGAAAAGAAAAGAAACTGTGGGAACTGAGGGGAATTGAAAATAAATCATCACAGAGCCGTGCATCATTCCAAACGATGTTCTAGTCTATCTGCAATCGAATGGAACAGCTTGCCAACTGAATGTTACAAACTTTTTAAAACCGTTTTGTTGTTAGTTTAATTGCCATTTAGCTGTTAGTCGTAAAGTGAATTGTTTTATTTTTGCGTGTGGAGGCCGCGCAGAAGGATGTTGTGAATGGTAAGGCATGCACGTAGTTGAGAAGTAACAGTGCGATATAGTTTTTTTGTTTTAACGAGAAAGTGATGTCCTGATCGTATACAGTTGAAGTGAGTCCTGTATACAAGTAAGAGTTTGAGATAGCAATTAAGAAACCAATGATTTGGCAATACCAGTTTTGTACATTAAATCGTAACGTAAGAGCAATAGTCCAGGAATCCTGGCGCTCAGGTTACGTCGTACGTACATTTTATAATAAATAGCTAATGGAGGTTATGTTGGTAGATTAGAGTAAGTCCGTTCATACTACGGCAGACAAGCGTAAAGTAACCGTAAGAGTTTTCATGACCATGTAGTGGTCGAGACTAGTATTGAAAACAAACAGTGATTTAGAGAATATGGTTGATGTGCCAACAACAGATATGTTTATACGTGTGTAGGGAGTGCACATCAGTAATGATGTATTTTGTATGTTTATATGTATGTAAGATTTCACAATGTGTAATTTCTGTCTCACGTTTTAAAAATTTATTTGCTCTATTTGAAACATCATTAATATCCGAGCCGCAAAATGTGACGTTTGTATCATTGGCAAAAAAGACATGGTGTTGATGTATCTAACCAGTTTGGCAAGTCAATTATGTAGACCAAGAAGAGCAGTGGCCCGAGGATTGATCTCTGTGGGACTCCAAAGGTAATTAGACTCATCAGACATTGTATTCTCTACTGTGTATGTCTGATATCGATTTGAAAGATAGGACTGCAGCAATTCGAGCGATCTGGATATTTACTCCATAAAGTTTCAATTTTTCCAATAATATAACGTGATACACGGTATCAAAGGCCTTTTTTAGGTCGAGAAAAATAACAATATTAAAAAGCCCCTGATCCATGTTCACCAACAACAAATTGGTGAGTTTATCAAAGCAGTCATTGTTGAATGGAGTTTCCTGAATCCAAATGGTTTATTTGTTAAGAGATCAAGATTAGATTCGTAATTATATAGTTTGTCATAAAATTCTCTCAAATATTTTACTTATGACTGGCAGTATACATTGTAGAAATCGTCATGTCATTTCGAGGACCGCTTTTGTGCAAAGGAGTAACACAGGCTCTTTTCCATTCCACCGGAAATATGCCTGAGTCAATAATATTATGGCATTAAAAAGAAAAGTGAGAGTCCGATATGACTGGAGCTGCGGCTTTTAATTTTTTTGCAGAAATTTTATCAAGACTGGTACATGTACATGTAGTTTCTTCAAAGACAGTTTTTCTATAAGTTTGAGCACTTTTGATGTGCTTGTTACAACGTGGTTATTGAATTTATCCGCAATCTCAGCAGGTGATGAAAATGTCTTATTATTATTGTTTAATTTGATGCACTGGGTGAGGTTGACTTTGGCGTCCTAAGACTAGGCCAACATCTGGAGTCCCTTTGGTCAATGTCATAGATGAGAATGAAGATCCAGCGAATATGGCAGCAGTCGACAGCCTATCAGATCTACATTGTAGCTGGTGGGAGGCTGCACTGCTCAGCCAGATGAAGTGGTTGTTGGAATTACTGGGGCACAAAACAAGCCTTCAAAGACGAGTAGAAAACAGTCATAAGAAAACTTGGAAAATGAGGTCCTAAACAAATCTCTGATGCTCCTTGAGAATGTCACCAACAGGAAACGCCCTGCAACAGTTGATAGCGACTAATTATTTAGGCAGCTTGTTGCTCAGTCCCTTAAAGGCATTGAATTACTTGTTTACCAGGCCAATTATTAAACCAAACTCAAAGCCGTAAAATAATAATAACGTGCATTAAACTTACAAACATCCTCTTCATATTGTGTGCTGGAGTCAAACATTTATTGATGTCAACCACAACACCAAATCCTTCAAGTGCAGCTTCTTGCCCAAGCTTGTTCTTTGCTACACAATGCTTTCAGCATTGCAAAACGCCACTTCAAACAACATACACATGTACATGTACATGTAGTATGGTAATTTTCTTCATGTCTTCATGGTAATTTCTTAAAAAACTAGCTTTAGTCTCCGCACGGTCAGTGGTCGCAAAGCAAGCTGGCAGGTCATTCCTCCCACTCTTGAAAATTCTGAGTTTCCATCGTTTTTCATTCTGTTTTCAGTGCTCGACCGTGTATGATTTGTCTGTTGTATGTTTTTGTGTAGTCTAGTAGACTTTTAATGTCATCAGAAGAGGTCATCGAGGCTCTACTTGATAAAAAGTTGAAGCCAGATTTGGACATGTTCAACGAGATCAATACCCAGATTTCAGAGGTTGTGAAATCAGTGGAATTTCTTAGCAACCAATACGATACTATAAGAAAAGATGTTAAGTACCTAAAAGAGGAAAGTGCCTCTTTAAAGGCTGACCTCTTGGAAGCACATAAACAGCTAAATGTACAAGATGGTCTACTGGATAGTGTTGAACAATATTCACGCCTCGATTGCCTGGAGGTTCGTGGTGTACCAAAGCAAGACGCCAATGAAAATACTGATAACATCGTTCAGGCCATTTGAGAATTGGTGTACACATGTTGTTGATTCTGATATCTCTGTCAGCCATCGATTAGCAGGAAATAGTGCTCAAAGAGATAGAGATCCCGCCATAATTGTTAAATTTGTAAGGCGCAAGGTCAGGGATTGCTTTTACAGTGCACAAAAGAATCTGCAGGATAAAACAACAAGAGACGTGGGCCTAAGCAGGGTATCTGAACACAATTTATTATATCGCAGCTCAGTGAGCGGGCAAGATGACTCTGAATGCTGCAATCTGATTGGTTGCTCAGAGGGCAAGATTTTTTCATCTTGCCCGTTTGCCCGCTCACGATTTTCCAAATTCGCTCGTAAACAAATACTGAAATAGTGATAAAATCCGTACATTTCAAAAGAAACTAAACAATTTGTTACACATGAAGGCAAATACTAATTTAAAACTTTTTTTGCTTTTTCGTTTTTCAGCTAAAATTCAACTTCTCAGAGCGATTAATGCAGTTTTTCTGGCTCATGCAAGACAGCAAGTTCGATGAAAACAACTGCAGTCTGCAGCAAAAACGAATGAATTAGTGAAGATAAATTTAGCTGGATTAGTGGGGATAAATAACTATAGTCGTTACTGAAATACACAGAAGCTGAAATATAATGGAAAGTTTGACTACCTCACAACGCTACTACAATCGTGGTACAAAGAAATTTTTTTTTTACGGAAACAAGTAAACTTTTCTTTAGCACAGTTTCATCAAAAGAAAGCAGTTTTTTTATTGTATGGGCTAAGAAATTCAACATTCACATTTGGTAATTTGCTTATAAATGATTAGATTTTAATAATTAATACTTACAAGTTTGTTTGTATTCTGCTACAGCTCTTTTTGTGTGCTTATCGCCACTCGAGTGATTTCAACTTGCCGGTTTCCAATTTTCAAATCTTCCACAAATATGTACATTTTTGTCTGTAGATAATAATAATAAAGCCTTTATTTATGGGGGGTAAACACTAAATAGTGTATAACACTAACAGATGGATGATAACTCCTCGGCTAAAGTGAACAATCTGCACCGAAAAAAAGTGGTCGCTAAGTGGTCGGTAAGTGGTCGGTAAGTGGTCGGTAAGTGGTCGGTAAAACTGTGTCGGTAAGTGGTCGGTAAGTGGTCGGTAAGTGGTCGGTAAGTGGTCGGTAAAACTGTGTCGGTAAGTGGTCGGTAAGTGGTCGGTAAGTGGTCGGTAACTTGCGAACTCAAAAATTACGTGTTTGTCATCTCTTCACTAGGTCCAGTTGAAATAAAATACCATATAAGAACACTTAAAAGCTTAAAAGCTTCTAAAGATAGTTTCACAACACTTTAGTGTTCTTGCAACAATGAGGGCCAACAATAACATCGATAGTTCTTCACGAGCGTAAACCCGACGCCATTTTGTTTTGACCGCATGCCATTACTTGTTACCAGTACTAACGGAACTAAAGCTGGTTGGTTGGGGGGGGGTGTTTCTTTTTAATATAGCGGAGAAAGTGTGTTTAATTTTTTCAAAGCAGTGATGCCATAGGCTTTCATTTATTTGGTGGCTCTTAGAAGAGCCGTTGTGTGTATGAGGCATTCAATAACCTGCTGCAATGTCTTGTAGGATGCTGAGGAACAGGTCTGCATTGGCGTTCTTCCTTTTCCAAACAAATTCGTCTAAATACCCCGGGATTCGGTCATATCGTGTGCCATTCATGAACTTGAACTTTCTCTTGATCACGCCCGAGAGTCCCTCGATGTTGTTTGTATGAGCTGCAGTGTAGGGATCGACGAAGTTCTCAGAATGATTTACTGATAAATGGATGTAGCCATTCTGGTTAAGCGTTCTGTATGATGTAAAGTCATCAGAGTATATCGTTGTACCGGGAAGAATGTGGCGCTGGATAATCGGTAGAAGCGTTGCTCGACGGCGATCGGGAACACGAAAAAGTACGGCGCCCTTGGTGGTTCGGTCAATAGCACCAAATACCCACGGCCTGTCTCCAAATCTGCCACGATGATATTTCTGCTTCTTTCCAAATTTGGACTCGTCAATCTCTACAATGTGGCCAAGCCCACCTATTCTTATCACATTAGCTGCAATTGTTGCCGGTAAGTGGTCGGTAAGTGGTTGGTAAGTGGTCGGCCGACCACTTACCGACCACTTTTTTTCGGTGCAGATTGTTCACTTTAGCCAACTCCTCAGCCAAGCATATCAAGACTCAAGGAGCCCTCCAGGGTCTGTACACAAGGGCAGGAATCCAACGCCCTGCCAGCAGTTCAACTAGAAGAGCACCATTACCTGCTGCTGCTGGTAATTATCACTCAGATTCAGAAACGTTATTTATTCAGTGATTAGCCAAAGATAAGTACAAGTGTCCTAAATGTTTAAAAATAGTGAAAGATAATGTGAGAGCAATCCAGTGTTACATGTATATCTGTGATAACTGGTTCCACCTGAAATGCTCTCTGTTATCAATTCAAAAATTCAAGTATCTTTCTGAAGTTAATGATGAGTGGTTTTGCAGTCAGTGCTTGAGGCAAGTATTTCCTTTTAATAATTTAAGTAATTCTGAGCTGATCAAATTATCATTCAATTCAAACACTGACTGTTTATGTTCTAAAAGAATATCTGATTTAATGCTTGAATTGAAATTTCCAGTAATCTTGTTAACATTCCCGGTTTGACCAATATTGATTCTGATAACAGTTTACCCTCCTTGACAAACTTCCAGTACTATTCTGTACATGATTTTCACTCTAGCACTGATATTCAAGGTTTATTGCAGGCACAAAAGTCATTTTCAGTTTTGCATTGGAACATCAGAAGTCTTCCTGCAAATTCTGATTATCTTAATAGAGGTTTTTTACCACCACGTGATGGCAGCCATGTTGGTGGCCAGAACAATAGAATGTTATTCCTTTTAGATTTAATTTTTCACATGATTGAACAAATCTCATTGTTCTGGCCACCAACATGGCTGCCATCACGTGGTGGTGCAAAACCTCTATAGCTTACTGTTTGACCTCACTCATGCTTTCTCCCTAATTGGTATATCTGAGACTAAACTTAAATTGAACAAAGAACAAATTGCTAATATTAATATGGAGGGAGTATAATTTCATTTCTCAACCCACTATCTCCAATGCTGGGGGTGTGGGTTTTTATATAAACCAAAATATTTCTTTTAGTAAAAGGGAGCAATCTCAACACAAGACTATGAAGGGCTTTGGATTGAGGTAGAAAATAAAAATCAGCAAAATATTGTTTGTGGAATAATGTATCGACACCCAAAAGGAACTTTTCAAAACTAAATACTGCTGGGGTTGCTATTTTGAACCAAGAACTGAAGATGGTGAGGGAAAGCTGCAGCTTTTGAAAAGCATGATTGCTAAAAAAACTACATGCATATTACTTTCCGGGTGACCTGCAAAATAACCTGGACCACCCACAGGTCATGCACTTACCTGCGAGTGTCACAGTATAGAACAATCTTGCCAAACAGGCAGTCATTGCACAGAACTAGAAACATATAAAGGAGTTGAAACATGTAATGCCCATACTTTGCTTTAGTGCCATGCTCTGGATTAATCAACAAATAAGAAAGACCAGAATTATATGGATAAAATGGCAGTCGGGTTCTGTGACTAGACTAGACTGTCATGCTACATGTAGACTAGACTGTATTTTCCAAATATGGTACTTTTTATTCGCTGAATAATCCAGAGCACGGGGCCGCTGTTACAAGTTTCAACTCCCTTATATGTTTCTGGCAGAACTTAAAGCTACATGTACATGTATTCCAAACACAATCACTTTCAGAAATTTGCATAATGAGCCCACCAGATCATCTAAAGAGATTCTGACTGCTGACCATAACATTTTAATACCACCTGCACCATAATAATTATTGAAGGTATGTCTCCTGATCGTATTCTAAATTCTCCTTCAATTTCTTTGTTTTTAAGGAGAATTTGAATGTGATCAAGAGTCACTTATGCCGCTTTTGTACACAGCCTTATTGATGTTGAAGTTTTTTTCATTATTTGTACCTATTATTATTTCACTCACCTACAATGTACACTAGCACTTTTCCAGCATTAGTTTATACTAGTTGCAAGTCCATATTCTAAGCCATTTCTAAGACATTCTCGCTCGCCTGAAACTGAAAGCATCTCATCTTTCACTCAGAGCTCCAATAAATCTGTGGGATTCAAACAGCAGGGGGTAAGGGGTGTTACTAAAATGAGTAATGCAGTAACAAGTAATGGAGTAATGAGATAAACATTCAAGCGGTTAACATTAAATGCACTAACACAAATCCTAACCAGAAGCAATAAAACTTACACTAACAATTACCAAAACATACATGTATAGGGTTCACAGGTAAATAAGAAATGAAAAAATATGATATTGTAAGGCAAAAAACAATATCAACTGCTTTACAAAATTGGCACTGGGTCTAGTTTTGACGTCATCAACAGAACACGCTCGATGCACAATTGTATTAAAGGCTTGCAGAATAAAGCTCTCCAAAACGTTTAGCGAGATATTAACATCTTTCTTGGTTATCTATTCAATTATTTTGCAAATAAGCCAACGCTTTTTACCGGTGAAGAGACGAGTTCCATTGATGATGTCACGTTTTATCCTCATCCCAGTCCCCGAACGTACAAGGAAATTACTCTATATTTGGAAGTTGTCTCTAAAAAAATTATGAAAACATTTTTATTTAAAAAAATTGGAATTTTTTCCCTACCTTTGAAGGTCTAAGCTGTCAAAAAAAGCATAACTGGCCAAGGCTTATATGCACTTTAACCTTGAAATTCCCTCATTAGGGATGCATGTTACTATGCATGAGGGAAAATTAGAAAGTAAATTTCCCTTATGTATAATAGAGGTAATTGGCTAACTCTGTTCCCACCCAATTCAGATCATGTGATGTAAACAGATGCTACTCTGGGGAATTATTCCTTTTCATTCTAATCATAATGCAGTCATGCCTATCTGAATAAATTTAATTTTCTAAGAGTCAATTCTCCAGAGTAATGTGTGTTTACATCACATGATCTGACTTGGGTGGCAACAGCGTTAGCCGATTACCTCTATTACAGGAGGGAAATTTAGCATTTTTTTTTTAATTTTCCCTCATGTTACATTCATTTTTCCGAAGGAAGTTTAACCTCAAATTTCCTCATTAGGGATTAATGCTTCTAATGTTTCTATGCAAGTGCAGGCTGGACAGCGGTACTTTATTCCCCCTGCAGCACTGGGTAGGTAGGAGTGCAATGACCCCCTGCACACTGGATATAATTACAGCTCAATCTCTTGAGTACTAGTCATAAACCCACTGTTTTATCCATGTGGGACTCTTTTGCAGTTTGTGCATGTGCAACCTGAAGTACATAAATTGCATCACAGTCTCCTTTCCAAGTTTGTTTTTGCCTGCAGCATTGGGACTTCCACAAATCCTCCCTGGGCTCGCGGGGAAATTTCTTCACTAATTTCCCTCGCTATCATGGTATTACTTATAATTAATCCTGTGAACACATGTAGTTTTACAGATATATACAGTATGGGCCATTCCACACGAGAACTTGTATTTAGCCAAATTTTAAAATTGATAATCTCAAAAGAAAAGCAGTATCATTTAAGAGTAAGAACTCTGAACTATTGAAAATAAGTAACTTGAGTGAGATATTGGCCACGCCCATTCTGTGGGGGGTCTAGCTTTGTGAGTACAACAAATATGAGGAAAGAGTGGTAAAATGGATACAAAAAAACTTCAGATGTGCCCCATGCCCCAATCTGGAGCATGGGGCCGCTGTTACACGATTCAACTCCCTTATACATGTATGATTCTGGCAGAACTATCACTTTCAGAAATTTCCACATTGAGCCCATCGGCTCATCTAAAGAGATTCTGACGGCTGACTGTAACATTTTAATATTACCTGCACCATAAAATTGAAGGTCTGTGTCTCCTGATGGTATTCTAAATTCTCCTTCAATTTCTTTGTTTTCTAAGGGAGAATTTAGAATGTGCCTTATTAATATTTAAGTTATTTTTCATTATTTGTACCTATTATTATTTCACTCACCTACACTACCGGTAGCACTCTGAAAGTTTCAAAGCATCTCATCTTTCACACAGAGTTCCAATAAATCTGTGGGATAAGGGGTAAGGGGTCTTACTAAAATGAGTAATGCAGTAACAAGTAATGGAGCAATGCATTAACACAAATCTTAACTCGAAGCAATAAAACTTACACTAACCATTACCAAAACAAGGTACAGTACCGCCCAGAAACATATGTACATTTTTCGCGAATTTTTCGCGAGCTAGTCATATGACTCCGTGGATCATCACTTCTTCAAGCTACGAAATCGAGCCATCACGCTTGTGTTGTAGATATTTCCCATATTATTGTCAAACGAAAATTCGGACAAGGTTATCGAAATATCGTGATCCGAAACTTCGACGAAATTTCGAAGCGTACGCGTGTTCATTGCACAATTTCGTATTTTAACCTTTCTTTCACCAGGATTAACGCGTGACAAATTCGAATTCATGACAAACAGTTTACAAACGTACAGTAAGATGGTTTTAGTAAATACTCTGCGTACCAGAGGCATCAAAAAGTCAAGATTCTTATATAATAAAAGTCCCCGTCAATCGTAACTGTCACCCAGACGCGTGTGTCATTTCTGACACAAATACCGCGGGAGCCATTAATACGCGAACTGACTGATCCGATCCGATGCATTAAAGCTCTTTTAATTCAAAAGGAATTGCACTTTCCCAGTAGAAGTTTTCTGGTAAGAGTATAGAAGTTTTTGCACGTATTTCAATACGACAAACGTTGCTTCGAAACTGTTGATGTTCTGTAAAAACTCAGACTGACACGTTCACGCCTGACTGATTTGCACGTGGAAATTCAGACTCCAAGAAGAATTGAGATTTTAAAACGCAAACATTTACGATGAATTCTGCCGAAACATTAAGTAACAAGACAAGGATCTGCCGTAAATGTGAAACTACACTGAAGCAAAAGTTTATTTGGTGTTATGCTTTGCGCTCAGCGAGTGAGTCAAGCTTTAAAGCGGGCCTGACGCACTGCCGGTGAGGGAACTTAAAGCGAGCAGCCGTTGTTTTGTTTATTTTACGGCTCACGATATTTCGATAACTGCATGGTCCAAATTTACTTGAAAACTTTATGCAATGACTTTTACAAAGATCTGGAAGGCTGACGGATCTGAATATTATTGTAGATATACGGATAACTTTTACAAAATTGAACACTTCCGAAGTTGGGACGTGTGATTTATAGTAATGTTATACTGACTGAACTGAAGTAAACTCTACAGTTGTCCTCCTGTACCGTTCGAAAGTGAGCCGTAAAGTTCAGTTAATCAAAGTCCGAATAAAGTTTACAACTCAGGTTGGTCAAATTGACCGAGTGAGCCGGAAAAAGTAACTTGATCTTGGACAGGCAAGGATCGAAATTTCGAAGGTTCGACATTTCGAAGAAGCGAAGTTTCGCGCGAATATACCAAACGAAATTTTGCACGATATTTCGTAGAGTGCAGCGAAACACTACCATCAACGAAAGCTAAATATTAAGATACATCTCGTTGTCTTTGAAAACGAGTTCATCAAAAAATATTACCGAAAGGCTCTCGATATAATTTGCTGTGCAAAAATGTAAATAAAACACAAATTAGCAATTAGCGTGCGCTGTACTCGCATCTCGATCGCGAAGTTCTAATACATTGAGTGGACGTCTTGCACGTTGTTGAAGTGTAGCCGCAAAAAGGCAGTTATCAACTCGTTAAACTTCTTGCGTGTGCTTGCAATTTCTTGCGGGTTCTGGCGCCGCAAGAAGTTTTTGCGGGACTTATTGTGCGTGTAAATTTTTGGGCTACAGTTGTATATGCTCGCGATGTTTGTTCGCGAACACCTTGTGTTCGCGAAGAAATCGCGAACAATTTGCGAACAGTTCGCGAACAAATTGCGAACAGTTCGCGGTAAAAATGCGAACAGATTGCGAACACTGCACGCGATCTGCTCGCGAAAATTTCGCGAACAAATGTACATATGTTTCTGGGCGGTACTGTACATGAACATATAGGGTTAACAAGTAAATAAGAAATGAAACAATATGATATTGTAAGGCAAACATCATGACCACTATGCTAAGTGGCTATTCAATCTCAAAAAGTGACAAATGTTCATCTTTAGGTGAGTCCTAGGAGTGTAGGTGAGCAAGAACCAGTCTTTTACATGAGCATTTATTTTTTAAATGTTTAGGGTAAGTTTTATGGTTTGAGTAAGGGTTTGTGTTTATACATGTAGTGCATTTATTTTTAACTACTTGAATTCTTAACTTATTTATCCTTATTCAGTTAGGGTTGGACCATTATACTGGAGCCTTCAAATAATGTGGTCAGCAGTCTACATTCAAAATGGTGGTCAAAACCCAATTTTGGCCAGGTTGATAAACTGTAAATGTCTAGAACTACAATGAAAGACATCCTCAAGCTATTTTATATAAGCTGAGGGGATTTGAGAGCTAGAAACATTTAGGAAAAGTGGGGCAACATTGCTCCAAACATGATTTGGTTTTAGCAAGTAGTCACAACAATCATGACATGGCTTATGACTATGTGTTATGAAGTTTGACTGTCGAACGCTGCAAAAATATAGTTTAGTTTCAAGACAAAGTTCTCGCTACCTGTAAATAAATGAGCTAAGCAACTGTTGCACTGATTTATTATTAGAATACTATGATCGCCTCGGATTCCTTTGTTTGTTCACACACATTTAATCTCTAAATTCACCGGCTCATTACAAATGCAAGGGAAATTTAGAAATATGCATTGTCTTCAACAGGGAAATTTCTAAATTTCCCTGCAAGAACAATGCATATTTCTAATTTCCCCTTGCATCGTAATGAGGGAAAACTAGAAGACAATGTGAGAGGGTGAAAAGCATCAACACTTGCTCCCCTCTGGCACGACTAACCCTGCGCTCCCAGGTGAAAAAAATCGAACCCAAACTGACCTGGCTTCATCATAACCTTCAACATAATCCATGTGGGATCATGTATTTCAATCTGCATGTTCTTCTCTTATTTCTCAAACCTGCTTCTTCCATGTGGGATACTTAAAACCATATACGCATGACCTTTAAATATTTAGTCAAGCACATAATTACATTGTGTTTTACTGCTATTCCTCTCAAAAACAACACACTTGTGCCCAGGGGAAGTCAAGGTCATTCAATCGAGCATTAAAACATTTTCGAAAGCAACTCAACTGTGACATCTTTAGTTTAGGCAGAGAAAACTAAACTTCTCAGAGATTTGTTCCATTCCTCGGCGATGAGGGTATTACAAAGTTATACCATGACAATTCGGGAAATTAGTGATTAAATTTCCGAAGTGGCCTCAGGACTTCAACAAACTCTCCCTCGGCATGTGGGGAAATTTAATCACTAATTTCCCTCTTGTCATGGTATTAACTTATAAGCCAAAAAAAACATGAATATCAAAAGAGCGTTCAAACTATGCCAACAGCTGGCAGAGCTCTGGTGAGGTACATTGCTGTTTATTTTCTTTATCAACAGACAATGAAACTTTCACTTGATTTTTAGCCTTTTGTCACAGTTGTCTACTTTACTACGTTGATCTGACATACTCAAACAAATTGGGACCTCTCACAGGAAAATGTACACTAACCGATAACCATTAAATGGGCCAGACCATTCGTCATCTGTTAAGTACCGTAAAGATCCTTTTATAAGCTGCACCCATAGATACATGTAAGGTGCACCCAAACTATAAAAAAAAATTGAGAAAGCTGTTCGAACACAGTTGCTTTCTCAAGTGTTCACCTTATTCTTCAAGCATTGTGAGTGTCAAATCTTTGCTCATAAATTCAACTCAAAATACTTTAAACTAGTAGATTTGCAATAAACCTCTCTCTGTTATTTATTTATTTTTTCTTTCAGGTATTTTTAAGTTGTTTTATACCTGCAGGGCTTCAAGTGGCCAGGGTAAAAAATATAGGGATAAATATAGGACATTTTTCAGGAAAATATAGGGCTAATATAGGGCAAAATGAAGAAATATAGGGAAATATAGGGAGATAATATAGACGAAGTTGGCGATGTTTTCCATCCATTAGCTGGATTTTAAACAACAACAAATTAAACACATGAACATATAAAAAATAATGCAATGGCTCTTTATTTCTCGATGTTGATTTTCTTGCAGTGCCGTGAACATTCTATTAAGCGCCAATGGCAAAATAGCCGGCATTTTTCATTTAAAAAATGTCACCAGCAGTTAGAAGTACATGAAATATCCAATAATTGTATTCGTTTTTTAGTTAGTAGAAAAGAAATTATAGAAATATAGGACATTTTAGAAAATATAGGGAAATCTAAAAAATATAGGAAATATAGGGACACTTGAAGCCCTGTACATGTACCTGTCCAAATTGAGCTAAGCTGCTAATAATGCGACTTCGCCACAGGGTTAGAATGTTCAACAAGCTTGGTAACCAGGCCTACACATAATTGGTTGACTCGCCGCATTGGACCCGAGGCTAGTAAAGTGAAATTATGGTTTATGCTTAGGTTGCGCACACAAGCAACAGGACATTTTGTCCATGCTGTTTGACTAATATATTCATCCATTAGATAAAAAATTTCATCCTTTACATCCAAACCTTCATCCGTTACTGTAAATGTATATCAAACATTCATCTGTTACATCAAAACCATAGTGCATTTAATAGTTCACCAATCAACGTTGGTTTCAACGATCATCTGTTAGCTACATAGAGCAACTGCAGAATACCCCGCAAATGAAAAGACACCCTCAAGGCTGTATGGGTCATGCGTCATGAAACTATGCCTTAATGATTTTTTTTATTGAACAAAGCTGTGCATGCTACGCATCGAATGGAAGAGGTGGACTGAGGCTGAATATTGTACAGCCCTCCAATCAGCCTTGCAGTCTTCACATATTTTTGTGGTTGCCCCTGGGACAACTAGACACAAACATTAATTTTGAACCCTGTTTTGAGCAGTTTCAACATTTTAGAAAATGCATTTGCTTCATCTGTGTTTGCTATACTACGGGAAAGTACTAAGAAGGAATCATACTGGAGATCTCTGCTGCTGTTATGACATAAGTTTGATGTTTGAATATTGTCATTCCACATCAGGCAGCGGTAGCTACGGTATGTATGTATAAATGACATGTATTGTGTGGAAGGAACACTGATCTAGATTGGCCTGAACTTTGAGGCAAAAATTAAAGGAAAGAGAGAAGACCAGAGACTTTTTCAGAGTGTCCCACTTCCCCCCCCCCCCCCCCACCCCACACACACACAATTGCATATTTTTTTCTCATGACCCCCCTCAAAAAAATCACATTTCCTCGTGGCTCCCCCACTGATAAAAAATGAATGATCCATTGTCTATTTTTGTTGAGAAAACTTACACATGTGTAATAAGGTTTGCAATGGATGTGCTTCACATTAATATTGGCATTCGTAAATTATATTAACATTTGTTGGATATTCATCCAATAACAATATTCATCCATAACTACTGAACTCTAAAAGGACTGGGGACCTAGGGTGTAAATTTAACTGAATCTAGTAGAATTCATAAGTTATTTTACATTTTTAAATGAACCCCACCACAAGAAATATTACACAGAATTTAGCATGTTTAACAAGTTTGAAGATGTTGAGTAAATAAGAACTGAATAGCAAGCATTTAAACATCACCAAAATAAGAGCAGTATGGTTTGGGGGGGATGCCATCCTCCAAATATTCAAACACTTCCTAGTCAGTTCTTATTTACTCAAATATCTTCAAACTCAGTACTCACATAATTTCCATATGGTCTTTCTTGTGGTGGGATTCATTTTTTTATAAATACAATTAGTTTTGAATTCATTTAATTTTGCACACTCAGCCCCAGTCCCTTTTGTAGTTTATGAAATGGCTAATAATAAACTACATGTACATGTACAAAAGGACTGGGGCCCAGTGTGCAAATTCAAAACTAATTGTATTTATTTAAAACAAATAAACATTATACACATCCAAATATAGCGATGTTCACTGCCACATCATCCATTGTCATTAATATGCCAACCAGAGATCCATTGGTTCCTGACACAAAGTGGCTTTTTGAAATCACGGTTGGCACATTAGCATAACAATTGTAATGTTTATCAACACAAAACATTGCTGTATAGTACCGACAGAACTTACCTCCAGTGCGTCCGGGTTTGCTTTCTAGGAAACCCAGGTGCGCCCAAGGGTTTGCTTGCATTCACTCTAAGCGAACCCCACTAACAATTCGAACCTTGAGCGAACGCTCGGGCCAGTTGCGTAAAACAAGGACTAGCTCAAAATGTTTAGAAAAACACATTTTTTAATGAAAATGTCAAGACTTCTGCTCGCAAAGAAGTTATGTACCCAAGCAGCTGCTGAACACATTAAAATAAAAGTCAAAACAAAGACTTGACTTTGCAAACTTCTGCCTCTTTCAACATCTTTTCCTTCTCATCTTATCTTTTGACACCTTGAAGCAGCTCTTAGATGATTTAGAGTGGTTTTATTATTGTTTTATACAATTATAAACTCAAAGCTTGCGAAGACTTTGAATGAATTTGGCCTCACTTCCATGGTGTGATTGCGACTTCCGTTCCCACGTCAGTCATGTTTTTGTTTTAATCTGCTTTGATACCTTTATTTATTCACTTCTCCAACTTCTCTAAATTTCTTCATCTTGTAGCAGTGAGCTTCAACTGTGCTCTCATTGGTGAAAATAGTGTATGACAAACTGTTCTCGAGCAGCATTATAAACATTTGTGGGAAAATATTGAGAAGTTTATTATTAACTTGCCTTGTTTACTTCCGACTTCTCAGACTAATTAAGATTTTCTTCCAATCATTGCAAAAAACTATCAGCCATTTCTGTGGGTAATAGCTTTGCTTTCTCATCTACAAATGCTCCACATCTCTTTTCCATTTAACCTTCCAAATTATTCCTAAGATTAGTTGCATTTGCTGGGTTGTTGTTCACTAAATAAATATACATTTGCTGTTCGCTCAGCCTCAAGAGTTTGCTGGTTCGTGCTCATGCTCGATCATGCAGAGTTTGCTTATAGTTTGCTGGGTATGCTCAAAGTTTACTGGGTTCACTCAGAGTTTGCAGTGTTCGCTCAGACTTAGCAGGGTTCGCTTGAGCGAATGCAAGCAAACCCTATTACGGTTTGCTTCAAGCGAACCCTGCGTTCACTTTGCATTGACTAAAGCGAACCCGAGGAAACATTTAAGTGGAGGTGAGTTCTCGTCGGTACTATACATGTAGAACAATTTAATCCAAACTGTTCTGAAAATTCACAAAGTACTAAGGAGAAACAACCATTGTAGGCTTGAATGTTTTTGTAGCTGTTGTATCAATTAAATATAAACACAAGATCAGTCCAGGTCAATAACGAATCTGATATTTCACAGTCAAAATACAAAGTACCCAATAACAATAATCCCATTTGCCACAAAAAAATTCTTAGGATTCTTGTGAAGGATTTTTTTTTCTATTCCAATCCTCTGCAATTATTTTTGGGGTTATTGGCTTGATTCGAATACTTGGGGCCGGAAGTCATGTGTCAGTTGTAATAACGAAAATACTGCAATTATTCTGTACTATTTTACTGTTTACTTGTGAAGCTCTAAATCAAGGACAATCCACACTTTGCAAAGACTTGTTTTCTGTGTTTTCTACAGGTTCACACGTAAATGACCTCGAAACTGTACGCAATTTAGACCCGATGTAAGACCCTTTCGTTGACTTCCGTTTGCAGATTAATCATTCAGTGCTGCTCTAACTTTCTTTTTTTTTTTAGGTTTCAACAAAATTCAAGGAGTTTTGGTAAAAATGCAAGGACTTTTCAAGACCCCGGCGTACAATGGAAAACATTCACCAACATTCTTGGACTGTTTTTTCAATGCAGTAGTTCGCACCACACGAGCAAAACAACAATCTGGAAATTCTGAGATTTAGTGAGAACGACTGAAGTCATGAAGTTTACGACAGTCGGACAGATTCCTTTATAACAGCACAGCCACACTGCACAACACGTACATATGTTCTTACCCGAACTGTGTCTCCCTAAATCTGTTCTCATTCGTGTGCACGCAGAATTATTAGAGAAAGAAGAGATTTTAAATTTGTGATACTATCAGTGTCAGGATTCAGTGTCATACTCGGAGATAAACGCGGGATAATTATGGGATTTATGCAGCAAACACGCGGATTAAAACCGGCCAGTTTTGATTCGAAAGCGTAACAAACATTCCCAAAACACATAAGATACATAAAAATGCATAGTAGCTTACCTGCGAGTACCTTTATGCTGTATTTAGGAGATAACACTCTTGAAAACAGATCATCAATCGACCGCATGCCAAAATCGAGTCGCATGTCACATGATCACCTCATACCCAGAGCCACGCGGTTAACCGGAAGCGGAATCGATTAATGGCTGGACTGTTGCAACCCGCCGTATAGCATGAAGTACTTTTCCCACTTGCAGCGCGCCAAATTTACCGGTTGATTTTTCAACCGGAGGCGTGGCTTATGACGTACTAAGATTTGCCCAATCACAAAGCGTCAATTCTTCAGGCATTGTATGTTGACGTGTCAAGTCAGTCGACCGTGGATGTGGTATTTACATTTTGATTGTACTCAGAAAGAGTTTGTCAAAGGCGCGAAATGTAAGCTCCGCCCCTGAAATGTGTTTTCGCGCTAAAACATAATCCCCCGATTCAATTTCCTGGAAGTGAAACAAGTCGAACTCGCCTCTTGGCTCTTCCTTCGATTCTCGCGCTCGATTTTTGACCCAGTAATCGCTTACCCAGTGATTCAGCGAGTTCGACTTGGAGCAAGTCTACCCGCCGTACTGTATCTGTGAGTTGGCGAACAAATGTGTTTTCGAATTTTTTAATATATTTTTTCAAGAGTAAATGCTTTTCTTTGTTAGAAAAAAAAGATAACGGCGGAGTAATAGCCTGCACTGTTCGGTCATGCGTTCAGTGTTCGCACCCGAGCAAAAGGAACTCAACCCTAAAATCAACCCAACGTCTATACAAAGATATATTCGAAAAAACTAACTTATACTATTTTATTTTTCTGTGTGGCGCGTCTATGAGGTGAAAATTAGTCTCCAAGTTCGATTTTTCGCTGAGAAATCTATATTGTGTGGCGGCTCAATTCAGTGCAAATTTCCCCATAACGTGCGTCAACATACCAAGGAAACACCCAGAGTCTGCCGTCATGTCAGTCACATCGCTTTCCAAGTCTTGAACTTTATCGATGTCAACCACGACACCAAATCCTTCAAGTGCAGCTTCTTGCCCAAGCTTGTCTTTGCCACGCAATGCTTTCAGCATTGCGAAACGCCGCTTCTCAAACTCATTAATAATTCATGAGATAGTCATCCAATGGAGGAACTGTATTTGGTCACATGCATGGGTCTTGATACCGGGTGAAACCGCATCTTTACAACCAATGAAACACCAGTTCCAAACGCACTAGTGTTTGATCATATTTCCAACCCTAGTGATCAATATTTCTTAATCATCAAATTTTCATGAACCACTGACTAGCGAAGAAGTAAAGAAATAAAGAATGACATAGAAATAAAAAGTCTGCCTCCACTGGAGTTCGAACCACGACCCTTCCGACTTCTTGTACTAACTCTTGTCCACTTCTCTACTAGTATGCTAGATGAAATCACTGTCATCAAAAAAGAATAATAAGCCATCTATTGAATAATTAGATACAACAGTCAAACGGTAAACAATACTTGCTAATGAAGTTTGAAAAGAAACGTATGTAAATTATCGGTTTTGCATTCGCATGAGAAGACATGTCAAACACTCATTGTTCGTACGCCTCTCGGGTTTCATTTGTTTTCTCAATATTTGGAACCCCTGATGAAAGAAAGACTCCAATTCGTGTTTGACATAGTTCTTCAAACAACAAGTATGGTAATTTCTTCATGTCATTCCTTGAGATGTTCGTAATCGCAGGCGGTTATTACTCGAATGTTTTGCATGGCGTTGTGAATACAAAGGTTCATTAAGTAGCCATTATAAGTTTTTGAAGCCGTTTAATAAACTCGCAGCACGTGTTTTATCAGGTCTAAAACTCTCGGGCTGCGCCCTCGAGTTTTAAACCTGATAAAACACTGCTGCTCGTTTATTAAACAGTACTTCAAAGTCCGCGGGAAAATTTACAGACAATGTATGGAAAACTGAAAACACGTTTGAACACTTCCCAGCACAGCTACATCCCTTAAATGTCGATCAATTAATATTTTACCTGGTATCTTAAGTTAGTATCTGAAGAACATTTCAGAACTTCGATTTTACGGATTTTATTTGGCATCGGATTCCCATGCACCCCTTTCATGGAATTAACCGCGAACTGGTCTATAGAAGTCATTGATTGTTCTATGGAATGCGAAAGTGACGTAATGCGCGCGGTTATTGACGTCACAATAGAGTGTGGCTGCTTGCAACTTTTGCCACATGCTAACCATCCTCACATTTTGTGTATTTGTCACTGATATCGTGTCTTTCTGTTATATTATTATTTTTTGCAAAGTCTCGGAAACTCACTCATGTAACTGATTGCGAAACTGTTGTGAATATGTTAATACTCCAGTTTCGTATTCGAAAATTACCGCTGAATGCAATGAGTACAGATGCATTTACACAGGGTTAGCCTCATTCTGAAGTTAAACATACCAGCGAGAAGGTGGGCTATTCACAACACTGTGTATTGTTGTAGTTTCGCGTTTAGCAACTTCTCGTTGGTATTTATGTATGTTTAACTTCAGAATGAGGCTAACCGGCGGGGGGGAGACCGCCTCTATTTTCCCGCAGCCTCCTCTCATTTCTTTCAAACGTGACAAGAATCTCCGTGATTCCCTAGTCAAAGGATCACTACAACCTGATCTTCAACCAGGCACTTTTAAATGTTCTAGGATACGATGCAATACCTGTGCTTACACTAAACCGAAAAGCTCTCTTAAAGTCACTGATCATTTTGATTGTACTTCCAGTAATGTCATTTATTGTATCACCTGCACACTTTGTACACTGGGAATTTTTACTCGTCAATTCAAAAAATTTTCTCGCCTTTCGCAATTCACGCTCGAAAAAATTAAACTGACTCGTAAAAATACCCAACCGTATTACACAACATTCCGTGTAATAACCTCTTTATTATACGACAGCAACACGAAGAAGAAAGGTTGTTTTGGCTTACCTTACTGCTCTGTTTGATGAAAATCTTGAGAGAAGAAATCTCGAGAGAAGAAACCTGTAGTCAAAGGTCGGAGGCGTCGCGCACTGAAAAAAGTTTTTTTTCCCGCACTAAAAGCTGATTGGCTGTTACTCAAACAGCCCCATTTCGATTGGCTCGCGCGCTTACAAAACCTTTTAAGTGTTGAATAACCTGTACAAACCTGTTCGCGACCCGTGTAATACGCTGGCATCCCCGTGAGAGGTCCAGATGAATTCAATCTTGCAGTCTGATTGGTTGCTCATAGGTCCAGATTTTTTCATCTGGACCTCTGGTGAATTCATCCGGACCTCTCGTGAATTTGTTTTCAAGACGACATTCAACCTGAATTATAATATAATAACAAGGAAAGCGCCCCAAAAGTATGGAGAGAAAAAATCAAATGACAAGGAAAATGAGTTTGACGATTTTATCTCGGCTCAACAGCCTCAAAATACAAAACAAAAACCAAGTTTGGAGACGGTTTTGCCCGCTAAAATTCGCTCACAAACTCTTCGTAAACAAATAGCGTTAAAACCGTACATTTTGAAATAAACTGACTAAACAATTTGTTACATGAAGGCAAATACTAATTTAAAACTATTTCTGCTTTTTCGTTTTTCAGCTAAGATTCCACTCACAACGCTACTACAATCGTGGTACAAAGAAACAAAAATATTACGGAAACGAGTAAACTTAGCACACAGTTTCAACAAAGAAAGCAGGTTTATTTATTGTATGGGCAAAGAAATTCAGCATTCACATTTGGTAATTGACTTATAAATTATGAGTATTTACTAATTAATACTTACAAGTTTGTTTGTATTCTTCTACAGCTCTTTTTGTCAAGTTTTGAAGTGTGCTTATCGCCACTCGAGTGATTTCACTCTGTTGTCAACTTTCAAATCTTCCACAAATATGCACATTTTTCTTTCCAGATAATGCGTTTGGGTTCCTGATAAAGTAGTCAATGAAACCTAGTGCATCACTTTTCGTCCATAAAAAATGCATTTTTGATGTCGGAAAACAAACAGTCTAATTTAAGCTTTATTTATATTCGCTCTTCAGTTTACCACGCAATGGGTTCCTGGAGCGTGCATCAAGGTGGGATTATATTCATTTTTGCCATATAATAAACACCTTATTGACCAAGCTTGTTCGGTCCGGATGGGGGACTATAAGTCCAGTAAACTTACCGCTCAACCTGTAACAAATTGCAACAGAAGGTTTTTCTTCATAATATTGTTCCAGATACTCTTTAGAACATCTTGAGAAAAATCGGCAAAAATCGGAGCATGCGAAAACCGTGAAAATCGCATTATTTTAGAAAGCCTGAAACACGAGCTCAGGTGCGACCTGAAAACGAGGCTAGAACCGGAAGTAGTTTTATTTCTCGGATATAGTGCCACATTTTTGTACTTTTTTGCCCTGTGATATAAAAATAATGTATCAGGGATTAGTTGTATGCTTTATGTACAATCTACGATGTGCTACGGCTATTTACATGACATTTCTTTCAGGATACAGAGGATACAAGCAAGGCGGTCAATTCGACTCGTTCCCGGAATTGTAACGTTTCTTATTTGAGCTATCATGATATAGATTATCTATGAAAGCTCTAGAGAGTTTCCAATAATCACATGAAATTTCGTTTTGATACTTAACACCTTCAAAACAGACCCGACCTCTTTTCATGTACATATAGTATTGGAATACGAGTAAAGCTGATAATAGAGTGCCGCAATGCCAATGGCTCGAGAAGTCAAGTGCCAAACGACCCGTGAAGCTAGATTGCGTGATAAATATCACTGATTATCACAATTTCTACTAAATGGCAACAAATGCCGCTAGTTGGGTGCTAAAAGAAGTAATCAGTATCTATTATCACTATTTAGATGTACGGGTATATTGTTTGCACTCTAATTCGTGCATAATAATAATATAACTGTACGAGCGTTCTGGTTCTTTTTTAACAAGTCCTAAAAAATGTCAGAATATTCCTTAAGTAAATATACAACTCTGTTAATCATTTAATTAGAGACTTTCATCTGGCTCGCTAAACATATTTCTGTGTAGCATATATGTTTAGCGAGCCAGATGAAAGTATCTAAATAAATAAATTTAACCGGACGCTTCGTCATCTTCGGGCTCCTGCGGGGTGGAGTTGGTGCAGCTGTCGCCTCTGCACTGGCCGCACGCGGGAGAGCAATCAAGGCCATTCTACGGCATGTGCATCGTAGGGTGTTGCAGTCTGAAGAACAGGTTGCATCTGATGATGCGCAGCAGATACTCCGGAGCAGCAGGCTTGTCTAACATGACGGGCAGCAGTTGATCCTGGGCCGCTTTCCACCCCCATCGTTGCGCTTCATCCGTGTCGCACTCGTTGCCCTTCCATTGTCTCACCTGAACATAAACTCTCATGAAGTGAAACTTGGCTGCTGATGATGTAGGAGGGAGACTTTGGGGCTGAACATGAGCTTTCCTGCTGGCAAGTTTCTCGCAGTACTTCTTGTGCCTGAGCTGATCAAGAGGGTCTGAATTGGGGGGGGGGGGGGGGTCTACATGTCAGTTGTCAGTTAAATGTTTGGCCATTTGTCAGTTGTCCCTAGTTAATCATTGCTAGAGAAAATTTACAATGTTTGACCCACAAACACCAAGTTTGTCAGTTGTCAGTTATTTTTCGGGGTCCGTTTGTCAGTACTCAGCTGTCATTTGTCAGTTGTCAGTTATTTTTAAGGCCGTTTGTCAGTAGTCAGCTAACCCCATTCAGACCCTCGATCAAGGTTGTCTCCTCTGTTGCCACTATAAAGCATCACGGGTGAGTTCTCGCCGGCTTCGACCACGTCAGAAACTGATGCGTCATCACGATCGAAAACAGCAGCTTGCTCTCGGAAATATGCGCTCTCTGCGAATTTCTTGACCGCGGCGCCCTTTCCTAGCCCGTAGACTCGGGACGTGGTGTCGCACCCTAGCACCCAGTGGTGTCGCTTCATCGTCCAGATGCGGCTTTGGGTGTTGGCTTTTGGCTCAGGTCGGAAGATGAGATCGCAGTCTGTCACATCGTAATAGTAGCACAGTAGGACGATAAGGTCAGTGTCATCTCCCACCAGTGTAGTATGCTCGGTCTTAGATTTCTCCACTGCCGTCTTAACAATTAACACATCTGCATCTCCGTCAGCCTGGAGAGTGGTGCACCCATTCTCGGACAGCTTCTGACGTAACAACTCAATTAGCTGCTGCTTATTCTTTGAGTTACGAGGAATTGTTCCTTTCTCATGTCACTTTCATGTCAGATGTAAGGGTCACCGTCGCTCCTTTCTTGTTTCCTGCCCGTCTCTG
Organism: Actinernus sp. WN-2022; assembly: GCA_030867875.1. Taxonomy (NCBI): domain Eukaryota; kingdom Metazoa; phylum Cnidaria; class Anthozoa; order Actiniaria; family Actinernidae; genus Actinernus; species Actinernus sp. WN-2022. Next base: position 855,135 of record JAOWCC010000055.1, on the reverse strand, counting down.
TTGTGTCATGCTCTTGGTCGTAAGTGCATGTATTGTAGCCATCAAACACAATGGAGGGCTGCCATATTCCGCTTGACATATCTGCAGTAGAGCTGGCAAATCTCATCGTACGTTGCCGTTCCTGGTTTTGGCCAAGGACATATGTGGATGAGGGCTCCGCCGTCTAGCACCTACTGCGTGCTCTCGTTCTGCAGTGGAGTCTCGTGTACTCCTCCTACCAGTGACCACAGTGCATCAGCAAGAGCTGGCTTGTTGGCCGGGCGCATTAGGTTAGGAGCTTCAGATAACGCCGTCGGGTATGTGCATAGCTCATATTGGAACACGTCTTGCTCCATATCCCCTACGTTGTTACAAGCGAGAACAAGCCGCTGGAACAGTAATTGAGGATCGACTTGGACTTGTTCGTTGTATATACGAACAGAAGACGTGGCGCCAAGGGTGATCGCGAGTGCCTTGCGTCTAAACGTGTACTCCGTCGCTGGCTGCCTCACCATCGATGAGTATTTCTTTGCCAATCGCGTGCGCGTGATCCACGTTGACTTGGGCCTCAGCGTTGACTCCATTCATGATACTCCTCAGCGACCTCGGAGTAGGCGCGAAAGGGTTCTTATCAGCCAAGACACGCAGAATCGTGATTGTGTCCTTCGTGTCACGTTCTTGTCTTCCTGTGGATACGTCTTTGTTCTGTTCACCAGAGTTATACACAACACCCGTGTACTCTTGCATGGCATTACTGGTCTCAGCGCAAGCCGGTCTGGATAATAACCATGTCAAACGTTGGCGCTCTGTCATGCCCCTCCCCCTTGTTAGTCCTCCTGTGGTCTTCAGGCTCCGCATTAGCACTTGTTCGATGACCAAGTCTGTAGAGAGGCCTGCCCAATAGCGGTCGCTGCGTCTAACCACATGGTAGCCTCTCATAAACTCTCTGTAGAGGTGCGGGTGCTCTTCTTGCAGGCGTGTCATTGATTGAAGGTAGAGCCACGCACTCTTAACGTAGAGGTTGTGCCCGGACGCTGCGAGGTAAGGGAGCATTGAAGTGAAATGTACCAATAACGGCAACGAGCGATCGGGATGTAAACATCAAGTCAGTTCTCATCGTGGGCGCAATCGTTGTCAAACAGGGGTCCCAATATATATTATTCTTCATTCTGAATATTTCGACAATTAATCACACAAGTTTCTAGTTGAAATAAGACGAAAAATACCGGAAAAATAAGGCCAAATCATGGAGAGGCGAACCGGACGGAATTAGGGCTAATTTCGAGATCACTGCTTTAATTGTAATATAAGTTATAACGATTAACACAAAAACCGGACGGAATTGGGGCAATGTACTGTATTTGTTGAATTTCTATTAACCAAAAATAATTCAAATGTTGGAATATAATATCACTGTGTGTCTTTGCACATTCTGCATAATTCTGACAGCTGCTTCCACATTTCGGCTCACAATCAATTTATCAAGTACTATGAACAAAGTAGATTTCACTTTACTTACTTGATCAAGCTCAATGTTGTACGAATGTGGAGCTTTTTAAAGGAGTAGAAGATCAGAATCCAGAATCAGCCTTGAACATATATATGGAGTCGGCAATTGATTTACACTTGGCGCGTCACTAAAAACACCTTTGTTCCTCTATTGTTTATTTCATGTCGGGACAAGAATTCATCCATTTATCTCAGTCCATTTATGTAGACGTGAATTTGAATGACATTACAAGATACCAATCTTTATTTCTTTTATATTCCAATTATATATATTAACACTCTACGTTTGCACTAATACAAGTACCGTAATTTGCTCACGGTCGCGAGCTCCATATATAGGCGGTATCAGAGATTCGTATAAAATGTTTTATTTTCGAGTTTTGAAATTATCATTTGAATTTTTTTTATTCTAGTTCATATTAAATATAAGCTCAAGATGATACTTGAGAGTTATTTTGAAGAAAAAAAGGTATTATATAATGTTAATGGTCTTTAATCGAAGCGCTTTCATTATTTTTGGTTCAGCCTCGTTTTCATGCAGTGCAAAATATGTCACACCTTAACCGTCGTATTTCGGCACTTTCGCATGGACCGATTTTTGCCTATTTTGGATATGTTATAGACGATAGTTAACACTACCCGAATCCGTTGAAACATCTTCTGTTGCAATTTGTTTCAGGTTGACCTAATTTTCGACCTAAAATTACTGGTCTCGTTCTTTTTTCGTATGTGAATGGACCTCGCCCGCCGTAAACACGAAAAATGAACTCGACCAATATCCCCCCATCCTGACCTCATGCTTGGTCAATAACCCCTATATATTTGCACTCGAAAACGCCAAGTCGTATAATAAAAAAAGTATATTGGAGCGTTTAGCTTGTTTTTGTGTTGCTTTGACTTACTTATAGTTCCCCCTCCTTTGGGGTTTGGATCAACAAATGCAGCGCGGGGTGGGGATTTTGAAGTACTTTTGACATGAAATGTATGCCCAAGGGTGGGGAATTTGATCGTGAAAATCATCAAATTGTGAAATCCCCACCCGTTGCCCCACTTTCCCCCCTACCGGCTTAACATTGATTGGTGCATATTAAACTATTCCAAATTATAACTTCATTTCAAAGGCTAGTTTGTCATCTGCTGGGGGGAAATTGGAGGGACCACAGACGAAATGGTAAACAACCGGATCTCCTAGGGTGTAGGGATCTGATCAGTAATATATATATATATATATAAATAGACAAGAAAGGAAAGGCTGGTTAAACGGTATAGAGTTTTTCTTCCAATGTTTCGATCGGCACGGCCGATCTTCTTCAGGGAAAGAGGTTTCCAGTGTATCTAATAAACTAGAACCTGTACGAAATAAATAGGGAGTTAGGGTTTTCTTTTTGTCAAAACTGATTTGATTTTTTTCATTATGGAAAATCTAGGCAAAACTGAATCTGAATTTGAATCTTTATGGATAGCCGGTGGATAGCCATCATGGCCACAATATACGCTATTGTGTTATGTATAGGCACCCGCATCATCAAAATGACGCAAGTTGCCACTCATGGGTAATAAGATATGAGCATGCGTGTTAGACGCTAGCTACGTCGTAGCGTGTGTTGGGTAGCGCCATGCGACTTGCTTGGTTTATCAAAATTACCATTCTTTTAAACTATATACAGAATTGTATTTAAAAAATTAGTAAGGAGAATAAATATTGCATTTTGATGGGGGACTTTAACCTAAACCTGTTGAACCTTGACCTTCATCCAGATACTATAACCTTCATCCAGATACTATAATGATGATAAATTTCTTACAACCTCGTATCTTAAGCGCAACTAGAATAACATACCGTTCTACTACATTAATTCAGATTAATTGATCTGATTGATAACATTTTCTTTAACTCTATGGAGTTTAGTATGTTGAGTGGTAATATTGTAACTGATATCACTGACCATTTTATTATTATAGACAACATTTCTACACTTAATCATAAAACCAAACTATATAAAAGAGACTATTAAAATTTCAGTGAACAATCATTCATAGAGGATGTGAGTTCCATCCAATGGAAACATATTCTCCCCTATAATGACAATGCTTTTTATTCTAAATGTCCTCAGTAATTAGTAAACATGTTCCACTTAAAAAAATATTCAAGGAAGGAAACCATGGATAACATCAGGGATTAAGGTTTAAAATAGTTATTTTAAGAAATACATATTTTAAGAAATACCTAGAATCACACTGACTTTACAATCAGTCTCTCTACAAATCTTCTATAAATAAATTAAATGTTCTAATTAAAGTAGTAAGATAATACAAAGGATATTTTGCAACTAATAGTAACAATATTAAAAATGTGCGGAAAGGCATTAAGCAAATAGTTACATTAAACCATTTAAATTTAACATAATTATGGTATAATCAACTAAAGTCGAGTGAGGTATGCTGACTGCCATGGCAAGCGAGTAGCAGCTGACGTTTCGAGCGCTAGCCCTTCGTCAGAGCAAAACAAATAACATACTCTACAAGGTAGTAAAAATGAAATTGAAATTACAAATACTATTGATATAGCATTTAATGATTATTTTCCAAAGTAGATAGCAACCTTGCTAAATTAATTTAAAAATCAGTCATTTCTCCTCTAAGTTATTTAAACAATCCGATTCCAGTCTTTATCTCTTCCCGGTAACATCACTGGCAATAGAAGAGGAAATTAGATAGATAACGTTATTTAGGGAGGGTGGCCCATTCAGCAATGAGGCTGGTATCCAGAGGGGCCCTAAATACCAATAAGGCAACTGGACCTTATAACATTCCTATAAAACTACTTACATTTAGGCCCCTAGAGATACTTTATAACTGTTCCATTTCTTCTGGTATAGTTCCTGATAAATTCAAAATAGCCCAAGTAACCCCAGTTCATACGAAGGACCCCAAATAGTAATGAGTAACTATCGCTCAATCTCTCTTATTCCTATTTTCAATAGATTATTGGAATAGCTTTTATACTCTTATCACTCTGAACGAGCATAAAACATTTAATAGCTAAATTGCATTAAAGGGGCTGTGTCACGGTAAGACTTCACATTCGTTTTTCCGTGCCGGAAAGAGCTATTTCCACCGATTTTGATATGAACTAACGAACCTCTCGGCCATGTGGGATGCTTAGAATGAAAGCAAATATGCAAAAAGGACTAACAAACAGTGTATATAAACAGTCTCCAGGGAAAATATTGAAAATCCTTTCAATCAAGCATTGAGGGAGGGAAGTTTAACTGTTTGTATTCAATTAATAGCCACTAAACGAGCGATTACTCGATACATGCGCAGTACCATGACATAGCCCCTTTAAACACAAACAACAGATCAGGGGCGGGCATTTCGTTTATTGATACTTGTCGGACATGTATGCTTTGTTAATTACAGCAGTATATAATGTTGGCAAATCAAGTCTATATATTAGATGTGTAGTCAGTACATTTCCTCTATTCTTAACAAAATGTCTTAAAGAAAATTTAGGTATCAAGGTAGAGAAACGCCTTCGAGTGATTCTTACATATTAATCAGTCCTCTTTATACACCCTCACGTTTTCCCAACGGGATTATATAACTTGTTTATATAACATAACGCATTAATTCCTACCCACTTGTGTACATTCCGTAACGCTATAAAATATATTTGTACACTGAACAGAATTATGAATTTTATTGGGAAAAATACGTTTTTGTACAATAAACAGTTCGGTTTTGGTACAGGGGACTCCACTGAACATGCATACCCTGCAATTTCGCTTATTCTGAACAAAATTCAGCAATCAATTGACAATAGACTATATTCCTGTGGAAGTTTTACAGAAGGCATTGTATTTTAATGAACAGGTTAGAATTCTATATATGGAATAAGGGCGTTGCAAAAGAATGGTTTATTTCATATTTACAGAACAGAAAACAATGTATCTCTGTTGGAGGTGTCAAATCAAATGATCATTATATTGATTGTGGAGTTCGACAAGGGTCTGTTCTTGGCCCCCTTCTATTTTTTACTCTATATCAACGATTTTGAAAACTGTACTGATATGGATATTCATCTCTTTGCTGATGATGCTAATATCTTCTGTATTGACAAAAGCCTTGCTGCACTTGACAAGACTTTGAATTCTCAGCGTACTTGTATCAATAAATGGTTAGACACCAATAAACTATCTCTAAACATAGATCAACTCAATTTATCATTCTCCCCCGCCTGAAAAGAAATTAAACTTAGATATAAACTTATCAATCAATAACAAGGTTATTAGACAAGTAAATAGCATTACATATCTAGGGGTCACATTAGATAATCATTTCAATTGGAAAGCTCAAGTCAAACACATTTCAAGTAAGCTTAGAAGGATCTTCATCTGGATACACTTATCCAATTATATTATTCCTTAATCTATCCATTTTTAACTTAGGGACGGACCATTAGAAAAGTTATGGGGGGGGGGGGGTATTCTCAAGCTGCATGAATTTTGTTTTACTCCAGTTTGCTGTGCAGCAATTTTTTTGGCGGCTAAGATCTCAATATATTTTATGTACTAATCTATTCAATTTGGAATATTAAGTTATTCCAAAATTAGCTATCTTTGTACCGCCTTAACAATTCTGGTCCTAAGTAAACTTTAAGAGCCATGCCCCTGTGAATTTTTTTTTTAATCAGGGTATCAGGGCTTGCGTGCCCATATTAAAAGTTATACTTTAATATCGATACCTATAAAAGTGTACAGCTGCATCACCTTGCATGGCAAATGTTGTTTATGATTCAAGCTCATAGTCAGACCAGTGAAAATCCCATTAAAACAAATATTTTTGAGAGATGAAAAGTTATGTAAATTTCTTGTGTAAATTTCTCCTGCCTTTTAATAGTGGATAAATCAAAGGGATACATATGTGTACCTCTCACAAAAGCGTTGCTGCAACAAAAACACAGTGCGATAGAAGGAAACCATTTGGAGTTGATGGCATCCCTGTACATTTGTGCAGTCCCTGGCCTCTGCCTTGCCTCTCTCCCTAGCCTGCGAACAGCATCCCCTACTTGAGGGAGAACGGCGATTTCATCGTTTCCGTTTCTCCCCATTGTCTCTACATGGGGAGAAACGGAAACGATGAAATCGCCGTTCTCCCTCAAGTAGTAGCCTGTACACAGCCCGGGGGGGGGGGGGGGGGGGCGGTGGAGGGGGGGGGGGGGGGGGTGGTGGAGGGGGGGGGGGGGGGTACTTACATGAAAAATGGGTATGTATGTGAGGCCAAGAGGCTCAAACCCTGACCCTGTTTGACCCAATCCGAGCTCCTAAACCCTGATTGCCCCATTGTTTGGGGAAAAACCCTGATTGCGCCTTCTTTAAATTGTTTTCAAAACACGGTCAGATATATACCCCGGCCAGTATACCGCGTACCAGGATTGCATGCAAAATACGGAACATTTCAAGTCGGGACGTATCATTGGGTAAACAAATCAGCAGATGAAGTACATAGATAATAAAGTACTGAAGTACGAATTAGCGGCGTCACGATGTATGGGAACCTCAGTGCTTGCATGTGGGCAGGCGATCAAAATGCGGCAACAGAATGTCTTTTTTGGACATAGTAGTTAAAAAAAACTGAACCCTAACTGCCTAAAAAATACTGAACCCCGACCATGACTGCACCCAATTTATACTCAAATCCTGACCCCGATCTGCCCAAATCAGGTCAAAACCCTGACCCTACCTGCCCAAACCGAGCTCAAAACCCTGACCCACCCCCGCCGCACATACATAATACGTCACAAACAGGAATACCTCCCGGGGTACACAGACCTCCGTAATCCCTTCAAAGGAAGGAAAAGGAGGTCTGTACTATGGTTGAGTTAATCGTGTTCTAGGTCTCGTGGATAGTTACAGGAATGTTGTAACCAGTCGCTGATTGGCTGGTGACTCATAGCGGGTGCTGATTGGCTTAGCGGTTATGTTGACCTTCGAGCTCGGGTTTTCCCGCAGAGCCAGAACTATTCACTCTGGTTTGGAATTGTATTAAGATAACTTGCTATGTCATTTTGTGTCCTGTGCTCGGTTAATATCGAGAAAAAATTATAAGAATATCGTTCATGGAACTGCTGCATTTCAAGTCTGGGAAGAAATTATTTCTCTCGAATTTCAAGTGAAAAGAAATAGCCTCGGCGGTCAGGCGAGTTCGGCTACGAGCGCGAATTCTCAAACCTCGAGTTTACATGGTTCTCAAACTCAAGAGTTCATCCAATCTTGAACTCCGTCGAGGAAAGAAAGATCTCCAAATCCCTTCCTTTGAAGGGATTACGGAGGTCTGTGTATAGGCTATCAAAGAAGGAAATTTATTTATTTTCCCCGCTTCGCAGCGTCCTCCCTCTTTGTCTCTTGCATTCCCATTAACAATAGGAAATGAACAATCTGAAATCTACAATGTGTACCGTCTAGTGTTTCTCGGCCAATGGAAATCGAGATGTAGTTTATGCAAAATTATGCCAGAATACAATTAACAACAGTGTAGCACAGACGTCCCTTCCCGAGTTCTGAGGGGAGACGGACGGCGTTACACAGGCTATCAAGTAGAGGATGCTGTTCGCTGGCTACTATCTCCCCCTCCATTTATAGAGTGCTGGAGGACATCATTAAGTCTGATGAGAGCTTGAATCAGCACTTTCTCAAAGAAGTGAGTCTGTGCCAGTTTATTGTGACCGAGAAAAAGCCTCATTTTCCAGTCGTGAATGGGCCAGGACGTCTTTTTGTCATTTTAGCGTGGGCTTTATAAATGGGGGTCTGGAGCCACCTATCATAGCTTTTTTGGAATATTGGACAACATTTACTTGCCATTGATTCCAATATGAAGGTATTAGGTCGAAATGGCTTTAGACTTATATATATATTTTGAAGAATGAAGATGGGGAAGTGCCATGTCGCTGTTTGGTAGGATTTCCCGGCATGCTTTGCGGTCATTATGGATGAATTTAGTTTGTCGTGAAGTGCTTGTGGACATAAGAGCTTGGTTCTGGGCAAGTTTAGGTGTTGGGAGACAGAAAGTGAGGTTAGTGCAAACATGAAACTCTAAATGTGATGTGAAATATGTATTTTTGAGAGGGACTGTTCGTTTATTACGTCGCAGGGGGGGCTGGTGGTTTTATGGGGGAGGTAAATTTTTTGAACATGCAAAATTTATGGGGGTAAATTTTAAAATTCTAAAGAAATAGAGGGGGTAACATTTTATAGAGAAGATTTTAGAAAAGAAGAAGGACGAAGAACGTCCCACAGGAAGTCCGATCGAGTAACAACGATTTAACTGGAGGAGTACTGTACGGCCCCGCAAATGATCCCAGGCCCGCAAATGATCCCGGCCCGCAAATGATCCCAAAATCGTCCCGCAAATGATCCCGGCCCGCAAATGATCCCAAAATCGTCCCGCAAATATCCCGGCTGAAAATAAGGAATGGCAACGGATTTTGGATTGCGAGACTTTTCTGATTTGCAATTCTTCATATGGTTTTCTTATACTTATTATCATTTTGCGTATATTTTTCTTTAACTTTAACAACATGTAAAGTAATAGCTAATAAAAAAATTTAGCTGGATTCCTTGAAACATCTATCATATTAAATTCAGCCACAAACACTTGGAGTCTTTAGTCTACGTTTCACGCGGTACTTAGATAACAAAAAACATTTTTAGAATTTTTAGAAATCCAATTTACTAAATTTACCGTCTCTGCACTATGAAACGCTTGCGTAATATATAACTGATGATAACTAGCCGACAACTAATTAGTGGATCGCCTGTGGTTTCGGCGGGAATCAACGCCTCGTAGGTGGTCTAGTTGTGTGACAGTTCCTTCAACAATGTTTACAAATGCAAAATGGAGAAATCCTCGCTACTTCTTATTGTGCTATTGCTTATACTTTATTGTCTGAGCGTTTCCTCAGTAGGAGATGAGGATGACAAAAAGAACAAGAAAGAGGTACGTGTATTGAGAACTTATAAATTATATTTCCAGTGTTTACAAGTTCTTCGGTGGCATTTGCCGGTATTGCCTCAATTGAACTACCACGTGCTTGCAATCTGCACAAGCCACTTTAATTTGCACAGGTATATATGCAATTTGATTTGAAACCACTTGTCCAGTCAAGTAGGATATTTTAAAATTTGGCTATATATAAGGAGTTGAATAACTGCTGAGACTAAATTGATACTGGAATTACTTTAACTACAGGAACCTGGTTATAGCCTGGAGACCTGTAGTTAAGATAAGTTTACAAAGCCTCTCTAATAACTGATTTTCCATGTTTGTAATATAAATCTGAGTGCAGATACTTGTATTTGTCAGTTTGGTCGCTGAACTATCATGCTAGTTTGCTACACAGCAACGAAAATAGCCTTTGAATAAACTGCCAAGTAAGCCAATTATATTTGCTAAGTGTTCACAAAGCAGTTTCAAATAACTTGATACAATAGATTACAGTGTACTAGGTCCCATCCTCATGAGAAACATTCATAATACAAATATCACGTTCTTGATTTAAGTGGTAATCCGCACTACCGACAAAATTTCCATTTGACCGGGATATAATATCACCTAATGTTTCTAGGCAAGCCAAAGATTATTTGCCCTTTTGTGCCGCTTTGCAATGTGAAACTCAGGGACTGACCATTAGATGTTTTGATAAGGGTGGCGGAATTTACTATTGTTGTTTACTATTGTTTTTTTTCTGGAGGTCATCGTGCAGGTTATTCTTCCAGGGTCTAAACCCTTCCACGATTTTACAGATAAAGAAGATAAAATAGCACGTCACATTTATAGTATTACCATTAAAACATTTGCAGTGCCATGAATGATTAAATTTTACAGTACATGACTGACAGATGTGACTTTGGCCGCTTAAGGTCTCGATAAAGGTTCAAAATAAAAATGTGTTTAAAAACGTTTTTTTTTTAATATAAATAGAATGTTAATTTCCTAATCTAGCACCACAAAAAATAAAAATAAAAATACTTTTTTGAAGCCTCTAAAATGCGACTTTTCGATCTCCCGCCAAACGCGCGAATAATGATTGACAGCTGCTGTCAACGTCTCATCTAGCACTGAGTGATGTCTGGTAAGTTTCCGTTCGCGGGAAAGAAATCTATCTATCAGTTTACAGGATGTAAGATTGCTACGATCTAGCAATGCCCAAGAAAGATAAAAGAGATTACCCTTGGTCGGCTTTAAAAAAGTAGGATACAAGAACACAAGGCATGAAATTCAGACATGATAAGAAGGACAATTTGGCTGCGTGCGACAGAGGTTTTTGGATCAAACATAACAGACAATGGTCAGAGAAAGCAAGAGACAAGAAAGTAGAAAGTACTGCACGAAAAAGTTAGTTTACTAATGAATGCACTAAGTGCATCAATTTTGGAGAATTCTATGCATGCAGGAAGCTACGGTTCCGGTAGAAAATCGTAGTTTGTAGTTTGCGGTATCTCAAACGAACATTTTAATAAGTTTAAAACTTTAAAGCCTTATAAACGCATTTATATTATTAACCATGACGTTCTTCACATCTTCCACGTAAATGTAGTTCTTGTTTTGTACAATGTGCGCCACGAGTCTCGCTAACGTGTGCCATAGACTCAGAGCCGAGAGCGACAGCACGCACGCCTCTCGTAATTGGCTGAGCATAATGGTATTATCATGGAGGCGGTACTTCAATTCAAGACCTTTAAAATGTTATATAGTATGTCCATGTGGCGTTAATTGTGACGCGATGAGGGTGTTCGCTAGCCTCCTCCGCAAGAGGCATCTCTAATAAAAATAAAGGAGGCTAGCTAGGTGGCCGCTAAAAAATATCACTCCCCACTCGTCTCAATGCTGGGTGCGCACTATAGTAGTAATATTTTTTTAATTTTATTCCTTAGAGAAAAAATATTCCATTTGAAGATGAGGTGTACGATGCGCTAGCAAGTATACTGAGTGGCTCCAAAACAATGTCCGACTGGCCGAAAAGAGGAGCTAGAGATAAGGGTCAAAGGCAAAAAGTGTACCGGAAGTTGAGTAGTGGATTATACGCCATGAAAGAAGTGCATGATCCAATGTCGGGGAAGACACAAAATCGGATAGTGGAAAAGGCGACACATTGTATAGTGGTCAAGAAGTCGGAGGTTGGGCAAATTGTAAACTGTGCGTACGACGAAACAAAGGGAGAGGGCGCAAGGAAATTAAACAAACAATTGTCCGAAATGTATCGTGGAGTGTCGCGTAGCTGTATACAAACTAACTTAAACACCATGAAACAACAACAAAAGGTCCGACCACTGTTTCAAAATAAATCGCCGCTTACACCAATTAGGGCGTCAACAGTCCAAGAAAGGCATCAAATTGACCTAGTTAGTATGCAAAGTATACCTGTCACCATAGAAGGAGTAACGTACAAGTACATCATGTCAGTTATTGATATTTTTAGTCGGTTTTTGATTCTCAGGCCTCTAAAATCAAAAGAGTCAGCCGAAGTAGCTGCACATCTTCATGACATCTACACGGAGCACGGACCCCCGGAAATTCTGCAAAGTGACCAAGGTCCAGAATTCAAAGGAGTGGTCAAATCAGTATGCGAGCAATTAAACGTCCGCATTATCAAAAGTGCAGCCTACAGCCCTCAGACACAAGGGAAAGATGAGCGCTCTCATAGGACGTGGAAGGAAAATATTGCCTATGACTTGATTAATGCTGGCTCTGACGGAGTGAACTGGGTTAAGAACCTACCACAGTACCAGCAGTTGTACAACGAATCGCCTCATCGATCACTTGGCCTTCTTTGTCCATTCGAGGTTTACTTCGGCCGGAAACCCAACCGACAGAAAAATAAGCTGTGCCTAAAGGGACAAGTTGATTTTGAGGTTGCAGAGGAAGAAGCGCAAGCGGGAGAAGTAGAGGAAGGGGACGGTGATGAATTGGACTTGAAAGAGCTTTCCTGTCAGCACGAAACGATACGAAAAAGAGCTTTAAACGCCTCTGACAACGCCGCTCGAAGAATGGTTAAAAGAGAGCTAAAGAGGAAACCGCCTTCACGATATTATGTAAGTGAATCTGTGCTTGTCCGAGTTCCAGTCTCGAAAAAATCTGTTAAAGGCAAGAAAACGTCTCTTCTTAGAAGTTGTGAAGGTAAAGTTCTCGAAGTCAACCATAATAACCACCGGTATAGGTTGCAATTTACTAATCCATGGACTAAGTAAGTAAAACTTTATTTATACACGCTTGCCCCGTCAACTATTAGATAAAAAGCTGGTTTCCACAAGGGGCGTGTGGTTACAAATTCATAAAAATTTAAACTATTAATTTAAAAGTTATACTGAAACTACATTAATACTAACGACTAATAATAATAACTACTATACATTAATAATAACTACTCTAATTTATTACTATAAAAACCTTTACTAAATAGAATCATGTAAAAGTGTGAGCATTAATTCTGCTAGTAAAGATAGATAGGGAGTCAGATTTTTGAATGGCTTCAGGAAGCGAATTCCATAATTTACCTCCGCTATATGAGAAGCTTTTCTTGAGATATTCCGTTTTTGGTAGTGGTAACTGCAGTGAGGCAGAGGAGCCCCTGGGGTTATATTGAGTTGTATTCTTCTTACTCGAGAACAGATCTGCAAGGCAACTCGGAGCTAAGCCATTGATCACTTTATACATTTGTTTTACTTTTGACTTTGCTCGTTGAGTTTCTAGAGTTTCCCAGCCTAAGGCATTTAAAGCCTCTATGGCAGGGGTATCGTTACTCATATTCATAATTAGTCTTGCAGACCTGTTCTGGAGTTTCTGAAGCCTATTAGAGTGACCTTGACCAAAGGTATCCCATACCTCACTACAGTAATTAAAATGAGGCTGAACTAATGCGTTGTATATGCTGACTAGAGTGGCTATTTCAACAAAATCTCGAATTCGTCTCATGGCTCCTATTCCTGAGCTGACTTTTTTGGCAACATTATCAATGTGCTTGTCCCAGGATAGATGTTGGTCTATTTCAACGCCAAGAACCCTACTATGGTAAACTTGTTTTAGAGTTTTATCATCAATCGTAATACACGGTTGAGATTGAAGGGTTCTAAGGTTATAATGCGAGCCAATTAACAAAAATTCCGTTTTTGCGACATTTAAGCTTAATTTGTTTGCTAATAGCCACTCCTTTACACATTCAAGGTCGTCGTTCATGGCCGTCTCAACTTCCTCTATAGTATTTCCAGATGTCGTTAGGTTTGTGTCATCTGCAAACAGCCGAGGAGAAGCCCGACTAAGACACTCTGGTAAATCATTTATATATAGAAGGAAGAAGAGTGGGCCAAGAATAGAGCCTTGGGGGATACCGCACGTAATCTGACTTTCCGAAGACACTGCTTCATTCAGCTGGCATTTTTGCTTGCGGTTAGTTAAGTATGATAGTATTAAGGACAAGGCATTGCCGGTGATACCATATAGTTCCAACTTGCGCAGTAAAACACTATGATTGACCGTATCAAATGCCTTTTTTAGATCCAGAAATACAACCAAATTAAACATTTTCCGATCCATGTTTACAAACCAGCTGTTTGTGCTATCCAAAAGAGCTGAAGCAGTTGAGTGATGTCTCCGAAAGCCAAACTAGTAAGTCGCGCGAGCAGTGGTTTAAGGTGGATGACATTACGTCGCTAACCAAAGAAAACGAAAATGAACGACCGCGCCTCGCTCATGAACAAAACAATCAAGTGACTAACACATAAAAAAAAACGAAACTTATCACTGACTTAGAGAAAGCGATTGACGTGGTAACGTCTAATCGAGAGCTGAACGGTGACACTGTAAATTTGTATTTTGGTAGCTATCTTCATAGTTTCGCTGCATGTAGTGAAAGTAATTGGGGTTTGGCCAGTACCTACTTGTACCCGTCTTTACAAAGACAAATTGACGAAGTTGATGTAGACTACACACAATATACTGATCACAAGTCTTTATGGGAGTTTGAACAATTGTTGGTTCCAGTGCACCTGCCTGATCGCAGACACTGGTTGCTAGTCCTTATAAGTGTCCTTAATGTGTGCCTGTATATATATGACTCAGCGCAAAGTCCTGGAAGTACCTATCGCACGGTATTTGATGTGATAAAAACGAGATACATCCGCCGTCAACTAACACATTTAACAGAAGATGAGCAGGGACTTTGGCAAGACGATAACTGGGTCGAGGAAGTGTCAAAGTGCCCTCAACAAAGCAATACGATAGACTGCGGCATTTTCTCCTGTCTTTTTGCGAAGAAATTGTTGCAGTCAAATTCAACCAAGATTGCTACGGATGGCTATGGCGAATTCGCACGAGATGAGGTAGTGAATGATCTACTTGACCTGGCAATAGCCAGGCTAGCTCAAAACGGGCTTCCTTCCGCGTTCCACTGGATGCTTGGAGGAGAGGATGAAGCTACAGTCTCGCCAAAATTTAAATTAGATAACGAAGTCGAAAGTGCCGGGTTGCAATACTGTCACCCTCCTACACCCAAAGATGGCAACTGCTTATTTCACGCCGTGAGCAGTCAGCTCTCTCGTCTTGGTATGACAGCCCAGAGTACTTCAGACCTACGGAAAAATATTGTGGATTACCTGCGCGCTAACTGTACAACCCTAGACGGAACCCATTTCAGACAATTTGTCTCTGGCGGAGAGTGGGAAGCCTACCTATTAAGGATGTCTAGGAACGGCACATGGGGAGATTGGATAAGCATTTTGGGCCTGTGCAATATGCTTGGTACTCCCATTGCCATAGTGTCGAGCATTGGGGAGTCTGGCTTGCACATTGTCAACCCAGATAAAGAGCAAAACCGAGCGGGAAATCCCACAATTTTACTCGGTCACGAGACTGAGCTACACTACCACAGCCTTCAACCAAGTGATGCGGCTTCAGATGTGGCATGTGATTCTACCGGTAGTAAAGAGGTGGGGGACGTTGTGCAGGAGCTAGAGGCCAGGTATGGTAAGGGAACAGTTACCGAAGAAATATGCCTGCACTGCAACAAGAAATTTAACTGCTATTCGGGAGGTGTTTTCGCTGAGGATAACGGAACATTGAGGGTATATTCTGGTACCATGGAATACTGCGAAGACTGCATTTATTATCATGGCATGTGAGACATGATCCAGTGACACGGATTATTGCCAGTCCAAAACAATCAAGCGATTTTAACAGAATTGTTGTTGACAATTTAAGATCAGGAAGATTTAAGTTACCGTTCCGTTTTCCTGTATTCAGTGGAACCCCGTTATAACGGACACCGAAGGGACCAGAGAAAGTGTCCGTACTAACGGGTGTCGCGGGTGTCCGTAATAAAGGGTTCTTTTTTACAGAAAATGGACCTAGCCGAAAACTGCAAGTAACTTTGGGGTATCCGTAAGGCGGGTTTCCACTGTATATAATACCTGCGAGTATGGATTTTATCAATGGTTGTCATTGACGCCTGCGTTGCCGTTTCTGTATAATTCAAAATGATAGGTGTACAATTTTGTCATGATTACGCATCAAATTTACGCATATATTTACCAGTTTTATATTGCCGATGCGGCGTTTGCCGCGAGGACGGATTGTATGAAAGTCATTAAACAGTGTCAGTCCAAGAGGTCATCAAACAGTCGTCAGTCCAAGATGTCATTAAACAGTAAATAGGATTTCAAAAAATAGTTGTTTGACTTTTTTTTTTTATTCAACCCAGCTTAGGCTTTCTCTTGCTTTCTTGATATCTTTTAATATCTAAACACCTTGCCTGTGAAATGTTGGGCAAATCAACTAGCGGTGGTCAACTACAATGCTCCTCTTTTCATTACTAAAACATGGCTCTCAAACAAAGGAACTATAAATGCAATTTAATTAAAAGCATCTCGTCAAACGTTTTCCGGAATAATATTCAAGAAGCCCAGGTTTTCCTATGCGTTTTGAGCGGGCTGGTTTTAATTTGAGCTTCTTTAAAAATACAGTAGATTGATGATTTTACAAAGAAAGCGGCGTCTATTGCTACGTACTCAGATCCATTGAGCGCTTGCAAAGAAGATCTAATTAATATATTTTCCTTTCAAAGATTCTTTTCTAATCTCCGAACTTTTGTCCTGCCAGTTTAATGCTAGTGCTAGTTCATCTGTCTCAAGCTCTGCTATCTTTGCTAGCTGCTTAGCCGCCATTTTGAAACAAACGTAACTTGGCGATTATTTGGAACTGTTTCGAATTGGTGACTAAATTATAGTTTTTGAGGGGAGGGGGGTAAAAATTGGAAAACGTTTTTTTTAAAGGGGGTCTTAATTGAAGAAAAAATCAAGAGGCAGGGGTAGATTTTTTATCCAGAATGTTTTTCCAAAAACCACCAGCCCCCCCCCCCCCCCCCCCTGCGACGTAATAAACGAACAGTCCCTAAGTACCCTCAATCCAATCATTATACTTCAAAACAAAATTTTAAGAATAATAACTCTCAGAGTAAGACTGCCACTCCTCCCCACCGTTTAAAAAGTGCGGTATCTTGAAATTGATCGACCAAATTCATGTGACTAATTGTACGTTTATGTACTAGATAAAAAAAGATCGGACGCGAATTATTTCAAAGAAATCTTTCAAATACAAATTTAAACAAAGCTTCCTCGATTCCTACATTTAATCGTAAAGTTGCTCTTGCGATATATCTTTTGCCTTGGACTTCTTTTCTTTTCGTACATTCGAGCTACTTGCCTGGGATCAATTTTAAATATTGGCAACCATGCAAGCACTAAGAAACATGCAATGCACTCACATTGTCAACTATTTGTAACATATCTACATTTACATATATAAAAGAGAGAAACAAGTAAGTAAAGACAAACAGTTAAGGTTTATCCTTTTTTATTGGCCACATCCTCTCTACATTCTTGTTTACATGTCGTGTTATTTCTATTTTTTACGTGCAGACAGCCAACTGTTTCTACTTTGCGCGAAATAACGACTGGAAACAAAAGAACAACAGATAAATAGAGTAACACAAAATCATGAACGGGACAGAGTGAGCAAAAGAAATCGTAAACTTAGTGGAAATTATTTTTAGAAATAACAAAATCAATCAAAGTTAAGAGACAAAATTAATCGGACAGCCGCTGTAGTTTGTTCATTATTCTTCAGTCGTGGAATAGGACTAGAAGTGTTTGTTATCTTTGTTACCAGACGGAAGATCTATATTGACAGACAAATGGGAATTTCCCGTTACTAGACAAGAGTGATTGGGAAAATATCTCAAGCATAAATTTCCCGGTTCAGCATAAAACAAAGGTAAACATAAAATGTTAACACCAAACTTGTTCTTTTGCTCAAAGTACTGGCAACGTTTAAAATATTGATCTACTCCTAGGCTTACAAATCATTAGGCGAGATTGGTTAGGTGGCACAAAATTGAACCACTGTTCAACTCAAAATGCGATCGCAAAGTATCAAAAAAAATTCGAGTTATTTTTTCGAGGTATCTTGTATCTTTTCTTATGAACATGTGTTATACTTTACGACGAAAATGTGCAAACTACTTCACCGGTCATTATCGTAGCCTTCACATTAAAAAAGGTCGTTACATGAAGTCAGGTCTACTTTGTGTGGTTTAAACCAACATCCGATAACAAATATTTTATCAGGGTTTTTATTCATATATTTTACTCGCGACCGCATTTTAATTTAACATTTTCCTTAATGAAGATCTGACCAATCACATGACACGATGATAATCGAATTAAGGAATTTCGATAAGTGGATATTATAGTGTGCAATAATTAAGTAGATTTCATTTAAACAGTAATTCGTATCAGCAGTATACCATAACCAGAAGCGTCCATCCTGTATACTAGGCCTATGTCACAGCGTTTTCACAAGTTAGGTTATTTTAAGAACGGTTTCCCGCTATGCTTGGGTTGCAATTATTCCTAAGGGAATAAAATCACAAAATAGTACGGCAGCCATATAGCCAATGATGCCTCGTTTGTTCCGCCACTGCTGCAACCAACTAATTGACCGATTTAGCTCGTACATTTGTTGTCCCAATTCAGGTCACCTCACTTTTCCCTTGAGTATTTTTTTTCTTCTGTATCTCAAGAGGAAATGTATCAATTTCTCTAATTGGAAAACAAAGCACTGAATCCTCTGGAGAGATGTCACATGATCTCAATTGGGACAACAAATGTACAAGCTAAATCGGTCTATTGGCGGGAAAATGATATAAAAATAGCCTAACTTGTGAAATCGCTTGCTGTATAGGAGATATGGACGCTCCTGGTATTAGGAATATCACTTGTTTATTATACGAATCAAGAACTCGTTCCTGCGCATGCGTGGATCCACGAGTTAGAAACGCTGGTTTTGAAAGATCAACAATCGATTGGAGATGAAAAATAGCATAGCAGGTGTTTCTATATACATGTCATAGCAGGTTTTTTTGGGGTCGGCCAGCTTTGATAAGCCCTTTTGGTTTTTCTGGGCTCCCTGACCTAATTTATATTTAAATTTATCTTTCTTGTAACTATTTTAGATGATTAACCTAAGAGGCTCAAATAGAGTTGTTGTTGTTGTAATAACACTACCGATCTCGTACAAGTGCCTTTAAATGTATGAATTAATATTTTTTGGGGGCACCCTGTACAACCACGTGATTGCATTTCTGCAAAAGGGCCATTGTGCCAGAAGTGCAGAAAAATACACATACAAGAACCTGAAAACTAATCGCGTTTCGTGCTTCAGGCTATATAATTCCTAATGTAGCTCTTTCTTTTTAATATAAGAACAGCACGGTGTCAGCATTTTCGCTGTGGCTCATATTCAGTATGATGTTTATCAAACGTGTTTTATCAAACTAGTGATCGAGCTACGTGCTTCAGACTCCATTCCTAATGTTGCTCTCGTTCATTTTAAACTATGAACGGTACGGTGTCAGCATGTTCGCTGTGGCTCATATTCAGCATACTTCGTTTACACATGAAGTGGCTCCATATTAACCAAAACAACGTTAATAAGGTATATTCAGGCTTTTATTCTTTCTTGAAGTAGAGCAGGCAATTATTGCACTTCTCTTCTTTTTTTGTTGAAGGAGAACTGAAGCCTAAAATCAACTTTAGCCCAATGAGTAGATCTAAACATGAAAAGACTCATACCAAAATTTATTGTACTGTGTTTTGCAACAGGCAGAACAAGCTAATGATTTTTACAAGGAATGTATGGGAAGTTTTAGAAAAAAATTAAAACTGTACTAAAATGATCAATAATGTCATGAAATCTTGTCTGTGTGTTGTGAAGTTGGTCCTCTTCATCACTGATGTGTTTATTTCTGGTTTGAGGCATGTCTGGAGTTTTTGTCCTCCCCTATATAAATATTGAGAAGGCGGGAAACACGACTCGCCATTAGTCCATGTGGCGACTCTTCGAAGCCTCGTAACTCTTCAAAATTCCAAACTTCCAGCAACCCTTTCTCGCATTCCTCTGACACTCATTTAATCGACCTATTGCTTATTTCCTCGCTTTCTAAGTAGTCAAATTCGACTGTTTCTGCAGCTAACCTAGCATGTACTGAGCCGGGGTTCCGTCACCTTAGCCTTTATTTTATCAATAGTCGAACGGCTTTTCTTCGGGAGCAGTAACGAATGAGTGGCGAAGGAATCCGACACCACCTCGTGTTTTTTTTCGAGGAGATTCGGAGAACGAAGTCATTGTGCTCAATTGACCAATCGCTGAACGGTGGGATCTGCAGGGGAGACCAAGAACTTTCAGCAAACAATAAGAAAACACAACTGTATAAAGTCAAATGGAAATGTAGTCGATTTCTTAGGTTTGGTTCTCTTCAAAAGCTGTAACTAAAAATTGAAGTTGTAAAATAACTTGTTATCTATAGAGGATTTTGTTGAACCGCGGACTGGAATATGGTTGCTACACGGACCAATTTTTTTCATTTCACGACGGCATAAAACAATAGGCTTAATTACAAAATACAATAACTGCACGTGCGTTGTCTGCAAAAGCACAACGTGAAACTCCCACATTTTACGTTTTAAAGAGAACGCGAACGTAACTGAAAGATAATCAATCCGTTTTTCGTTCGGCGTGAACGGAACTCTATACTCATCATTTTTTAGAAAATCTGGTTGTGAGGAACAATTAAAGGCGAACAAAGAAAAGAGTCAACACCAAATCACGTGGAGAAAACACTTCCGTCTCTACGTCCCGTCGTCTCTGACGTAGCCGTCCTGGTTGCCAAGTTCCATAGTATGGTGTGACAAATACTGGTACTGGAGACCAGCCATTTCTGAAAGGACTCTTAAGTTGTGGAGTTCAACTGAACGTTTCTTGAAGTATATGTGTATAACGACTATATCTCGTTTTTGGTGAACCAATCGTCGATAACTCAGGTTTATTTTTGTTTACTTGCACAATTACGACCACAAATGACTGCAGAACAGCTATAACACCCCAAACTAGCTATGAACCAGGTATTCTAGTAAACGAACAGATAAATACAATAAGTACATAGAGAAATATACAAATAAAGGACTGACACAAATTACAAACTTACCGACTATTCAGGTTCAACATGGCGGCCACTAACTAAACGAATTACGCGCCAAAACTAATTTATACAACGAACGAGGAACGCCTGACTAAACGAGATACGAAGAACGCACGAATAATACACGAACACTAACGATCACTAGCCGAAAGCTGAAACACTGCATGATCACAGAACGAATACTAAACGAGAGGCAAAACACGGTACAATAACTTATGGCAATAAAAATTACATTTTGGTGACTACAATGTGAACGTTTAGACCGGGTATTGGTCTGTCTAGAGATTTTAAGTATGCACTTGTCGCTGGTGTGCATTGTACTAGACGTCGTTCTTGGACAGCTGTAACGAAGAGCTCATTTGCGGTATCCTGTCTCAACATTTTCGTTATCATAAATCTGTGTGTGATAGCGATATTGAACAAAACAGTTTAAACATAAATCAGTTCCCCGCCGTCAAAAGCGTTCGGAACGGGTTTTAG
The DNA here is from genome assembly GCA_030867875.1 of Actinernus sp. WN-2022. Taxonomy (NCBI): domain Eukaryota; kingdom Metazoa; phylum Cnidaria; class Anthozoa; order Actiniaria; family Actinernidae; genus Actinernus; species Actinernus sp. WN-2022. The sequence goes on along the minus strand of JAOWCC010000055.1, from coordinate 833,579 downwards.
CTGCAAAATCTCTCCCACCAGTATGATCTGCTTTTGATCCGTTCTTGCATGGTTGCGTTGACCAGATCAAAGATTCTTCGAATTTACATCCCTGCCTCGTCCCAAATTATGACATCGATCAGCCGATTTCATTCTTGCTACACATTGTGGCATCATAACAGATTTAGAAATAACCATTTCTGAAGGCACATCAGCCGTTAGAAGAGCGTAATGGAATGGATAATTATACTGTTTATTGCCGAACTGAGAAAAACATTAGCGGAAATGCCACCATCTAGAACTCTCAATTTCTAATTTCTAACTCTGAATTTCTGAACACACCACTACAACATTTCGTCCAAGGCTTTTCAGACGCGTTACGATTTCGTTTACTACGTATAACTTTCCAGTGCCAGCAAGGCCACTCAACGGGATATTATGTCTTGCTTCGGCAGTGCTAACAACTGTTCTTTGCTCATCTGTAAGGATCCTACAAGGAAAGTACGAGTTCTCACCTATTTGTCACACCATATTCTAGTTGCCACACCGTGGACGTATTTTTTCAAAAACACATTTAACAACTTACCTTGGTTCCATTTTTGGTTACAGCATTTGAAGAGAACTAAACCAAGAAATCGACTACATTTCTATTTGACTTTATACATTTGTGTTTACTTATTGTTTGCTGAAAAGTTATTGGGTCTCCCTTGCAGATTCCGCCGTTCAGCGATTGGTCGATTGAGCACAATTTCGTTCTCCGAATCTCCTCGAAGAAAACACGAGGTGGTGTCGGATTCCTTCGCCATTCGTTCGTCACTGCTCCCGAAGAAAAGCCGTCCAACTATTGATAAAATAAAGGCTAAGTTGACGGAACCCCCGGCTCAGTACAAGCAAGGTTAGCTGCAGAAATAGTCGAATTTGACTACTTAGAAAGCGAGGAAACAAGTGATGGGTCGATTAAATGAGTGCTAGAGGAATGTGAGAAAGGGTTTCTAGAGGTAAAATGCTGAAAGGTTGGATATTTGAAGAATAACGAGGCCTCGAAGAGTCGCCACATGGACTAATGGCGAGTCGTGTTTCCCGCCTTCTCAATATTTATATATGGGAGGACAAAAACACCAGAAGTACATCAAACCAGAAATAAACACATCAGTGATGAAGAGGAACAATTTCACAACATACAGGTAAGCGTTCATGACAATACTGATCATTTTAGTACAGTTTTAGATTCTTTCTAAAAATTCCCATACATTCCTTGTAAAAATCATTAGCTTGCGCTGCCTGTGGTTTTGCTTAAAAGGAAAGAAAATCTGCAAATCTTCCTCCCAACCGCCGCTAAGTACAAACGGCTCAATTCCTGTAATCTGTGACGTTCGATACAGGGAATAAATTAGTTTTGTCATGTTGTTTTCAGCTTTGAATAGATGGACTTGCGCACTATTGTGCTTTCTTTGTGCTGAAGGTGTGGTTGTTTTCCTTGGTATGCATGACGTATGATACGGGGAAAAAGCATTTATCAGCGGATAATCAGCTATTTTTCGACCTTCAAAACGTATTTCTTCTTTTTAGACGTGCACCACAAAGAAATAAAATAGCAGAACATATTTCTCTTGAATACAAGTTTGTATAGTCGTCGGATTGATTTATAGTTCAGTTCTCCTTTTATGAAAAACAAGCTAAAGGGGAAGTGACAGTAATAAAAAGGTGTTGATGTATGAACAGAAAAATCGATAGAAAGAAAACAAATCCATGCAACAAAACACACCAGATATTCAGAAACCGTTCAACTTAGTTCACTTCTTTCAGAATGAAGAAAACTTTAATCAGGTATCAAATAAATATTACTAGTAGAACTCTCACTTTGACCGAGTCACTGCTATGAAGCCATGTGAAGTTAAATTCCACTTTGCAGAAATGGTTTTGGTATCATAATGACTATAAAACAAGACTTAGTACGGTGAAGGTTAATAATGGAGCCATTACCTGTGCAAAATCCAAAGTTAATCAATTTGGAAACCAAGTGGACGGATTTTCATCTCGGCTCGCTTGACGGAGTAGTATTGCCCTTTCCAGTGTTTCCAGTTCACACCGTCAGCAAATGAGGAGTGCGTACCATTGTGGTACAAACCGTTCAGGTTAGAGTGATGGCACATTACCAGAAATCACGGACATTTTGCGACCGCGAATAACCGAACAGTGGAGTTAACACACGGGTACAGAGCATGCGTACTGGCACTCGACCACAGGGAATCCAAATGCAGCTAAATCCCTCGCTTTATTATATTAGAGCCTGCATTTGGTCTAAACAGCGGTAATACCTCTGAATAGTAAGCTGTTGGTGGAGTGAAGAATGGCGGACAAAATGTCTTCGTCTCCTGTATGTTTTGACCTAAAAATGTGGGTTCTTTGGCAGACTTCGGAATTGTAATGGCGGCTTCTTGTAGCCAAAAGTTAGCACTTTTCTGAGCAGTTTTGACCGAACCAAACTACGATGAACAGCCTTCAAAAATGGCGATATCAAGGCCTGATTATCTGTGGAAGCAAATTCGAAGACCAGGATTTTGCCTTCGTTGTTGGTTAGTGAGTACTACGTGGAGGTTTGGGATGTACTTCTTGGTAATTTACAAGGAATGTATGGCAGCATGTGGCGATTTATGGCTAAAAAGACGTATTATTTTTGACCGAAGGAAACGTGACTGGATTCATCAAATTTTTTAACTAATGTGTTTCTACGAGCCCTGAGTTTGAAACGCGAAGACCAGGAAAGTGAAAGCTTTCCTAGAGGTAAGGCTATAAAACATTTTATGTTTGATCCCATACATTTCTTTGTAAATGCTGGCCATCTTTAAATGCCCAGCTAAAGCTATGCATAATGAGCTATCCGCCATTTTGTCCGTAATTTCTGGTAATGAGTTGTTATACCACCACGCACCCTTATACGTGACTGCACAGTTACCACCGTTACTGTCATTGTCTCTGTCTTTGGTGCTGAATGGCTGACCGCGCTGGTAACTCAGTGAATCACCGGCATTACCTAAAAAAGTATAACAAATAACAGCACACTGTTAAATATTAAAAGGGAAGTAAACCACTTACATCTTACTAATTCTAATGTAATACAGAATCACTCAGAAAACGAATTTGAGGATTATTTTGTCGAATTCTAATGATAAACGGTCAAACTCCGCAATGTTTGGTGTAAAAATGCTCAATTCTGGTTGAAAGCTCGCATCTTGCTATGACGTCACAAGTGGAACCCACGGCTACGAGTCATGGCGCCTGGAGGACATGACATGCGATTCATCCTAAATCTAAGTGGATATTCTGGTAATTCCCTAGTCTATAGTACAGGCAGTACAGGAAGAGCAAGACGAGGAAGGAGGGCCATATATATCCTTACGTGTACTATAAGAAGACGAAATAGACCAGAAAGAGAGGAAGCAGAAGTGGAAGAGGAGACGAACAAAATTATCAACGCATAAAACGTAATACAGTGAGTGATGGACAGTGAGTAAAGACAAGTCTTTACTTGTCTTTTACATGTTAATCTGAATAAATATTTCAATTATCACAAATTAAATGTTCCTGCAGTAAATAACCTTTTTTGTAGTTTAGTTTATTGCTGCTTTTCTTGTCATAATTCCAGGTGCGAGTGTGAAGTATGCAACGCCAAACCAACTGTCGCAGAACCATTTGTTTGCCAACTGCTGTTGTAAAATCATCCAAATTTGGCAGAAGGTCGAGGACCAGCAACTCTAAGACCAATTGAAGTACTAAACAGAGCATTCTGTGTTGCATTCTACGTGCCTTGATGTCCTTGAAAGTGCCATACATTATCGATACCGACAACAGTATGCTCATTCTAGATCTCACCATGATGGAAACGAGTAAATATTGTTTTATAAACGTATAATAACTCATGTCATTTGTTTTAAAATTATCCGTAACAGCTGACAAATGAAATCCAGAACAAAGTATGAATAGGCCCTTTGCAGGATACAGTCACGTGCTGATATACTACTTAATTAACGAATGAATTGAGCTCGTGATCTCCATGGGAAAGGCGTTCCCATGGATGCTGCATGGAAAGCTATCGTTAAAACGCTGTTTTAGAAAGATCCACAATCGATTGGAGGTGGAAAATAGCATTTACAAACAGGTTCTGCTTATAACACTACCGACCTCGTACAAGTGCCTTTAAATAAATGAAGTCATTAGGGGTAGAGATTGTGAGGATGTGAAATATATGCAGGATTTAAATCACTAACTGTATTGGTTTTGCTGATGTTCAACTGATATACCCTCATTTTACTGCACCAAGTGGAGCGCAACTTGCTTCTGGATTTTCTGCCTCTTTTCAAAATGTTAGAGCTTGCATCTTGTTTTAGTCTGGGACTGAATGGCAGGTACAGCTTCAGGAACATGTTTTATTCCCAACTCCTTCACGCACGTCTTCACATGTATATGGGGGCATGTATATATATATGATCGAGTGGTCCGACGTTCGCTTCAAGTCCGTACCTTTGAGTTGCACCCATTGCCTCTGCAAATTCTTATATTTTGGGAAGTGGTGAATGGTATGGCGCGGCTTATTTGAACTCCCGCAAACACAAGAAATTGAGAAAGCGAATTTGAGGTAAACCTTGTACAAAACACAGAAAGGTAGATAAGTACTACATTTCGTACTTCCGGTTTATGTGAGTACCACTTGTGACGTCATAGATCCAAATACGTGTTTACCGGAAGTTCATAATTTCCACTTTTTTCGAATCTATTCCGTGATCATTCCGACACCAAATCTACGTTTTGGGGTCATCAAACATAATATAAAAATTTCTGCGTTACGCAGGTTAGCAGGTATTTGTTTTCTATTTCAATATGCATATGAGTATATAAGTAGTATAACCAGTATGTTCTTCCTTCGGTCTGTGAAAGCATCTGACTCCATATTGCAGTTATTTAATTAGAAGACGAGCGATAACAAGACCACCACTGATGCAATCATTAAGTCTACCGTTGACTTAGTTCTTCAATCAACTTAACTGACAATCTGAAGCAAGTTATTGAGTCCAGGCTAAGTGACTTCGCAAAGTGCTTCTCTGAAGATAACAATTCGACGGTCAAGTACGTGGTCAAAAAGACTCGCCATCAAAATTACAGTTGAAAAGCAAAGGCAACACCAAAAGTACGACCACGCACAAGAAGTCCCTAGACAAGCTCAACGAAGGCTCTGCTGCGAGAATGTATCGTTAGGAGAGCAGAGAAGAAGGCGAAAGATATGCGGCGTATCCGTTTCAAAGAGGGAAAAGTGAGATCAGTTTAATTTAATTTAATTTCAATTTAATTTATTTGCCACAAATATGAATAGTAATCTTACAAAGAATAAAATAAGTGGCGGGGTAGCCCAAGAGAAACCATAAAGGCTTGTGAGGTTCTGGGCCACCTCGTTACAATTAATATTGGTTAATAAATTGATTGAGGCGGCAAGAGCAACACGCTAACAAAACTAAACAAATACATTAAAATGCAAACATGAAAGATAATACAATTAATTTTATATTTAATTGCGGAAGAAAAGATAATTCTTAAGTTTGAATTGGAAAGAAGAAAAGGACATTGCGTTACGTATATTTGAACTCAAAGTATTGTAAAATTTAGGACCTTGGAAACTAACAGAGAATTGTCTTATATTTGTTCTACCCAAAGGAACATGAAATAAATGAGAACTTCGGGTATTGTAACTGTGAATTTGATCATTCCTCAACAATAAGTTGTCGAAACCTCGAGGAAGTAAATTATTTTGATACGAATACATAAATGTTCCCAAATTGAGTAAATAAATATCTTCAAATCTCAAAATCCTTTGTTGTTTGAATATTGGGTCAGTATGGGCGTCAAAGGCTACCTTATCTATAATTCTAATTTCACGTTTTGGGAGCAAAATAATACGGTGTAAGTTAGATGGATACGTTGAGTTAGATGATACATTACAGAGGTCATTTATGTATACCAGAAAAAGGGGCGGCCCGAGAATTGACCCTTGAGGTACACCACACTTGATGCCACAGAACGAGAACAGGTACCATTGTATTCAACTTGTTGTAAGCTATTGGACAAATAGCTTTTGGTCCATTCAAGGGCCAATCCGCGAATACCGTAATGCTCAAGTTTGACTAACAAAATGTCATGGTTCACAGTATTAAACGCCTTGGAAAGATCAATAAAAAATCCTACTGTAAAATGCTTTTGGTCAACTGCAGATGTAATTCTATCTAATAAATGTAACAAAGCTAGAAAAGTTGAGTGTCTTTTCCTAAAACGATATTGATTATTAAATAAAATGTCATTTCTATCAAAATAGTTAATAAAGCGGTTGTAAACAACCATCTCTAATAGCTTAGAAAAAATTGGCAATAGCGAAACTGGTCTGTAATTAGAAATCAAAGTACTATCACCTGATTTGAATAATGGAATAACTCGAGCAATTTTCATTTGGTCTGGAACAATACCAGACTCTAGTGATAAGTTAACAATGTGTGTCAACGGCCTAGAAATAGACTGTATGGATTCCTTTAAAGACCACATAGGGATTTTATCAAAGCCTGCTGCCGTTCCAGAACGAAATGAATTTGCAATTTCTAATAATTCTGATTCAGTAACAGGATTTAGGAATATAGAGTTAACATAAGAACCGGAAAGAAAAGAACAGGGAGAAGTTAGAGAGTCCGGAATTTTGCTCGCTAGATTAGGGCCAATGTTTGAGAAATAGTTACAAAAACGATTTGCAATCTCAGTAGGGTTATTAATACTTTGGTTATCGACAGTAAAAGCAAGAGGTAAACTTGTAGTACGTCTTCTTTCTATTAATGACTTCGTTTAAAATCTTCCAAGTACTTTTTATGTTTGATTTCGCCTGTTCAAGTTTCTTTTCATAATAAAGACGTTTAGCAAGTCGTAAAGAATGATTCAATTTGTTTTTGTAATTCTTATACAGATCCTCATTTTCTGAACATGAAATGCAAGAAATGTATTGTATAGCTTGGTTTTTCTATTAATAGACTTCAGTAAACCTTTTGATAGCCATGGTTTCTTAAAAATGCGTTTTGTAGTTTTCACACTCTTCAAAGGGAAACAAGAGTTATAAATACTAGTAAATTTATCTAAAAAGCTTCCATGCGCAGTTTTTGGATCATTGAAACCTTGTAAGTCAGACCACTTGGTATTAATTAAGCGTTCGTGAAATAGCGATACATTAGCCTAACTTTTGTCGCGAAAGATGAGACGCGCATTTATGTCCTCTTTAACGCATTGTTCGTCGTAAAAACAAAAAATAGGAAGGTGATCGGAAATGTCGGTGAACAAAAGACCACTAAAACAATAATTATCTAACTGGTTTGTGAATATGTTATCAATGAGCGTTGCGGTATTTGAAGTCAGTCTAGTAGAACGCGTGATCAGAGGGAAAAATGAATTTGAATACATGATATCCAAAAATTCACTTGTTGATTGATGACAATTATAATTCATTAAGTTCAAATTGAAGTCACCCATCAAGTAGCATAATTTGTTAGTTTTAGAAATACTTGCAATCAGTGTGTTAATAATGTTAACAAATTCATTAACATTCTGATTGGGGGATCTGTAGATAACTCCAACAATGATATTTTTCCCTCTGGGCCTACATATTTCGACAAAGACTCTGTAAGCTCTGTCTCATCAAAGCATAAATTGGAACGGCATTTATATTCTAAATCAGATGCTAAATACAAACCAACCCCACCTCCTGGTTTGTTTGGGCGATGATTGTGAAGAAAATTATAGCCGTCTATGTCAACAAAATGTGCTGAGTTTCGGAGCCAAGTTTCGGAGATACCAATTATTGAAAATTTGTGATCAATAGATGCAAGTAGATTAGTGAGATTATCAAGATTACGAGGGAGGCTTCGAATGTTTAGATGAAAAAAAGATAAGGAACTGCGGGAAGCGTTCGGATTAATTTTAGCCAGCATTTCATTTAATTTATGCTCGGTATAATAATTGCAGTTGACATTATCCGACAAATTTGAATTTGGATCTAAATCATGAGATAGGGCAAGGCTATGATTATTAGCAAACTGATTAGCATGTAAACATGGGTTAAATTTCAAACAGGATAACAAATATGAGCAATACTTTCGCATCGATAATAACCAACACGTCGGCTGGGACCTTGTTTCAAGATAAGTATTTTACTCTTACTACTACACATTACAAGCTTTGTTTAACCTTCGGAATTATGGCGTTGCTGATAGACCATAATCCAATATGCTCAATGAATATGTATCTCTTGTAGTAGTTATTACAAGGTTAGTGCAGAATATAAAAATATCTGCTTTAAGCAGTTTAGCAGGCATTTGTTTTCTGCACGTTCCGTCAATGGAATGTCCATTGTACACAATACGTTGTTCAACAGTTACGCAATAATGTAATATGCATATGAGTATATAGTAGCTTAACGGGTATATTCTTCCTTCGGTCTGTGAAAGCAACTGACTTCACATTGTACCGTTTTGAAATGACTACAAAGACAACTGAACCGAGCACGAGGTTTTTACTAGATTTCAAGATGGCTGACTATAGGTTAACACTACTGAGCATGCGCGCGTAGCGTGTCCGATGTCCATGTACCATGCGGGCTCATGATTAAGTTCATCAGAATTCTACACACATTGCAGTTATTTAATTTAATTTATTGTAATCTGTTTAAACCATTGTTGGAAACTGCAGTTTAATTGATTCTTATAATTATATGTAACGCGATTAGTGATGCGACCACAACGGAAATGGAATTTAAATGGCACGCCTGAAATGTAGGTTTTTGTGTTAGTGCGGGTATTCGCACCCAGACATCAAATAGGGAGGGTGGGGGAATAGGGATGAGAGAAGGGGGTAGAGGGGGTAAAAATTATCACAGTTGTACATGTAGTTTTGTTTTTGTGTCAGTGTGGGAATTCGCTCAGGAAGGGTGGGGGTGAAGGAATAGGGATGAGAGAAGGGGGTAGAGAGGGTAAAATTGTGACAGTTGTTGTTTTTGTGTTCAAGTGCCGATATTGATATCCGGACGTCAAGCAGGAAGGGTGAGGGAATGGGGATACGAGAGGAGGGTGGAGGGTAATATTGTTGAAGAAACCATAGGTGGAAAACTATGTGGAAAATTGAGGCATGGTAGAAATTAAGGGATAAGTGGATTGAAAAAATGCAATAAATGATGGTGAAAAGAGTAAAATATGTTTTTGTATAAAGGAAGGAGGACTATCAAGAAGCAGAAGGACTGGATATCCCAGGGCAGGGTGAATACTGGGTACACTGTGGGAATTATGAATAACATAATTGGTAGAGAAAACACGCAGAGTGAGCGTGGACTAAAGGAAAAGTAATGAAAATGAGGAAATTGAAGGAGGAGAAGCATGGAAGCAGTGAGCCCGGAGGAAAAATAGATAACTAATTAAATGAAAGCAGTGTATCTTGGTGTTATTGAAAACAGGGTAATAAGTGGAAAAAATGATAAATAAAGATAAAATTTGTAGGTAACACAGAGGAAAAAAATGAATAAAGTGACGTTTATGATCAAAGGTAAATGTGTAGTTGGACATAAAAGTGGAAATGTATCCGTAGTATAACAGAAGGGGAGAATAAACCAATGAGGGGTAGTCTAGGCCTGGGGAGAGGAGGAGCTTTGATTGTTGTGGAGGAATGTGGGAATTGAGAAATGCCAAATATACTGAAGGGACGGGCCGGTTACGGGATTGCTCAATATGTAAAGTCGTACTTATGTGGGAGAATATAACAGAATATATCGGAAGAAAACGTAGATGAAAGCGGAATGAAAGGAGTGGGGAAGGCAAACTATGTGTAATTAGTTCGGGGTCGTAAAATGACGAAAAATGACGAAGGTTAGCGGTAGATAACAATCCAAGACTGTGAACCGGGAAGGGGGCATGAATATAATATAATAAATAGATACATAAATAAATAGATAACGAGGATATTGATAGCTAAGGGGATGGGGACCCTAGTGAGCTCATAGGGGATAGAGCAAGTCCAATGTGAGTCCACCATATCCTGTATAGCAATCTCTTCAGGGGCGGGATGCTATACAGAAAACACTGCAGCTTGGAGGGGAAGCCGAGTAAACTGAGGGAATATGTGTAAATTATGAATCGAGGAGAGGAAGGGGGATGTGTAGAACGGAAAAAGTGCCGTGGAGAGGATTGCTGCAGGGTTTAACGTGTTTCGAAATGCTTATAGACCGGTCTTGAGCATTCTCGCCCGACACGTGATAGAGTGGGCATTGGACTGCTCGTTCTGACAACTAAGCGTGGGACCGACAAGGAGAAACACAACAAATATGGTTTCCTGGATGCCGGTAAGGGGCGAAGAGTCCCAGGGATTTGGCCAGTGTTCTGGTTGCGTTTTTTGTCTTGGCGTTATACATTTTAGTCTGTAGCTGTCGACGTGGAGCGGAGAAAGGGAAGGAATCTCGCGGTGAGGGAAAATAAAACTAGCACATATTGATGTGTGATTGGATGTTAAATTTTGAGGGTGCGATGAATGTGACAGTTCTCACTGCGTTAAAGACCAGATCGAGAGGGTGCGGGGACGAGGGCGGGGCACAAAGCGGCAAAACGGTATACTCCGCTGTCCAAAAGAACGAAGGCTCTGCTATGAAATACAAATAACCGAGGGCGATAACTTTTGTGGTAAATAATTTTGTAACTTGGTAAACTCAAAGTGAATTACAAATAAAGAAAACTGAAACCTGTAAAAGTCTTAGGCTAATCTTTTAAGTAGTGATCTTATTTTTTGACAAAACAGTTCACTTCGAGCAGAAATCACGGTATGTGCCTGTTGTTTCATTTCAGTTTACGCGGGAAACTGGGGGCGGCCGCACGCCGGCAAGAAATAGCAAATACGAATGCGCGTGACGTTTTATCGCGGTGTGCGGGGGTGGCGAAGGGTTGTCCGAGTGAACTCTACACGGGTTGCCTGTGGTAGATCGTGGGGGCCTGGAACGGTTTCAAGAGCGACGGCCATCTTGTAAATTGAAAGGAAGAAATACGACGGGTTCTCCAAGTTAGTATTAACATCTCCTGGGAGAGATGACGCCACAAAAAGTTGAGTATGGTTAAGTGGTAATGCGCCGGGAGACGAACTCCTATGGTATGTAGTGTGGTTTATTGTTGTATAGTACGTAGGTACATGTACTTCACTACTGGTGTATTTGGGGTTTAGGTGCATAGACCATAGTATGTGTGTGGAAATGCTACCAAAATGAGGCCGGTGTGTGTAATGAAAACATAGGAGCTGGTGGCCCTGAGCAAAAAAAATGAGGGAATTGGATGTATCTTTATTTGACTATTCTAGATAGACTGATTTATAAATTAATTTGACTATAACTGCAATGGTAGGTGTGGAAAATGTGTAGATGTAGGAAATAATATGTACCAATATACCCACCCCACGATCCCGGGTATACTGATGTATTTATTGATGAAATTGTAATTGTAATGGTAGGTAATGTGGAATTAATGTATATGTGGTATATTTTGGTCTAGACTGTGGCAGCATGTGAGGACAATAGTCGGAAATGAATCAAGCAATTGATAGAAGTTAGTGTCCATAAAAAGGCGGTAGGTGAAAAAGCTGGGACTGGCTGGGATAATATTTACATTTAATGGGAGAAGAAGGGGGGCTTATTGACAAAATAGGGTGTAAGGGGGGGGGGGGGGGGGGTATTGCTGGCTCGGGATGGACACCTGACTAATTGGATACTGGTATTGGCCTGTCACCCTGTGGAAAATGCAAAAAATGGATGGGGATTGATGGTGATAAGACTGCCCTAGTCCTCGGGGTGTCATGGATGTCCGTGTGTTAGTGGTGGCCGTGTGTGGAGATATGTGTGTACACACACACTCACACACATATAATATAATAGTATGTGTGTGTGTGCGGCGAGAAATTGAGTCAATAGTAGAAGGGAAAACATTTATTGGTGGCTAGTGGGTAACTGGGAATATACATAGAATCTGTGGAGATGTAAGTAGGGAGCCATGCCCTTGGTGAGCTAAATGTTTATTGTAGTGATAGTAGGGTGGGTGATAACAAATATGGTCTACATATAGTTGGTTTCCGTAGCCATGTGGCTGGAAAAGTGGAATTGAGTGCTTGAAGGTATTGGAATTAACTTTAGTTTGTTCATGTGGTAGTCAAGTGCCGGCTGAATATTAAGCTGGCTCAAGGTTCTCGCTTTCAGTGGCAGAACGTGTGCAGCAACAATTTGAATCGTGTCATCGAAGGTCATTCGAATTCCATTGGAATACTTGTAGCCGTGAACCGTGAACTGTGAGCTGTGAGAGTTAAATAAAGTGATTTCAAATAGGAAACGTCTTGCCGTTTTCAACATACTGGCGACCACGAAGGGACGAGTGTGAGCACCGACATCAGTAACATGGATAAGGCGTTAACTGAGCTTAACGGGAAGCTCAAAACGTTGAGCTTTCGCACCAAGAAAACCGAGGATATTATTTCAAAACATGATAGGAAGCTTCGGAAAGACAGAAAACTTCGCTAGAGAACATAACCACCGCTGCAAACGCACTAAAAGAAACAATAGAGGAAAAGAAATTCGCAAAGGGAGAGACTGAAGAGCAGGTCAGCGAATGGGCCGAGGAAGTCGAGGAGAAGTTGGGACGGGCGGACGAAAGCATTAGGAGCCTAACAAAGCAAATCGCTGAGATTGATCGAACAGTGCGCGACGCCGAAACCGTGCACGAACATCAAAAGCTCGTCGAGCTGGAGAAAGAAAAGCTCAAGCAACAACAAGAGGCTGTTGGTCTAGCGAACGCTGAAAAGCTGAATTTTGAAAAGAAGAAGCTAGAGTTGGAACTACATTATCAGCAACAACAAGCCCAAGCGAAGAAGGAAATCGGAGAGTGTAAACAAAATGCAGCAAAAATGCCTAAGCTTGTTATCTCGCGATTCGACGGAACACCACAGGACTGGGTGAGGTTTTGGGGGCAGTTTGAGACCCAAATCGACAAGTCCTCTGTCCCTGCCGTCACCAAATTCTCCTATCTAAAGGAACTTGTCGAAACCAAAGTTCGCAATCTCATCGACGGACTTCCCTTCACTGAGGAAGGTTATCACAAGGCCACCGATCTGCTAGCCAAGCGCTATGGACGAACGAGCGAAGTTGTTGGAACCTACGTTCGCAACATACTGGAACTACCCACCATAACCGGGAGAAACGTGGCTAAGATCCACAATTTTGATGAGAGACTGCTGTTCAATGTCGAATCCTTACAAACATTGAATAGTCTAAACAAGCTCGACGCTGCTGTTAGGTTTACCGTCGATAAACTGGAGGTCATCAAACACGAGCTCGCCATAATCGATGCCAAGTGGGGCGAGTGGACTTTTAAAGAGTTTCTGGAGGCGCTAGAGAAATGGACTAATAACAATTCAATTCAAGGCGACACTAAAGCTCAATCAAGTAATGGAAGTTCTTATCGAAAGGATCGCTCAAGAGCGTTTTACGCGAAGGGAGAGGATTTCCAACAGCCTCGTGGCTGTGTTTATTGTGAAAACCCAAATCATAAAGCCATCAACTGTGACAGGATAGTCAACGTCGAGGAGAGAAAGAAGATTCTCGTGAACAACCGGCGTTGTTTCAACTGCACGGGATTGAAACACAGAGCGGCGGATTGCAAGAGCAAAGGGACCTGTCAAAATTGTCAGTCAAAACACCATACGTCGATATGTGACAAATCTCAGACACGCGATCCTCCGCGTGAACCGGGCATGACCGCCAGTCATGTCGGACAATCCACCGTCATTCATCCTGTTGTGGTGGTGAAAATTAACGGATATAAATTCCGGGCTTTATTGGACAGTGGTGCAAGCCACTCATATGCATCATCAACCGCTATTGATTTGATTAAGGCGCAACCGAAGTCATCTAGCCTGCGTCAAATCGCAATGCTTATGGGAGTTACAACGAGGAAAATGCAAGTGTTTGATGTCGTCATGTGTGCATTGATAGGTGATTTCCAGCTGGAAGTGAATGTGAGTAAAGTAGACAAATGGGAATTACTCACACTGGAAAATCCACATTACAAGCGAGTGCTGGACGAGCATCCACACCTCAAGGGTGTGCATATGGACGACACGGATGAGAAGAGCCAATTACCAGTTCACCTTATTCTCGGTGCGAATGACTTCGCGAAGATTAGAACTGTGGAGCGCTTACGCGTGGGACGGCGCGGAGATCCTGTGGCCGAGTTTACGAGATTTGGTTGGACATTGATGTCACCTGGAGCGGAGACGGATATCTCGTCTGCTTACTTGACCATTAACTCGACCACAGACTACGAGAAATTATGCGCACTCGATATTCTTGGACTAGCGGACAGTCCAGCCAGAGATCAGAATGATGTGTATAGGGAGTTCAAAGAACAGTTAACGCGTTCTGAGGACGGGTGGTATGAAACTAGCTCACCGTGGAAGGGGAGTCATCCCCCACTACCGAATAATCACGACGGGAGTATTCGCCGGCTGAATTCGTTATTGCGCAAGTTACGGAAAACAGATATGTTGACGGATTATGACGCCATTATCCGTGAGCAGCTGCAGGAAGGTGTTGTAGTGCGAGCACCTGCTGAAGTGAAAGGGAAGGAATTATATCTGCCTCATCGGGCAGTGCAGAAACAACCAAACTTCGAGTGGTGTACGACGCGTCGGCTCGTGCGCATGACAACGCACCGTCAATCAACGAGTGTTTACACGCGAGTCCATCCTTACAAAACCAGTTATGGAATGTGATCACTCGGAATCGTTTCCACGCCGTAGCAGTAGCTGGAGACATACGGAAAGCCTTTCTCCAGGTGCGGATTCGCGAAGCCGAACGGGATGCACTGCGATTTCACTGGATAGTTGATTTGCAGTCAAATGAAGTGGAAACACTGCGGTTTACTAGAGTGTTGTTTGGGCTGGCCCCGTCGCCATTTCTCTTGAATGGAGTGATTCAGCAACACCTAGAGAGTTGGCAGTCTCGCTATGCGGAGAGTGTTAACGAAGTGCGGAAAAGCTTGTATGTGGACGATCTCATATCTGGAGGGTCTACTAAGGAGGAGGCCAAGCAGTTGAAACGTGATGCCATTGAAATCTTCGCGGATGCAAAGTTCGAATTGCACAAGTGGCATTCGAACGAAACGGAACTCGAGAACAACGGTGATGACGACGAGCCTTCGTACGCCAAACAACAAAGGGGGAGTGTAAACTCCTTGGGCTTAAATGGGATAAGACTGAAGATACGTTACATGTGTCTTTTCCGACCCAAGCCGCTGAGTTGACGAGACGCGGCATTCTCGCTAACTTGGCGAAAGTTTACGATCCACTGGGTTTCGTATCGTCCATGATGTTGGAAGGAAAGCTAATCTACCGGGAGGCGTGTAACGAGAAAACCGCATGGGACGCTCCGTTACCAGACGCGGTTGCTAAGCGATGGTTAAAGTGGGAACGCGGACTGACTGCCGAAAGCAGTATCGGTACCGCGCAGTCTCTCTACATATCAGGAGCCTATCGAGGAAGTGCAGTTACACGCGTTCGGTGATGCAAGCGGGCGCGGAGTGAGCGCTGCAGTGTACGCAGTTATAACACAAGCATCGGGCGTTACTCAAGGCCTGGTTGCAGCCAAATCTCGCCTCGCAAAGCAGGGACTCACAATCCCTCGCTTAGAGCTTGTAGCGGGGCACATGGCTGTCAATCTAGGTGTGAATGTGCGCAACGCATTGGGAGGGTTCAACATGGCCGACAACATTCAGTGTTGGTCGGATAGCTCTGTAGCCTTATACTGGCTACATGACAAGGGAGAGTACCGTCAATTCGTGGCGAATCGTGTCCGTAAGATACAGAGTCACCCGGATACGCTTTGGCGCCACGTACCTACAACCGACAACCCAGCTGACCTCGGGAGTCGAGGGGGAAGCGTGTCGAATGCAGAGCTATGATGGAAGGGGCCATCATGGTTGGCCGACCGGTCGGAATGGCCAACCGAAATCGTGACACAAGCATGTGCGCAGAGCATCTCAGAAAGGAAGGTTCAACGAGAACTTCTCGCGGTCGGTGTCGAAGGAAGAAATGACTTTGACACCGTCCTTGAAACGTTGGGCTTGCGCAAAGCCATGAGAGTTTGTGCGTGGATCTCGCGATTTATCCACAATTCTCGAAATCTTTCCGACAAGATCCAGGGACCTCTAACTACGCAAGAGATATCCACTCAAGAACTATTCTGGGTCAAGAAAGCGCAACGACAGGGAATGGGTGCGATCACCTTTAACGATGACAAGGAGCAACTGAACCTTCAGTTGAACTCCGATGGAATATGGGAATGCCGAGGGCGCATTCAGGGAGAGTATCCGATTTACTTACCCGATTCAGTTCTTTTCACAGCTAAAGTCGTTCAGCGCGAACACGTGACCACCTTACACGGGGGAATTGGCCTCACCATGGCAAAAGTCCGAGAGAGATTTTGGGTCCCCCGTCTGCGAAAACTTGCGAAAAGAATTTTGAAGCAGTGCTGGGGGTGTAAGAGATTTAAAGCCATCGCCGTGAAAAGTCCGCCCCCAGGGCTTTTACCGAGAACGAGGACCGAAGGTAACACACCTTTTAACGTGATTGGAGTGGACTTTGCAGGTCCAGTTAAGTACATCCGGAAGCCAAAAGAGGAACGGAAGGCCTACGTTGTCTTGTACTCCTGTAGTCTGACACGGGGAGTTTTCCTAGAGCTCTTATCCAATTTGGAAACAGGCGAGTTCATAAAGAGTTTCAAGAGTTTCAAGCGCTTCATAGCGAGGAGGGGGAGGCCGTCAACGGTATATTCCGACAACGGGAAAACTTTTGTAGCCGCAGACAAGTGGTTGAAGAAGGTGCGCAAGGATGAGGAATTGAACGAGTTCCTCTGTAAGCAGGCGATAACCTGGCAGTTCAACCTCAGTCGTGCCCCGTGGTGGGGTGGGCAGTTTGAGCGGCTAATAGGTCTCATGAAGGCCGCATTCTAGAAGACCGTGGGACAAGGGCTTCTTACGTGGGATGAGTTCAGTGAAGTTCTGCTCGACCTCGAGGTCACACTCAACAACAGGCCATTGTGTTATATGGAGGAAGATGTTCAACTGCCAACACTAACGCCTAATTCAATGCTCTTCATCAACTCAAACTACCTGCCAGAACTAGAGCCCTACCACCAGGAAGAGAGAGACCTGAGGAAGCGAGCTAAGTTTCTGAAGAAGACCAAAGACGTGATGTGGCGTCGCTGGACGTCAGAATATCTGAGAGCGCTGCGAGAGCGCCATCGCCTGAAACAGGACAACAACAACAACAACCTGGCCGTGGGTGACGTAGTGATTATCAAGTCCACAGAGCGGAACCGCAACTGCTGGCCACTTGGCATTGTCGTAGATCTGATTGTCGGTCGGGATGGAGTCGTGCGCGCCGCCAAACTGCGAGCTGGCAAGAATTTCTTAGAGAGGGCGATTCAGCATTTGTATCCACTAGAGCTGTCATGTGACAGAGAGAAACCAGCAGACGTGCAGTCAAATTTAAACGCCAACGCACCTGTTTATAGACCTAGGCGAGATGCGGCAGTAGCAGCTGAACTTCGAGCACAAGATGTACTTCGCAACGAACAGCAGGATTGAATATGTATCGAACACTTGACTACTTAGAACATTGAACATTTATCAGTCACATATGGTTTGTTAGAGCCCATTTTCCATACATATGCCTTGTCAGCGAGTCATATGGGGGAGTGTGTTGGAAACTGCAGTTTAATTGATTCTTATAATTATATGTAACGCGATTAGTGATGCGAAATGGAAATGGAAACGGAAATGGGATTTACATGGCACGCCTGAAATGTAGGTGTGTCTCAAATCGGTATAATATTTCAAGTTTGTAAGAAGCTAAATACTTGTAGCCGTGAACCGTGAACTGTGAGCTGTGAGAGTTAAATAAAGTGATTTCAAATAGGAAACGTCTTGCCGTTTTCGACACCATTATCACTGCAAGGAGCGATGGCCGCCGCAATTGACTAGACGTTGAGCCGTCGACCGACCACAAAGTCACTTAGACTATTTACATTCTTGTGATTGTGATGAATTCTGTGCAGATAACACTAGTCAAGGTGTCAAACGCCGCTCAATGGCCTCCGTTAATGTTTGAGTTGAGATTTTGTAAGCGCCTCATTTTGTACTTTGAGATGATTAGACAAGGCTACAGATTACCATTGGCATATACCCTTCTCAGTGCTTCCTGTAAAAACTCTGAAACAACCATGGGGCCTGATCAAAGCCAGGTTCCGACTAATCTACAGATCGAATTGGAATTTAGCGTGTTGGTTTTTGCGGAGGGAGGAAAACCGGGTAAAAACCCTCGGAGCAAGGGCCAGAGACCGACAAACTCAACTCACATATGGCGCCGCGTCCGGGAATCGAACCTGGGCCACAGAGGTGAGAGGCGAAACTCTTAACCACTGCGCCACCCCGGCTCCCGAACAACAGATCTTCGTTGAATCACTCAAATTCGTAATGCAGGCAATTTCATAGCTGCTTATTAACGGTTGTATCAGAGCATAATGCCCCTCCGTTCTGCGTGAACTCTGCGTGAAGCTGCGATTTGTTATTGATCTCAAGCACGTAAACCAATGTTTAATTAAGCCTAAATTCAAATACGAAGATTTCGTTTGTTATCACAAGTTCGCGATGAAGGGCACTAGTTTTTCACACAAGCCTGGGTTACCATCATGTGGGCATTCATCCCGATCACCAAAAGTATCTTGGATTTTTCTGGTCATTTTACGACATGCCCCGATATTTTATATTCTCTGGCTTCGAAAGCCAGCCGGATGAACTTTCCCTCCTAACAGCCTACTTAATCCAACGGAAAGAGCTTGTTTCGTCCGCTCCTTTGTAACGAAGAGAAATCGTATCGGTCGTCGATGGAAGTCGGCAATGGCTCACATTTGAGGTAATCAATACCATTACAGTGAAGTTTCAGATCCCGGGAAAGAAAGAAATTCCAAATGTAAAAGCCTGTTAGATACCGCAATACAAGACGGGCTTTCGACATTTCGATAATTAGCTAGGGTCGCCGGCTTTAGCAGTTGGCCCGATTTCCCGCTTTCTTAAAAGGCAGATTTACCTTTCTATCGAATCCAGATCAGCATGGGATCATACCCTGCATTCTTCAGAAAGATTTTTATCATGAGGAGGAAACATTTTGGAATCAGAACATCGATTCGTTCAACATTTATTCTCTTAGGCCTCCACCCATGACCCATACAGTTTCAGTTTCAGTTATTTTTTTTGCCATATAGTAGTACAGAAGAAGGTATATATTAATCGTATAGTATAATAATAAATATCCAGTACAAAGTAAATTATTAGATAAATAAGAAATAATGGCGAGGATACATCTTAGAAGCCATGGAGGCTTATTGGTTGAGGATCCTTCTAAATCTGGCGTTATACACACGGTCATTTACTGACACAAGTGACATTTGGAGGCTTTTCGGTTTCCCTTGACGGTACTGTATAGCGATACGTGGACAACTGAAGATGTTGGTCAAGGCTCGACATATTGAGAATTGAAAGTTATTTATAACGTATTGTTATCTTTTGTTAAACATTGCAACACAACAGTTTACCGACAACGAAAGCTCTGCTGGAATAGTTTCTATTGAAAGCTCGAAGGTTTAGATCCAGGCGGTTCTTGCCTTAGACATATTTCCATATTTGCTTAGCGAAAGGCATTGTACTCGTAGCTCAGTAGATCCCCAATACTTGCAATGAAAAAGCCGAACTTCTCAGTAGATTCGTTGAGAAAGACGACTGGTCCGTCAACCCATCTGTGTTCCGAGTGGTAGATGTGAAACGGTGACCCCACAGTGTCGACTGGTTTATCCGCAAAATTACACGTTAGCTTTTCAGCTAGGCATTAGGTAAGCCTGTCAACCCGGCTTATTTGCGCGGTATCGTGCCTTACGCAATTACCTACTTTAGCTGTGAGTTTTACTATTTTGGTGCGTTAAATCACTCTAGCTATTTTCTACGACCAAACCACTTGAGTTTCGAAAGCTGCTTGAAGAATTGATTCTAGAAAACAATTTAACAAAAAGCGTAACAAATTATCAGTGGGCTATTCAGGAAACAAAGAAGAGGCTCAACCTAGCCGTAGCTATAGGGGTATGGTTATTGCCAAGCAATCTGGTGATCAACATTCACAGTGTTGTGGGTTATAATAACAAACTCCAGAAGACTACGAAAGATATGAGATTAGGTGAAAACGATGTCAACTACAACTGCTGTTGCAAAACCCGCTCTACATATTGCAAAGCTTGCTCCGCAAGCAACACAACACGAGACCAATCTGGCAGTGGTGGCGATTACTGCATCCGGAGCAGTTTGGTTGTTGTTTCGCTAGCGCTTCTTATATTTCTCCACTACGAACACGACTACAGCTACAATGAGCAGCCAGGCGTTCTTTGCTAAGAATCCTACGACCTCACCTGCGGTGCGAAACAAGAAGCTAGCAATTGCCCCAATCATCCCAGGTAGAATCTGCCCCAACTTTTTTCCTATTTCTTTTAACCCATTGCTAACCCCCTTGGCTACGCTACCCAGGCTCTTAGTCAGCACGGAAACTATGACACCAATCACAGTGCCTGCTGCAGCCAGCACCCCAACCACTGTTAATCCATACTTTTTGAAGACAGCCTTCACCCTATCACGCAGCGACATGCGCTCTTTCATTACCTCATTTTCTCGCTCGAGTACTCGCATCTCTTGTTCCCTAGAGGCTTGTCGCTCTCTGGCTTCCTTCTTCTGAACCTCAGACGCCTCAGGATCTCGGCCAATGGCCTCATCTGCATCATTTGCCTTTTTGAGGTCTTCAACCTCCGCATGGTTGTTTGCAACTACCGCTTCTGCGGGCGGACCCAATGCAGCAGAAATCGTACTAGGTAGCTCCCGGTTTAGCGAGCCATCTGTAGCAAAGAATAGGTAAGATCTTACATTATCTTTCCTGATAATTTGAACAACCACTTGATCATACTCATCCAAGGTTGCAGTGAATTTGTTGTGGGTGGCATTTGGGAACTTATCATGAATCTCTTTCCAAGCGATATCCTTCCGTTTGGCTTTTTCAGCTAATATCTGTTCCATAGTTCCACCCTCGATAAATGATGTTACAGCCTGACCCTTTGGCTGGCTGTTCTTAGGCCTAGCGCCTTCTTCGTTAAAGTCCCGCATAGGGATTGCCTCACCACCTTCTGTTGGAATAAGGGGGTTTTGTCGTCTGTGTTTAGCCACCAATCATCATCATCAGCTTTGTCTTCTTCTTCGCTGTGTGGAGCCTCCCCAGTCGCATCGGTTGGGTCCGCCTCAACATCCATATTGAACTTAAATATATAGCTTTACTATATTCAATATGATATCGTCGAAGTTAGTTCCTGCACAATCACACAGAGAGCCACGCGCACTCAAAGCTCGACGCCTTCTATATAGACGCACTTTCACACCATCATCAGCCAACCCACAAGAGACGCTCTATGTGGAGGTTCCAACACTAGGAGAAAACGTCGTCCTAGTCCCAGGTAGTCTTCCACTCTTGGCTGACATTACATTGTCTGGTGGACACGCCAACAACCGCGTGGTGGCTAACGTCGGGCGCTGTCTTGTAGTACGTCGAGTTTGTAAAATAGGGGGTGAGACAGTGGAAGACATTGCTCGGCTAGATCTCCTACAGACATATTCCTATCTATACCCTCCTGTCCAAGATCTAGAAGCTCGGGTGGAACAAGGTATCCAATCAGAGAACGTAAACAAGCTTCGCTCGAAGGCTGGTGACAAGGACACATCGGTTGCTGCAGACAAGGCGCTCCTGGCCGCATATGGTTCAAAATATAGAATTCTGTTGGATGTTGATATTCTGACACAACATGGAGTCCTATATCCCCATGCCCTCAGCGACACTATTTTATTTGAGTTGACTCTAGCACCTGCTGTCGACATAGTGGTGGGATCAGATTCAACCAAGATAGGAACATACAAGCTCACCAACCTCCAGCTGGAGTATGAAGTCATTGAGAACGAAACTCTCGCCAGGCACGCACAGGACGCATACACCACAGGCGCCGTCTTCCTATACGACCATCCTGTACACATCGTGAAAGCTGGAGAATAGTGAATGAAATCACAGGTAGAAAGCAAGGGAAGATTGGAATCCTAGAGGGTAAGAACAAAGAAGAAAGGATAAAGAACTGGCATAATCATTTCAAACAACTGCTAGTAGAGGAACCAAAGATAGATGGGGAGGATGAGGAGATCAATACTGTAATAGATGGCATTGAAATTAGAACTGGTGAATTTGACATGGATGAATACAAAAAGGCAACATCAAAGATCAAACAAGGAAAAGCATCAGGACCGGATAACATCCCACCAGAAGTCATCAAGAACTGTGATCTTGATGAAATTATCTTAGGTTTTGCAAACAACCTACTAATTAATCAAGAAAAGCCGGAGCAGTGGTCACTAAGTGACATAATTCCAATACCCAAAAAAGGAGACCTAAGCAAAGGTGGGAACTACCGTGGTATCTCACTAAATGCAATAACTGCCAAACTCGTAAATCGACTGATACTGCATCGTATCCAACCTGCACTTGATCCACATTTACGACCCAACCAGAATGGCTTCAGACCAGGAAGGTCAACTACTTCGCAGATACTTGCTCTGAGACGTCTAATCGAAGGGGTAAAGTCAAACAATCTTCCTGCAGTGATACTCTTCCTGGATTTTCGAAAAGCATTTGACAGCGTACATAGAGGAAAAATGCTCAAGATTCTCAAAGCATATGCGATACCTGATGAACTTGTAAAGGCGATTGGAAAGATGTACGAAAACACTCGAGCAAAAGTTATTTCTCCAGATGGGGTAACAGAAGAGTTTAACATTGTAGCTGGAGTTCTGCAAGGTGACACACTGGCACCATACCTCTTCACGATAGTACTGGATTATGCCATGAGACAAGCGATAGAGAAGAATACCAACCCTGGATTCATCATAGAGCAGAGAAGAAGCAGAAGGCATCCAGAAGTGAAGGTAAATGACCTTGACTTTGCAGACGACATAGCCCTAACTCTCAACCTGACCGAAGAAGCACAGAAGGCGTTGATAGATGTTGAAAATGCAGCAGCGAAAGTTGGACTGCACCTACATGCCAAGAAAACAGAGGTCATCATCTACAATCAAGAAGTAGAGGATATACGCACAAAAAAGGAGGAGAAGATCCAAGGTGGTCCAAGACTTCAAATACCTAGGTTCCTGGATCGACGACTCTCTGAAAGACATCAACACTAGAAAAGCACAAGCCTGGACAGCATGCAACAAACTGAGCAAGATCTGGAAATCCGGCCTAAATAAAGAGATGAAGATAAGACTGTTCATTGCAACTGTAGAAAGTTCTGCTGTACGGCTGTGAAACTTGGACCATCACCAAAACCACAGAGAAAATGATAGATGGCACTTACACGAGGATGCTGAGAGCAGCATTAAATGTCTCCTGGAGAGATCATATCACCAATGATGAGCTATACGGGTCTCTTCCAAAGGTGTCAGTTAAGATTAGGGAAAGGAGAATGAGGCTCGCTGGACACTGTGTAAGGCATGAAGAAGAGGAAGCATCAAAACTTGTGCTATGGCAGCCGCATGGAGGGAGAACCAACAGAGGAAAGCGGAAGAGGACTTATATTGACAAATTGCTTGATGACACTGGGTTAGCAACAACTGGAGAAATAAGAACTGCAATGATGGACAGAAGTGACTGGAGGAAGAGGATTCATATAGTCCGGGCTAGCGCCCGACCTAACTAACTAACTAACTGTACACTTCAAGACCGTACCAGTGAACAAGGCAAACGATACTCTGGTGTCTCAGAACGTCAACGCCCCACGGCGATCCTTTGCTGGACTACTTTTACTCTTTGTTGAGCCACACGCTGCTGGCACCAGGAACAGCGAGGCATTCTCCAACCCAGGTATCACAAAGGTCGAGGTAGACATCAATGGAATTCCAAATAGCCTCTTCCCAGGAGGTATGTTGCCACCAGATTTCTGGGAGGCTGCCAAGGGATGGTTTGCAGAGCAACAGACCGCCATGACCCCAACTAAGTTCCACAACAACAGATTCGCCATTCTCATTGATTGTCGCACAGCAAAGGATCCAGCTGTCCATGGTGATGGCTTGGGACAAACGGGTACCGGAAAATACATCAACATCCGAGTACATAGGAGTGGGGTAGCGGTATTGTAAACATGCATATCTATGTGTTGGCAGATGCTTAGCCTAAGGTATTACACGGAACCCTACAGAATATAACATATTAACATGGACACCATGGTAGAACACATCCCATTCAATGCACTCATCGTAGGCCCCACAAACTGCGGGAAAACGGCATTTATCGTGGAGCAGCTTCGTGGAGCATTTCGCGGCAAGTTCGACTATATCGTACTCGTATGCCCTACTTATGCCCACAATAAAACCTATCGTGGATTTGCCCATCGAGATCCTCACTTCTACGTTGTATCGCCCCAGCAGGATGCCATCGACGCAGCACTTCATGTTTGTGTCACATTTTGGGTAGGGACCAATACCTTATTGATACTCGACGATTGCGCTGCCTCGAAAGACGTAAAAAGAAGAACCGACAAGCTCGTGGATCTAGCATTCTCTGCTCGACATATCGGGATTTCTGTTTGGGTGCTATCCCAACAATTAACTAGTATATGCAAACCTTTCCGCGAATATGAAGCTATAGTCGTGGCCTTTCATATGGCGTCAGCTCTGGATGTAAAGCGGCTCTTCGAGGGCTACGGTGGTTCACAAGAAGATAAAGAACTGCAGTCGGAGCTTCGGGCCCACAAGTTTGCTCGCATATGCTTTTGTTTACGACATCCCTTTGCAGTAGTATTAGAGCTGCCTGCCCCTAAAGCATACCATGGATGAATAAATAGCTACCCTACTCGGTGAGGATGAAACAGGCCCACCAGCCAAGGCAGAGGTAACCCTTAACGCAGGTCGCTTAGTGGCCCTAGCTAGTGCCTTGTTTCACGTAGCCGATCACGTAGTCGTAGCTGACACAGCAAGCTATCAATCTATTGAAGCCAAGCCGACTACTGATATATCTAAACAAGATGGAGGAAAAGACGGATCGGATAACTGCGGATCCTCCAAAGACTGTGCCGGAGAAGAGTAAGAAGGAAAAAGATCCAAAGAAAGTTGCTGCTGGAAAAGCCTTGGCAGTAAGCAATCGTCTCGCTAGAGAGGCACTAAAGCGTGAGGAGGAGCGCGAAGGTGAAGTGGGGCAGAAAGTGAGGCGAAAGAACCGAGCTGGCTAGCGAACGTGTCTGCTAACACCGCAATCGCAGCTATCGGTGTAGGTCTGTCGCTGATAGGGCTGTACTATAAATACAAGAAGAGCACGAAACGTCTCGAGGACTGTCGTAGCTATCCTCGTAGTACAACACCAGCTACACCACGTGCTCCCGATAATTGTCCAGCAAACGTATTGCCGGACATGGAGTAGACGTTGCACCATTTGAAGCCTAGAACCATATTCCATATGCTATAGTAAAATGGTAGAGAACAAGTTGCTGCAAACAGTATCAGACGCTGCTATATTGACTGGACTTGCTACAGGCATTGGGTTCGTTGCAAAAAGGTGGTCAAGGAGTCTATGCTTAGTGATCCTGCAGCTTCCATCTTGAATTACGTGAAGTGGACGGCTGTGTTGGCTGGTAGCATCGCTGCCAAGAAATACCTCGAGGACCAAAAGGCTATACCTACTAATTTGTAGTATGGCGGCAGCACTTGCAATGATGCTCGGTACAGCAATTACTTTTGCTGTATCAAGCACTGCCTCAAACTACCTCGCAAAATATATTTCTGGAAAAGACCCAGATGCGATTGCTGCAGAGAGTGAAAGACACCACAGAGCCCTCCAGAAATACCAAGCTGATTATGCTGCTTTCGAAAAACAACGAGAAAAGTTGGCCGATTGGGTTCAAGAACAGGAGAGTCGGCATCACTATGTTTCTGAGGATCTATCCGATACGCACCTTGCTTACAGCTTGTACAATACCGTCCACGTAGGGCTAGACCGCATGACTTTGAAGGAGCCTCATTTCACAGATTACTACCGACCATCTAGTTCACAGAAAACTGTCTAATTGGTGTTGTTGGATCCGAAGTACTGTTATTCTATTGCTCCTATTGTTAAATATCTATTAGTTTTGTCGCTTACATTTCTCGCTTTGTTTCGTAATCGTAGCTTTCATGTTTACATTTCTCGCTTTGTTTCGTTATCGTGTGCATAGCTTTCATTCCTAATAATTTTGTTATTCATTGTTAGTCAAATTTCAGTTTGTTAGTTTTAGGCAGCTTCCATAAAGTGACATTACGACATCAGTTTTTAGTCAGTACAGAAGGTCGTAATAGTTGCAGTTAATTCGCCTCTCAGCAGAAGTTCTTCCAGCCAGTTAGTTTCGTCACCGTAATGTAAGTAGCCTTTCAGTTCAGTCTTTTATATTCATGTACGTATTTCCTATTCACTTTTTGTTAACATCTATCTCACTTTAATTTAGTTTTAAACCTTATCGTCGCAACATGTCGCCGTTCTACTGTTACCCTCAGCGAAGAGGAGATTGAAGTTTATGACATTAAAACCTGATAAATAATACAAGGATTACGGTGTTCATACATGTAATACTGAGATATGAGTTCAAAATATGGGACAGAAATCAACAACGCGGAAAGTTCAAATTTGGCAGCCACAGGTGTTCGTAGGTGGTGGGGTTATTGCTATTGGCTACGCTGTTAGTCGATGGTTGTAGATATAAAAAAAACTTGTAGTCCCAACCGAATACATGGCTCATGGGACTAGGAATTTGTTTTTGGGGGGAGAATTTAGTATTAAAGGTTTGTCATTATGTATGTAGCAATGGATGCAAAGCTATCCTCAATCTTCTATGGTCCAGACGGCTATTGGAAAGGCTACGCTGCCGTGGGTAAGCTCGCAACTTCTGCGAAGGCATCAGAAGCTGTAGCGAAAGGTTGGCTGGAAAAGCAGGCCCTCTGGCAAATGTTCCTACCTAGTCCACATGAAATTCCGAGACCACACTGGACAGTCTCAAAGCCAAACGAGGTGCACCAGGCCGATCTCCTTTTCCTACCACATGATCGGGTCCGACGGAAGCTATACAAATATGCCCTCGTTGTGGTTGATATAGCAAGCCGCTTCAAAGAAGCAGAACCTTTGACCTCGAAAGATAGTGGTGAAGTGGCTGCAGCTTTCGAGCGAATCTACAAGCGTAGTCCATTGACATGGCCAAAACTGTTACAGGTCGATCCTGGTAGGGAGTTCATGGGACGTATGTCTGGAACCTTGGAGCGACATGGTACGAAGGTCCAACGAGGTGAGGTAGGCAATCACAGGGCTCAAGGATTCGTGGAGCGAGCAAATAGAACACTGGCTGAGAGATTGTTTGGATATCAATATGCCCAAGAGTTGGTGCTTGCTTCGGAAGGGTCGGATGCTAGATCCAGAGAATGGGTTCGAAGGCTTCCTGCAGTCTTAGCAGCTATGAATAGTGAGGTGACTCGACTGACGGGGAAGGAGCCTTCGAATGCCGTGATGGAACAGAAAGTGGACACCAAAGTCACTACGTATTCTCGGCCCGTGGGATTCGAAGAAACTCGCCTACCATTTGATGCTCTTGTTCGATATCTGTATGCGCCTGGCGAGTTGGAAGGTGGCGAAAGGCGAAGAGCCACTGATCCTGTGTGGAGCCTACAGATGTATGATATTTCACTCGTGGATAAAACACTCAATCGCCTTTTTGTGAACACCACATCGTTTAACGAAGTCTTTGAGAGGGATCCGCGCTCCTGCACGACGTAGCACCTCGTAACTTGCTCCTACGACTTTGCTGCCTAGTACAGAGTGTGTACCGATATAGTTGTCGATTGCCGTACTAACAACCTCGTGGAATATCTTTTGAAACGAAGTAGCATTTTGTTGTAGCAATATATCTAGTACTGAGGTGTGGGTGCTAGCATGTGGTTCGAGCTTAGCAAAAATTGTTACGGTATGGGGAGCTAGTCGGTCAGCATTCAAGTAGATTTCGATTTTGTTGTCGGTATGTAATTAGTGCAGAAAGTCATCACCGCGAGCAATACCTAGGATGTTGAGTTGCATGAAACGCGCAACCTCTTTCTTAGAGCGAACGAACTTCAGTTGTATACATGCATGGTATAGTAGAGCAGCCAAAATATTCTGCTTCATGCGACTACGCTTAAAGCCAACTTTCTGCACTTGGGTGAATACTTCAG
This sequence comes from Actinernus sp. WN-2022, assembly GCA_030867875.1. Taxonomy (NCBI): domain Eukaryota; kingdom Metazoa; phylum Cnidaria; class Anthozoa; order Actiniaria; family Actinernidae; genus Actinernus; species Actinernus sp. WN-2022. The sequence goes on along the minus strand of JAOWCC010000055.1, from coordinate 805,116 downwards.
GTGCTATTGCCAATACGTTTGTGGGAAACGACAGGTTGTACTTTTGTCTATAAGCGGTGTCGTATGCCAGTAGTTCCTGCATGATTGTTCGTTGTCGCGATTCCTGGTTAGGAGCTACTGGGCTCGTACGATCTAGGTCGCGTTGGTACCAAAGGCTGTTTCTACCTATGATACGTAACCGCTTGATCCAAACTGCTCGGAAACGAGCCTGCAGGTCGAACATACGAACTCCATTCCTCGCACTACCATTGGGCATAGACATTCGGAACACATTTCCAAAGGATTGAGAGCTAGTTGTGGAACTAGAGGTTTAGCTAAAAGGTCAAACATGAAACTGCTAGGCATAGTAAGATCGCCAAGGAGACCATAAGGATCATCCATATCTGAACTACTTCCTTTGATTCTATGTGTCTAACATAGCATTTTAAGACTGTACTCTATAGGCTCTGTGTGGATGCCATCTGGCAGAACCCGTCTTTTGTCGTAGTAAGCTGAAAGACCAAGTTTCTGCTGTTCGTAGGTTGCCATACCTTCTGGCAGCAAGCGGTCGATGCTACCATGTAATGCTGCTTTGAAACGATCCCATGAAACATCGTTGTGCCGCTTAGACATCCCTTTGTTGGAATATTTCCGACTGCCATCTACATCGACATAGTAGGCCTTGGAGCAAAGGGCAATGGCGCGCTTTCCTTCGAACTCCAGTTTGAAGAGCCATGGTGTGCGCTTGCTCCACTTGTCCCAAGCTAACCAATCATTTCGGCAGGCTATGAAATCCCCACGCAGTTCTGGTCGTACCACTTCGTCAATGCTGTTGTTACCTGAGATGGCAATGTACGCGCTGTCCGTATCCATTTGTATATATTCGAAGTCCTGTCGGGCGATGTACTTATCTAGGAAGTCGTAGTAGAACTCGAGCATACGAAGCTTGGCAATCTGGTATACAGCAATACCTACTTGGAACGGCCGTTTTATCCGAATCTGATTCTTTCTACTCTCGAGCTCGTAGACATCACCAACCTCCTCCAGGTCTACGAACCAGGCACTGCTCAGGGCTTTATCCACAACCTTCTCATCTTTGGTGTAGGTGACGTTGGTCTGCCGCTCCAGAGCCTCTATCAACTTTCCATAGGCGCTGTTACCGGGTAGCCTGAACACATCTGCCAGCAAGGCTTTGCTTTTGTCTGCATCTCCTGTCCGTCGCGCTTCAGTAACTTGATCCACAAACCACCCGAAGACTCTTTTCGGTTCGTAGTCTATTGTGCGGTAGACGGCACTCATCACTGCTCCATGATCGAGATACCAACGTAGAAGAGGAGCGTAGAGCAGCAACCTCTTTCCAGATAGACTACCAACTAGTTTATTTTCATTTGATTGCTTTCTACCTGTCTTCTCGAGGTAGGCCACCATTTCTGGAGGGATTGCTTCCTCGGGGATTTCCCGATTGTAGAAGAAGGGTGGCATCTCCTCAAATTTCTTCCACAATGCTCTGGGTATCTCGATGTCAACATCTGCGTAACCAAACCACGACCCATTCCGCAGACACTCAGCAAGTTCTTCGGTGGCTGGACCAGGCTCTGCATATTGCACAACCTTTTCTTTTCCACAAGGCATTTCGTAGGCCATAGTCGAGAGATATAGGGCATTGGCATCGTGGCCAAGGATCTTGCGACAAAGTTTAGGTTTTGAAAGCTGATGGCTGCGTATCTTGGAGACTCCTGCTTCGTGGTATCGTGTGAACACTATGCTAGGACCTCCCACGACAGCTCCCTTCAGCATATGGTAGGCCTCGGCTTTTGGGGCATACAGCTCGGCTCCACGCTCTATACTACCTCGAAGAAGAAACTGTAGTGAGACTCCAGGGATAGACACTGCGTCTTTCAATATGTCTACGCCCTTTTCGTGATAGAAGTTACGCATCTTCTCGAGAGCCTCTAGAAACGGGACCACATCCAAGTCGTTGTAGTACTGCAGCCAATCAGCGAAGGTCTTCATTCCTTTCTCACGGAAGATGCGCTTACAGTCTTCGAACTCTTCCATGGATAGGGGATATCCACCTTTTAACTTTGACCACCAAGCAGGGTAGTCAGGAAGTCCGATATGGTCCAGCTTGTCGGGAGAATCAAACCACTCGTACGGCATAAAACTCTTCTGCAGTTCACATCCATATGCGGCAACCCAACGCTCGTAGGAAGTGCCAGGCCCAAGATAATGCATCACGTCGAGAAACCGAAATTCAGGGGTCAAGAGAAACATGACTGAATTAGCCTTCTTTGCCACCCGGACCTTCTTGCATGTGTCGGCAATAGTTTCGACGATGTAGTTTCGGATGAGATTCATGTCATACCGACCGGAGTTGAATCCAAGTACAGGAACCTGGTAGGACCATTCATTGATTTTGGTCTGTTGTTCCTTTGATAGGGTGTCGAAAGCGAAAGTAGCGGTCCTGGGGCAGAACTGTTCAACAATGACTTCTCGGATTGCCTTTGCCCTTTGCTGGAGTTCTTCAACGAAGGCAGATACGAGATCTTTTGGGTTGTGTTGGCAGATGTGAGTTGGTATGGTATGCGGTTGTGTGTGTCAGCTATAGATACGGATATGGGAACGTGTATGTTGTCGATGGTCAATCGGTCTGTTGGTTGTCGTCCTTTTGCCCTTTCGAGATAAGCCTCAAAGTCGTATACTATGGCGTGTGGGTAGACGGTTTGTGTTGGTGTTGGCACGGGCTCGTTAGACCTCTTCGTAGAGCAACCCCAGGCCTCCACTACGGTATAGCCTGCCTCACGTAGCTTTGCTGTTCTGTCGCAAGTCTTTCTATACTCGACTCTGCCTAGAGGGAAGCATTTTGGACAGCCATGGTAGTAACATCCATGGAATTGAAAGATGGTTTTGGAAAGAGGTTCGTAGCCATCGACAGGCGCTCCTTCGATCCAACGTTCTCCACCATGCCCACAAGCTGCGTGATGGATGTGCTGCTGGCGGGCTTCCGACTCGCGCTTGAGCCAGCGTAGAGCTGCTTTGCTAGCGGTGCTCTCTGGCCAGAAGGCTTTTTCGTAAGTGGACTGGGGAGCTTTGATTGCTTCTCCTTGGCAGATGATCTTCGTTTCGCAACGACTACAACACTCCGCATGGCGTTGGAGGTTTGAGGCTGTTGTAAACCGTTGCTTACAATCGTTGCATACGTAGATATGCCCTAGCATGATAATGTTCTTGATATAGAAGGCGTGCCCCTCGTGTATCCCTATTATCATCACGTGGTTGTAGTGGGCTGCCTGCCGTGTCAGATGCCAAATACCATCCTCCGTAGGTTCATACACCCGAATACCTATCCCAAAGTATAACTCAATCTTCTCCAGCTGGTCAAGCGCAGTCTTGGGGACATCTTGTATAGGTACTCCCAGGTGGTAGAAGTCCTGAGCGAGTTTTCGAGCTGCGGTGTTACACTTGTCTACGCGTGCCCCTTTGTATACAACAAGGCAGCGCCAAAGACATAGGTTGTCGCCATATCGCTCAAGGGCGTTCATTCCCTTCTTCTGCCGAAGCCAGTGTGGTAGTGGGCCTGTTCCTAACAGGGGATGACGATCAATCACGACTTTGACATCCACGTGGATCCAACGCACAAATGCCCACTGGGGATTCAACCGGGCTCTCTCCTTGTTGGCAACCCACTCCTCTGCATTGCTAAGAATATTTACCCATGGGGAACCTGGGACTGTCTTGGAAAAGAGCATCACACGCCCGTTGTTGACATTACGAATGCGATAGGAGTAGCTGTAGCGTAGGTAGAAGCTAGTTGCTACACTCGCAGTCAACTTCTCCATAATCCTAGGTGTCAAGTCCCCTGCCACACCTTGGAAGAAGCGCCACTGAATGGTACGTCTACCTTTCTCCTCTCCCTCGAGCATACCATCTCTCTCATCTAGAATAGTGTCTGCCTCTCGAGCAATACTCCGTGCCAGTGGCTCACTACGAGGTTTTTGCTGGATTCGCCGTTCGATTCTTCGTAGATGAGGTAGACGACCCCTAGGATTGTCTATAGTCCGCTCTGCAACAGCCTTTGCCCGTAGGCTTGCCGTTACCCCCTCCCCTAACTGTTTGACTTCCCGTGTACGTTGGGCGCGTTTGTGGGGATTTTCAGGAACCACTTGAAGCGCTGGATACCTATCTGTTTTGATAGCCCGCTCGATCCTATTTAACCATTCGGGAGCGCGAGCCTTGGCTATTGCCTGAATGATTTCAGATTTGTTGAGCCTTGAGAAACCTCGCAGACCAAACTGCTTTGCTTGTATGCGTAATTATTTTAAGGCCACCATTTTCTTCGGTAATACCTATATATATCTTCTCTCTAATTGGACGTTTGGGGTGGTATTTAAATTCAGTAATCTAGTCATCGAATGTTTTCTCATATACCTATATATCTCTTATCTCTAATTGGTCGTCGAAGGGTCAGCAATCCTAGTAGTATAGCCGGAGTCATAAATGATACCCGCCTTGTTGTTCTCCACGATATGTCCCCGACCCCAGCGTCTTTGTTGGACCTATTGAATTTCGACCACGAATTAGTTCTTCCACGGTACCGAATGCAACAACGAAATTATTATTGAGGTAAGATGTTGCATTAGGTACCGTGGAAGAACTAATTCGTGGTCAAAAATTCACTAGGTCCAACAAAGACGATGGGGGAGGGGGCGTATCGTGGAGAAAAACAAGGCGGGTATCATTTTGACTCCGGCTATACTACTCCATAAAATTATTTACAATCCTGGCATCAATAAGTCCAAACAGTCCTTAAGAACTGGTGCCGGGAGGGGATCAAGTGCACAAGTTTTAATAGTTGACTTGCCAATAAGAGCAGACAGTCCTTCCACAGAGACTGGTTGAAATTCCCGAAACGTAGCGCCACAGCAGGTACCGATTGGCGCAGAACAAGGGTCGTCAAGTGCAGTCTGCCTAGTTTCCAGACATACACGTATCTTTGAAATTTTCTCAGCAAACAAATCAGCAAACTCGTTTGCCAACGTTTCATCACTGTCACAATATGGCAGTTTCCTTACGGAATTCCGGTGCAACAACTTGTCCACACTAGAAAAAAGACGTTTAGGATCACCATGATTTTCTTCAATAAGGGCAGAATAATAGCCCATTTTAGCTTCGAATACGCACTTGTTGACCAGAGCACATTGATCCCGATAGATTTCACGGTCCAACTGAACAGATCCATCCTCTTGTATAACTTATAGGTCAAGACATTCAAGCTGTTCACATTTCTTTAAAGACAGGCGTTTTTGATCAGAATATTTTACACCCACAGAAGGCTCAGTCTGTAAATATCGACACTGATAGTCCACACCACTGTAGCAATAATGGTTGTGTATTTCAATTTGTGTCACCACAGGAAGCCCAATCCTTTCTCATACAAAACGATATACATGTATGTCGAACGCACTTTGCTAATCTATGATTATTTATAATCTTAAGACTATTCTAAGACATTTCAAGTTTACCTGAATAGGTTCCCAGACTCAGTCGATACTTGTCATTCTCACTTGACACCGCGAAGTAGTCGTACTCTGCATACGCGCTATTTCCGGTTGTGTCTTCCAGCTCAACACGAAGCCTGTTTCGCTTCTGATTGGTCAAACGGTAGATCTTGTCAAGTCCCAGCCAGAACCCGCCTGTCAGGTTTCCGAAACCGGTTTTATAGTATGACCATACTCGGTAGAAGTCGACTGATCCGTCTTGTCTCTTCTGGAATACTGTCCACCCGCCGCCTGAGGTTGTCTGGTCACAGTACACCTAATAAGGTTAGGATATTAGTGTTATCACATTGTGTACGAAGGCAGAAACAACTAGAAAATACAGAATAAATTAAAAGACAATACTTTTCCCAAACGGGAAAAATTATCACAATTCTATTATATTCTGGTCACAGTACACCTGATAGGTAAGGATATTTGTCTTAGTGTTGTCAGATTGTGCGCATTTGATCATATGCCCATGCTAATTTGCGCACTATAAATATTATTGTGTATGAAGGCGAAAAAAAAGAAAATTCAGAATAAGCAGACAATACTTTTACTTTTTCCAAACGGGAAAAGTCATCACAATTCCCTTCAATTATTTAGTTACAAAATAAGTTGTCAGTAATTCTATACGGTCAGATATCGGGATTATCTCACACATTATCACAACATTTTCCGACTGGTACAGGTACATTTCTTGTAATTTTATAATTCCCTCTTTTTTATGCAATTCGTATCCTACTTGTGATTCTCTGGTAATTGTTCCGCTGTTCTTTTAGCTATTGATATTCGTTTCGTCAATTAACTTTACAAGTAGCATAATACATGGAAAAATCACCCTGGAAAATAACTCCTATATCTATGCTTTCAGCATTTTGGCAGAAATCCCATCAAGACCAGTAGCTTTGGAAGAAGATAATTGTGTGCTTTCGATGTAAAGGTGAATGAAAGCCTTGTGTTTGAGCTCTCATATCGGGTCAGCTTGAGACAACCCTTAGCCGTGCTCAACTGCAGTATGCTAATTGGTGTGCGATAAACAGTGGTGATAACCACTATTGCATACTAATTAGTACTTATCGCGTACTAATGTTATTTATTACCCCACTATTGTCCGCTCATAGTGGGAGACGCGATTGTAATAATGTATATAGGGTTGGCACACGAGAAATACCTCTTATTAACCGAGTGTGAGGTCTGTACCGTAAGTTATGCATCGAGCTTTCCCCCCTTTTTAATGCCCAAGCGTGAAGCCCGCGAGCGATAAAAAGAGGGAAAATCGAGGGTCTATAACTTAGGTACGGACCGAGCAAACGAGGTTAAAGGCGCTGTGTCATGGTTTTGCGCATGTCTGGAATCAATGTTCGATTGGTGGCTGTTAAGTCAAACAGTCAAAATCCCCTCCCTTATGCTTGATTGAAATGTTATGCAATATTTTCCTTGAAGACTAGATCTACGCACATTTTGTTAGTCATTTCTGCACATTTACTTTGATTTCATCCATCCCACACGTGTGCTAGGGTCGTCAGTTGATATGAACATTGCTGAAAATAATTTAGTTCCGGCCCGGAACATAAAGGCGTGTCGCTCACCGTGACACAGCTCCTTCAGTAAGATGTTTATTATATAGTTAATTTTCTTTGAGGCAGGATGTGGGCGGAAAGTGCGTACGGCAAGTTGTGGTCCGGAAGCCCGCGAAATTACTTAGCTATGTTATAAACATACTTATCGTATGCCACACGCCAAATCATCCCACTATCCCATACTGATTATTATACGATAAGTAATATGATAAATGGTTTTCACACTGTTTATCATCACACTGTTTATCTCATACTAATGAGCATACTACAGTTGAACACGACTCAGGTTTCTGCACTCGAGATGAGAGCTCAGATACGAGGATGCCCTCATTCATTATTAACTTGTTATTAACTTTACGAGAAATATCAGACCTAGGTCTTGACAGTACGTTAGACAAGGTCTGTGCATAAAATACCTATGTTTGATATTTACCCGTAAAGACCGAGCGGAAGAGGTTAATAAGTAGTTTATTTTAATATATAATTTTCGATGAAATACCAGTGTATATTTCTTTCTACAAAGTGATATCTTCACACGTGAAGATATCACTTTTGAAAATACGACATGCTTTCAAAGGTTTCCATATGATCGCTCACGATCGCCTGATCGCTTGAATCATTCAACCGAGCGATCGCTCACGATCGCTAGCGACTGTTTCCATATGGTAGCTCACAAGCGTACGCGCCACTGCATCTAGAGCCCACTCACAAATTAGTCAACGGGTAAGCAGACAACATTTGAGACGTTGCCATGGTGCCGGAAAAGAACATTGCATTGTGGGATACTTTTCGATCGCTCGATCGCCAGAATGTGTTTCCATATGATCGCCGGCGATCGCTATGGATCGCCCACGATCGCTGAGATAGAACATTTTCTATCCCAGCGATCGTGCAAAAGTGTTTCCATATGATCGCTCACGATCTGTTTCTGTTTAATACTCGGTAAAGCTTGAGGCGTATATAACCGAGGTTGGTACTTGAAAGGATGACAGGCTGTTGTAACGGGTAATAATCCCCTTCTCTTCACGAGTAGCACAACAGGTTCTTTAACGTCCCCCATTTATGAATAGGAAGTGTTGGGAGACAAGGCCAACGGCTTTTACGTCCCTGCATAAGGAAGCGGTCGGAGCCGGATTCGAACTCACGACCTCTCGCATTCATGACCGGTGCTCTACTACATGAGCTGCTCTACCAACTGAGCTAGCCCATCATTTCGGGCGATCGGGCGATCGTGAGCGATCATATGGAAACCAAGAGACTGAAACTGGTATTTAATCGATAATTATATATTAAACAGAACATTACATGACCGCTTGGAGATACGAATTATATCATCTCGTGTTGATGAACTATGTCAAACACGAATTGGAGTCTTTCATCAGGGGTTCCAAATATTGAGAAAACAAATGAACGCCTCGAGGGTTTTATTGTTTTCGAAATATTTGGAATCCCCTGATGAAAGACGAACAATGAGTGTTTGACATGTCTTCTCATGCGAATGCAAAACCGACAATTTACATACGTTTCTTTTCAAACTTCATTAGCAAGTATTGTTTACCATTTGACTGTTGTATCTAATTATTCAATAGATGGTTTATTATTCTTTTTTGATGGCAGTGATTTCAACTAGCGTACTAGTAGAGTAGTGGACAAGAGTTAGTACAAGCAGTCGGAAGGGTCGTGGTTCGAACTCCAGTGGAGACAGGCATGTCATTCTTTATTTCTTTACTTCTTCGCTCCTTACTTGTAGTTTATCAGTATGTTATTAGTTAGTGGTTCATGAATATGATGATTAAGAAATATTGATCACTAGGGTTGGAAATATGATCAATCACAAGGGTTTCACCCGGTATCAAGACCCATGCATGTGACCAAATACAGTTCCTCCATTGGATGACTATCTCATGAATTATTAATGAGCTTGAGAAGAAATATATTACTCGTTCGCTGCGCTCACTCGTAAGATATTTTATCAACACGAGAAGATAAATTCCGTATGTCCAAGCGGCCATGTCATCTCCTCCATATATGGCATTTAGATCAACAAAGATGTGACTCCCGCGTGACTCGCGCTGTAACCTTTCCTCTCTTTTGAAAATCCGGCTATTATTACTACGATTACGTATAGTTCTCTCTCCTTTTGCTACCTAGATTTTAGTTGTTATTTTCCCGAGCTTATATCAAAATATGCGGGTTGTGATCGTTATCGTGGTAACGGTCCGTACGGTAATTCCCACCGAGCAGCAGCCAATCAGAACACTCGATTTGACATTGAGAGTGGCTTGCCATTTATAAGGGACATTATTTACTCACAATACCCCAACTGCGTTAGTGACGTAAGTTTCGCGCCGAAATAACTAATAACAACTTATTCTATGCTTTACACCACAATTCTATAACATTCCTTTCATTAATATAGTTCTTTATGAAACAAAATGTTTGAAAAGTTCATTATCAGTTTGATTAGAGAATGGCTCATCAATCAAAAGCAGCCTAAAGACAACATCACCTTGTTAAACACACAATAATATGTGAAGCGAGAAATGTTTTATTAACGAACTTATGGCTGGTCCTGCAAACGCTGCAGTAAACTTTAACACTTCATTTCTTTCTGGCTTAAACGGATATAGATAAATTGGATAACCAATGTTAATGAAGTGGTATTTATCATCGCGAGTAATGCTTAACGGCCACGAGGGCGAAGTGACCAATGATCATGACTAACGCTTACTTAATCGTATTAAACGGAGAGTTAAACAACACGAATTAAACAAACCATATCGAACTGCCAACTCTAGACTGTACATGAATTTCTAATTATTCTAATTTATCTTTTTCCACCACTCTACCTTAAATGGTTCCAGTCCATCAGGGTCCACAGTGTACACACCACTTGTGTTCCCGCCAAACTTGAGAACGTCACCACAGTTCTTGGGAACTGCGTCATAACGAAATTGTTGTTAATTAAGAACATGTTGAATTATCTATCTCAGTGTTAAAACGAGTTTTAGACGCTTAGGGAAGAGATCAAAACAATGGTACTCTGGTGGGACCCAATTTTGATGGAAGGGGGTTGTACCCGGCCGGAATCCACCAGCTATTTTGGCAAAATCTAGATTTTTGACCACAAATATCTTCTTGAATAAAATACTTATTGAAGAAGTAACTATATTTCTAGTTTCTACAGGCAGAGAAGAATTAACGTGTGTCTGCATTAAAATCATGTGTCCCTATTTTATAACACGAGAAAATCACCCTCGAAAAAAGGGGTAGGGGTATTACCCGCCACCCATCACCACCCCTGAGAAAAGTTGACCTCTTCCCTTAGTTTCAAGTTTCCTGATCAGCTAATTACATTGGAAATAAGTTAATTTACCATGGAAGGTACTGAAGTACTAATTAATCTAGTGTGTAATGAAAACATAACATTTTGTAACATTCGTTTAAGGTGGCTCGCGGGTATTGTGACAGCCAATTGGCATGGTTGGTTGGTTCAATGGTTCGTTTATTTCACACAAAAACACACAATAGGAAACATACATACATAAAGAAACGTTTGTGAAGGATACAAGAGATACAACCCAGAGGGGTTAATTACAAACTCCTGCACCCTATTTGTTATATATGATTAATCTAAGATGGCTGGATAGGCACACAATTACTGTATTTATAATTAGATAATTTTATAGTTGAAATACGATACTGAGTTCATTCTATTCATGTACAAGAGAATTGTACACGAGAATTGTACAAGAGATTTGTACACAAATATGAATCACGGTGTGGAAATTAGATGTTTTTTGAAGTGTTTCTTAAAATGTTTATTTGAAGAACTGTTTTTAATCTCTATTGGAATGTCGTTCCAAATTTTGACGGCCATATTTAACGCCGAATTTGCCATAGTTTAGATTTTGTCGTGGCAAAAAAAAGGTTCTTATTTGATTTAGAGCGAGTGTTATAATTATGAAGGGACACGTCGTTGAAGTAACTCGAAAATATATCTGGAAGTTGATTGATAGAATGCCTATTCACTAAATCACCGAGTTGGAAGTCCACTATTTGAAATATATTTAAAATATTAAGCTTGTTGAATAAAGTGTAAAGGATGTGATGTAAAGTCACGTGGTAAGCTGTAGTGCTAAATGTGCACGCCCTACGAGGGAAAGAGAAAAAATCTCTGACCCAAGTGGGACTCGAACCCAACGACCTCCAGGTTACATGTCTGGCGCTCTACCAACTGAGCTATCAAGTCAGATGAGAGCAATCGTGGGTATTGGTGCGTTTTATGGTCACGGCGATTATATATGTATATGTAGTTATGATAGGAAATCATGTTTGCCGCGTAGCACTATATAGTAAGTGTAAAGGATGTGATGTAAAGTCACGTGGTAAGCTGTAGTGCTAAATGGATTAAACCTAGAAATTTAGTTTGTTGAATAAAGGTTTGCTTGGGGTTTTGAAATCGGAAAAAGTAATGACTCGAAGCGCTCGCTTTTGTAAAATGTGGATAGGTTTAAGCTTGGATTTATAATTACTGCCCCATATTAATGTACCATATGATATATATGAATATATAAGGTTGTAGTAAATATTTTAGAATATCCAAGCTAAGATAATGCCTGACTCTACATAAGACTCCAATTGTTTTTGCAATTTTTCGTGATATAGAGTCTATTTGGGAATTCCAGGTAATATGTTCATCCAGGATTAAACCTAGAAATTTAGTTTGTACTACTCTGTTAATAGGCTGACCTGCTAATCTAAATATTAGGTCCGACTCGTTAACCACGGTATTATTAAGTTTTTGTTTGGAACCAAATAAAATAAACTTAGTCTTTGATAAATTGACGGTGAGCTTATTGGCAACGAGCCATTCTTGGAGAGAATTTAGATCCTTATTTAAGACTGATGCAAGAGTTCTTAAACATTTTTGATTAAAAAATAAATTCATGTCGTCGGCATATAATACTAAATGAATGAATTTCGTACAAAACTGAACATCATTGATGAAAATAAGAAACAAAATTGGTCCAAGGATAGATCCTTGGGGGACGCCACAAGTTATTGGAAGAAGATCAGATTTAACTCTATCAATACAAACATATTGTTTTCTGTTTTCCAAGTAGCTTCGAAACCATCTGTTTGTCTCATTGTTAATGCCATAATAGGAAAGTTTATCTAATAAAATATCGCATCATAAAGATTTGCACTTTTGAGCGGGATGTTTTTGGCCGATCATTGAGATGTGTTGGACCATGTGTTTCCTCATATCGAATATTAGTAAACAAAAAAAAAGAATTCCAAACGAGATACAAAACATATTCGGATATATAAGTATTTCTTTCGACCCCTTGTTTTTACATATTCAGTCACCCGTCCAATAACACTGAATATATTTTTCATTTTGAGTTAGTCACGATGACGGACAACATTTAATTGAGTTGTGGCTTAAGTAAGAAAAACATATTGAACCGTTTAGTTTTGTTCTAAACTTGTTTATTTCTTTTAGAAGCCATAATACCTTACAATATGAACATGTCTTTAGTTTTTGTCATGCCCACGCATCTTGCATGCAACGCCTGCGATGTCTACCGCTGATTTGTGGACCGATCAATCTGCAGATCACATACCGAGAGAAATATTTTGAATTCGGAATTTATTTTCCAGGCCGTTTTCACGTCGTTTGGCCTGAAACGTGGATGAGAAGTGCTTACACATGTCTGGATTTGTGTGCCGAAAGCAGAGGCGAAATCGATTTGAATTTCTTGTCGAATTTCGGCGGCGAGTGAGGTGACATCGATGAAAAGCGCCTCGAAGCTGCATACCTTGTGTATATTTGTGTCTTTGAGGTAGACACGCGGCCAACCGTCAAAACCTCGAGGTCTAATAAACTGCTTTGGAAGTCCCCAAATCACCCCCAAACCACTCACACAACTTCATAGGTATCAATCTTTTATTATTGAAGATTTATTTGTTGGAATCGGAAAAGAGAATTCACAAGGAGCAATTATATAAACTCTTCGGAGAGCGCTTATGAAACATACCACAGGTAACCCAAAAAGCGGGAAATATATGTCGAGTTTGGGCTGCCTGTGTTCCCAACGAAAGAATAATGGCGGAAATATAGGAAAACATTAAGTCTGGATTTGACAGTTCAACTGCAGAATACAATGCCACTTGGTCATTAATAATCCATTTTCTCACATTTTCATACAATTAAACTTTTAGAACCTGACCCAAAAATTTAAAAAAGCCTAACCATTTTAAACCTCAAATCATTCATAGAACGTTAGTCACACCTGAACTATAATGGCAAATTTAGCAAAGTTTACAAATGATCTTTTAAGTGGCACTGCAGTGGCATTGTATGCTGCAGTTTTGCAAACAGTTATGTTAGCTGCTTCATAATAATTATTATTGTATACATGCAGAAGATTTTGAGCTTAGCTGTTTGTACTAACTGGCCAGGCCAGAGTTACCGTGGTCTGACCGGCATGGTCAGGAATGTTATCCTCATAACTCTGGCCTGGCCGGGGTTTACCCTGGTCTGGCCACAGTTACCCTGGCCGGCATGGCCAGGCTAGTCAGGTAAACCCCGGTTTCCTTGGATATTTATTGTCTTGCTACCCTGGCCACTGGGCCAGCCTGACCCCGGCTTTGAGGCCAGCCGGCTTTGACTGGGGATTTCTCCGGTCAGGCCAAGTACTTTATGCAAGGGTTAATCAAAGATATATATGCCTGTTATAATTATTATTGTTGGCAGTCAATTAAGTTATGATGTCTTACCATTCTGAAATTGTTAAAAAACAATACTTACCAACAACTGTGATATTTCCCTATATCATTTTTTTAAATACTAACTACATTACCAGGTTTTTACCAATTTCTGACATTGGTAATAAGTTTCTGAAATTGGTAAAAACCCATACTTACCAACAATTTATATATTTCCCAATATTGGAATTAATTGGGATTTTAGTATTACCAACTACATTACCAACCTTTTACCAATTTCTGACTTTGATAAAATGTTGTTATACCATATTCCCAAAGTCATGACCTCCTTGGTAAAGAGGTTGGTAATTTTGTTGGTAAATCTAAAATTCCCAACAATCTTGAGTTCGATTTTCCCAAGTTTGGGAATTTCTCGGGATTTCAGGACTTTCCAATGTTTTACCAACATTTTCCCAAAGTTGGTATGGGAGGGATTTTTCCCTGTGATCATTAACCCCGTTTCCCCCTGGGACAGAATTCAAATCTCTCAGCGGGCTTTTTAGAATGATGTGATTTTATCAGTTATAAAGGAGCATGCACGTGACTGATTTGCTTCATCTGATTGGACAAATTGCTCATTAATTATTCATGGTTTTGAAGTTGTTTTTAAATATATTTACATGAAATGCATGCGAGTTATACGGGGAAAAACTACTTTTTCGCAGTCAAAAGCTACGGTTTCAAAGTTTGTTGTTCCAAGGTGTACCATTCGTTTTTAATTTATTCAAAGTATTACCGCTTATGAGACAGCAATGAAGCTTGTGTGGATAAATGTAAGAGTTCCCTATGTTTTTGTATTCATTTTGGCGCCCTTAAATTGATTCAATGCTCTTGAAATTTACAGGGCCAGGGTAGTACATGTTGAATATCTCAGGTGAAAATAAATATTTATCGACTACTTTTCGAATTACAGCTTCCTTAGCAAATACGTTACTATTTTGAGCAAAATGAGCATATTTATGACATTACTTATGATTCCATAAACCGAAATCGAATACAGCAAATGGAATGAAATTTTCATGGGAAGTAGTCCTATGCCACAGGTATGAAATATGCTAAAAAATATCGCTTGAATCGGTCCGGAAAATACAGTTCTCGACGACTAAACAGGAAGGCGAATTGTTTATTTTTTTGCATGAAAATATTCAACCCAATTTATTTCGAAAATGCTCTCATACAATTTTTTTAAATTTTGCAGTTTTGAAGGCCTACATTTAGACTACAAGGGACACTAGGTTGTTTTAAAAGTTTAGGTCTAGATTTCGAGAAAATTGATAATATGTAAAATACATGACGTCGACGCTGTGTTGCTATGGTAACACCGATGTCAAACAGACCTACATTTTTGGAAAGTTTATTCTATTTCTAGTAAATGGGTGAAGTGGCTAGCCCGACCGTGCTCTGACAGTGGAGTATCAGCCGTTCAAAGCGGGTATGGTGCGTCCCTGAAAAATCGGAGATGACGTTTAGTTTATTCATAGGTTGCTAAAGTTCATGTAGTTTCCTAAAACTTGGGTATTGGTTGCTGCCAAGAGAGGATAATGTTGTTGCTTAGTTACTGTTCTCCACTGTGCCATAGGCTGCTGATAGCAACCACCCCCTCCCCTCAAAAAAAAGAAAAAGAAAAAGTGGGCAAAGTTTAACAACATTCTTATCGGGAAAAAGTCTACACGTCTCCTTTGTTGCTGGACAACGAGGCTCCTCCATCTTTAGGGGCGTTCAGTGGGAGGTTCACGAAGAATAGAAATAACGAATCACGAATAGAAAAAATATATATTTTTCCGAATCACGAAAATGAGCCAAGTAACATATCATCGAATCTCCGTTTTAAGCGCGAATTAGATCGTAGAAAAGCCTCAGGAAGTTTCAAAATACAAAATAGAGCCAAGAACAAACGTTTGCTAAATTGGGAAAGTATTGTATTTAGTTCCCGTCAGTTTCGGAGTATTTGGAGGTAGCACGGATCACGAATAATATTTTTTACAAATCACGCGTCACGGAAAATAAAAACGTCCGATCACGCGTCACGAGAAACCCCATGTACACCCCTCCATCTTGAAAAGTCACCATCCAGTCCGGCTTCAAAATAAATCTTCAGGCATCCATCTCGACATTTCATGTCAGCGACAACGTTTTTAAAATGTTTTGCGCCTTACGGCCTGAATACTTGCCGCTGATGGTTGTTTGAGGCCGACTTGTATACGAATTTAAACTTTTGAACATTGTGTGACCCTTCAAACGAGTGTGTACAAATTGCCACTCGAGTCGAAAAATAAAGAAAAAAGTAAACATTTTACATAAACATGGAGAAGTGCATGCAGCAACCGTAGTACGAAGCCTAATTTCAGTGTACCGTAGTTTTCAAAGATTATTGAATTACAACTTATGTGGCACCGACTGAGCTACTGAAAATGTTTTGTTGTTTATGTTTTTGTTTGTCTGCCCTATTATTGAACATGATTTTCACATGACATGGCTGCACAGCTATTTGATGTCGAAAATCATCTTCAATAAAAAATATATTTTCAAACGCCACAGGCAGCCCAAGGTATTCAAACAATTGCATTATGGGATTAGATTGCGAGCGACCATTGCATTGTGGTGTATAATATTTGGCCGCCATTTTTCATTTCACAAAATCACTAATTGGGTATATACTTCATGGTAGTGTTTCGTCACATATAGTCTCCCTGCATAATACTGTAAAACAGTAGAGAAAATGATTATGCAGGGAGACTATATGGCACGAAACACTACCATGAAGTATATACCGACTAATGGCTGTTATGCTACAGAAGCTACAGGTCGTCTTACCATATAATATGTCTTCAAGGCAACGCAAAGGAGTATCGAGCTCCAGCTTGAAAACTTCACTTGAAAACTTCTCTAAATTCTCCATTATAGTTCACGTGTATTTAGACTCGTTCAATAAATGATTTAGGGTTAACAATATTAAAGGACTATGACTATGAAGGTAAGATGGAATTGTTAAGTTTGGTAGTTTGTATCAAAGGTAAAGTGAATTTCACTCTGTTTAGATTCTCACACTTCGTGAACCATGCGTATTACCGAACTCGAAGTCTTCAGAAATTTAGAATAGAACCTTTAGTCGTAAAGTCTCTTGTATTCAGGAAATCCATACATGTATTGTCCCGAGTTTATATATTCTTTTTAAAACTTTATTTCATTAATCGTAGCGTCCCAACTCGGCACCAAAAGCATGTTTTCAAACGCTAGCAGTAGCACCGCATGTTGAGAATTCATAGATTACAATATTCATTCATGGCACATCCATTGCTTAAAGCAACGAACTCTAACATTTAAATATCTAGGCACTTTCTACCTTGTGTGATTTGATGAACACATAAGACTGATTGCATATCAAGTACATGTGGCGATACAGTCTTATTAGACAAAAAAAAGACAACTGGCTTGGTATGTCATTGGCTTGTCAGACATAGAAAGGATACACGATACATTGTAACTACGATGGGTAACTAGTTTCTGTAAAAAATAGTGTTTATGATACATGTAAACGTGTAAGCACTGGTATAATAAACTAAAATTCGATTGAGGTATCCTAACCGCAGCGGGGAGCGAGTAGCAGCTGACGTTTCGAGCGCTAGCCATTCATCACAGCAAAGGACTTTTGTTCTGATGAAGGGCTAGTGCTCGAAATGTCAGCTGCTACTTGCTTCCCACTGCGGTTAGCATACCTCAATCGAATTTAGTTGACCATAGCAGTGTTTAGATTTTAACTGGCTCTAAAAATAGTTTGCTTATACAATGTACATCAGCCATTAAAAACCTAGGTCTCCAGTTTGAGCCGACAAGCCAGTAATATTCTGGTGTCCCTATATTCTGTAGTTTAGATGTATTCAGTTCGAATATATTCAACATTCGGCTTGTACTACTACTGGAATTCCTGGAAAACTATTGTAAATTTAAATATTGTTCTAAAAGGGCCCTGGAATATAACATTATATCCTCTGTCAAAATTCAAGTGTAGCATACAGTACAACTTTTCAGAAACTTTAAACACAAAGTTCCGGTATAAAAGAGTACGCGAAAATTTGAAATTTAAATTACATAGCAGTGAAGAACATATAGTTGAGTGAATCAGCCTTTGCTGTTAAAATACAAAAGTTTAAGACAAAGGTATAAAATTAATTGACAGCACTGAAAGAAGCTCACTATAAACGACGAAACGAAACAAAACACAACGAAAATATGTAATCAACAAAAGATCTGTAATCAACGAAACGAAACAAAATGATACAAAAATCGTAACATCCATCCAAACACCGTAAACATACCTCTGTATCCATCACAAATTTCACAGAACAATTATGTGAAGGTCTAAGTGGCTCTGTAACCTCATTAACTTATTGTATTGTTTCCTTACACAGCAGCGTGAAGATAACACCTCATTTTGTTTCTTTGAAGCACGATCATTAGTATTTCGTGATTATGTTAAAGAATGCCAATCAGTATTAATGCTTTGCGAGCTCGTGTCTAGATTTGAACAATAGAAAACCGTTACAATCGCTATTTTCGTACTGTACGAAAATGGCGATTGTAACGGTTTTCTATTGTTCAAGCTCGCAAAGCATTAATCCTGATTGGCATTCTGTAAACGCTGATCAACCAAGATGCCGGACATAAGGCGCCAACACATTCAGGCTTTATGGGCTTCAATACAGCACTCGCAATCCTGTGCATGCAGTTAGAACACTATAGACAAAGGCCCACTTTATAAATGAATACGAATAAAGCATCTCGGTAAAAGGGTAATTACCGAGTTTTATCACATACAGTACAGCCATTTAATAATGCACGCGCAAGAACTTCATTTTGCGTGCTCAAGCCAACAGGTTCTTGCGTGCAGCTTGCGCTTGAAATTACTGAACTAACGCAAGAACTTCAGACCCGCAAGAAGTTATTTCCGCAATAAGATCAACCCGCAGGAAGACGCAAGAAGGTAAAAGAAGACCCGCAAAAAAGCTCAAGAACACGCAAGACGTGGCATACGAGGACATGTTTGTGTTTTATGTGAGATCGCTAATAAGTAACGGAACGTTTGACAACCATGAAAGTTTTCTTTAATATCTGAAACTGAAGTAGTGATTAGCTGGATACCTGCAGACTTGGATGTTTTATTAACTCGTCACAAAGTGGCTGAAATCAAAACTCCAGAAGATTCGATGCGCTCTCATGCAAATTATTAATCAGATAACAAATTAAAATATCCCAAAAACTTATTCACCAGTGTTTCGATTTGACAGAATGGACTCAAGCCAGTTTTCACAGCAGGTGGCAACTGTTCGGATCCGTATAATATAATTTAGCCGCACCCCCTAATTTCAACCTGATAAATAAAAGCCACTTTTGCCAAAAAAGTTTAAGGAAAAACGTTGTGTATAAGCTGCAAAAACACAACAAGAATAATATTTTGTTCGAGTTCTTAATATCCACATATGGATATAGAAGCAAGAAGTTGTGGTTATCTTTATCGAACCACAAAACGTATAAACTACCGACACTCTAGGGGCCGTTAGTTGCCCCAACACGCCTCGGTATATAAGGGAAGTGTCTAGGGGGCCATTATTTAACTAACCTGTCCAGTAATGGAGGGTTCATAATTTATGTATAGGAGACTATGGCGACTTTAAGGGGGGATATCGGAATGAGTAATAGGGGCTTTTCTATAGCAAGGCAAGCTGAAGCCATACATTTGAATGTCACTTGATGCAGTATGTACTTAGCATGCACTCTTGCTCTCAGACATATACAAATTGGCACCCCCATGAAAATAGGAATAATAGGGAAGATACATGTAGTTGTTTATTAACAGACTTTACTAAAATAGGTGATATTTTAGGACTGTCTCAGGACTAAAAAAAATAAACAAAGTCCACTTTCCCCAAGGGCAAATGAACCTACATTTTTATTTGCCCAGTCAGACATTTTACTTGCCCCAATGTTTATTAAAGTATTTTGAGTTAGAAAATCATGAAAAAGTATCATGGCTAAATTTCAAATTTCAGATTTATTATAGAGGGAATCAAAAGTTAGTTTTTCTGTTAAATATTTACAACAAACAGACCACTTGCCATGTCTGATGGGGAGAATTCTAGGCACACGATTCAAAACACCTTTGATTGCACTTTGTTGAATGTTAACCACGGCCAAATCTGTTTCCAGTGTTCCTGTTCCAAGTCCTTTTTCGTTTAGTTTCGTCATACAATCTCCATCAATCCTCCCCCCTTCCCCAGATTGGAAATAGTGTATTATTCTACGTCGGGTATTGTCATTAATAAGCTATGGAAGTGCAAAACCGACCGGAACAGAACCGGCACGAAGTGGCAGAGTTATATAATTTGGAAGAGGTTCCGAGAATTAAGGAGAATGTAGGATTGTCTGAGTAATTCAACATGGCTTGCAGCATGCAGGATTTCCACTTTCTCGGGTGTTTGCCGAGTTCTGTTTTCTTGGTTTTCTTTTCTAGCTAAGCACATGGTGGAAGCGTCCTTTTCCTTCTATATTCCCCAGCAACCAATGAGCAACGGTGCTTATAGCCACAAACTGGTTTTCACGTGCGGAATGTCGTTACTGATCTATCCTCGGAAGAATATATTCAAATGACTTTGCATATAATTTCTAGTTTGGAAATATCAGGGGGGTAGAACTGTAATTCATAAGCCGGATTGTAAGTTTATTTTAGAACTCTTTCGTGTTTCATCCTGGTCCTTTGCTGCTAACACATCACGTGGTTGTACTGGAGAGCAAAAAATATCTGACTTCATTTATTTAAATGCCTTTTACAAGATCGGTATTGCTATTAGCAAAACCTATTTGTAAATGCTATTTTCCACCTCCAATCGGTTGTTGATCTTTCAAAAACAGCGATTTAAAAGATAGCTTGCTCTCCAGCATCCATGGCAACGTCTTTTCCATGGGGATCACGAGCTCAATTTATTCGTTAATGAAGTATTATATCAGCACGTCACTGTTAGCTGCAAAGGGCCTATTAGATTATTTGACACTTTCATATCGGTGTCTATTTTCGTTGATTGCCTTTCAAATATTACTTGGAAACTTCACAGATCCTAAGTTTTGGCAGATCTTGAAATGGAAATGAGTATTTAGTGAGGTGGCCGTTTGAATTTTCATATGTTTCGCGCAACATATTGTAATCAATGTCTCAATTTCGCGCGTCGTTGCCAACACAATGCCCACAATCTAAGGCCCCAGGAAATGCACAAAAGATGGAGAACTTTGGAGTACTTTTAATTAAATGATTATTGAATAGCTTAAACCGTTAGGATATGCCAAAAACATAAAATACTCGTATTAAAATTTTACAACAGACAGTATTGTTGAAGGGGTCAAAAGCCAACAATGAATATGGAAGAACCATGACCTTCCACAATAACACACTTTTTATAATTAGTTGATGTTTATATTGAATGTTACCCAATAAACAGCAAGCAGCATTAATAATGATTTGAAAAGAATACAAAAGCTTATCTTACCGTATACAGTGATCACGGAGTGATCTGTTCTGCTATAAACAAATACAACACGGATTTCCGGTCAAGCACGGCCATCTTGGAAATGCTAGGCGCGCAAATAGGTCTGGGATACTATGGGATCCTCTGAGTGCACAATGAATAATAGGACGCAATGAATAAGGAATGATTAATAATAGTGAGCAACGAATAATGAATGAATAATAAGGAGAAATGAATAATGAATTAGTAGCAGGGAGCAATGAATAGTTAATGAGCAATAATAGTGAGAAACGAATAATTAATTAGCTAATGGAGTATGATAAATATTAATAAGGCGGAGGAAGACTACCTATTCAAAATGGCGGCTGAATATTAACAAGGTGGACGAAGGATATTCCATCTTCGTACCAGCGGTCGCCAGCAACGTCCACAGGGTTGCATTACACACGAATGCGCACAAACCCGCAATTACGCCCGCACCACAGAACCATTTCAGATCCCCTACAGAACCCTTTCAGAACCCTACAGAACCTATTCAGAACCGCTACAGAACCTTTCCAGAAGCCCTACAGAAACCTTTTAGAACCCTTTCAAAACCGTCATTTCCCTCCTCCTCCTCCAAAACAAATATCATTTCCCTCTTCCACCTCCTCAACCTGGACAAGTATAATTTCCTTTATCACCCTTCTCCCTCCTCCTACACCTACAAAAAAATGTATCATTTCTCTCCTCCCCCTCCTCCTCCTTCGCCCGACCGTAACGCCCGCAACACCTGCCGCCGGCCTCCCGAAAGAACCTTTCAGAACCCGTACAAAATGATTTCCGAACCATTTCAGTTGCACGATGTGTACTTTTCATAGTGTCATACATGTGCAAAGTTTCAGTAATTTTTAGTCAATACTCGTAGATATATTCTTCATTTTGTGATTTGTCTCCAGGCTATGCAAACAATATGACGTCATAGGTCATCTCATTTGCATATTACAAAAACCTGAATATCTCTGAAACGAGATGAGATATTGACAAACGAAAAATGTTATTATTGCTCATTTCGAAAGCATTTTAACATTAGATCAACGTAATTTTCGCTTCATATGCACTTTAAATTAAACTCGATATTCTATATAAATTGATATTTTCGTAGCAAGCACTTTAAGGTAAAGTAGAAGTCACATTAAATTATATATTAAACTTCAACTGAAACAATAAGCTCAGCTCACTTGAATTGCGTATCTGGTCAATTGTATGGCGCAAAAAAAAATATGTTGACAACGAAAGGACAAATAGAAAATAATTAACTAACTAATGAATCAGATTCATAGGGGTGTTTCGAAATACATTTTCATTCGGAGCGGGCGAGCCCTATATTCAGTGCAGTAGTGTTAGTCCTAGTCTACAGTTCACTCCTTGATTCCACGAAGAGCTGGATACTCTAAAGGACGAGTTGTGTGGCCAAAGGTTTAGAAAATGTACAAAGCTCACTTTCGTCATATTATTCCCTGAAGGTATACAAGAAATTCACCTTTGTGATTTGACTACGGAGGATGATGGTAAATCAAACTGTTTTGGAGCGAAATACCGATGTCGAGAAGTTTGGCAGTTGCTTCAACACTTGGACTTTGTAGAGGATCAATTGCTGAGGCAGAAAAAGTTAGGAGGAGAGCCATTTGGTCACGTATTCTTTTAGGTATATTTGGGCTGTTTTATATCATAGGAATTCCTCGCAATGGCGACAATTCGAATGCGAAACCCTTCCCAGTTAATCGACTCGCCCAAAGAAAATGATACAGGAACTTTAGTCTCGACACAAATCTTGTCCAGCGCAATTGAAGGCGGTGATTCAACGCCAAATTGACACAAGCCTTGAAGGTCAGGCTAAACTTCAAGACGAAGGCTGGTACAAATGATAAATATATCACTAAGTTAGGGAGAACTGAGGTAAGTACACAAACACTGTTGTAAAAGCGTTAAGGTTTTCGCCTCAAATGAGGATCTCTCTCTATTTATCATTTCTGATCCCCCTGGTCTGTCTCCTGCTGCTTGTAAGATATATTGCTGGTTTTCACTCAATTCTCAGAGATTCAAATAACAAAGGGCATGGCGGTCATGTTGGTGCCCCAACAAAAGAAGCTAACGAGGAATCTATTGTTTAAGGGCACCAACATGGCGCTATGACGTCACGTGCAAAACCAGCAATTCTTGACACTTGCACCGATACGATAATGTCAGAACCTAGGAGCAGAAGCTCTCTTTTCTTTTCCTTTTCCACTCAATTTGGTTTAAAATAATGTGCAGTCACGTGATTGCTTTTTTTATGAGGGCGAGGTTTAAATATTAAAATGACATTATGTTGCAGCCACATTCAACTATTCACTTGATGTAGAATTTATATTTGTGATAACTAAATAAACGAAGATCGTCCAGTTGAAAATGTGTCATTTTCTTTATGCATTTCCTCTAATGCAAAGAAGCATTTCAGTATATCTCGCAGAAGGAGATACCCAAATTATAGCTAAAATTGTATTTTTTTCAGTTTGCTTGTTTATTTCTATATATCCCAGCAGATTTTGTTTGATTTTTGTTGACATCTGCTCTTAAATGTTGCTGTTTCCCATTTTGGCGAGTGATTGTGCAAATTTTCGTCTCATATTTTCCCACACAATCAACCGTCTTCATTACACTATTGTTTTCTTGATGACAATCGTTCGCAATTCTCACTAAGATGTGGTGATAATTAAACTTTCCCTACTTCAGCTCTTGGCTTATCCCTTAGGACGGCTTTCTTTTCTTTTCCCTTTGCACTTAAGTCATTATTTGGTCTCAAATAAAATGATGTCGCGATGAGGCAAATACCTGATGTTCTACTGAGCGCGAAGTTTCAATATTAAAATTACAACATTGTGCAGCTACCATTTTAACAACAACACAATAACAGAACGACAATATAATAACATCAATAAAATAGTGATGTCGCTAATCCACATACAAAATACATATATATAGGCTCGCATTTATTCCACGGTCCATAACGCATGTCAATATAAGACGTTCTAGAGAACGGTGTTACCTGTACAGGTCACACCAATCCACTTATATCACATATTAAAAACCAAAATACCATTCTAAAAGCTACTGACGAATACTACATTCCGTGAATTTATACGGAATAGAGGCGACTGTAAAGAAGCATTTCAGAATCTCGCACAAGGAAATACATCAAATTATAGGTAAAATCGCATAATGTTCTGGGTTTGTTTTGTTGCTATATAACACACCGCTTAATGGTTGCTCCATTAGGAAACCAGTTAATCTCATTTCCTTCATGCAACTTTCGATACTTCCTTCGACTCCAGATATGAAAGTACTTTACGGTGCAGCACAATCCCTCATATATAACTAACTTACCGGTACAGTTGCTACCCAACCACTTATGTCCTGAAGGGCAGGAACAGTCATACGATCCCTTTGTGTTATTGCAAGTGGAGTTTGCGAGGCACAGGTGGGTTCCTGATGCGCATTCATCAATATCTACATCGTACAAATATATATGACATTATTCTGTTTCATTTCATTTTCTGTTCATGTTCTATATAAAAACTAGTTTATTGCGTATTCAGTTGTTGGCTGCTCTCGTATATTGGTTCCATTCTAGTATACCTACGTATAACTAATAGCGGAATATATATAAAAATAATATTAAATATTAATGTTCAAACTTTGTGCACAGTACAAAATCCAGGCATGTGATTGGCTAATGATAGTGCATTATTGGTGAACAAAGCACTCCTGACACCTATAATGCACTCGACACAGATCCTCTCTTACCCTTTGGGAGAATTCGAAAGTTGTTGGGTAAACCCGAGGAAGGGAGACCTGAACATATTTGGAAAACCTCATTCCAACGACATTCCAGCCGCATATTTAATAGCGAGAATGGCAGATAATTGCTAGAATTGAATTATGTCTCCTGTATGACAGAATATATGTTTTGAGACGAACCTTTGCATAATCGCTCCTTGGAAATGGCTGATTTGCAAGCGTTGCAAGTACAAACAAGTCATACAGTGAACATATATTGGCTTTGGAAAGCTTCTAAAAACACTATAGTAGTCTTACAGAAGTGGCTTTTATTTGTGAGACCTTACTCTGTCAATAAGATGAAAAAATGCGGCAACAATTCAGTGGATGTGTTAAAAATCTAGGAATTTTCAATTTGGAAAATATTTGCATTGGTTGGGAGTGAGCACATCGAGGCCGAATTCAAGATTTCAATTCCTATGCAAACCACTGGAATCAGGTTAGTCATTTTCGAATGAAAAAAAAAATTATCAAAGCAAGTAGACTGTCTATGAGTTAAGCCCGCTATATATAGATTTGATATTTGGAATACATGGTTCCAAGAGAAACGTTTCCGAGTCATGTACAATACTGATTCAATTGAAATTGCAAGACAGCTTCTCGCTGACCGTACGCCAAAAGTAAATGATTATTTACGAAGTTATCTACTCAGTTAGAGTGATAAAACAATTCCTGTTTTATTCATTGTCTATTGAAATGACATTTCTTTATGGAGATATTTACGAAAATTATTTTATTTTGCCTGAATCTTTGATTTCTTTTGAATTGGTTGTTGACAACTGATTTCATTTGAAACGCACTGCTGTGTGCTCAGTTTAAATATTAAAAGGGTTAGAGACTTTATGTTTTGTTTTATCGGCAAATACAGGCACTCGCTGACTGTACGATGAACTCAAAATTGCTTCATACTGCATTCGGCCTCCGGCCTTTCGTTCATCGTAGAGTCAGCGCGTGCCTGTATTTGCCGAGAAAGCACTCACATCAGTCCCTAACACTTAACTAATGCACTTTCGAGGTATTGAAAAGCTGATAAATGCACTCGCGTTCTGCTTGTGCATCCGCAGTTTTTCAAGGCCTCGAGCGTGCATTATATAAGGGTGAGTGCTTTATCGGCAAATAATGAATACTGCACGAGACCGAAGGCCGTTCATCGTAAAGTCAGCAAGTGACTGTATTTGTAGACTGCGAACAGTCCTTTAATTTTCTTGGTCTCTAGTCATGAAAAACTCGTAAAACGATGTTTTGGCCGAGCGCGGATTAGGAGCGAATGAACTCCCCGCGTTCAGCAATTTCAGTCGCTCCAGCAACGGAAATCGTGATTGGTCAATTAACGCGACAGACGCGAAAATAGCGACGAGAAATAACTGTGACGGCGATTTGGATTTTTATCAAGTTTTTGAAGGTTTATCTCGTCAGCTTGGTAGCTTAATTTTAATGGATCAACAAAAGCAAGCCATTGAGAGCTTATTACGAATGGCATGGTGAATGAGGGAGATTTAGTGAAAGTATGCATGCTAATGAGGTATGTTCGAGATTAAATGTCCCTGAACAAACAAAGGAAAGCGAGGGGATCATGGTATTACTATGATTAATGTTAGGAATTATTATTATTATTATTGTTATCACTATCATCATCATCAATACTCTCATTATCATTATTATCACTATAACCATCATCATCATCATCACCATCTCCGCATATGGTGCCACGTGTAGCAGATCGAACATGGACCACAGAGGTGAGAGGCGAAGTGCTTACCAGTACGCCACCCCGGTCTCCCTCTCGACTACAGGAGTTTAAATATTCTTCATCTTCTTTCAGTTCAACTGCATGGGATCACACTCTCATGTTATGCTCAGCATTTGCTTTTGCTAGTCTTGCTCGTTTCGAGTAATTACCTCATGCAAAATTAAAATGGTCAAATTCATTTAAAGAGACATATAGTATCCGTTGCCATTGTTGAATACTTCTGGGCTAACAATTATGCCACCATTATTTATAATATGATGCTTGATTGTGATAGCGTAAAATGGTAACTAAGCTGTTGAGCTGTAATAAGCTGTTTAATTTATAGCGTTTTCAATGACCAGAGTCTTATGTTGACTGACTAGAATCGTTTTCATGATTTTTCTAGTTTTTAAGTGCCGATATCTTTGCTGACATTAAATACCAAGCTATCAAACAGAACAGTATTACCAACTTTGGCTGATGCACTACTATCTGGCGTCATTCATTTCAACCAATAACAAATGTTTCTGGTAATACAAACATTAGGGCAGCCATTTTTCTTTAGGTATTGGAAGTATTCGCTCGTTTATGTCACACAACGCTCGTATCTAGACATACTGTACCACTTACCTTCCATCGACATGTCACACA
Organism: Actinernus sp. WN-2022; assembly: GCA_030867875.1. NCBI lineage: Eukaryota > Metazoa > Cnidaria > Anthozoa > Actiniaria > Actinernidae > Actinernus > Actinernus sp. WN-2022. Next base: position 777,491 of record JAOWCC010000055.1, on the reverse strand, counting down.
CGACATGTAACGACTTGTTTGAGTTATCAGGATCAATCCAGTATCGACCGGTGTTTGAACCAGGAGTGCTTAACTTGATTTCTTTACAAGTATTTCCAGGAAGTTCAGGAATGGACCCCAATTGGACTGTGAATCGTACGTTTGTATTAATAACATGGAATTACCACTTAAACTGAAGATTCATATTCATAACATATTAATACTATTGATTTCATTCTCTTACCGGGATTTTCACGGTCCATATAATAGGCTCTAGGATGGTAAACTAAGTCGTCTGGCCTGGCTTCCTTCTTTCTGTTGTTCAGCTCACACACATGGTCGTCCAGGTAGTAATTATGACTCTGGCATTTCCTATCGTTATCGCATTCCTTGAAGCATTGATACTGATCAATCGTTCCATCGATGAACCGGAGCACGTGATCCTTTAATATTGTCATGAAGATCGCCTCGATAGCTGGCGAACCGCATGGGTCAGCATTAACTGACACTAGCAGTGACGTCAGCAGCACTGCGCGAAGAAGCATCACACCATTTATAACAGGGCTATCACATCCGTATTATACTGCAAAAAAATATTGAAAATCCGAATAAATATCTGACTAAAAACATTTACATGATTCCTACACAATTCATTTTCACTAGGACGAATAAGGAATAAATTAAACCTTCATGAAAATATGATTCCTAACGATAATCATTAAATAATTAATTAATTAATGTTCGGTATGCAGCGCATAGTCAAAGGAATAAAAACCAGCCTATCTTATGTAACTTCGACCAACTAGATGAAATATTTGCGTAATTATTCGCGCAAATGAAGTTCAGGGGGATTAAGGCGTTTTATCTCGTATTTTGCTTCGCCGAGGGTAATAATAATTAACAGTTATTCACCAAAGTGGAGGTGAATAGTGGTGGTTATTTACCGAGCTGCTTCAGCGACGTAAATAGCCACTACTATTCACCAACACTGAGGTGAATAACTGTTTTAGTATATACCAACGACGCAACATAAAAAAAATAAAAATAAAGCGACAACTAGAAAAATATTTTCCACCGGAAGTTTTATTTTACCGAAAAGCACAAGCGCACGCGCACCAAAACGAGCTGCTAGTTAATTTACATAACAACACGTGCTTTCGCAGCTCTACAATTTCTGTCAGTGCGTGAAGAATATTCAATCCGGAAAGTTTTGCTGTCATTTAAGGATAAGGATAATATATTTAACGTCGTTGACGTACAGGAGTGGTTTCCCAATCTCCCGAGCCAAAGGCTCTTGTAAACACGCACGACTAATACAGATATATGTTACAATTATTTACACAAATATAGGGTAAGTTATATATTAAGACTAATTACAATTTACAATAAACTAATTATTTAAAAAGCTATTTACAAACAAATGGAGAATAATAATTAATAAAATAATTATTATTTAATGATAACCACACCAATTAGTGTATAATTGATAGATAGATAGATAGATAGATAGACACCTTTATTTCAACAGGGTAATCCTTTCAGTTACAAAATGTTACTGTTATCAACAGGAGCCCTGTTTTAAAATATTAAAATGGTAGATAGAACTAATGTTAATACTAAGATATAAATACAAACTATTAACTACTCATATATGCTAATTGATCACTAAATATGACTTTATATAAAACTAACATATCTAAAAATCATTTAAATCGTCAGAATCTATTAAAAATTAAGATCGAAATCCATTATAAACTATACATCCATGATAATAAAAACTACGCTTCGCGATTTCTGTTCTTACTCTAGGCAAATGCAAGAGATGGCTTGTCTAGTTTCGCGCTGTGAAACACTGCTATTAAATGTAAAATAATTCATAAAGAATTGCGGACAGCGACCACTTATACATTTCTTTACTAGGTTGAAAATGTGAAGCTCACGCCTACGGGAAAGAGTTCCCCACTTTAAGGAATCCATTGCACTGTCACTATCAAAAGATTTACAACCTATGCGTGCCGCGCGTCTTTGTAGCCTTTCTATATATTGACTATTCATCTCTCCACAACAATGGTATACGGTAACGCAATAATCCAGAATATGACGAATAAATGGTATATAAGCAATATTTGAACAATGCGCTGTTAAGTTATGCCATGTTCATCAAATACCACACCTAAATATCTAAATTCAAAGACACGCTTAATGGTGTGCCCATTGATTTGAATATCTAAATTATCTACATTGTTCAGTTTTGCATAAGTTCCAAATAGGTAAGGTAGGTAAGTAATAAGGAGTTAAGAGAGACATCTTGGACATTTGCAGCTATAGTAAGATACTAGTAAGGTACTAGTAAGATCCAGATTGAGTAACTGTTTACGAAATATAGGAAGAGAACTAGCAGATCTAAGTTTTACAGGCAACTGATTCCACATGTGAGAAGCTACGTAATTAAAATAATTATGCGACTACCTTGAGAGACACCACATTTAACTGGCAGCAATCAGACAACGTTCCATTAACCTTGACTCTTTGCTGGCGTCTGTCAAGGTAAGAACCAATCAGCTGCAGAGCAGCACCACTTAGACCATAAGCACGCAATTTGGCCAACAGTAGATTGTGACAAATAGAGTCAAACGCCTTTGACAAGTCAATGGCAACAGCAGCAACATATTTACGTTGATCCAGACATAACCGCCAATCATCAGTCATTTTAAGGAGTGCAGAACATCATGAATGCCCCTTCAGAAATCCAGACATATTGGATGAGAAGACCAAACAAAACGCCTCATATAGTTGATCGTACTTCACCTTTTCAAAAAGCTTTGCCATCACTGAGAGGATACTAATAGGGCGATAGTTGGTCTTATTCATTGTGTCATCTTTATTAAAACCAGGACTTATATTACTCTGTTTCCAACATGACGGCCACGTAGAGGTCGAGATACATAGATTAAACAGCTTTGTTAGCGGCTCAGTAACGACAGGTGCTACAATCTTTAATAACTTCGGTGATATATTGTCTGGTCCACTTGATTGATTTATCTTAATATCTTTCAGTAAAGAGGATACGTAGCTGGAGGTAACAGAAGTGAAAGTAAAGTCAATCTTGGGACAATTTTCTCTGATTAGCTTAACACATAGGATGAAGCAGGAAATCATCTTCTTTAAGCTTTAATTTCTCCGGACCGATGATTCGAGTTGAGAAGTAGGTATTAAATACGTTCGATGGTTCAGTCACTAATTAATTGTTCTCAATGAGATGTATGGATCCGTCCAATCTTCCTTTGTTATCTTGGAGTAGTGGCTTCATTTTCCGCCAGAATTCACCTGGTGATTGTGCAATGAAAGCTGCTTTATTACAGTAATCTTTAATTGATTTTCGCTTTAGGTTAGTCACTTTGTTACGTTGTGTGGCATAGTTATCCCATGATAAATATGTTTTGTCTCTGCGAAATTTCTTGTATAGTCGATTCCTTAATCGCATTTCGCGCTGAATTACTGGGTTAATCCAAGGAAACTGATTCTCGCGTAAGGTTTTAGAAAGAATTGGCGCATGTTCATTCAAAACTTGACAATACAAAGAAGTTCAGTGACTCAAAACATCGTTAACGTCGTGATATATGAATGCACTATCCCAAGGGGCTTTAGATAAGTCTGATAGGAATGCTGTCTCATCAAAATTCTTCATGCAGAATTAGTTTATAAGAGAAAGAAAGAGTATGTGAAAGAAAGCAATGTAACAAACATATTCATAGCTATATTTACAACAGCCTGGGCTAGACTAGAGCTATTTGACCTCATTCAGAAGTTAGGCAGAGCAGTCCTCTATTATGACACTGACTCAGTTATGTATGTAACACACGAGAACACTGATTACGAACCTGAACTTTCTGACTACTTGGGAGGTCTTACAGATGAAATTGCAAAAGATCATGGTGTTGATCACTACATTACAGAGTTTGTCTCTTGCGGACCCAAGAACTATGGTTACCGTGTATCAGATGGAAGTTGCAAAGTAAAGATAAAGGGATTCTCGACAAATTTCAAGGTCAGCAAGACACTGAACATGGAAAGCATGAAGTCTTTGGTTCGAGAGATGGACCTGAATAGGGTAATTACAGTAGTCAATGAAAGCAAAATTACAAGAGAGCCTGTCACTAGGAAAGTAATAAACAAAAGAGAGGAGAAAAGATATAAACTGGTTTATGACAAAATAATTATCATCAACGAGGGTGCAGATACCCTGCCCTTTGGGTACCATTGGTCACCAGATTATCATACACAGAACGGTGATGTCATTCATTCTGTTGACACTTCAAAATTGAACCTATATTCTGAACACTTCACACCAAGTGAGGGTGAAGACAGCCTAGGTGAACTTTTTCCCTATGAAAGTGTTAATGAACAACGTGACCCCGCTGAATGTATTGAAGAGAGAGAGATTGATCTTATGGCAACTTCTGAATCAGAAAGTGAGGATGATTTACCTACTACAGAGGATCTAGAATTTCTCCATGAAAATGATAGGGATGATCAGGATCTGTCATTCTATAGAGGAATGGATAACGAACATTACTAGGTTTCATCTTACACTAATAAGATAATAATGTACATATAGGTTATTCAGAAAATATTATATTACTTCTCTATTTGCAATATGTATAACCTCTTAAAAATAAATAAAAATAGGAATCATCAAATCCTATACCCCTAACAAAACCAAACGATAACGTGTGTATTGTCTTCACGTATAGTAAAATATGGGGGGAAATTAGTCCATATGAAGTCCTCTTCTAAAAATAACTTCCTCATCCTCATCCTCTCCAATGTTTACATGTATTTCGCCCAGTTCAATGTTCACTTGATTTCTTTCTCTATTTACACGAAATTTATATTTCACACAGATGACGACAAATACTAACACGAGAACGACTAAAACGACAAAGATGATGATAAGGAGTAATGTTACATTGTAATATGAATGTTCAGGCTGGTAGGGTAAAATGGTAGTTGAATGAGTAGATTCCAGTAATGACGATGAATGGTTTGTTGTGGTAGAGATGGCAGCAGTTTGGGATGATATCGTAGAAGTACATGTAGGTGTAGGCGAAGTAGATTTTGAAACAAATACTGTTGTGATGACCATGGAAGTAGTTTTAGGTGGATGCGATGTGGTTTTCAGGATTATGCATGGACAGTCAGATAGAATGACGAGTATTGGTTTCGATGGATAGCAGATTTCGTAGGAGCAAGCAAGGCTTGGATTCGCGTAGAGAATAATCTTTAGGAGGTGAGGAAGGTTTTGGATTATGCTTGAAATGTTGATGGCCATGATATTATTGTTGCGAAGGGATAGCGAAGTACAATTGAAGTGAATATTGTTGAAGCGTGGTGCATTGGTAATTCCTAAGGATGAACAATCAATAAACTGGATGTTTGGATGAAGTTGACAGTGTTGCTGAGTTGGTGAAGTGAAGACGACTTGAATGAATATAGGTAGCAGGACGAGGGTTAACAACATGATTGTGATGGCCATAATGGGTGAATTTAGAGCTTGAAATTAGGATATGAAATCTGAGAGTGTGAACAAAGTAGCTAAATGCAGTGAGATAACTTAATTATGCACGTAAACAAATCTTACCTTTAACTGCTCAAGTTCTGCATGAAAATCCGTTTTTGTTTTCTTTTTTCGAGTTTCGGGACCATCAGTGCTATGCAGGAATTAAAACGAAGGCTTGAGTTATAACTATTTCATATCGATGAACTCTTAGCAGAAGGAATGTTGAGCTAAAGACTTGCAAGGCAGTGTTTAATTAAACTCTAATCAATAAACAACAAGCCCAGTATAGAACAAATACCCCCTCCTGATTGGTCGAGAGCAAATCCGTGACGTCACAGGTTTGTGTGACGTCACAAGCCCCGCCTCCTCAGTTATAGAACAAATACAGGCTGCTGATTGGCTGCCGCTATTATAGAACAAATACAGGCTCCTGATTGGCCGGGATTTATAGAACAAATACAGGCTCGTGATTGGTCGGGATTATAGACCAAATACGGGCTCGGGATTGGCCGGAAATTTATAGAACAAATACGGGCTCGGGATTGGTCGGGATTTTATAGCACAAATCCAGGCTCGGGATTGGCGGACCGGGGAACACCCGAGGCGTATAAAAAAGTAACCATCCCTTGTAAATTTCAGTGTGAACGATGCCCCCTACTTGCTTTTGTGGGTGTTACGCCAAAGTCGTAAAAGGATTGGCCGGGACGCCAGAGTGCGTGTACAAGTGTGGACAAACGGCGAACTACAAGTCGAAACCTCTTCTCTACGGACTACCTAAACACGTTACCAAGCGGCTACAGAGCGTACAGAATGCAGCAGCAAGAATTGTTACTTTAAGTAGAAAATCTGAACATATTACCCCTGTTTTATATAACTTACATTGGCTTCCTATCGAAGAACGGATTGTTTTTAAGATTCTTTTGCTGACATTCAAGTCCCTTCATGGTTTGGCACCTCCGTATATTGCTGATTTGGTCACTCGATATGTACCTACGCGTTCTTTGAGATCTGCCACCAGCGATAGGCTGGTTCAGGTGCCATATAAATTAAGTTCATATGGTTGTAGGGCATTTTCAACTGCTGCACCTGCCCTATGGAACGGCCTTCCACAAGACATTAGAAATTGTTTAACAATAAATGAATTTAAGAGTAAAGTAAAAACTTACCTTTTTAGGAAGGCTTATTCAGGACATTTTTAATTTTTCGTAGTACTTTTTATCACATATTTTTAGATCAGATTTAAGGATAGTTTTAATTTCTCTTAATGCTTTTTATCATATACATATTTATTCGCTGTGATATTTTCGTTCTTTTAATGTTAGATATGTGTATTTAAACCTATTGTAAAGCGCCATTGGACAGAGATGGAAATGGCGCTATATAAGAACTGTATATTATTATTATTATTATTATTATTATAAACCCCAAGTTTTACCGTGCAGTTTTTATTTTACGGAGCAAGAACTTCCTTTGGTGAAAGCGGTTATTCCGTACGGAACTTTGTATAACACGTTTCCCAAGTGTGGCCACAATTTGTGGATGAAAGTTGGCATAAGCCGAAGCGAGAAAAATCCGAACCGCGTGTTCTTCACGTGCACGGCCCCGGCGCCCAATCCGAAGTGTGAGTGGCCTCTTGGATTTATTTGGGCTGACCCTACCGCACAACCTGTCGTAATTGCGGACGGACCCTCACCCCCCAAGAAAGCCCAATTCTATGCTTCGCCATGGACGTCACAGGCCCCCCAAGGTCCGCCACCCGTCGCTTGGACCAGTCCCCACGCCACTATGCCCTTTACGGTTCCACCCGCGGAGATACTACAGGGACCCCCACAGGGACCCCCACCGGTACCCCTGGGGGTACCCCTAGAGACTACAACGCTCCCGACACCCCTGATTCCCTACAGACCCCCTGTTGGTACAGCGGCCGTGGGTCCCCCGCCATCCCCACCCCCTATAAACATCCCGACAACACACCGGCCACCCTACTACCAGGGACAAGCAGTATGACGTCAGAGAGTCAAGAAGACCTAGATTTGGAGGACATGTCGGACAACCGGGATTTACCAACCCTAAAAGCCGGATGGGCTTTGTATAAAACGCCATGGCGTGCATCCGGGAAAGCATGAGAGAACGTGGTCGGAACTGTGAGGGGTGTATTTATAGTACCCAGGGACAACAACTCGAACAGTACCATTCCTGTTTATGGTCTTTCTCCGAGGAAAGTTTGACCGCGTGTGTGACGGAGTTCCGGTCACATATTACCCTAGAGGCTCTACGGGCTACGGGTCTACGGGCTTTGCAGAGTTTGCACCTCACGGGGATTATTGCTCCCCTTACTTATACCGTGTTTGAGCGGCTGCAAAAATTAAAGGAGGCCGAAATTTACAAGTATTATAAACTGTATTATTTTGAAGTATGCGAAGACCCGCTCATTACTTACAAGAATCGAATTTGGCACGCGTTAGGGCAAGCTTTGATTTACGAAGACAATCCCCAGGACTATATGGAAACAGGAGTGGCGACCCTTTTGGCTTTATTTGAGTCAGCCAATTATATGTAAGACTATTGAGACAATAAAAGAGGCATGTGTTTGGTAACAACAACTTTGTTTTCCAAATATCTCTAACAGTAACAAAATACATTTTACAATAATAAAAAAATATTTACAAGGTGGGGCCCTATTTCGGGGCCCCACAGAGAGAAAGCAAACATTTCCATAGGGGCAAATCGCCCTAGTTTTTTGAAAAATGTATGTGCAATCGCACTATTTATGTACAAAATGAAATTACAATGGTTAGCAATCGCCTTATTATATTTGAAAAGTACACGAGCAAACCGCTCTAATAGTTCGAAAACAGAAAAATATAAAAGAGGAAATTGCCATGGAGAAAAAATGTTAAATCATGTGATAGTGTTGAACATAACACTCTAATAGCGGTAAAGTTATAATCCCAAAAGTCTCAAAACGATTAAATAAAACAATTGACCCTTCCCTTAAAAAAAAAAGAATGCGTAATTTCTGTTAGGCAACAATAACAGAGAGGAACTCTGTTGTGGTTAAGGGCCCGTGAAATAAATTTAACAAAACAAGGTGTGCAAACCGTCTCCCCACAACACGGTAGTGGCGGTAATTGATTTGAGGGAACATCTTCACACAAAAGACACTAAAAATAAAAAATAAAAAGGATTGGCGAGGATAATACTTGCTAAAGTGGCACAATGCCGAAAAATAACAATACGAATAAAAAAGGAATGATTCATTTTTGCTAAACATAGTGAGCACCGAGGGTGTCTATCGGTCTTTAGGGCCCCCGCAATCAATTGCACAAAACAAGGTTTGCAATAAGTCATCCCACAGCATGGCATAGGGGCAAATTCACTTCTGCTATATTGCCAGCACACAGCAGACACTACAAATAAAAAATGAAAAAATTATTCTACGACGTGTGAAAATAAAGCTTCTTCCACTGGAAGCGCCCCCAACCATCCCAGTCTCCCATATCGAGATAGACTGGGTGGTGGGGGCAACGGTAGTAGACGAGTCCTCTCTTACAATGGACTCGAACGACGGTCTTATTACTACGGCAATATTTACACCAAAGGAAACCGTACTCCGTGACGGGCTCTACATGGGTGGCCCCAAAAACCCCAGTATGAGCAGAGAAATTGCAATGGAATTGCATCGTTTGGCCTGAATTCCCCCATGAATAATTCCCCTGGATACTTGAGGTTACATGCTTCAACAGGAACAGGCTTGGATCGTATCGTTCTTGATGCCAGGCCTTTCGACGATCTAGGCGTTGCTGAAAACAGACGTACTCCCCGATCTTTACTAAAATTTCTAGCGGAAGGCCTACGGACCTCAGCGCCATGGCATGGTAATAATAGTGTTCTTGAGTAAATGTCTGGTTTGGGAAAAAATTAAAAATTAAAAATTAAAAAGAGGTACGCCATGAATAATGCTTTAGAGGAATTTGTTTCTGAAGAGGCGCTCTTACCAGAGCGGGCAGGCCCCGAGAGGACCTCCAAGAAAACCTATAAAAATTAATCAAATTATTGGTTGCGGTGGGATGTTTGCCAATAAAAATGAACGGTCCTGTTAAGCAGAGTCCGAACGCTACACACTGTCTTTTAGGGGGACGGGACGGAGAAGAACTTACAGGATCCATGTTAACTTCATCAACTCTGTTGATATTCTATAAAAAACAAAAACAAAAAGTTAGTGGTTGTGTCCCAAGATAAAAAACAATTCAGCAGGTCCGTACTTCTCGCTCTCTGCGGGGCCCACGGTATGCCATCCTTCTCGTTTGCTTGTTGTTGTTGTGTTCTTTAAGCTGTAGAAATAAAAAGGAAACCAAAGGAGAAAAGATTAGTACCAAAGCGTGTTGAATTTCAAGAGAGAATTTCGCGTACACTTACCTGCTTGAGTGGTTAGTGGCAAAGGTGCCGAGCTTTATTCAGCCCTCATCATTTATAGATCATATACTGTGCCCTGATTGGTGCACTTTCTCGGGTTGGGATTGGTCCGTTTTTGACGTTTTTGGGCAAACCTTTTTTTTGAGCCCCTAAGAAGCTCACATTCTACCCTAAAACATCGGGGAAATTTCCATTTTTTTTCTGGAGGTCTTCTTCCCAACCCCATCTTAGTTTTCCACGTTTTTTCCCCTTCATTCGACCCGGGAAAGGTGTCCTTGGAGACCCGAAACCTGTATGACCTTTGGGAAACCAGTTGAAAGTTACCTGTTTTTGATTGACCAATCACGAGGCGTTATGTAGTTTGTTTACGCGTATTTTTCTTACTCCGGGTCAACCTTGTTTACCAACCTTTTTGTGGGAAGAGCAAGAAGTTCAAATTCATCCTGAAAACATCGGTGAATTTTTTTTAAATTTTCTGCAGGACTTCTTCTCACGGTCCTCTTAGTTTTCCCCCTTTTTTTTTTCCCTTTCACACTTTCCGGGAAAGGGATCCTTGGTCATCTGAAATCCCAACGCATCCCTCGGGAAACCAGTTGAAAGTTGGCGCGAACTTTGTTTACTTTGTTTCGGAGGGGCGGTTTCGGGAAGGCTTTTTCGCTAGTTTCCTTGGCGCGAAAGAGAGGGCGGTTTGAAGAGGACTGTAGTATGAGGTCTCCCGGGGGAGGGCCCACAAAAATTCGGAAGAATAAGCGGCGGGGTGGGGGTGTTTGGGTGAATTCTTTTACAAAAAATAATAAAGAGAGTCGAGCTAGAACCAAAAACGGGTCGAAATCCGCCAATCATGAGGGGTGTTCATTCTAGGGGAACCAATCACAGACCGAGAAAAGTGCACCAATCAGAGAGAAGTGAAAAATATATATAAGGGAGTGAAGATTTCTGTTTTGGATTAGTTTCACCACGATGGCCACCTTGACTTACCTAAACGAAGAAGGCGAAGAAGTCACAATTACAGTTGAAGAAGAAAAAGAAGACAACCCCTATGCCATATCATTACAGACCACACCGCCCCTCTCCCCCGTGGAGTCGGAGGAAATTCTCCCGCCAACCGTTCCCGTGGAGGATAATGCCGTAGAGGAGGCGTTAAATTATGAAGAAGACACTTCGTGGTACAATGAGGACAACTTGTACGCGTTCCTCGAAGATACGAATGTCCCCCCGGGGGTTGACTACTCTTTGTCGCAAGACACATTTACCATCCCCGAGGGGGAGTCGCGAGAGTGGGACACATTAACCGAAGAAGACGTAGAGAAACTAATCGCTGCGTGGCCCCTCCCACCCGAGCTACCAGAAATTAGCGAGCAAGACCTTGCCGAAGTTTTTCCCGAGGACAGGGAGACCGATAACATCTGGGATGCAGACGCCTGGCTAAACGAAATGTTTCCCTCCACAAATCGGAAACGCACGGCAGAACAACGGGGAGGCGGTAAGAAGAAAAAGACAAAAACAATCGCTCCAGAAAGTGAAGAAATTGAAGAAGAAGAACAAGACGACGAAGAAAAATTTGAGCTGGTACAAACAAGATCGAGAGCCTGTAAAAAATTCAAAACAACGTGTAAGGACTATGAACTGAAAATCAAGACGAGATCACGCGTGACTCTGGCTGAGGTAAGTCGAAAGTAAGACTACACTAATTTTGATGTGCTGTCATGACCGCGCGCGCGGTGGCGCATGGCTCTAATGCTCCTGTTTGGAATCTCAAAGGAGAGGAGTGGGTTCAAACCCCCGCGCGTGGAAACCTACTACTACTAATAATATATGGCCAGGAAAAGCTTTCTCACCGAAATTATTTTCAGAAAGGTCCTGGACTAAAAAAATAACAGAAGAACAGAAATTTACAATAAAATTTAAAAACTATAAACAGACTGATATAAAAAGCAAGAGTAGAGATAAAAATGATCTAAAATTGGTTTAAAAATTCACTTTTAAAACTTACAATACTATTCGAATTTATAATCTCCCTATCTAAATTGTTCCAGTCTTTAACAGCTTGATAAATGTTTGCTTGTCCCAATTTCTTGTAATGCTGGGAAATCTTAGGTTTTCTTTGTTTCGTGTGTTATAGTTGTGAACATCTATTTGTAGTAAACAGCATGTACATGTATATAAATTAATTGAAGTCAATACAAGTAAGTCTTGGTCACTGTAACCACGCTGATAAACTGGAACATAAGACTGCTCAAACCCATCAACCTCAAAGTTTGATCTTGCTATTAACCTTGCTGTTTCTTGGATTTTGTCACCTTTATTATTCTTTGTAATTCTACTTCGCAGCTTAGAATGGAAGATCTCTACTTTCTTCTCTGTGATAACAGAACACAACTCTTTCTTGGCATTGTAATAGGCTGGGAAGTCATACCTTTGGTGTGCACAATCACTGATCCAAGACAGAGTGGCTTTGTTGTAATGATGCCTATCCATTGAGATGAACATGAAGGCAAGACGTTTCATGGATTCCTGGATAAGTTGGAATTTTCCTCCCTTCACCAGAACTGGGTAATGCAGGTAACACAGAGGAACAAGCTCATCAAACAAATGATGTAGGCACGCATACTCAATGTCTTTACATTGACCAAATGCATTGATTACGTTGTCACGAACCTTTAGCCAGCCAGAAAAAGCAAGTACAAGGCACAGGGCAACTTTATCTGGCCTGGGTTTCTCAGGAAGGCTTGTTCTCTGACCAAAAACTGACTGGTAGATTTCCTTGAAAATGGGATGATATCTCTGAATGATGTCTTCTGAACTATTGAGATATACATGAAATTGCCCCAGTTATGGAATGAGAGAAGTCACCTCTTGTGTATCAAGGGCATGACAGATAATCTTCTTTTGGAAATACCAGGTAGGCCAATCACCAACAGTTGGATTAACATTTTGCTTCAGAAATTCCTTAAACTCTGGGAGTACCTCAAAGATGTAGTTGTGTGTGTCTTCATAGTGTCTCATGCTGTGCAGACTTTGCTCAATTTCATCTATTAAAAATGAGGACTGTAATGTCTGGCACTCTTGGTACTCTTCTCGTGAGTAGACTCTGTCAACAAGAAGTACAACATAGGAAAAATATTTAATATCTAGGGAGAAACTTTGAAATCATAATTAAATAAATGTACATGTTCAGGTACATTTTACATGTACATTACTATTTTTACTGAAACCAATTGACACTGATTGGCTCAAGTATATAACCAAAGTTGAAATGCTATTGTCTTGTACTTGACACTAATCAGCTCATGTAACCATATAATTTGGAATGCTTTGTTTCCATTCTGCAATGTGATTGTTTCTTGTTGTCTAAGTGGCCCTGGTTACAGTAGTCACACAGTAATACACTTATCAATTGAAATCCCAACTACCCCCCCTTCCATGGGAATCGGTGTGGATTTGAATTGATCCCCACACCCTCCTACAAACATTGAAAGTACATGTACATGAAGCAAATCAAGTAAAATTCCCAACCCCTTGGGGCCAGAAAAACTGGTCAATTACCATCAAATGCCCCACATATCCCCACATAGTCGGGGGAGAGGGGAGTGTAGGTGTAGTGTATAATTAACCCTAGTTCATAATGTACATGTAGTTAGCAATCTGCAATATAATCTAAAAGTTCATTCATTTCTGCCTTGCCTTAATTCCTTCAGTGATTCCTGAAGAACACATGGGTCAATCTGTTTAAAAGGTTGTGGCAAGCCTTCAAGGAAGGAGTGGGAGCAGTAGCCTGGCCAAAATTCTTTCACCTCTTTGATGACTGCAGCATTGCTTATACCCCCTCTGCAGGTTTTGGGTTGCAGGTTTCCAGGTACATTTACTACCACGTTCCTGTGGACAGTGTGTGGAGTTGTTGGAATTGGTACTGCCTCCAGTGGTTGGATATCCATCAAGAGAGTTGCCATGTGCACAACATTGGAAAGCACCCTCCCTTGAGGTGTCTTGATGGCATTTATGTTGTGGAAGTCATCATTTATGAGTATGTTGAATGATTTCTTTACAAAAGCCCAAAAAATGTTATGAATTAGTATGTGTTAATGTATTTTCATTGTTTTTTTGTTGCAAAAAGTTGTAACATGAAATTATCATTGCATATCAACAAAGGTACTGTTTAGTCATTTGGACTTTGTATTTTTTATACCATTGGGTAACCTAAAAAGGAAACAATACTAATGCAAACAAATTAAAGAATAGACTGGATGTTAATTTATAAGTGGGCATGTGTAAGTCATTATTTTATAATTAATCAGGGACATAGCCAGTCAGGGAGCTCCTTTCCCAGAGACAGCTGCCAGAAGACAAATGGAATAAATAAAAGGAGAGATTGAAAAAGAAAGAGGGAGTGTGTTTCTTACTCACATAATGCAGGAAAATTAAAAGACCTTAGATTTTCAAAATTGCTCATGGCTTGTGATTCTCCAAACAAACATTATTACAACTCGTCATATTTATATTTTTATGCTTATTTAGTTATTTTACACATACCTTTTCAAGAGTATGGCTGAATTTTTCCATTATTCTATTACTGTGAGTTGATGCAATCTCATGCTTTTTTGTTGTCTTTGTCTTTGGGTGTCTGGAGAACCCAATAACTGTTCCCAGTGACATGCCACTTGAGGTAAGTCCGTGAAGCTCTAGGAAAATGTAACTTTCATCGAGAAATTCCCCATGCCTCTGATTTATTTACATAATAATAAGAAAAGTGTTACAAATATTCATGTAAAAATACTTTGTTCTTGCAACCATCTATAATTGCCACAAATTGTATCAATTGTTGTTTTGGAGTAAAAAGATGAGGAAGATTGTTAACAGGAGAAAAGAAAAACCTTTGTTCTCTTACATGTACATGTATGTAATCTCAAATTGCGTACCTTTCCTACCATTCCAGTCGTATTCCACAATCTTCGTGGATATGATTCTCACCTACTGATGCAATCCATCTCTAAGACAGAGGACGAGAACTCCTGCATTCCAAACAATATGGAGAAATATATTTCATTCTCACTTGGCAACCTACGGTTCATCGATAGCGCACAATTCCTACTATCCTCTCTTGACAAATTGGTTTGTAGTACTATAGATGCAGCTGCAGACAAATGTAAACGATGTAATAAGACCGAGCTGGTTGTCATTAATGAGGCTTGGGAGCTAGTTGGGACTTGCCTAAAGTGTGGAGAAGTGAGCATAAAGCAACTAGACCCGTCTCGCCTCCCGATAACCGTTACACATACACTCCTGAATGCACATTTTCTTGGGCGCAAGGGCGTCTACCCATATGAGTATATGGACTCTTGGGATAGATTCTCAGAGACTTCTCTTCCAGCAAAAGATGCATTCTATAGTAAACTAACCCTAGAGGGCATATCTTACGAAGACTACGAACACGCACTAAAAGTTAAAGAAGACCGGCGTGGGCAAATTTTTTTTTTGGGCCCCAGTTCAGATCTATGAGCAACTTTACCATGAGGCCTTGCGCGCCCAATCCAAGATGGCGGACAAAGATGGCGGACTTGGGGAAAGGAAATTGTTCTCGGGGTGGTGCTAGTAAAATTTTGACAACTGCGTTGACGTAATTCAAGAGACCACGTGATGTTGCCATAATAAAGGGAGGAGTGGGTCAGTAACAAATAATACGCAGTGGGTGGCTGGCGCAGTTTCATTTTCACGGAAGATTACGAATTCGGCACCGGCTTTTGTGCGGGATCGTGGGATTTTCAGTATTCTTTAATACTATTAAACCTGGATTTTTCTAACCGCTGGAGCCGAATAAGGGTTTGAAAAATCTCGACAACTCTTGTTTCCTGAACGGTGATCATGAAAGTAAGTGCAATTCAGTACTTGCTCGTAAGCGTTTATACCTTTGAGACATTTTTCCGTAGTTTCCGGACATATATTCGAAATTTAGCTGCAAGTTGATGAAAGGTGAGAATTTTAAGTTTCCTTATTAAAAATTGTAAGACCTTGTAATCTTTAATTACTTATGATTCTTTTCCCGATTGTGCAAAGCGATTATTCTCTTCAGAGGGATCAATAGGATCTTCTCAAATATGAAAGGTAATAAATACCCTAATTAAGTGCTAAAACAAAGTGAATGTTAAAAAACGAATTTCCCTACGTAAGGAAAAAAGGAACACAGTATATTTGATAAACCTTTTGTCGTAATTTCATAAGAAAATATTTTTAATTTGTATATTAAATATAATTAATATAATTTAAAAAAAGTATACTTTATGCAGAGTTATATAAAAAAAACAAATTCATATATATGTACTATGTATACATTGTTACATTTGTACCTGGTAGAGAAAGAGTAACCTGGGTATTTTGATTGTAATTTTGGGTGACTTTAACAATTGCACTTAATCATAACCCTACCCTATCCCTTCCTAGGTATGCTGATTTGTTTCAGTTAACCCCTTTCCTTAGTTGAAGTCTCATATTGCTTTACTGAGTAACAATATAATTACAATAAATATAATAAAATGTACTTACTTTAATTATTAACCTTGAACCCATTATTTTGTGCCAGCCAACAAGAGGATGTAGTCATGACCTCATGACTTCCTTCATAAATAAGCTACCCCTTGGAGCTTTTGAACTTTTCTAGTTGTGATATTGGAATTTGAAGTACATGTAAAAGGTAAATTAGGTGGATTAAAGAAATAAAAAACCCTAGCTGTGATACTGTAATATAAATTGTAATTGTCAGAAAACATATTAACTATTAAAACACAGTATTTTTCGAGTGTTAGTAGTAGGCCAGTCATGCATGTATGTTGCCCATTTATATATAATATTATAATATACTGAGCACACACTTACATGCATTTTAAATTTAAAAGTTGTGTTAAATAATAATGATCAATTATATACTCTGATAACACTATTATTTATTAAAGCTTAATTGACTAATTAATCAGAAGGTTGTGCACTAGCTGTTTATTGTAGAAAAAACCTTTAAACACAGCCAAAAATTATTGTAAATGTGAGTGTTTCATAAGCGAATAAAAATGCATGTACAAGCATAATTCTGAGCTAGCTTTTATATAACAATTAGTGTGCTAGTATATATATAATTTTATGTAAATGGCAATAATTACAAATAATTGGTATAGCCTTAATTCATACTGCTTCTAAACACTTGAAAAATACTGTGTTAGGTTTTCTGATAAAACAATTGTGACAAAATTGGAACCCAAGAATTACAGGGTTCTTTTTATTCCTTTAGGCTGTATTCATAATATGTATACCTTACAGGGGGAGGGGGACAGGTGATTTTTAAGGCGATCCCAATTTGTTTTAACAGGCTTTAGAAGGGGGAATCTTAAAATTTATTTATGAAAGGTTGGGTGGATTAATGTTAATTTTTTTAATGTTTGTCAAACAAAGACCTACGTATATACAATTAAAATGGTAGGTGCACAGAATGGCTAATTCATGCACTAAATAGAGCTTAATATTAAGCTTAAGAAATGCAGGAGAATGCACAAGTTTGCAATAATCTAAAATCTAAAAACCTTCCCGGTCCCCCCCCCCCCCCCCCCCCCAGAACACTTTTTCTTAAGGTTGCATGCAGCTAGGAATGCCTGATGTAAGGAATTAATGATAATGTTTTATATCAATTAAAGGACAATATATTCTTGTGTAGTTTTGGAATACCATGCAGCAACAAATACTTTTTACAGACACCAAAGTAGTGGTAGTTAATAACAGTTGATTTTATGGTTTATTCTTAGCTTTTCTACATATTGTAGTATTAAACAGAGTTTCACGACCCAAAATGACAGTTCTGTAAAATGATGCTTGTTAAATAATGCTAGTTTGCATATGGAAATGGCCTGGGGGCAGCGGTGTATTAAATTTTTGAAAGGATGGAGGGGGGTTGCTAAAATTATTTAAATAAGCAGTTTATTCTGGGGGGAGTAATACAAATATGACGTAATCTGAATAAATAACCTGCCCCCCTGTGGTATAGTCATAATCAATGCAGTCTTTAATTTACTTCCAATATCACAACTGAAAAGTTCAAAAGCTCCATGGGATAGCTAATATTTATAAAGGAAGGCATGAAATCATGTACATTCTCTTGTTGGTCAGGCACAAATAATGGGTTCAAGCCTGCATGTTTGGATAATAAAGAAGTATATTTTGTTGTATTTATTACAAATATTGTTACTGTAAAGAAATACTAGACTTCAACTCTAAGGAAAGGGGTGGAAATGAAACAAATCAGTATAACCAGGTTATATGTTTATAAAGACTACCCTTTCCTTGCATAACCCTACTTTCCCTCCCCCACCCAGTCATAAAGAATACCAAAACCATACACAAAATATATTCATAATTCTGTAAAATTCACAAGTACCCCACCTCCAATATTTTGATTGAAAATGACCACCCAAAAAAATAAAGATTGTTGGATAACCCATAATTTCCCTGAAGACACACTTCAGGGGCAGATTCCGACTTCGGAAGAATGGTAGAATCCCCAAAAGAAACAAAGTATATTTTATTAAAAAAATTGTCGTGATATCATAATAAAATATATTATTTTTAATTTGTAAATTATATTACAATAAAAAGTCCTTTGTTTTGCACTCGCAGAACCCCCCCCCCCCCCCCAATTAGTTTCGCCCATCCGTATTTACTTTGCCAATACATTGTGCAGAGTTATAAAACAACATTCATATATATGTATGTATTTGTTACATTTGTACCAGGTCAGAGAAAGGTACTACTAATTTATAATTTAAATTCCCTTTATAAATTGAGCTACTTAATTGCGGTCCCGAAAACATTTTTTAGCGCACGAAAACGTCTCGCCAAGTTCGCGTAAATCATAAAGTCGTGAAACGCGAACACGAAAGAGTAATGCGCTTTTGATCGTTGTGCCTTGCATAAGGAAATTTGTTTATTTTACATTAGCACTTTATAGGGGTATTGATTACCTTTCATATTTGAGAAGATCCCCTTGTCATCTCTCTGTATATACCGAGATATAAATAATCGCTTCGCACAACCAACAAAATTATAAAAACATAGCCTAATGTTTTTGTATCGGGAAAAGTAGTTAAAGTTTACAAGGTCTTATAATTTTTAATTAGGAAACTTAAAATTCTCAACTTTTCGATTGATGACATGTCCGGAAACTACGCAAAAATGTCTGAACAAGTACTGAATTGCACTGTTCAGGAAACAAGAGTTGTCGAGATTTTTCAAACCCTTATTCGGCTCCAGCGGTTAGAAAAATCCAGGTTTAATAGTATTAAAGAATACTGAAAATCCCACGATCCGCGCAAAAGCCGCTGCCGAATTCGTAATCTTCCGCGAAAATGAAACATGAACTACAAAGTTGCCGCCAGCCACCCACTGCGTATTATTTCTTACTGACCCACTCCTCCCTTTATTATGGCAACATCACGTGGTCTCTTGAATTACGTCAACGCAGTTGTCAAAATTTTACTAGCACCACCCCGAGAACAATTTCCTTTCCCCAAGTCCGCCATCTTTGTCCGCCATCTTGGATTGGGCGCGCAAGGCCTCATGGTAAAGTTGCTCATAGATCTGAACTGGGGCCCAAAAAAAAAATTTGCCCGGCGTGGAGCTCGAGCTACTAACCGACTACGATATGCATCTGTTCATTGAGAAGGGTTTACGTGGTGGCATATCTATGGTGTCTCAACGTTATGCCAAAGCAAACAATCCAAACGTACCCGATTTCAATCCAGATAAGCCAAATAGCCATATAGTGTATCTTGACGCTAACAATCTCTATGGCTGGGCTATGAATCAATATCTACCAACAGGAGGGTTTGAGTGGGATATACCAACAGAAGAGCAGATCGTCGATCTTGCTGACGATTCAGACGTAGGATACATCCTCGAAGTTGACCTCGAATATCCTCGAGAACTTCACGATGCACACAACAGCTATCCGCTAGCTCCCGAGAGAATGCAAGTGAATCGTTATTGGTTATCAGAGTATCAAAACGATCTATTTGAGAAACTATACGAAGGCAATGGATCTTTGAAAGTGGAAAAGCTTATACCTAACCTATACAACAAAGAACGATATGTGCTCCACTACCGCAATCTACAATTGTATCTATCTCTTGGCATGCGTTTGAAAAAGATCCACAGAGCACTACGATTCGACCAATCACCATGGATGGAGCCATACATACGAATGAATACAGAACTACGAAAACAAGCGAAGAGCACTTTCGAGCAAGACCTCTACAAGTTGATGAACAACTCCGTTTTCGGTAAGACAATGGAAAATCTACGCAAGCGTGTAGATATCAAACTAGTGCGCGCCTCAGAAGGAATCAGACTACAGCGTCTCTTGAATAAACCTAGCTATGCTCGCTCCACAATCTTTGACAATGATCTAGCCGCTGTACATAACTACAAAAGCAAGCCACTACTGAACCGCCCGGTATATGTTGGAATGTCAATTCTAGATCTCTCAAAACATTTGATGTATGACTTCTACTACAACGAGCTCATGGAGCAGTATGGGCAACGCTGTAATCTACTTTACACCGATACCGACAGCCTACTACTACACATTGAAACTGAAGACGTCTATGCAGACATGGCCACCCACAAACATCTATATGATACTAGCAACTACAGCAAAGACCATCCGCTGTATAGTATCGACAACAAGAAAGTACTTGGTAAAATGAAAGACGAATGTGGAGGTATTCCCATTGTCGAATATGTCGGACTACGATCGAAGCTATACTCGATCTTGAAAGTAGGTGGTGGCGAGATTCGGAAAGCCAAAGGTACCAAGAAGGCAGTTGTGAAACATCGTATTCGTCATGAGCAATACAAAGAGTGCTTACGAGATAAGAAGGTATTCCGCCATGGAATGCATATGCTTCGAAGTGAAGGTCACAGGATGTATGGTATTCATATGAATAAAATATCTCTCTCGCCATTCGACTCTAAGCGTTGGATTTCAGCAAACGGAATAGATACGTTAGCCTATGGACACAAAAACTTAGACATGGATGATCTCATCGATGAGTTGCTTGGGTACGAAGACACGATTGTAGATGATGATTTCATCGAGGAATTGCTTGGATACGAAGACACAATTGTAGATGATGATTTCATCGAGGAATTGCTTCTATCTTAAAATACCCTTTGGTGGCAGTTCAGTATTTGGTGGAACGACTTGTAGCTCTTCGCGCACGAATCGTCGCTTTGGTGCATCTTCCCTTTCTTGCAAAGTAAGGTAGTACAGAACTGGTTGGTTCGAAGATATCACACTACGCGAAATAACATATGTCTGTAAACTCCACACAGGATCAGTCGCTCGTTTGGCTCCACCTTCCAATTCTCCAGGCGCATAGAGATATCGAACTAGAACATCAAACGGCAACCGCTTTTCTTTCAATCCAACAGTACGCGAATACGTAGGAGTTTTGATGTTGACTTGCTGTACCACTACGGAATTCGAAGGCTCTTTACCATTAAGTCGAGTAACTTCATTATTCATGGCTTTGACGACATCTGGAAGTCGCAATACCCATTCTCTACTGCGCGCATCTGATCCTTCCGAAGTAAGTACCATCTCTTGTGCATATTGATATCCAAACAATCTCTCAGCTAGAGTTCTATTTGCTCGCTCGACAAAGCTTTGCGCTCTATGATTACCAGCCTCACCTCGTTGGACTTTCGTGCCATGTAGTTCTAGTGACATACGACCCATGAATTCTCTACCAGGATCTACTTGCAACGTTTTTGGCCATTCTAGTGGACTGCGATCGTATATTCGTTCAAATGCCACAGACACTTCGCCACTATCTTTCGATGCTAAAGGTTCAGCCTCTTTATATCTAGAAGCCACATCGATTACCACCAAAGCATACTTATATAGTTTCCTTCTACGTCCAGGTCGATCATGAGGTAAAAATATCAAATCAGCTTGATGGACCTCATTTGGTTTCGATACAGTCCAATGGGGTCGTGGTATATATCGTGGCGGTGGTAAATAAATCTGCCATATAGCTTGTTTCTCTAACCAACTCCTAGCTGCGTCTTCCGATACCTTTGCTGCCGCCGATAGCTTACCAATTGCAGAGTAGTCTTTCCAGTATCCTTCAGGTCCATAGAAGATAGCGTCCATTATATATAGCACAACAACGAGATTTTAATATGAACCCAGTAATTGCCAGTAATTGCCAGTAATCTTACCAGTAATTGCCAGTAATCTTACCAGTAATTGCCAGTAATCTTACCAGTAACTTCCTAGTAATTGCCAGTAATTGCCAGTAATCTTACCAGCCAGTAATCTTACCAGTAACTTCCTAGTAATTGCCAGTAATCTCACCGAACGTAAAAAATCTCACCTAGCGTAAAAAAGTTCGTTTTTTAAAAGCATAGTCATATCAAACGACTAACAGCATATCCAGCGGCTAGCATTCCACCTCCGACATAGACCAACTCACCCGTCCTCTGCGAACTTGATGGTTGATAGTAGTCTGATAAACGAGGTTCTCTCATTTCTTTGAGATGTTGTAGTTGCTTGCGTAGTTTGTCGGATCGTATGAAAGCACGGTTAGTGTCGTTTTGAGAATCGTGCGCACTACGTTCCAGACCTTCCTGTTCTTGCGCATGGTCGTATAGTCTTTGACGTTGTTTATTGTAAGCAATCGTGGCAGCCGTTTTTTTCCTCTAGTGCCCTGTCGTGTCTTTCTCGTTCTATAGCAGCCCTATCGTCTTTTCCAGAAAACATCCTAGCGAGTACGCCACCACCGGTGAATGCCGTCGCATTTAAAACAGCTCCGAAAATTGCCATTCCAATTCCCGCCAATGTTACCATGAGCACTCACAAATCAATTGGTATATACCCTTGATCCTCGAGATATTTCTTTGCGGCTAGGCTACCCGCCAATACCGCTATCCACTTCACGTTATTCAAGATAGAAACGGAAGGATCGTTGAGCATAGGTTCTTTTGCCACTTTTTTTGCAACCCACCCAATACCTGTAGCGAGTCCAGTAATTATTGCGGCGTCGGTGATCGTTTTCATTAATTTCTTCTCTACCATTGTTATACTACTTATGACTCTAGTCTTTAAATGCTACTCCATATCTAGCAATGTCGCCTTCCTAGTCTCTACTGGACTTGCGGGTTGTATCGTACTTGCGTCACTCCTGTATCTTTTATATTGATAGTACGCGCTCACCAATGCAACACCTACGCCAATGGCCGCTAGAGTAGTATTAGTAGACACATCTAGTAGTGATCTAGTAACTCCCTCTACGTTGGTTTCTTTGCATGATTCACTTTCACGTTCCAACTCCCGCTTTAGAGCCTCTTTGCCAAGTTTATTGCTTACCGCAAATGCTTTTCCAGCTGCCACGCGCTTTGGATTCTTTTCTTTGTTCTCAGGTGCAGTCTTCGGAGGATCTGCAGTTATACGATCCGTCTGTTCCTCCATCTTGCTTTGATATAGTAGATATATGCGAAGGTTCAATAGGTGTGGTAGCAGAGCTACTAGGAATGACTATGTGACCAGATACATGGAACAAGACGCTAGCTAACGCTACGAAGCGACCTGCTTTAAGTGATAACAGACCAGTCGCAGCACTGATCTCATTGCGGATTAGGCGGTCTTCTTGTAGGTCTAGCATCAGTGCTTCTTGAGAATCTATGGGTATTAGGTATGCAACTAATCTGGTAGCTAGACGCATCATACCATCGACTAGACTTCCCGTTATTTGCTGAGCTAGAACGGCCTGATATCTTCTATATAACCTCTCTACTTCTTTTTCAGATAGTCTAGAAACGTCTCCTAGAGATAAGTTCTTTCCTAGGTATTCTTTCGTTGTACCAGTTGCAGCCAAAATGGAAAGTGCTTCCCGGTTGTCCGTTGCATCGTCATCTATTTTTGGTGGTGGACCTGTTACATCCTCACCTAGTAGCTCAAGTATTTCTTTATCGTCCATCATGATACATTATAGGTGCGGGTAGCTCTAATATGACTGTGAAAGGATGTCGTAAACAAAAACATATGCGAGCAAACTTGTCGGACCGAAGTACTGCTCGTAACTCATTACATTCTTGCGATCCTCCGTAGTCTTCAAATATCCTCTTACCATCTATAATCGATGCGGTATGAATGGCAACTACGATAGCCACGTTCTCGCGGAAAGATTTGCATATACTCGTTAATTGTTGGGATAACACCCAAATAGATAGTCCTATATGTCGAGCAGAGAATGCCATATCTACTAACTTGTCAGTTCTTCTTTTTACATCTTTTGAGGCGGCACAATCATCTAGAATCAATAGCGTATTGGTTCCAGACCAAAAGGTTGCACAAACCTCTAGTGCTGTATTGATAGCATCCTGTGGTGGCGACATAACATAGAAGTGTGGATCTTGATTGGCAAATCCACGATAGGTTTTGTTGTGCGCATGCGTAGGACATATTAATACGACGTAGTCGAACTTACCGCGAAATGGTCCACGAAGTTGCCCTACGAGAAATGCAGTCTTTCCGCAGTTTGTTGGACCTACTATGAGTGCGTTGAATGGTATGTGTTCTACAAAGGAATCGATTAGTATGTTATACTCTGCAGTTCTCTGTTCAATATCGTGAGTTGAGCATCAGCAAGAACGTAGATGTGCATGATTACGTTTCCACTACCTTTTGCGGATCTATGTATACGAAGATCGATGTCTTTTCCACCACCTGTTTGTGCCATACCATCACCATGAACAGTGGAATCCTTTGCCGTGCGGCAATCAACTAGGATAGCAAATCTATTGTTATGAAATTTGGTAGGAGTCATAGAAGTAGTGGATGTGGCAAACCAACCTTTTGCGGCCTCCCAGAAATCTGGTGGTAGCATACCTCCTGGAAAGAATCTATTTGGAACTCCATTGACATCTACCTCTATCTTAGAAATACCAGGATTTGAGATAAGCCGCACCCGAGTTTTGGAAAAAACGTTTTTAAAGGAAAACCCAGATTAGAAATGTGCATCACCCTCCTTGCCCCGTCGAACTTTCAACGAGGTTACTCCGTAGTTTTACCCACAATTTTAAATCGGAAAGTGTTTAAACTTCATGTCTACTTGCCTACACATATACAATAGAACTTTCCATAGCATTTGCTTGACGGTACTTTTTCGTCCAAGGTCTTTCACATCAACAAAAACATGTTCGCATGCAATCGTGTTCATCAAAGCTTAGTAACCACACATTTTATTGGAAGAGAGAAAACTGGACACTAGAATGTTGAACAGAAATCAAAACATGGATCGCAGTGAGAAGTTTCGGCCTTTTCATCTGCTGTACGTGGTTTAATGTTACATCTACAAGGACATCTGGAAGTCATCTATCGGGGAGAAACTGATTTCTCATAGAGAGATGGAAAATCAGATCGACAAATTTACTGTTAAAGTACTAAACAGCGGAAAAACAGTTGGTGATCGTCTACCACTGAGTACTCCGGAATAGCGTGGTATTTTCTCGTTCGCAGAGGAACTATAACTGTTGAAGTTACTGGGAAATGCCGACACTGTAAAAAGCTTTGCGGTGGAATGGAGATTCCGTGTCTGGTGACATTAACTTGTTTGAGAAAAGCGACTGATCTTTTAGCGAAGAAGATTTAACGGAAGGATCCGGAACAAGTAAGAAACAAGAAACATACAGCACAAACGGCTCTTTTAGGAGCCACCAAGCTTGCGAAAGTGATGATTAGTGCTTCCTTTCTTCTTGTTTTGTGTCGTTTTAAATCAGTCTGCCTTTTTTTTTTAAACGTTAATTTATGGAAATGTATTTAACTTTTATAGATGTTCTCGCAAATAAGCCGCACCCCCGATTTTCAACGAAGATTTTGGGTAAAAAGGTGCGGCTTATCTGCCGCTGTTTACGGTAATAACGAACTAGAAGCCTAGCCCTGGCTAGTAATTAGCAAATTACTCATCGGTGGCAGGAAGTAGTGCAACAGCACATTCGGAACATTGAAAAATAAACTAGGGCCCAACTGGGCCCAAGTAATAATATGAGATACTGTAAACATTTATAAATACATGTAAGCCATATATCAAGTGAAAACTTTATTATTAAACAATTAATCCATTAAAACATATAATACAATTAAAAATTACATTTATTTACTAAAGTAGTCTAATCACAGTCAAATATTTACACACCTGTCATGAGACACCAAACAAATATGGCTGTTACAGGACATAACTCCCGGTTTAATGGATTGGACCATAATGACAGTGTAACCCCTAAAATGGAGATATGAGATATAAATTTACATTATTGTATAAATACAGCAGGGGTTTAATTAATATTGGAAGGATAGAAGGTATTTTCCTACAGAAGAAATGGCAGGCAGTATGTGATGAAGTTGCCACCAGAGCTCTGGGGGTTGTCATGCATGCATCTTCTACTAAAACCCCTGATACAGTGTCACTACCTACAACTACATCGTAGGTACAGCCAGATACATGTAGCTAAATATTTTAATAAATTATATAACTTGCAATATGGAAAATCATGTGCACCTGAATATCAAAAAGTCTTCAGGATATACCAATACTCACCCCTTGCTTTCCTGTCAGCTTTTGACCAAGGGATTTTTACCTCAATGCGCTGTGGTAACATACCAGAGGCTTGAGCTGCAGTATGTAAAAAAATGCATTGCTCAAGACTAAGAATTGATTTTGTTCCCCCATAGAGACAGGGGTGACATAGGTTGGTCACTTTCAGAAATGTAAGTAGAAGCCAGCAACTAGCAGTTTTCCACTGCCTGCTTGCCAACAAATAGTCACCTGTTGGCACTTTTTAAAAAGAAGATTCTTATACATTTGCTGCAAGTTCCACTGCCTGTTTCTATCACATCCACAGGCTGATACAAATCTGACTTTACTGAGGCATTCCTAAACCAAAAAAGGTCATCACAGGGAAAAAGAATTTACTAATAGACTTGCATTCTCTGTTTTGCAAAAGCAACTGTATGCAATAAGTTTGGTCACTAATACAAAATCTGAACTGTACTTTGATGTTTTTTTTTACTGATTTATTGTAAATATTGCAATCACCCTTGTTTGTTGTTCCATTTGTATGTTTCAACCACTAAACCACACTAGAATGTAATCACTGTACCTGCATAGTTTGTTGGAAACTTCAAATGTTTTATTTTCAGTCTGAGAGGTTCTTCCCCTCTCAGGAATGTTTTCTTTTGCAGAAACGCGCTGTCCGGGCCCTGACCAATTCTGAATTTCGGGCGCATACTGCTCCTTTATTCGCCCGTTTGAATATACTTGACATCTTTAAACTTAACTCATTACAAACCGGTAAATTTATGTTCTCGTACCACCATCAACTGTTGCCTCAGTCTTTTCACCATTTATTTACAACAAATGATCAAGTGCACCACTATAACACCAGATTGGCATCTAATTATCGACCTCATGCATGTCGTACCAATATTAAGCAATTTACTATTTTATACCAAGGCCCAAAAGTGTGGAACTCGCTGCCATCTTCTGTCACAAATTCCACTACTCTAACTTGCTTCAAAAAAGGACTGTTCAATTTTCTACAAAGATAGTTTTTTATTTTTTTTTATTTTTTTTCTTCTATTGTTACATACTGAATCGGTCATGACGCGCATACGCTGTCCTTTTTTTTATTGTTTTTTATACTATCTCGAGGAGGCCTCCTCGCTACAAGCCTGATGGTTTCCTGAGGCCTCCTCGCCACTATATCAATTGTATCATGTATTCGTGAACCTCAATTCTTTATATATATATATCTTTATATATATCTTTATGTATATATCTTTACGTTAATGTATGTATTCTATGTGTGGCAAAGCGCAAATAAATAAATAATAAATAAATAAAGGAAAACAGGGTTACAGTCCACAGCCATAGACCACGCATGCCCTAACAAAAATAACTTAAAATGACAATTATGATAGACCTTTTCTGAGCTAAACATGTGATCCAGCAATTTGCTGAAAATGCAGATTGAGGTGACCAGACCCACCGTGCCTGAGTGACATTGCAGTCCTGGTAACCCTACCTGCTCTAGAGCGAGATTACACATGTGATCAGGGCCAATGATTTGACCGAAAGCTTATAATTATCTAAGCTTAAACATTAACCAGAGTTACAAAGTTAAATGTTATATTATATACATGTAAATATTATTGACCAAAATAAACCTTGTGCTACCTCAATTGCAGTGTGAAAGGGGGTGCCTTTTTTGGTTCATAAGGCACCTTTCCATGTCTGATGTCCTTTGATGAGGGCCGGACTGACCTCTTTATCAGCTGTTTGATGGTTTGTTTCACAGCTAAAAAGAAGATAGTATATATTAAATATTTGAATCTTATTATTTTCATCCAACTCATACCAAATATACCTGAATTGTTGACTAAAATTTAAAATTCCCTTACATGTTATGTACACAAGTTTGATTATCGATCCTGAGTGACTTTTGCTGAAGTTGGTAAAATCAAGACAGAAAAAAGAAAAAAGGCTTAACTACAGAATACCACATAACTTACAAGCTAATAGTTATTCATATTTAATTCCTAAACAATCTTTATACTTTTAAACAGAGTTTTTCTACTTTTTTCGATTCATTCCTGATCTTTTTACAGCACGTTGAAGTTGTCTAAAACCTAGTGTGAGGTCACTCGCAAAATTTCAGTACTGCGTTTGAGGATTCTGGTACTAGCAATGTGTGACGTCAACCCAGGAACTTGTGATAGGTTTGGTGTATACTCGGTAGGAAATGCCCAAAAAAAAAGATGCAAAATAGGTGTGTTTTTGGTGGCTGTAGCAATGGCCCAGGCCTAAACCCTATTGTGCCTGGGATTTTGTGGAGGGGGGGGGGGATCATTCCCAGGTGGAAATCTTATTAAGATCTTATAATTTTGTGGCATGTACCTACTGCCTAGCCTGTTCAAAACTCTGTGGTGGTGGATTAAAAAAAATATAATTTCAAATTGTTACCCCCACTGAAAAAAAGAAAACCAAAAAATTACCCCCCAAGAACTAACACGTTTTCAAATCGTACCCCCCACCCCTCGTACTTGTAGCAGGAGCAGCACATGCAATTCCACACTTAGCTTTGTATACTGCCTTGTTGACTCCCCACATTTTCGCAAGGAATATGCAAGGAATATTCTCCTTAGCCCATGAAATACTAGCAATTTTCTTAAAAATTTGCTCCAATTCAGTCATGGAGCAAAAACTACCAATATTTTCTCCAATATTTTCTCCAAAGTTGTCTCAAAATGCAGGAAATGCCACTTCAGAGACCTCTGATTTTCAAAATTTTGCAGGGGAGCATGCTCCCAGACCCCCAGAGGAGCTGGCATCTATGTTGCTTGTGGCACCTCCTATGCACCCGAGATCCCCAAGTTTGAAACTGTTCTGCCGCCTGTGCATACCTACTTTTAAGCCAATATTAAAGCATGGGCTTCTAAGTTGTTTTCATTATTAGTCTTTTTTCTTTAATTTGAACCTCAAAATCCAGTAAATGCCATTGAAGAGAACTAGGTTTTAAAAACTTTCCAGGGAGCATGCCCCTGCAGGGGCCCTAGATTAGTGCTGATCCTCTGCTGTACCACACTTGGGCTTACAATGCAAAAACGCCTCACTTACGGCCCATGGGAACACTCAGCAGTGGCCCAGATAATATGTTGTGTTTCTATAGAGTTTAATATATAAACACGAGTGGGAGTTTAATGCCGTATGGTATATGTTATACAAAATACAAAAATTAAAGTATTAAGCAATATTTACCAGGTGCAGTCATAGGGTTTCCACTTGCCAAAACCTTTTGAGTCCCATCAGCATTTTCCTGAATTCTTTCGCTGTATGGGCCAGTGTGTCCAAACGCACAGAACCAGTATCTAAATGCTTCTTCTTATGTGCAGATTTTCGGCCGAAGTGTTCACTTTCTGTTAAAAGCACCAAATTTTCAGGTAATATAGTTCTGACCATACTTATTAATATCAGATATGGAGCCATCTCGAAATTTCCTGTTTAACGGGATTTTTAGGGGTTTTCCAAAATGGCCGCCATCTTGACCGGAAGTGAAAATGAACATAACCAGAAATGCATAAAATACAACGAATTCAGATCAAAAACATAATATCCACGCCATGTTTATCAAATCTGTACAGGAACGCAGAGTATGCTAAAAGAGATGACGTTCCTGAAAGTGAGCAGCCCCATCGTCTAGAAGGCATTGCGCTGGTGGAACGTGTTTCGTTTATTGAAGAGTCGCGTGGTAGCGGGGATGACCTGCCTATATTTAAACTCGCAGACTTAGCAAGAATGTATAAAAACCGCTAGGAGCAGCTCGGAGTGGAAAGCACCACAAGAGTCAACGCTATACGCCTTAAGGAACGCCTTATTTTTCAAGTACCTGAGCTCGAATCGTATAGCGAAGGACACGGTGCCTATTTGGCTTTTCGAGAGAACATTGGACAAGCGCTGCATAAACTTCATAAGGAAGACTATGACGACGAGGCTATACACCTTGCAAAGGCAGCAGGAATCGTTCGAAAAGACATACCTGCAAATAAGTATACCTTTAATGGATCCTTTGAACAAAGTCAACTGAGCTCTGTCGCTCCATCCTTGTTATCGTTTGTTAACATGACCCTTTATGGTCCAAGCATTGACACACAAGCGGATGACATTTCAAAAGGGCAGGCAGCTCTCACTATTGCACAGCTAGTTCAATACAACACTTACATCCGTCGTCGTGAAGCAGAAGTGAAGCGGGAACGGCGAAATACATCGCGGGAATCCCCTCTTCCTATCTATACAGGAATCGCCGTACATGCTAAAACTCGCAGCCGTGATCTGGTAGAGACCTTGCACAAATTGGGGATCTCGATTTCTTACGACAGAGTTTTGCGCATCTCAACAGATCTTGGAAATGAAGTGTGTCGCAGGTACAAGGAGGAGGGTGCGGTATGCCCGTCAAATCTATGTCTGGAGCTTTTCACTACCGCTGCAGTAGACAACATCGATCATAATCCCAGCTCCACAACAGCAAAGGATTCATTCCATGGCACTGGGATTTCCTTGTTTCAGCATCGGGTCGGGAACGAGCACCCATCACCATTTCTACCAGCAATACCGGCAAATCGGTACAGGAACTACCAGCGTCATACGCAGAAGTAATACCAGTGCAAGCTCCTGCGAGTAAGGCCCAACTTCCCCCCACTGCATCGGAGATGAAATCGAATGAAAGCTCGTTTGACCGAGGTCTGAAGGATGAATCCACGTGGCTAGAGGCGGTTAACACTATCCTGGTCAATGAGGAAGTGGTGGAAGATAAGACGCAAGTCTCTTGGGGGGCATTTCATTCGCACCAACCATACTGTGCAACCCCTTCTTCGGTCGCCATTTCTGCGCTTTTACCGCTGTTCCCTGATCAGGCTAAGTCAGTTGCAATGATAAGACATGCCATGGACGTAATCAAGATCTCTGTCGATCACTTAAACCCTGGGCAAGTTCCAGTCATCGCCCTCGACCAGCCCCTGTATAGAGTAGGCAAAGAAATACAATGGACTTGGCCTGACCATTATGGCTAAGATAAGTTTGTTGTATTCTTCGGTGGCCTCCATATCGAATCGGGGTTTCTAAAGGTGATAGGAGAGTGGCTTGAAGGTAGCGGATGGACTGTTGCACTTGCAGACGCCAATGTTGCCACAGCAGGAACTGCAGAGTCATTTCTAAAGGTAACCAGCGTGACGCGCACTCGAAGGGCCCATCAAGTGACGGCGTGCAGTCTATATGTTCTCCTAAAGAGAGCATATCAGAGGTAATAATATCAAGAATTCTTAGTAATAATCACAACAATTATACATCTAGAAAACACCATTACAATAATGTTCTTTTATATTTCTTATTATGAAGCCAATACCGTATTAAGTCGAAAGAATGGCAGCTTAAACTTGTACACTGTACACTATTAGTAAGTTTACTGCCATACGATTCATTCGATATCATTTGGCTCACAGGCTATCGGGTGATAAATAGCGAAAAAGCTTCTAAAAACAATAATTATGTGTACGAATTCGAAGGTACATGTAGTACAGTATGCTAGTGAGTTTCTACATAAACAATGGACATGGCCCTTGGCATGTCGCTCAACTACCGTCATGCAGCGCACGCATTGATTATAGCTGGAATCGTCCAGTTTAGCGTTTCAATGATCAGTGCTGTTCTGAATTATTTATTTGTTTTTGAGTTCGACAAATTAGTAATTCAAACGCTGGTTTTGGGCCTTCGGGAAATTATTTGAGGGCGGAGTTTAATAAATGAAATATGTTGATGTTTTGTAGATATGCGGATAGTAATGCCGGCGCCCTTCCCTTTGATGCATGGTGTGGCCAACATAAGTCGGCAGTGCCCCAGTTTCAATATTGGTATACGGCCCTTCAACTGGAACTTCCTCTTTTTGTTTTCCTGAGGTCTCTCCGCCTAACTGACTTTGATATGTACGTAGATGCACTTTACAGGATGCTTCCCTGGTGGTTCGCACTAAACCACACCCACTACGCCCGTTGGCTTCCGATACATGTGCGTGATATGCGCGAGCTGGATAAGAAGGCCCCAGAAGTAGCAGAGGCATTTAAGCAGGGCTCGTTCACCGTCACAAAGACCACTCGAAGATTTTCTGCGATCGCTATCGATCAAGCCCACGAGCAAAACAATGCCATGGTTAAGGGAGACGGAGGGGCAGTTGGTCTAACAGAGAATGCAAGCGTGCTTCGCAGGTGGATGATATCTGGCCCTGAGATGGCACGGCTGGTCAATGAGTTTGAGGCAAGCATGGCTCCTGAGGCAGGTTCTGAGTAACGTTATCACCATGAAGCTCAGAAGAACTACCAAGTAGCATTCCACCAAGATGTCAAGTCCCTCGTGCAAGTACTTGAGGAACTGGGAAACCCCTTCGAAGAAGAAAGCACTGACCTGATCGTATTGGATACTAAAGTGGTGGCAGACAAGGACGGGATGTCAAGAATGCAGCAGATCGAGGAGCTTGGAAGGAAGCAGTGCGAGGCGTACGTCTCAGAGCGTATAATACAGCGGAAGAAGCCTATATCTGACCCAATAACCA
The DNA here is from genome assembly GCA_030867875.1 of Actinernus sp. WN-2022. Lineage (NCBI taxonomy): Eukaryota > Metazoa > Cnidaria > Anthozoa > Actiniaria > Actinernidae > Actinernus > Actinernus sp. WN-2022. The sequence continues at coordinate 744,346 of JAOWCC010000055.1, read as the reverse complement.
GAAACAAGCTCTCTTTCTTTGCAACTCCCCAGAAGAAGACATCCAAGGCTCAACAGCAGTTGTCTTCCATGAAAAGTGATTGTTCGCTTTTTTCACGGCTGTTCATCGCATGCCAGACCAGAAATGGTGACTTGGATGAATTTTTCCGACATGAAAACCAAGCATGCCCGCCATCAATATCTGATCAAGGAAATCTGCGCCTTCCTCGACAGAAAGCGGAATTAACATCTTGTCTGCAAGCTCTCGCCACCCCCCAGGATGTAGTTCCAGCCAATTGTGACGTCATCGTTATAGATGGAGCAGCATTGGTCAACATGTTAAAGCCTTCGGAAACGGATAAAACCTTTTCCGGGTATGCATCAGCCACATTTGTCCCCTATGTCACTACCCAGCTTCGCCGCGTGAAACGGATTGATCTTGTGTGGGACGAATACGTCGAGAACAGCTTGAAGGCAACAACTCGGATGTAGTTCCAGCCAATTGTGACGTCATCGTTATAGATGGAGCAGCATTGGTCAACATGTTAAAGCCTTCGGAAACGGATAAAACCTTTTCCGGGTATGCATCAGCCACATTTGTCCCCTATGTCACTACCCAGCTTCGCCGCGTGAAACGGATTGATCTTGTGTGGGACGAATACGTCGAGAACAGCTTGAAGGCAACAACTCGGAGTAAACGCGGTTCCGGAGTACGTCAGCGAGTTGCATCTGATAACAAGCTTCCGAGAAATTGGAAAAATTTCCTCCGCGTGGATCGGAACAAGCGGGAGTTGTTTAAGTTCCTAGCACAGTGTATTACATCTGTCGACTCGGGTCAGAAACAGGTGATCTCTTCACATGGTACAAACGTGCTTAGCAGCCTTCCACGCGGTGATGTTTCTATCTTGGCCCCAAGTACGCATGGAGAAGCCGACACAAGGATTTTTATTCATGTTGCAGATGCTGTGCAGTGTGGCTTTTCAAGAATCATCGTGCGTACTGTTGACACCGATGTTCTTGTGCTAGCAGTCTCTCTGGTGCATAAGTTGCAGGATGGTGTAGAACAGAGCATCGATCTCTGGGTAGCTTTCGGTACGGGAGTAAATCTGCGCTACATTGCAGCTCACGAGATCGCGAATGCCTTGGATAGCAATGGCGCACTTGCCCTTCCTGCATTCCATGCATTCACAGGATGTGACACGGTGTCATGTTTCTATGGAAAGAGCAAGAAGACCGCGCTACATACCTGGAACAGTTATCCTGAAGTGGCACCTGTCTTGATAACTCTGTCTAACTCACTATCAGAAATACTGGAAGAGTGGATGTCCACCTTAGAGCGCTTCGTCGTCCTCCTGTATGACAGAACAAGCACTTCCTCTTCTTTTAACGATTTAAGAAAGCAGCTGTTCACACGTAAGGGACGGAAGTTTGATGGCCTTCCCCCTACACGAGATGCATTACTACAGCACGTTAAGCGTACAGCGTACCAGGCGGGACACATCTGGGGACAGGCGTTAGTGCCAAGTCCAACACTCCCAAGTCCGCAAGATTGGGGCTGGGCATTAGAAGGCGGAGAGTGGCGACCCTTCTGGACGACGCTATAAGAGGTCACCAAGTCCTGCAAGCAGCTAGTGAAGTGCGGTTGTAAAAAGGGATGTCGAGGTGGCTGCAGCTGTCGCAAGGCTAGCCTAAGGTGTACAGCTATGTGCAAGTGTCCCGAAGGGTGCGACAATCGCGGATAGAGACAAGAGGAAAACCTCAAGTATTTTCTTGACAAGCACTAATCCAGATCTGTAGTGAAATAAACACTGATATATAGGAATCAGTTTTGATACAATCTCTTATTTTTGATACATGTTAGAAACCGTAAATTATGTGTATAGCTTTACAGAACCGAGTAAAGGAAAGAACGGTTGCGAAAAAGAGCCCTCTCGTATATTTATTTGTGCCTCCAGCATTTTTGTATTATTATTTCCGGTTAAAACGGCCGCCATTTTGAATTTGTGTATTTTTATCGCAATTATTAAGATTTTAATATCCAGCACCATTAAAATTGTGTTGTTAGGAGACATTTCAATGGCCTTGTGCATTTTGCACCGTTTTTCGGCGAAGATGTATATATTGTGCCGTTTTGTGCAAAAGTCAGTTTCACTTCCGGTTCAAAATGGCGGCCATTTTGAAAAATCCCCTTTAATTGAGGTAAACGTGATTTTTGGCGATGGCTCCATATCCTATCTTTATTAACTAATTGAACACTATCATTATGCCAAATTTGGTGCTTTTAACAGAAAGTGAACACTTTTTGCACATAACCGCCCCACTAATAAAGAGGAAAGAAAATAACTTTACTTGACTTTAACCGTTATAACTATATATATATATATACAGCCGTGTGCAAAAATTCTGACCCCCCCCCCCCCCCCCATGAAAATTATATACTTATATACTTATATCGGTTGCATCATGGGTAACTCAAAAATGTGCTTTTCAGACATTTTTCTAACAAAAAATATACCAGGTAGGATTGAAAAATGTACGAGTTAAACATTTTTAGATCATATGGGCCCATCCGTTGAAGACAACAAGTTTATTTTCAGTTTTAGTTGTACTAATTTATTCCATCCGTTTGCCATTGGGTCCGGTGCACCGAAACGCTGCTATGACTTCAAGGAACTCACTGTATTCTGAACTTTAATTTCTCCACGTCGCACTAGCTAGGTTTACTCTATTGCCCTGAATGAGGCTGAAGTATTCACTAAATTGATTTCAAACCTTGGAGCCTAGGTTTAAGCGTATTATCAATGTGAAACACGTTCTATATTATGGTAGTTCGATGTGTGCGATTCTGCCAAACATTCAACCAAATTAATTAAACACAGCGTAGCTAAAAACATTTTTTTATGAAGTCCGCAATGCGGTTGTAAAAATCGCATTTAGTTAATGGAAAGGAAAGAAAGATCAGAACCGAAGTTGTTTTAATCTGTTTAAATTATGGACCAGAATTAAATGGTAAAAATAAGTTCTCCTGCGTGTTACATAAATTTTACAATTGGTCAAACTCACACTGAGACTTATTCATAAGTAAACCTATTATTTACTTTGGCCTCACTAGGTTGTAAATTTATTGGTATTCCCGACAATCATTGTCGGGAATACCTTCGAAATAAGCCGTAAAATGAGTGCGCACATTAAAGTGATTGTGCGCATGGTGTATTACGTTTAATTATACTTGAGAATGTATTTCCGTTGATGTCTGCGTGTTGATACGAGTTGGTTACGTTTATTTAAGGTTGCCTTATGTGGCTCAGTTATTATCAGGTGTTTTTCTGTAGTACATAGGTTGCATCTCTTCGTGAGATTTGAATAGGACTTTGCCTTGGCGAGGATTCTCCACTTGATTGTATAGTTTTCCTGCTTTCCATTTAAGTGCCACAAATATTTACTGAGTTCAGTATCGTTCTTCCGTTTTTTGTGCTTGAACGACATCTGATGATTTCTCCATCTGGTCTTAAATTCTGTCGCTGTCAGTCCTACGTATGTCTCTGTTGCGTCTTTGGTAGTAACTTTGGCTTGGTAGATAATTTATTTCGTCAAGCATTCTCCCTCTAATGGGCACTCGTCTTCTTTTCTGCAGTTGCACGTGTTTCTTGTGTTGTGTGTTGTGGTTGTATATATATATATATAAATTGAATAAAAAAATGTGAACGAGAGCAACTCAGGACTGTTATTAAAAAAATACTAAAACGTTTCGGCCTTCGGCCTTCATCAGTTAAAAAGGTTAAAAATCTGATGAAGGCCGAAGGCCGAAACGTTTTAGTACTTTTTTAATAACAGTCCTGAGTTGCTCTCGTTCACATTTTTCTATTCAATTTTTATAACAATTACTGTGGACAAGAACTTGGAATCAATTTTATTGATCCTCTTGGCTGGACTAGCTGTTGGCCTGAAGACATTTGGACATCATTATATACTACTATATATATATACACCCGTTTACAAAAACATTGCACTGCAAATATATATATATACCTTTTGTATTCTTGACAGCTAAAACAATGGAGAACAAAAGGTATATATATATATATAAATCAAAAGCAGTGTTTTTGAAAACGAGTATATATATATATCTATAAGCTTAAGTAAGGTTTTACCGAACTAAGTTTATAAAATAAACGTACTACTACGTTTATCGCACGTGCCAACGTGGTCGCGATCGGTCACGTCCGGTCGAGCGCCTAAAGTTGCTCGCAACGGTTGTGTTTATGACAAAAATGAAGCTCACACTCTCCAGATATAAAGGTTTATCCTAAAACTTGGCTTTTAATATCAGACTTCGTTATTTCATTATTTCAAAAGTAAGCTTAAGTTATATCTAGAGAACATGCAATCTTCCCGGTTTGACATGACTGCATGCGCTCGACAAAAGAATCACAATGTGTGAAATTAGTTGAGAGCGATAGATAAATATCGCCATTGACCTCTTTAGTTCTCTAAAATGTTTTTTTTGTGTCATAATATTAAATAATAGGGTGTTTTGTCATACGTACGCATAAAAGTCTGAATGGTGGCCGTAATAAAGGGCCTCTTGTTGGGGCCGAAAAGGACGGCGGCGGCAAATTCCTCTAAAGCGATGAGTCTCAGTTCGTACGTTCTGCACGTCTTTTCATCAAGAGCCTCTGCTTGATTCTTGGCTGCCAATTTTGCACCCGCGGCAAGATATGGTCCAATTAGCCTGCTTATGTCTGTATCGCTGCCACAACTTTCAATGAATCGCAAAACGTTTGCACTTCTTCCCTTGCAATTTTTTCTCGCCGCCATCACTGTTAACACTGACAATGACGTTGACCTCATCCAAAGGCCTCATCCTGTAGGATTCCTACGTACCCCCCGCGGGTTTTTTCCTACACGTGGCTACCAAGTGATAATCACTCGTTCTTTTTATCTTTTAAGTTGATGTTATATAAATTTAGAGCAAAAGGAAAGGCTCCAGTACTGGATGATTTTATCGACAGACTACGTCGTTATTATAGGACTGAAAAGTCAATAGCAGAAAAAAGTGACAAAATAAACTTACATTTCAAGAAGTAGGAAAAGCTGATTCCCCTCATGTTTGTTTAGATTCGTAAGTGCTATGACGATTGTCTCTCCTTTGCTTATTAGTGTAGTATTTGATAGGTTTGTGTGTGTTTTTTGCATTTGTATTTGATAATATTCCTTAATAAATATTGATCTACAAAAAGTATCAATTATTGCAGTCTCGTGAGACCGACTTTTGATCAAGGTTGAAGAGGAAAGAAAGTGGCTTTGGTAAGACATTTTTTACAAAGAAATGTATATGGGGCCTGTTTTTTTTTCGGTCAAGTCCAAGACACTTTCAGTAGTTAGGAAATAGTGTATTAAAATATATCTATGATTTTATGGGATTCAAGTGAATTTTTCTATGCTGATATTCAGGGAATAATGTAAATAAAGTTTGGTAAAGCACTGTATTATAGACTGTAAAATAAGGTGAAAGAATGTGAAAGAATGCATATTTCAATGGAGATGCTAAACGAGAATGCACCTAGCTAAGAAAATCATAAATCTTTTAATATACGTTTTTCCTATTAGTACAGTAAGTTTTATTTATTGCAGTACATCCAACAGAAAGGAAATACAATTTCAAACTTACTACAACATACAAACGTGTCCATACTTTTCTGTATAAAAAATCTCGCCAAAGCCAATTTTGTCCTATTTGATATTCACCAACATTGTCATTCGATCAGTTTCACAAGACTACAACTATCTGTGGTGCACATGCATGTTACACACAAACGTTTCACATATAGCTAATAAGTGAATTCAAAGGACTAAAATTTATAGTTGGTTTAATACAGTAATAATAATAAATATAAGTTTACTACAGAAACGTATAATATATTGTAAACTCTAATATTATATGGCACACCCATGGGAGATTCAGATGAATTCCAATCCTGCAATCTGATTGGTTGCTTACAGGTCCATATATTTTCATATGGACCTCTGGATTTTGTTTTTCAAAATGCATTCAAACTGAATATGTACATAGATAAGAGAAAAAAAGTTCAAAGGTATGGATCCTGATGCTTTTGATTCAGATAAAGTTATCTCAGCGCTCCAAAAAACATTTACGTTTAGAAAAGTGCCATATAATAAACACCTTACTGACCAAGTTTGGGAAATGTTGGTCTTGTTCCTTTTTTATTGGGCATTGAGGAACTCAAGCCTTGAGAAGAAGCTACTTTAATGATTCTCTATAAACCAGAAGTCAAGATAAATCCTTGAGTAACTTATTAACGGCTACTCTTTTTTGGGTCTCAAGAGAATTATCTAGTAGCACAGTCTACAAAAAGGCATACCCATTTCTGGCTTTTGGGTTGTACTCAACATTAAAAATTTAGAATACACTTATAAGCAGTACCAATGCCATTGGCATTCCTGCACTGGTGCCATTTAGCGTAGCCACAATTATACCCTCTACCACAATGTACAGGGAGTCAATCTTTGATAGGTCTCCTGACCCAACCATCCTGGGAAAAGTTGTATCTTTGATGCACTTGTCAATGGCTTCATCATCCTAGAGGAAATTATGTTATGAAACTTAGATTACTCAAATTAGGGTTTAATAAAGTTGCGAAGTCCTCGCCGTCTACTTATCGATATTGTTTTGTAAACCGATTAATAATCTCTACGTTTAGGGATTTTAGCGCGGACTAGTGAGTCCTTGAGTGATTTTCCCTTTCGATAGGAGATTAGAGGTTCATCCTTAAATATGATAGCAAGCCTAGGTTGACTTTTGATGACATGGCAGTGCTTCATTGGAACTGTTGTCAGATTCGGTGTTGCCGGACGGATTGTAGGTTGTAACGAAAGATACAATTGCTTTCGTTTTGTGTTTCAAGCGCTGATTCTAGAGCCATAAAAATCCTCGTAGTTTAGGCAGATTGTGTTGATTCCCTCGTCCTCAGGGATGTTAGTGTAGTGTGTTAGTGGGAACTAACATTGAGGCTAGCGAGAACAGCTAAATCCGGAACTCGTGTTTTCACGATAAAGTTGATAAAATCTTTAGTGTGTTGCCTTTTTGCTATGGGTTGCAAAAGAGAGATATAATAGGTCTGCCCACTGGTATTTTCTTATGTATTTTAGTGAGCGTATATAATTATGGGATGCGGTTTCCTACTACGTTGAGCCATTTGTGTGTCATTTTATGTGTCCGTGTAAAAATAGTCTGCTGACTAGTTTACGAATTCGAATTTTTGTTTCGGATACCATAGGTTTTTCTAGAGGCCGGTAAAATTTCTCGTTAGAGAGCTGACATTTGGCCTCTTTCGTTGCGGTATCCATAATGACTACTGGCACACCATTGCCAGTTTGAGAAATGGTAGAGAGTGAACCACCCAGTCCACCAGCAGATCAGCCCTTTGATGTACCAGATACTGGGTTACCGTTGCCAGTAAGGGAGATTGCTCTATATAGAATTAGCGTACTGAAAGATATGAAAGAGGAATTTAGTTCGGACTTAATTTCAGTGTGATCTTGAAGTTGTATTTATAGATGACAGGGGGAAACTCGAAGATGGAAGGGGGTCAGGTGTTTTCAGAGAAGCTCTTAGTATCTTTTGGCATGAATATTTTACATATCTAGCTAATAATTGTTAATAATTTCTAGGTTTCATTGTAAATATATTTTTAGTATTAGTAATATAACAATAGTATTAGTAACAGTAGTTTTATCGAAGATATTAGCATGTATTTGCCACTCTGCAAATTCGAGTTGAAATAAAGTTTATGTATGTATGTATGTATGTACTGGGGCTGCTGAAAAAGTACCCTCCATAACACACGATTATCAAAAGATAGAGTGGGAAAGTATAGCCAGGGTTGTTAGTGTTTGGTTTTAACAAGATTAATTTTTCCCCAATATCACTCTCACAGACATTTATTGCATCTTGTCTCTTTGGAGAAGAATCTGTTCCAACTAAAAGCCTGGTAGAATCATTTTACCTATGTCTCTAAAGATGAGAGTGAAACCGTTAAGAAATGCGAGTCTCTTGATTTTAATCCAGCTAACGATGATGATGTTCTGGAGGTCTTAATAAGTTATAAATGTTGTTGCAGGCCCTCAAAGGAAAATGTTTGTAAAATTGTTGAGGTGGCTCATCAAGAGTTAATTCAAAAGACTAAGTATATGTCAGAAGCTTGGGTACCAGTCATTTGTCGTCTTAAATGCTACAAAGAGTTCCAGACTATAGATAACCTAAAGATCATGTATGAAAACAAAAAGCCATCATCAAAGAAGGTGGTTAAGTTATTTAATGCTAAGCCCACTAACGACATTGAAAGGGGAAGTTTTGACCACCTTAAAAGGTTTGTCAAGTCCCTAGACAACAATGTTTTTGACATTTTTCTTCAGTTTGTTACAGGGAGCAGTGTATTGACTGTTGACAGTATTGAAGTTACATTTAATACAGTCACAGTCCCATTGCTCACACTTGTGGCCCACTGCTAGTGTTACCCGCAACCTACCAAGCATACAATGAACTCTCTGAGGCGTTTATTAACATTTTAAAGGCAAGTCATTCATGGGCTTTTGCATAAATGTTACTGTCGACAAGTGTACATTTAAGTATTTGCTATTCAGTTTCGAACACAGGATGAAACCTTGTTCAGTTTTCCACAATTGTTCAGGGTTTCACTAATTAAGTAACATTGATTAGAATAGAACGCAATTACATATATATAGCAAACTCTAGTTCCTTTGAATACTATTTTACTTTTTTCAGGCAGTTCATAACAACAGCATTATTGTTGATGTTAATAATGAGATGTTATTAAACACACAGAGCAGAGACATGAGCAGTAATCAAACTGAAAATCCAGAGTTGATGAATATTTTAACAGGCTTTCATTCAGTGCAGAATTCACTTTAATTAATTCACTAGTACGGAGGGTTAGACTGTACTTGAACTACATTTAAGCAGAAATCATGGTTTAGTAAACTGATCTTCCCTGTTGTGATTACTGCCATGTTTATATGAAGTCTGCTCTATGCTATGCCATACATCGTATGTAAGATTAATTACTCAACCAGTAAAACATCTGAAATTACTAAAGTTGTACCAAACAAGTTACAAATGACAAAATTTGATTGAGTCGGTATTTAATATAACAAGTTATTGGAGAAATAAATTTCCTTTTAAGGGTACATGTAAATGCTGGAAATTATTGTCTACATGTTTTATGTAGTTGGGTTTGCAGGCAACATGGCTACCATTAAAGTAATTTGTCTTGTGTGAAAGTGTACATGCATGCACTTGGATCAGTAAACATTAAACCACAAAGCTAAAGAGTGAAGCTCGAAATCATATCCAAGGTATTTAGGTAATGATTGATGCCACTATTACCATCATCTGAGAGGGATCAATTGAATGTTCCGATCCTCTGTGAGCTGCATCAGGCATTCAGGTACAACCACATTGTTATCAGTGACACCTCCAGTGTATCGGCCATCATAATCTATGCCATAGGCCTCCCAATTCATGATATTGGAGTCATCAGGAACATTCAACATGCCAGTGTGCCAAATGGCCAGGGGTGATTGATGACTAGCAGTTCTAAGCCCATGGTAATTCCACTGACATGTGAACTCTGACAAGGATAAGTTAATGCGAGGAAGATAAACATAATGCAAAGCGAAGAGATGTACTTCATTCAGAGAATCTAGCATGCCATTATTCTCCAGGAAATTGAAAGCCTGTACATACAGTACAGAACTCACTCTCTATTCGCTGAATGTGGACACTTCTTCCAGCAATGAAGCTGCCTCTGTACAGACCTCTGTTACTGATCATATATCTTGCAACACTGACATTCTCCATTCCATGGTCACCACGTACTCTACAGGGAAGACCAAATTCATGAACTCCACTAGTAAAATATTTAAGGACAGTATCTGCTTTACCGCCTCACTGGTTAATTTAGTGGGTAGAGCATGGTCTTTAGTGGGTAGAGCATGGTCTAGAGTGCGGGAGGTCAGGGGTTCGAATCCCGGCCGCGTCCTTGGGCAGGGACATATAAACCGTCGGCCTTGTCTCCTTCCTCTTCTAATCTATACGAGGGGGACGTGAAAGAACCTGTTGTGTTATTTTGAAAAAAGAGTAGGGGATCGTCTCCAGACACAACAGCCTGGTATTCTGAGGTACTAACAATCACTCATGATTGTAAACTGCACGGCAGCACATTGCGCCAAAATAGCAGTCCGTATCACAAAAATAACCTTGTGAAGCGCATTTGGATATATTCATATAGAATTTGCGCTATATAAATGAATACCTTTTTTTTTTGTTACAGCACTTGACATATATGATGTCTCAAGATATTAATTTATGGTTGGAATCAATATGCCACAAATTGTTAGGTGCAATCACAATGTAAGACCTTAGACAAATGGCATACGTTCTCCGCACAGCTCTTTGAATGGGATCTATCCTTCTGATGGTTTCTCTGATTCTTTATCTCTGTACCCATATGTGCCTGCCTTTGAGGTTGCCCCTTATGTATGACTCTCCACTATATGGTGTCAGCTGAAGAATATCTCTGATGTGATCATCTAATTCGTTATCTGATATTTTGGTAAAAGAGTTTTCTATACAAAGTTCTAGGCGTTTTCTGTAAAGGGTCTTGTCACATACTCCAAGGCATTTTCCAATGCATACCCAGTTCATTCCAGTTTCACGGAGTTGTTCAATTTGATGCTTGGTAATGTTGTAAGCTGGTCTTCCTCCTGTACTTGGCAGAACACTTTAACGCAACCATAAATCATCTAACTGTTTTAACTGCTGATGATATTGAATCTTCTAAGAGGCTTCTCAACGTAGGTGAGTTTGATGATACAGCTTGTATGGCTGTGTTGTCAGGCAAAGTCACATATATTGCAATAAGCATCGACATGTACTGTATAATGAGAGCAATAACGCACGGGTCAAATCCTATATGTACAATGTATGTACAGATGATAACAAGCTCCTAAATACAGGAATTAAATTACAATATAAACTAACTAAAACCCTACCCTTAACCATAAAAAAACCTAACCGGTCAGTAAACAAGATCTTACCCACCTAGATGGCTACATTGTACAGACTACAGTGTAATGTACTACAAATTGAGGACATAACTACATTGTATAGTTGTTCCCGGGATCTACCGCCGCCCGCTAGCAACAATTTGTCCAGGGATATGGCAAACTTCAGAACCATCGTGCTGTAGCTTCAACTTTGAAGACGTACAAATTTCGTCAGAGGTAAAATTTTCATCTTCTCGGAAAACTTATTCAAATTCGTTTTCTATTTCTTTCTCGCTTTGCTGCCCTTGTTTGTTTTTTGCAGTCTCCTATTAAACTACTTTCATCTCCTTTTTTATGTTTTTGCCTTCATGCTTACAATTCATTGGCTGGTTGGTGACTGTTGACAGAAGCTTTCATGAAGTTCTTACAAAACTGCCTCAAAGCACTTGGACCAATACCGATTACTGCGCAATGGATATGATGATTTTTTGGGGATTTTGACGAAACTTCGACAAAAACTACTATTCACTGCATGAAATAGCATGTATAATGAAGTATCCTGAGTCCGTATACACCTTGTGTACGGACCGATATACTGACGTGTACTGATCTCGATGTATACGGACTGTATAATGACCAGGATACATCCGATTCATTATACGCTGTGTACGAGTGTACGAGTACACAAACTTTGAAAGGGAATCTTATACGTGCAGTTACATGAGTTATTCTTCATCAACACTCGATGATTAAATGCGTGCGATGTATCTGCGTGCAATTTTTTTTACACAGAAAAAACAACAGAGGTCAAACTTATTATTGTTTATTTATCTACATGTACATACTTGCGTAGATACGAATCCATTGCCTTTCAGCAACTTGTCCAAAGGAGTCATCTTTCAGAGGGCTGGACAGGGTAATAATGGAACACCAGTTCCTTAATCTTTTCGACCCGACAGGGGTCTAACTGTTCTTTCCCGCGAAGCCATTTACGTGTTTCCCATGTAGCCATGAATATGTTCCTCATAAGTCTCACTGCAAAGTTCATGTTCGAGCTGGCTTGATTGCGAAGAAGGGCAATGGGCAATTTGTCTGATGTTGATGCTGACTCTGGGCTGTGCTAATGGAGGAGGCAAGGCTGGATTAGGTGTGGCCTGTGCTAGTAATGTAGGAAGCCACATGCCTGGCGTGTGCTGGACTGTGGGTAGAAACTGCTGGGGCTGAGGAGGGACTGGTATATTGTTTGCCGTCATCGGGGTTGTGAGATGGTCCAGTTTTCGTTCCAATCTATGTTAAACTTGAGTCAGAGCTTGAAAACAGGCTGCGGGTAGACAACCTCTTCACGGGTGACACAAAGGATACAACAATCAGACATGTAGACGAGATGGTGAGCGGTGTAGCAGGTGCAAGTTTAGAAGAGACCTGTCCATGTGGTGATGAAACGGCGAGCGGCACAGAAGGTCGTGGTAGAGGAGGGGGCGTGGATGAATCTTTAACAGAAGACAAGGAAGATTCGGTGTACTGGTAATCAGGTGTGCATGGCGAACGTTCTTTAGCAGGACTAAACACTGCAACAACGGTGGCCTATCAAAATTGATAAGAAATAGAGCAATTCACTGATGAGTTCAAAAGGTACATGTGAGCCCCTTGTCATCCGAAAAGGCTGAAGTAACAACGTAGTAGTAGAGAGTAGTAGAGAGTGTAGTACCATGCTAGGGATTGTACGTGACTGTATAATTTGTAGGTTCCTGGTGCAGAGTTCAAAAGGTACATGTGAGCCCCTTGTCATCCGAAAAGGCTGAAGTAACAACGTAGTAGTAGAGAGTAGTAGAGAGTGTAGTACCATGCTAGGGATTGTACGTGACTGTATAATTTGTAGGTTCCTGGTGCAGAACTGTCTGCAGTAGTAGTGTTTTCTATAACCAAGGATGGATATTCTATAATTGAGCGCCATTTTTTGCGTGAAATACATTCCCATCAACAACAAGTTGAGAACTAAACTCACCATTTTTTTTGGGGGGGGGGGGGGCTGTGGACTGTACTTGTAATCGCTTTCCTTTTTCTATGCGTTTTCTTTCCAACATGTTCCTGAAAACACACATATGCGATTTCCTTAGTAAAGGACAACAGGATATTCATAACATTCCATGTATCATTTGCCTTCAGGAATGAAACATTTACGTTTATCATTTCTTTTGTCGGCCATCAGGTACGTCTGTTCATTCGCTGAATTACACAGGAACTGGACCTCGAGGGCATCAAGGGTCTTAGGGTCATCTAAATGGTAGCAAAAAGATATTCGAAGAGTGAGCTGGAGTGTGTGATACAACCAGTCTGTGAAGGTTTCCCTAGAATGTATGCAGACGATACGAGCAAAAGTTTCAATGCTTTAAGCCAAAACGACCTCAAAATGAAAATAAATGACGAATTGAAAAATGTCAACAATTGGCTCAAGGCAAATAAACTTAGTCTTAATGTTGCCAAAACTGAATTCATGATTATTGGCTCTCGTCAAAAACTTCAAACACAAAATGAATCTCCAATCAACATACATATTGAAGAAAAGGAAATCAATAGGGTAGACCACACAAAATCTCTTGGCTTATACATAGACCATACATTACCCTGGACGAAGCATATTAAAACTGTTATTTTAATTCCCAGTTAATGAACCTGCGAAAAACTAATTGAATTAATCAATTATAAACCCAGTAAAGGGCATATAATTATTGGTATGATGTACTTTAAGGACTCGACCCATGACCCTTGATTGCATGGCGTTGGGTCAGGAAAAGTTACTTTTGAGCGACTTTGAAGATTGAAGCATAGAACATTCACTATTCTGTCTAGAGAAAAACGTTCTGCACAGATGTACTCCACAACATTCAGAGATTCATTGGTATACAAAAACTCCCAGGGCTCACATGCACTTTAAGTATTGTTAATACATGGTCATGTGTTTCAATACTGCTTGTCTTACGAAAGGAAATTGGCCACTTTAGAAACGAGTAGGGGTAAGTTCAATTTTGCCAAGGGGCTTGGGATCGTTACTGGGGACAACAATTAATTTTGATAAGAGCAGTTTTCAAAGCAATCACAGGAGCAACAGCATTCTTTCAAGACCCTAAAACCTAATTATGCATTTCCTGGCTTCTCTTCTGGATCTGCCTCTATCGCATCTTGTGCTTCGGAGAAGCCAACTGCTTCGAAGTAATCTTGTGAAAACACATAAAGAAGGGCTGCTTATCAAACATTCCACCATCATGCAGTTCGAACCGTAATGAGGCTCTTCACAAGACCTCAAAAGCAACATCAGTAGACGGAGATTTGGTATTCGTCTGGCTCTTGCACTGCTTGGCATTTACTTTTATGTATGGAATGAAAAGAAGTAGCCATACTTTTCGAAATCGTCCTTCATTAAACACGTTAAGGAGCATTTCCTGGCCTCTTTGAAAACCGGAAACGTGTTGTCCAGAGAATGTTTTGGAATCGAACATTCAGAGAAAAGCAATTTGCCTCCTGATTGTGAAAGTATCCCTTTGAATGATGACGTAATTCTGTCATTAACGGATATATCAACTAATGATAGTTCGAGTGGCGAGTCTGATGTAGATACCACAGATCAGATTGTCAATAACTCAGACGCTGTTGACGTGATTAGGAATGCTAATGTAAAGCTCTGTCTAGCAAACTACCTCACCTCTAAAGCCCAGATTGGATTGCATTCTGTTGCAAGCTCTTTAAATGTAGTGGCGAAACGTATTCTTCTTTTGCTATTACATCAAAGTTACCGGGATGCTGGCTGTAGATGCAAATAATAATCCGTTCAGGACATTTTGTCATATTTACAAAGATGGGTGCAAGTGCTTTCTGAGAGTTAAGGGGTGTACCGAATTGATAGATAATTTGCTCCAAAACAAGACTTGGTTAAATTGGGCTCAAGCCTGGACCCAGTATTATGCTCAAACAACATGTTTTTTTAAATATTCATCAAATTGATTATTTTATCAAAGTTTTGTTTATCTTGGTATCGTAATTGTTCTAGACTGCTAGCCGCCGTACTCTTTCCGCTAATCGCTGTTTGATCACAAAGTGTTCCCGTAAAAGAATTACTACCCGAAACCTGTGTTGTAACCCATCATGACATCGTTTGGGCGGGTCAGTAGATAACACGACATACCATTAACATATACTGGAATTGACTAGAACAACCATCAATAGAATTTTGTGTAACTTTATAGATGTACATGTAAGAGACCGGGATGATGAAATTTGATGAAAATGGCTTAATACCAGCCATGTGTTGCTTGGAGATGAATGGATATTCACTGTTTGAGTAGCCAATCAGGATTACTATTATATTCTTTTCTTGAAGACCGTTTCCCAGACCTCTAAACCTTGGTGCTGCAACATCGTCACTCAAATAGATTATTGTCTTCAGTTCTTCAGATTTGCAACAGATGCCGTCTTTGCCTGTTGCAAGTCGAGTAGGGTGACAGGTTGCGTTACTGCTGGAGATGCGTGGTCTCGTTGATTGGACTTAATGCATGTACTCCACTCAAAACACACGTACTTCACTTCGTTTCTTGGACATCCAATGTCATGTAAGGTCCCTCACGGTACTTTGCTTGGATGCTGTTTCATGTTTCTTTTGTGTGGTTTATTACTGCGAATACCTGTTTGCATGGCAAATGTGTTTTCGACCAATCTTTGCATTGACAACTTGGCTTTTCTATGTCGAACCTGTACCAGGTACTTATGTTGGACAGCTTGCTCATCACTGTTTCCTAACTGTGATGACGTTGGAAGAGAACACCTCCGCCCCATGGATGTGGTTTAAGCAATGTTTTAGTACTTTCCGTGGTCGGTTGTGCAGAAATAGAGGGATGCCCTGGTGATACCTCAATAAGTACAAAGGGAACGTCTGTTGGCATGGTAGTAACCTTTATGTCTTTTAGGAACTCATCTATTACAGTTTCCATGATAGTTGTTTTGTTGGGTTGTCTCGCCAAGTAAGTGTACTTCAGAGTTTTGTTCTGTGCTTCGATGCCGTTGTTTGTATGTAGATTGGCATCGTAGTCTTGAGAACGAAAAGCTCAAGCCCAGCGATGGGCAACTGGAACCCAAGTAGTCTTCATCCACCACCTGACTTGCTGGTTTGACCAGAGCATGGAATCCTTCAGGTTCTTAAAGCAGACATCACCAGGTTGGGAGTAAGCGATGTCTCGTACTGAACATGCCTATAAATTGGTTCTGTTCCTCTAGACTCAGGTTAGGAAGAAAGACCACAACCTAACATAGTCTGTTCACGATGAAAGTCACAAATATTGATGGTTCAGCCGTCAAAGACATCTTCGATT
Organism: Actinernus sp. WN-2022; assembly: GCA_030867875.1. Lineage (NCBI taxonomy): Eukaryota > Metazoa > Cnidaria > Anthozoa > Actiniaria > Actinernidae > Actinernus > Actinernus sp. WN-2022. Next base: position 727,920 of record JAOWCC010000055.1, on the reverse strand, counting down.
GCATTGATTTCAGCTTCTGAGAAGTCTGTCATGAAACCTTGTTCCAGTCATGAAGGATCTTCAAAGCTTCCGAGATCGAGCTGCTTGTTTCGTTTTTTACAATGAATTCCACGACCACTTGATATCCCACATTCGTTTTTACACAAACAAAGAAAAGTGGTAGAGCACATATTGTTGTTTTATACGTTGCATTAAGCAGACAGATATGATTTCCATATCTTTTCAGCTAATCCCGTTGCCATTGCTCTTGGTGAACAAAAAGGAAGCTTGTGTCTTCTACTCCTATATCGGGTTCTTTAGCTTTTTTACCCTCTCTGAAAAAGAACTCGTGGTCGCCCTTTTATTCCCACTCTTTCTTTCAAATTTTCCTGATGAAGTAGTTCATACCTCCTCATCTTCACATCTCTGTAAACGCGATTTTTGACCTCCGTTAACGTGGGATAGTACGCTCTGTCGAATTGTGACTGCTTCACAGTGGCATCGATTAGGAGGTCGTTGTCTAGATAGTCCTTCGGCAATTTTCTAACACTGCATGGATCAGTTTCGCCATTTTGGACCACTTTGTGTATCTTGTCGATCACTTTTTGATTTAGTTGTTGCGCAATGCCAGCATCAGTACCAAGGGAGTGGTTGGAATGGGCTTCTCCCAATCGCACCTCAAGGTAGTATCTCTGAATGTAATCATCAGTTGTCATGATCCCACCATGAAGTTTCTGCAGCAGTTTCATGCCTATTTCTTTTTGTTGCCGTTTTTTCCCCTCCCTGTGGACCAGTTGGCGATGGTGTATTTATGAAACACGTTAATCTTCCGGATGTTAAAACGAGCAGGGCAGCCGATCTTCTTTGATGGTTTCAGATGGAATCTTGCTTTCCCTTTGAAGGAGTAACTGTAGGCCTCCTCAGTCTCCTGCAATGTAATACATGAATCATAAACTACAGATCAGACTACAGATAAGAGCTGCAAGCCTTGCATACCGCTAATCTGTTTTTTCCCTTTGATCAACCGAGTTTACTGCTGGGCAACAAAACGTTTAAAATGTGTTCTATATGTTATTGCGGTGTGAATACATAATTTCCACAACGGAAACCATTTAAGTATATAGTTCTAAAATACACGGCTAAATATATTTTTGGAAAGTTGTGAGATTATTATGAGTTTAATTCCGAGCCAGTAAATGATATACAATAAAAATATACCTTATGTACTATTTCAAACACGAATTGTAGTGTTTCATCAGGGATCCAAATATTGAGAAAACAATTGAAACCCCTCTGATTTTTAACTGGGATCTCTCACATGAAAATAAACACCGTCATCTCGAAGAGCTTGTATAAACCAATATTTTGGTAGTAGTACAGGTAGTACAGGTTCAAATACCAAAAAGATATAGCGGATGAGATTTATAAGCGTTTCTATGGAATTTTGCAGTCATGCGTATACAGCCAAATGATGTCACACTATAGCTGACTGGTTATAGACTTAATTCAATTTATTTTTCAATACAATTTATTTTTGCTTAACTTTTTTTATACAATAATTATAAAATACAGACAGAGAACGGGTCTATTCAGCATGGTCGTCTCCGAAGCGCAGTGGTTAAACCATATATTTTCTATGCTGTGAGTCAAGGGTTCGAGTGCCCATAATTTTCTCTCTATCGTTTGCCTTTTCTTGTTTACTTGTGAACATCTAATCAGCTCTAAAGCGTAGGTTTGCTGACTGGTTAGGGTGTTTTTTTATTATCGGGTAATAAGCTTTTGTATTTTTGTTGGATTCATCGGTTCCCAACATTTTTCCGAAACAGAAATGGTTCCACTATTCCATGACTGGGTATGATAAACAAAAGCTTCGAAGCTTCGATTCAGAACCTTTTGTAGAGATACGTGTACTCGACTAAAACTGCTCAACTAAAAGTCTGAATCAAAATTCGAAATGGTTATTTAAAAAAAAAAAAAAAAAATGTAATGTTTGAATGGTAAAGTTGTCTAATAATAACTTTCAAATGATGTGGCCGAGAAAAACTGAGTACTATTAACAGGTCGCATGTCAAAATGGCGGATCTAGCAGAGTTACGCGTGTTGGTCACATGCCATTAGCCACAGCGCGTCTCCCACGGCCAAATGCACTGGGCACGAGTAAATGAACTAACACAAACCCTAACCCTAACCCAGACTCAAAAACTAACCTAACCGTCACAAAACGAGTTCTCAAGTATTTAGAGCTTGGGCTCACAGGTAAACAGTGAAATAGCGCCGAATAAAATGGAAAACTCTAAAGTGCTGAGTTTAGTATTCTATATTCTATGGGGTTTTAGTGTTCACTTTACTAATACACACTATGTATTCGGAACACATCGCTACTAATCTTTTATTTTCCCGTATCTCTAATAATCACGTGTCCTAGATAATTTGCATATTACATATCATCACCATATTATATTACACTATTAGTACAAACACTAATTGATTGGATTTAAAATCGGCTTTACCTAGCACGGCTATTTTCTGGCAAATAAACAAAACCAACATAACTCAGTCTAAGTGTCCATATACATGTATAACATGTTCGGACAGTTCACACTGAAAATGTTCAGACACTAGGCAGCTCACAATCGAATATCGTTCAGATATGCTGGCGCTTGCCTAAGCTTTGCTGTACGAAGACAATTCCCGGGCCTATATTGGAACTGGAGTGTCTACCCTTTTGGCTTTATTTGAGTCAACCAATTATATGTAAGAATCCCGAGACAATAAAAGAGACTTGTGTTTGAATAATAACAACTTTGTTTCTCAATAGTATCAATAAAATACATATAACATTCCAAATATATATATATATATATAATTTTTTTTACAAGTGCAGAGAGAGAGAGAGAGAGAACTATTTAACACAAGTTATCGAACTACACGGGCAAAAGTAAGTATTTGTACTGTTCTGTTATGGGAAAATTCACCAAACCAAAAAATGTAAAGGAGCCATCGCCCTTACAATTCCAATGGCGTAAACTTTACTTTCAATTAACCATATAGTCTCCCCACAGCAGGGTAGAGGGGGCAATTGATGGTCAGGCAATAAACCACATTTTAAACACTAAAGAAAAAGGATTTAACAGTCAATGTAAAAAATAAGCTGACGCCACTGGAACCGTCCCCACCCCTCGTCCTAATCGGCAGAGTAAATAGGGACTTTAAGATACCACGACGGCAACGTCGACGGCAACGCGGTGAAACAATGGACTTAATTACAAAATACAATAACTGCACGATTTCTTTGCCCATTAGGACCAGATAAAAGGTTGACTAAGTTCTTGGGCGTACTCTTCCGGGGAAGGGTATTTTGTCGTTGGGAATCCTGGGGCCCTGTACCCTCCGGCTTGGTCCAGAGCTTTCTTGACTCCGTAGCCCACACCTCCACTGATGGCTCCGGCGGCCGCGACTTTGGCAGCAAAAACGGATGCGGCAATGAGGGCTGCGGTAGTGAAAATGAAACCCCCTCGCTGTCCCGCCGCCTTTTTAAGCTTGGCTTTTTGCAACGCCGTTGAGGTGGAGAGCAAAATCTTTCGCCTCACGGCCGGCGGCAGGGCCTTGTTGGCTATTTTTCGAAGTTTCGCCTTGATGGGGGCAAAGGCTTTCTTCGCTCGAGCGCCTATCGGGAAAGTACCGAGCAAGGCGTTGTGTACCACTTCGCTGACGGCGTTGATTTGATTTTTGCTAGCCGCGCGGATGAGTTTCCTTTTCTGGTTGAGATCCCCTTGAACCAACTGCCGGAGGAACGTGGCGCTGTGTTGAAGCAGGGGGGAGGCCATCACCACAAGTGACCTGTTTCCCTGGGGGGATTAGACTATAACGTTAATCATCCCCGCGTGGCCCTGGAAAAGGGGGGATGGAAGGCTGATTTTTTGTTGGGTCTCTTCCACACGGCCCCACGAAGCCCTTGGGACCGGACGCTGCCCTTTGACTTTTTCGATCTTTTTACCGTGGGGTTCTTCTTCTTCCCCTTAGAACCTCCTCGTTGTTGGCTCTTTCGTAGTTGTTGTTGTATCGTTTTGGCGGTGCTGGCAAAAAAAATGGGCTTTCCTCGTTGGTGATACATCGATTTGCCAATGTTGCCCATAACGTCAAGGCTAGGTTTTAGCATGGGGGTAATTTCCTTCTTCAGTTCCGCCCAAATACCAGCCCCCTTTTGATCCTCCTCCAGCACGTAGGCGTGATGCCGTTGCCCCTCCTCGGAGAAAATGTTGCTGCGTAACCGGAGTGCCGGCGGGGTCCTGGGGTGCAGGTCGAAGAGGAGGTAGCCAAAAGGGCGTTGGGTAGCGTTTTGGTAGGCCCTCATCACCGCCGGTACTTGCCCCGGAAAGGCCTGCTCGGACAATTTCCGGACTTGCAACGAATCCCGAGCGTTTTTAAAAGCGACCAGGTAGTGGGCGTTGATGGAAATGGTGCGCGCGTACTTGCCTGGAGGAAAAATGTTCTGGGTCAGGTACAGCACCGAAATGTTGTGGTGGTGCGAGCCTTTGGTGAACAGGTCCACCACCCGTTCATCCTTGGAGCCTTCTTTCATCAAATCGTTGAGGATCAAGAGGCCCGGCTGACCGCGGAAGGGGACGTACGGATCGTCGGGGAAGCCCGCCACAAATTTCACCCCCAATTGTTTTTGCATGGTCGTGAAACGGGGTTGCCAGGCGCTGCCATAGCAGTACACGATCGTGAGGGGTGGGTGGGTGAAATGGGATTTCACATGGCGCAAGAGTCTTTCGGTGAACACCGTTTTTCCCGGTTTTTCCCAGGCTATCATTAGAGTAGCTGAAAGCCATATGATAAACCAAATTACTTTCTTCTGTCATTCTGAAAGTAAACTTTCTTCCCGTATGTGACGTCATACCTTCTCATATACTTCACTGAAAATTTCGTGTTTGAAATATAATTGTCCAGTCCCAACTGCCGGTTTTCCTCCCTTCACAAAAACCAATATGCTAAATTATAATTAAATACTATGGGGTTCGAGTTACGGAGGGTAAAATTACATTAAATGCATGACGCAAATCCAGGGTAAATCAATTTTGGTTCGAGTTAGCGCGAGCTTCGAGTTCCCGACGGTTCGAGTTCCCGACGGTTCGAGTTATCGGGATTCAACTGTATATACTTACCAGATGATTCTGCCTCGAGATCCGATAAATTTCATTCAAGTTCGAGGGCCAAAAACGCCTGTTCCGTTTCACGGAGCGCCTGACGAAAAGCATTGAAGGCCTCATCTTGTTTGATGTCGTCTTTACTGTGTCCTTAATGATGTTCTTTGACTTGTCATTGTATTTCTTTATCACCCATTGTTTTTACACTGGCTGCCACTTTCCGGTGTTCTTTTGAATGCATCACGGAATATGCTCCGGATGCAAATTTGTCATCATCAACATAGAGTTAGACACTTTTCTGTTTTCCACTCTTTGTTGAGTAAGTGAAATGACTCCAACTTCAATGCTGTCTTTGTTCTGGAGGCTGGCTTAACAAATTTTCCTGCATTCAGAAGTTGCTCAATAGACACCGAAGCTGGGTAGCTTTGTGGAACCTCTGATGCTTTTGTTGGCGCAGCAGGTTCACTTGTGAACTTTGCACACTTGGCAGGCTTATGGTGTACCTCATTATCACTACCAGCTGACATTGGCAAACTTGTGTATTGCTCATCTTCTATTTGTTCTAAATTGGCCACAAATCTAACAAGGTATACCTAACAAAAGACCGAATGAAAGGAGACCCAATGAAATACTATTAGATCCCATGCTCCAGGAAAAAGAGAATAAAAACAATAATTAAAGAAACTGTATTCTCATTTCGATGGTGGGCATTCCATATCATATCTCTAATATTTTAATCAATATCACATTTCCTATAATTTCCATCTGAAAACCCCGTACCGCAATCAGGAAATTTGAAATAAACAATGAGGCATGCACGTCTTTTAAAATCCAAAAGATAACATTGTCTTTGACAATGCCCAACCCGGGGCTGACCTGTTACAGCAAATGCCCCACCCTGAGGGAGACAAAGTTGTAAAATGCCAGACAAATGCTCGGGGGAGGGGCATGAGTGCGCTTGGAATTGACAGGGCCATTATATGTTGAGGGCAGAGAGGGGTTCATGTCATGAAAGAGAACATAAACTACTGTAAATTGCCCTCATAACTATTCCTACGTATATTGAGATTTAGGTAACTGTGATGACAATAGTAAATAGCCTGGATTCCGGTTTCCAAAATAGAATTTTGCGTGATTCCGGATTCCAACCCTATGGCCTATTCCAGTCAAAATTTCGTGGGTCCGGAGTAACTTACATTTGTCGAGACTACGCTGGCAGTTCCGTTTTTAAAGTAAAGACATTTTCTTTATTTTTGTTATTATCTTCTCTATTAATGTATATTATACCGATCAAATCTATTTGACGCAGTTGCCATTACCTTGTCTTTGCGGTGAGGAATCTGGTTTATGTTTGTACACAATGGCCCCTTGTTTGACACCAGCACATCGCACGAGTGTGCCGGATAGCCAAAGTGTTCCGCACAGGCAATCTTAAGGTTTTCTAGCGTCAAATCATCGCGGTTGTACCGGTCGATACGTTTGCTTATTATCAGGCTCTGCTGTACGACAATCTCGCTTGGAGCCGTTCCTTTAGCACCTTTGCGGGGTCGTGTTTGCTGCGTTCTTTGTTGGACATTTTTGCTTGAAGGTTCTTCCATACTTGGTTCATTTTTGGTGGCATCGCGGACCAAAGACTTATAACCCAACACCTCTTAGTCTTTGGGAGAGCTTTTACAAGTCGTATCGCGCTAGTTGCCCCGCTGAACCAGGTACGGTAAGCCCTTTAGACTTGTCATTTGCAACCACGTTTCTAGTAGTTTATTTGTTCATCAAAGTAAAGGGTACCCGCCCAATGACTTATCAATACTTGACTGTCGACATGGTTAAAACGGCTATGATCAATGGTGGCTTCATCGATCAGAAAATGTTCAAAACTGCGGGAAAGTATGGCTTTGATTCTCTGTTTCTAACAGATACCAGTATGCAGGTACTAGACGGTTACATCGCCCACATTCGGCCTTCACTAGGAATGGGGGTCAACACAATAAACTTGGCGAACACATGAGCTAGTTGGTTTACGATGCGACAGGAAAGAATCTAAGTATTGTATTATTTGTTTGCCACAGTGTACAATAACATTAACAGTATAATTTGTGGGGGGGAAATCAGTGACGAGGAAGCCTAAACGAGAAACTGCAAGGCTTATGGAAGTTCAGGCTTCCCCTTACATACGAGATTACAGATAACTAAATTAAACACTACAGGAGATGGCGGGTACATATATTAAAGCTAAAATAAACAAGGGTGCTATGTACATACATTACAGCAAGAGAGTATATAGACAATGAAGCTCTATTCTAGATGCAGTAATTAAGTTGTCAATATGATGTTAATAAGAATATTTTTAAGTTTGATTTAAAGGGAACGAAGTCTAGAAGCATTTCTGGTATTATAATTATGTAATTGTTTGCCGAAAGTAAATGATTAGAATAAGAGTACATAAAAATGCCAGTTAATTAAATGACAGTTAATTAACTGTTTCCAATGCAATGACATGGAAGGGATGAATCTCATAGACTCTGAAAAAAAAACTCTGAATGGAAAGGACCCATGTAAAATTGCAACACAAAAATAGTGACTGACAGCTGTACCATGAAAACCATTCACCTGCTTCAACAACACCTGAGTTTATGATCATCAACAACCTGAAAGAAGAACTATTATTGAAGTTTATAGACATGATAAAATGTAACTACAGAACTCTTCTAAATAGAACCACATATACATAGGTGTATACATAGTTTTAAGGTGGTTGCTGATTAGAATATGTTGTTTGCTAATCAAACTCGGTCAGCATACTAATTTTGATGTGATCTTTTGTATGCTGGTATTTTTTAATTCGATTAAATGATATTTCACATACTCAGACCCATAATCCTTTTTTTCGTTTATAACATTGCTTATATAGTCTTATATAGTCCCACGTATTGCATCTGGCTGACTTTTGTTCTGATTGTGTTAACAGATCCCAGTGGTTTGTATTGGTTTGTGCCTTCACGGCTCATCACAAACCAGTGTAAACCACAAGGATCTCATCAACCCAATCAAAAAAATTACAAAGCCAGAAATGCCTGGGACTAGACTGATATGGCCCGAGTACAGGCTGCGTACAGCCTCTTGTTTAAAATTGTTCTATAGAAGTACTAGCAGAAGCCACATGGCGAACAACACAAGTAGCAGAGCTGGAGCGAAGGAACAGAGCAACAAGAGAAAACACCAGACAGGCTTCTCTTGAGCGTCAATCGGAGGCACGAGAACAACAAACTTCGAGTCGCCGAACAGACGAAAATCCAGAGCCACTACAAGACAGCCCCCCAATACTGGACTCCACGATCGAAGCTATTCTTCGTAAGAAACTTCGCCAGCGTGTTGACGCGGAGAAATCCCACTCGGGTTTCTTAGCGAGAATTCAGACATTGGAAGAACACGCAGCTAAAGGCACAATCCCCTCAGGCTTTCGAATAAAAAGCGTCAAAGCTAAAGGCCCAAACGGGGAAGCCCTACAGACTCAGTTCCGCGAGGCTGAACAAAAGCTGCTGGAGGCTACCATACAAAATCTCCGCTCCTTAGAGCTTGACCGCCAAAGCGATATACAGCAGAGAGAAGCTGACATTGACGGCACTATTGCGCGTTGGAAGGTATCTCTGATGGAGAACAAAATTCCTCTCGCCCAAGCTAATGGTCTCGTCTTGGCAGCGATAGCTTTTGTGACACGATTCACTTCAGACAGCGCTACCCTGCAAGCCTCGAAAGCCCTTCAAGCGGAGATTAACCACAAAGAAAACAGAAGCAGAGAAAATATGGACGCTAACAAGGTCTTTATCCCCTCTGAAGATACTATCCGGGATATTATTCGTCAGGAGATCCATCGCTCCAAAGACACGTCTGGTACCGCTAATCGCCAGAGAATAGTCTCGCTAGTGGTTGATAATAATCTGGATCCCGAAAACAAACGTCGAAACAAAGGTGGTGATCGCCGGAGCCGTCCCAGACAACGCCAGCCACGCCAAAACAAGAATGGATCGAAAACACGAAGGTCCACTTCTTCAACGTCAAAAAAACGCCCGAGGCAAAGGCCCCGTAAATTAGACTGTCGTTCCTCTCGAGAGAAATGGCTCTTTAAATCGGCAAGACGACCACTTTACGACTTAGTTCCACGGAATTTGGAAATCCATAACTTCTCACATGTAGAACTCTCTGAGTGGCAATCCAAGGTTTTAGGCATGGGTCTCAAATTCAGGCATTCGCTTAAACCGCCCACTGAAGCTCAGTTTGATTTACAAATTCAAGACTTCTGTCGAAGAGTTCGCCTTCAAGATATTTTTGCTAATAAGCCGGAGGATCCTAATTTCAGCCCCAGACTGTATGTTCCTACGGGTTGGAATCCACCGCGACAGAACCCAGATCTTGAAGACGCACTCATTGATCTGCGCCAACAACTGCGAAGGAACATTGTTGATAACAAGCCACATTGGAAGAACAATCTAACTACATATACACAGGAGAGAACTGAGCTTAAGGAACTTAAAGCTAACCCCGAGGTTAGAGTTCTGCCTGCCGACAAGAACTTGGGTCCAACACTCATGTCAACAGACTGGATGCGTGACAAGACACTTGAACGATGCATTATCATATTCCAAGGTCACGCTGGAGGACTGGTCTGTCTCTCGTGATTATGTAATTAATCGTCGAGAACATCTCATGGCCACTTATAGCCAGTTATTGTTCCTAATGTAGCTAGATTCCTTCGCAGTTACGATCACTTTTTAACTCCGGCTAAATTCTATATCATCCCTAAGATACATACGATACCTGTGGTGGGAAGGTCTATTGCCGCCTCGCACTCGTATATTACTAGGCCTATCAGTATTTTTGTTGACGAGCTTATCAAGCCTATTATACGTATGCCTACAGTGCTTAGGGACTCTTGTGAGCTTATTCAATTGTTAGAAAGCACTCATCTGCCCGATACGGATTATTTTCTTGTAACGGCAGACGTAGTGTCTTTGTACCCTAACATCGACACTAAGAAGGCTCTTATTGCCCTCGATTTACTGCTACGAGAGGCCAGAGCACCCGCTACGCCACTTTTGATTCAGCTCGCGAGACTTGTGTTCGAGAATAATTTTCTTCGCTCAGAATTTAGCCCGGAAATTTTTCATCAAGAGTTAGGTATTGCCATGAGGTTACAGCTGCTAACGCGTTCATGTACTATCACCAGAAGGATATTGTATGTCAATATTCCGATTATCTCACGCTTTACAAGCGGTTTATAGATGACATTTTTGTTATCTGGAAGGGCCCCAAAGATATTCTTCTGCAATTTCTCGATACTCTTAACAGACAAGCTCACCTACTCTATTAGCGAGAGTAGGATATATACTAGGATATATACTTTTGAATAGTTTTGCAATGTGTTTAGTTCTTGTTGTCTAAGTGGCCCTGGTTTCAGTAGTTGCACTGTAACATTCATTTACTCTTAGCCTTCTTTAGGGAAGCTCATTCCTGTTTAGGCTGCCCCTCAGCACATTACATGTACCTGTATTTTTGTTCTTTTTATTATTATTTTATATTAGTCATTAATAACATGATTATTTATCCCTGTATTTATCCCAATTCTGTAATCTGTGTAAAGTGACTATAACTGGGATTTTTTTCCTGAGACTGATGGCATCCAAAATCCCAAGAAACAGACTTTCATTCTCCACAAATTGAGAAAATGAAGAGTGAAATGATTTTGACTGAATCTTGTCCAGTGTGTTATTTGCTATCCTGTTGCTTATGGTATGGTACTGAGTTGACTCCTCTTGTATCGAGGAGGTATATTATAACCCATCTGTTTACATGTATTACCAGGGCTATCTCCATTGGTTAGTGTATTGTTTATATTTGAAATCACTTCTTTGGATAGGAAAACATGGGGTGGGATCTGGGTACGAGATTAGCTCAGTGCTAAATGCCCAAGTTTGCACCCCACTCTTGGATGTGCAGTTTTTCAAGACCCATGTTATAGAACATGGAGAACCATCTTTATTTGTGCCTGCATGGTGAGTCATCCCCAAAACTTGGTAACTAAAGATCCAGCAGCTTTCACCAGACTTACCAAAACATACACATGCATACTCAGTGTCATAATTGTGACATCAGAACATGTACTGCTAATGATCAATGCATGTCTGCATATGCTGCTTGTTTATGCTAGATGCTTGTATCATAGTGTGGGCCAGGCGTAAATGTCATCTGGTTAACTCATACTTTATATTTTGTCTCATTAAATATATATAATGCGTGCATATCATCGAAGTACTGTACAACTGATTTGTGTGAAACTTACAACATAGAGTTTGTCTATGTCAAGGCTTTCAAAATGTTTTTGAGTACAAGCTAGCTATATAGGTGAACATAAGAAATTAGGCATCTGTTACACAACTCAGGTTGAATAAAAAGAGAAAATGACTGTAAAAAAAAAAGATTTTAAATATATAAAGTGATGTACCTTGAAGCAACTGAGCTGGTTTTCCACCAGCCACCGGCTTGTTTTGAAAGCTCGATCTATATTGCTGATATGCATCTGTCAATCCAACTTATCTGATTTGCTATTATTGGCAAAATCAAAAACTCTTCCCAGCAGTTAAGTTAAGGTTGTTGGACTAAAACATTATAATCGAAACTCAGATGTTTCAGACTCATATCACATTTGAAGGATCTATGTTATGTTACAAGTAGTACCGGTAATTATCAAGATTTTATAGATCAAATAATATGTCAAATAAATAATCTATGAATTTGATCATCAGGAAGTTTGTTTGCTCCAGTTTAATAGATTTAGTACATTAATATTCAGACTATAAGATGAACATTTAATGTTTTAAACTTCAGACTATTTTCATAAGTTTTGAGAGCATTTTGCAAGGAAATGCATTGTATTATATAATACAATTTCACTCAACCTTGCAGACTATCATAAATATAAATTAATTTGCTATATAATAGTATGAGCTACAATCACAGACATAATTGTTGAGACACTCAACAAATTAGGTATTAAATGAGAAGAAAAGAATTCTGGACACAAAGCTAAAGACAGCTGAGCTAGCTTCGCAAACCCCCCTAATTCTCCTCTAGAAGTGAGCAGTGTCCCTGAAGTCATGATCATTTTGTCTAACATTGTAGGTAAATTTTTTGCTATGATTTAAGATGTTGTCCTGGTGTACACTAACCTCAAATCATCACCCAAGTTGAAGTTTACAGTTAGCAGGAATGTCGTCCTCGGCAGTTCATTCCCTCCACTTTTGGTTTGTTTGCCGCCTCCTTGAAAAGTGGATACTAGTACTTTTTTCAGTGTATTAGGATGAGCTGGGTCATCCCAATAAACTGGCAAGGTACTCCTTATCAGTTCACTTGCCACTGACTCGCCAGAAGACTGGGACAGGAATATCCGTCAAAGCAGATTTTGGATCAACCGCAGGGACGTTGACTTCCCACTTGCAGTCTCTCCAACTGCCATAGGTGCTGGACATGAACCTTAAATGAAACAAATACATATACCAGTGTTTTCCATTGTACATTTGTTTGTACTTGCATGGTCACAATTTGAATTTTCTTTGGACTCCCCAATTCCACACCCCATTGTAATATGATCACTTCTCCATGTACATGTACATATATACAGAATGTAATTTTGTTTTCCAGTCATTTTTTTTAGCTCTAGAGGTATGTTTTAGCTGGCTAAAAATATTTGACTATCGTATATAGGCAGGTAATGTTTGTAACTGGCAACAAAAAACTACAAAGCTATAAAGGCAAATTACCTGAGGCCATTGGGCAATATCAGCCTAAAACCTTATATCGTCGAGCACTGCACCATTAGGTAACCATGAGTGCTTGACAGAATGTATAATTATTATTTTTCACTTGTATTTTTTGTAATGGCCAGTTTGCACCATCAATTACTGCACAGTTTTAGTGATATTCCAAGCATATTGAAAACCTATCTTGCCTACGATGACATTTCATATACAAACAGATCAGACTTCTAGCACAGCTCTGGCACGCTATCACCATAACAAGTTCTAGTTTTTCCAATCTTTTTCAGTTCCTTATATGTTAGGCCATTAAAAATTCAACTTTGTGGTATTTGAGTAAGAATGTTCTAAAAATACAGTACAATCTACTTTGATGGTCGCTTATCAGAAACAAAAAACAAAAGAAAATGTCAAGTGTTGAGACTAAAATGTGGTCGCGGTCGCTTAAGAATTTTTGCATTGGTTGCTTACGAGAGAGTTTTTACAACAGAATTTGACTGAGAAAAAACAGTTCTTTGGTAAAGTGGTCGCTTATGGGGGAGGTGGTCGCTTATGGGGGAGGTGGTCGCTTATGGGAAGTGGTCACAGGAGAGAGTTGACTGTATATAAATCTTAGCTAAATGTCAGACTCAAAAAAATTTCTACAGTTAATGGACAAAAATATTAATGTTACTGGTACTTACCGACAACCTCTAGTACTTGCTGGTAGTGGAAAGCAGATACCCCCCTGCAAGTAGCATGAGAAATTGGAAGAAATTGCCACCCATGAAGTCTTTGACAGACTTTATAAAAAGAAACCAATTAAAGGATGGCATGGGCACTGTCAGGTTTAGTGGAATATTTGTCTTTACATATTCCTTCAGGAGGGCAGCTGCTGCCACCATCTGGACTCCGTTCAGATATGGAGCCATCCAAATGTATGTTTCCTCCTCAGTTGGAATTACGTTTCCATGTTCATCAAGCTAAAAGAGTACAATGAATATCATTAATAATAATAACAATAAGAATACTAGTATATAGTTGTACCCTAAAACAATTTGCATATAAGCCCAAATTCTATATAATGTTGACACTGATTCCAGATAAATTATAGTGTATGTTACAGGTAAGAAAATTATTTCAAGACATTAATATAAAAAAAATCCTAGGATGCAAAAAAACTAGGTTGCAAAAGTAACCTAGGTCGAAACAAAATTACCTACCAGGTCAAAACAAAATTAACTGTAACAATTTTAAATACAGTATTACATGGCTAATCAAATGTCAAAAGACAATCATATAGGTCAATTAGGCTGAAATGTCTGTACACGCAATAAAATACTTTATTTGCTTGCAAGTTGTTTTTGTTCAAGAAATCATGAAAATACCATGTATACATACAAACATTTACATGCAAAGAAAAATTTATGTGAATCCCAGCTACACTATAATTTATGTGAATCCCAGCTAGAATACCTCAAAATGCAGTAAAATGTAAAACAAATTAAAATATGCAAGCTTTTTTTATGGCCGAATTTTGTATCCAACTTGCTGTGTGCTGGGCTGCCCCAGCCTCTTAAATGTCCTAATAAACCAAACGCCTTTCAGAAACACGGATCAAGTATTTTTTTCCTGCATGTGGTTATGGTACAGTACTGGTGAGCAATAGAAAAAAAATGTTCTACGAAAATCAAATTACACTGTATATTTTGACAATGATGCATGTGAGATTAACTAATTTTACTTGCCTGCATCTGTTCCCCCAATACATAAACACTTCTATCAAGCTGCTTTCCTAATATGTACCACATGTACCGTGGTTAAAAGGGAACAGTTTTCGGTGGTTAGTTTTTGTTTTGAATAATATCGTGTAGTAAGATGTTCATCGCCGTAGATTCCCTGGTACTATAACAGTGCTATGTCTTGACATGTACCGTGGTAATACTGAAAAAGGTTAACAGTGCGTGTTGTTCTTCCATGCAAAGGAATTTTGAACCTCATGGGAATCGAACCCATATGCCAAAACTGGCATTCCAAACGATTCTTCATTGGCAAATCACTTTGCATTTGGGAGGTTTTAGATCACGGAGCAATGAAAACTTCTAAAATACTCCATTACGTTTATATTTCGAGTTGCCTTGCCATTCTACTCATGAGGTTAAGGCTAGGCTTTACCTCACTCTTGTTCGCCCCATGATGGAGTACGCATGCTCAGCATGGGATCCTTATACTCAGCGCAATGTAAACCAGTTGGAAAAGGTGCAAAGACGTGCGGCACGGTTCGTGTACCGGGACTACTCGAGGGAGTCCAGTGTCAGCTCCATGTTGTCTAACCTGAACTGGCCCCTCCTTTCTAAACGGCGGGAGTGCCTCCGCCTAAGCTTTTTCCACAAAGCCACCCTTGGCCTCAACGCTATTGAGCCAACCCAGTACGCTGCCCTATCTACCGGGGTTACACGGCGTAAGCACTCTAAAATTTACAATCACTTCAATGTGCGCACTGATGTCTTCAAGTACTCTTTTTTTTTTCGCACTATTCCTGCCTGGAATAATCTCCCAGAGCATGTAGTAAATGCAAAAAGCCCCGAAAGCTTTAGTAAGCAAGTCCTGTCTTTTCTGAAATAAGCTTATATTTAGTTTGTTAATCGATTTACTGATTTATTTATTTATGTATTTATTAATTTATATTGGTTGTATGCAAATAGCTTTACCGATCAAATAAACAGATACAGAGATACAGATTGATTTTGCTTAATGAGTTTTTCTATTTGATGAATAAAAACACAAGAGCTGAGAAAAGTCAGAACTGATTGTGCAGTGTTATGTCCGACAACAATCATTCGACGTACATTCACGTTATCTCAGTTGATATTCTAGCCTGCGAAAACAACCGCCTCTATTTACGGGCCGGACAGAAGCGGCTGTTTTCGCAGGCTATTCATATTCCCAATACTCGACAGACTTCTCCAACAGGCGTTGCCAATAAGCCAAGTGGTGGAGGTTGATTTACTTGAATAAGTACATGGAATGATTGTCTCAAATGTATGAGCCACTCCATATGCACGCAACAGTCGGTTGTAGTCACATAGTTTGTGTTTGTAGTTATCTGTAATGTCTATAAAATACACACATTTACAAACTCATATCAAAACATCCATTGTGACTTTGTTACATATAGCACTGAACAGTCCATAATACGTATGTTGTAATGCTTCTGGAAAATGTAACGAAACTGAATATTTGCTAGCGGTTTCCGGTTCGTCCAGCTTGATTGAAGTACTGGCAAGCTCGGTAGTAATTCATGTTTTCCTTTGTCATGATGACTTGAATAATACACTGAAAACAAAAAAACAGTAACAAGAGTTTAATAAGCTGAATTTTACCGGAGTACTACAACTTTATGCAATTAATAGTCTTGGAATAAAAATAAATAAATAAACATTTCTCAAAGGTCTGTATTGGGACAACATTGAGGGAAGCGGATTAGTCAAGTGATCTGTACGTATTGGGTGGGACAACACTGATGGAAGCGGTACAGTCAGGTGATTTGTCTAGGGAGAACACTGTGATAAGCTTAGCCTGCTGGTGATCTGTGTTGTTGAGAGAAGCGGTTTAGGATTATTGCAAGTGACGGTACAAGGAGGCATGTTAGAAAAGTAAATTATGAAGGGTATGCACTACCTCAGGTAAAAAGACATCAGTAATGAGGCGACTCTTCAAGGAAACTGAGGAGATGGTACTGAGAACAGGTAGTACTTCCGTTTGAATTCTTTCCAAGAGTTGATTTACCTGAAAGGTGATTGTAATATTGTGGGTAGTGGTATGAAATACATTAACGTCACAACAAGTCAGGGTTTTCAATAACATTTGAAGTAAGTGGCAAAACTTGAAGAGTAGGCGGCGAGCATCGAGCGCCATTGGCGCAAATATCTAATTTTTGGGAAAGTTTTCAATCAAAGTAGGCGGCGATTTCATGTAAAATACCTGGCGAGATTCGCCGGCTGCCGGCTTCTATTGAAAACCCTGCAAGTATGGCAGACAAGCGGCATATGAATCAGTTGGGTTTGAACTGCTGTCGCATTATGTGCCAATCTAAATACACGAATTATGCCATCTTTATATTAAATGTGTGCGCAAAAGTTAATCTATACTTTATTCCCTGAACGCTATCGGTTCACCGGCCGGCGAATTAATTTCGTCGTCTGAAGCAACAGTCGCTCCGATCCGACGACAGATTGATCTTTTTTCCCCATACAAATTGTACAACATTTCATTTATTCTTATCAGAATACTTCACTTCATTTAGTGTTACAAGCTTACCACTACGCCTCTTACTGGACCTGTTGCAGACTGTCTCAGGCAGCTTCTCAGGGATTCTAAAGCCGGTTCCCAATTAGCCGTCATCCTTACGGAGAGGTAGTTTTTCAGCACAAATAGTCGTTTGGCTATGTCCTGTAAGGTATCATTGGCACGCACAATAGATATAGGTTGAAGTGCTAACTATAAACTATTTTGACAATACAACTACACGTACAGACAATCATCGAGCTAGAGATGAGCAAAGACAACAATAGACCATTTTCTCAAGTATGCGCACGCAACAGGCTTGACGGGCCGGTAAATACTTCACGTGGGCAATCACGTAGTGGTTACCTATAACCCTCCCTATTATTTCATCCAATACTAAATCCAAGCTGCCTACATGAAGTATTTCTTGGCGGGCCGTGAGATTTGTTAGCTTTTGTTAGACTCGTTCTGATGCGTCAGCCTATGTTATTCAAGTTATCGGCTATTGTTCAAAAATTGGCGGCTATTGTTCAAAAAGCGATTTGGCGGGCCAATATTGCGTGCGCATACCTGAGAAAATGGTCTATTAAGGAGGTGAACAGCATACCTTAATGAATCCAGTTGTCAAAACTTCAATCAAGTTCGGCAAATGTTCATACTGAGAGCTGTGAGGATGGAAATAATGAATTAAATATGTAATGATAACATACGCAAATACGAATTCAATATCATATTTCGTATTGTTGCCTGGTGTTAAACAATATTTTGTTATTATATGTCGTCACACAGTTGCCCATAGTGTAACAAGTAGAGAGGTTAAGACGGCAACGTCCGCACTGCTTATTTTTATGTCACTATAGTGAGAACTAGGCTTTAATTACAAAATACAATAACTACACGTGAAAATGTACGCAGTTGTCTACATTTTTAACGTTGTGTGCAAAAAAATACCATCCCAAAGTTTATGTCAACGAGAAGGCAAACGTAAGAAAGTATTAAACACGGCGTTCGGCGTTAACGGAACTCTATTTATCGAAGCTATGGCGGTTGAGTAATAAAATACGTAAAATTTATTGTTTTAACGTTATGTACTTTTGAAGAGAACGATCAAAATGTAGGAGACTGCGTGCATTTTCACGTACAGTTTTTGTATTTTTTAATTAAGACTGTTTTATGCCGTCGTCCCTCCCACCGTATGGATAGCAGAGCTCCTCGGGATCACAGTTGAAGAAGTGGGTTATGCTGTACGGTCAAGGCATGGCAGTTTGAGATATATTTGTGTTCCCTTTCGGTCGTGCCACGTAAGCTTTATTATACCTCTGAATTTCTAACAAAACCTGAAACAACCAGTACTAGTCTTGTTGCCTGACAGTACTTATGAGTTACACAGAAACTAACAAATAGAGAACATATCGACATTGAAGTTTGAAAAACAATTACTGAACATGAATTTATATTTAAATTTATTAAAATAACCCTTTACATTACAGTTCTCATGCTCCTTGGTGTTGTATCTAAAAAATAAAACTGAAGTAGTAAGCTTACTAAACAGTACCTGTCCTGGCTGTGATAAGGCTGTTCCAATACGCAGCCACAGTCCAGTATGGTCGAGTCAATGGCCACTGACAATGTAATTCCAAGGCATGCACAGTGATACCACTCACTGCACTGCATACACTGGACCATTTCGTTGCGGGCTTTCTGGTCACTGTGCATTCCTTGGCCAAAAACACAATAACCATTCACCACGGCACCACACTTCCAAGGAAGTAGAGGGCAGATATGGTTGTATCTTGCTCCTTCCCCCTGAAAAGGAAGCCATATGATTTGTAGCTGTGCTTGTCCAGAAGAGTCATGACAACAGAGGGGCACTTCAGTTGTGTTATATTGATGTGACCCAGGGAGATTACAGTACTGTGTAATTGACCTGCCTAAGTAACTTGAAGCTAGGGAGACTTGAAAAACACCTATCAAGACAGAGTTCAATTGCAATACTTGTGTAGCATATATAATAATGATAATAATAATAATAACAATAACTATTTATATAGCGCTGAATCCATTAATTGTCCTAAGCGCTTTACAAGAGTAATGATAAAATAATATATATATATATACATGTATACATACATACAGACTATAGATTATATGCAGCTTTGAATAGGTATGTCTTGAGGGTCTTTTTAAAAAGTAAAATCGATGACGACTTCCTAAGTTCCAGTGGTAAGTCGTTCCACAGTCTCGGTGCAGCTACAGAAAATGATCTATCACCATATGATTTAAGTTTGCTTGTCGGGATACTCAAAAGTTGTTTGTTGCTGGAACGCAGCGATCGTGAATATTTGCGATAACTCAATAGTTCGGTAACATAGGAGGGCGCCATCCCGTTAAGAGCTTTGTACACTAATAACAATAGCTTAAAAATAGCTTATAAGTTATACATTATATGTGGTATATATAATTAAACATTAAACCTCTCATATTTACCAACATCAACATAATTCTTCAAGGTAATCATACTCTGCGTTTTTACTGTTTCTCTTACAACAGCTTTAGCGTCTGAGCAGGAGGCATTAAGCTGTTGTACATCCCTCCCAGAGCAAGAAACAGTAGCTGCCCACTGCAGGGCTTCATCTTTTGATGACATCTTAGCACTAATCTGGATAACACAATTACACATGCACAATATATAGATAATGCATATATATATATGGTTCTCCTGGCCTCTATGTTTTGTTTGTCGTATATTTTACTTTATTCTATCTTCTATTATGGCCAAAGTGAACAACCGACCGACCGACCGACCATCCTCTAAACGAAGCTTGGTATCAAAAAATACCTCTTCTTCACTTTCGCTACTAGAACACTTCTCCCACTCAGACTGTGAGGAACTCTGAAAATTAAACAAATTAGACAATTACATGTATGTAAATTTAAAGTTCTACAATTAAAACCATATATACCAGTACTATAATGTAAAGATCTGGGCAATGAGAAAATGACCATTCTGAAAATGAAACATTTGGAAAGACATACACATGAATAATATATTATTATTCATGTGTATGTGGGTCATTTGATGGCAATTGACGAGTTTTGTGACCCCAGGGATCATACTCTATTTGCTTCAGGATGACGAGACATTTTCACAATGAAATGAAATCACAAAAAATTTACACAAATCCACTTTTTTACCACCCTGTCCAGGTTTTGGATACTGAGTTAAAAAAAATTAGTTTCATATGACAGCAGTGGTGTCATGCAGGCATGACTGTTATATGATGGAATAAACCTGAACCACGTACCCCTAAGATAAATGGACTAGGAGGAGTGAAATGAAACGAAACGTTTTCCCATGATTTTTGTTCTACCATGCCAGTACTCTGTCAACTTTAGCAGCTTAAATGGTTGATCAAATGATCAAACTCAAAGGGTGAAAGCATAGTAAAAATAAAAAAAGCTACAAAGTTTTCAAAATTTACTAAGCATTTGGTATTTTCAAAATTAAGGAAAGCACATTATTTCCTTCTCTTCAATTAACTGATAACAGACACATGTATGCAGTAGGTGGTCCTGACAGTTAACCGCACACACAATTTATTATAAAATATACTTATGCTGTACATCAATCTACACACTTTATGTAACTTAGATGCAACTACACACTGTGCTGTCTAGTATACTCTGCCAGACACGAAAAACCACAAAAAAAATCACAGTATATGTGGAAATGTATTCCCCAGCCCAATGCAGGAGTACTGACTTCTGGGAGGTAAAAGACTGAAAACTACTACAACTCTGTAACATGGTCAGCAAAAACTGACATAAATAAAGTTAATGGTGGAAAGAAACATCTATAAATGTTGCATTCAGGACCACAAATACATAACTACAACTGGCATATCCTTATATACTCCAGTTCCCACCAAAACTAAATGTACACTGTCCATATATATGGAATATATCCACCGGGATACCAACACAGTCTTTTGGATAAGGAACTCATTTGTCTTTTCCTTTCATCCAAAGAGAAATATCATACTGTAACATAAATCATCTACTTAGCCCCCTGATCTTCTACAACTAATTGAGAAACAATCCAATCTTAGCTTTATACTGGTTAAGCCCCCTCTTCTATTATGCTGAAAATCAATACGCCAGGGTTAACTGAACAAACAAAGATGAGTAAAACAATTTAAACTCTGAAGAAGCTACAAAGATTATTGAGAAGTTTAAGTATGACAAGACAACATATTTACAGGAGCAGACTGTACAGGATAAAATACTTACAGTACTTATGCATTTGTAGTTATATAATTATGCTCTTCTTAATAACTATGCTAATTTACTTGAAAGTGAAGTTAAGCACAGATTAAGTGATGATGAATTGGATCCAAGCTATAACAATCCAAGGCCAAGTACAAAATTAATGTAAAAAAGCTTCAATAACCAAAAACCAAACCAGAACTTTTCATTCAATGCTTACATTAATTATTTTAGTACCATCTGATGCAGTTTTCCCAAAAATATTTGAAGCCCTCATAAAGTGGCTTTTCTCCACTATTACAAGAATATTTTTTCATAAGCTCTTCTATTTGATAATGGGGCATTTCTAAAACTACATACAAAAGCAAAATTGAAATATGGGATGAAAGACAAGTCTTTGGACATCTCATTGACAGAAAAAACAGCCAGATTAGAATTTAATCCATACTTATTTAGCCTTACTTTCACATGGATTAGCATAAATATTAAAAAGAGCCTTGAGGGGCTATGTCTGCAGTATTTGTTCATAATTTTATTTCAGTTAAAATTATGCAAAAATACAGAGCGATTACAGAATACCCCAAACCATGGAGGTAGGAAATCAGTCAAAAACTTGTCCTACACCATGGTATTCATGGTAAAAATCTACACGTTATTGGTCACTTTGTACCATCGCCCGCGATTTCAGTCAGCGGAATAGCAGGCTCCAACAGGCGCAGTACATTGATTCTGGAGTTGTGGTTCATCCCAGTTCAAGTACAAAATGCATGTGCCACGGATCTCATGCAAATTAAGACAGATTTTAGCGTCCGCAGAGCCATAAGAGTTAACAATGAAACGTTAGAGAGAAAAAGGAAGAGGCTAAACACGGACTTTTCCAGTTCTGGCACGATGAGAGCGAGTGTCTCAGATTCTGCTCGACTAAGAGTAAGAGTACCTTGCCCTTGGCCTTGGTGAGTTGTTCGTGCCTCGTGGGTTTATCCGCCACGTATTTCACTATTTGTCAAATTATTTCGTGTTCGCTTAATCTGTTACCGATCTGTGTGACCCGACCCTGGTTCCAGAGGTTTTCTAGATATACTATAGAGAGAAGAGCCGCGGCGAAAGCAGTCCGCTTCTCGCTGCTTCGCAGCTCGCTTCGCGGCTCTAAGTCTAAGTCTAATTCTCCACGGCTGTTCTCTCTCTAGAAAACCTCTGGGACCTGGGTAGTGTGACCCCCGGTCGTATCAAGTGTAGTTTACGACAAAATCTTATCGAGAATTACTAGAAAATCAAACATTTTAGAATGACAAAGTCAAAACTCGACGTGATCTTTTGGATTTTGTCGTTTTAAAATGTGTGATACGTTTCGTTTACCATCGGCCGACTGACCCATTTTTTGGGAGAAAGGTAAAATTATACAAAGCTTGATACCGACCCAATTTTTTGGGAAAAGTAAAAAAACGCTTGAAGAATGTTTTACACCTCTTTTCCGAGCTCCTACGTATTGGTTTCATACTGTACCTTTCTCATGCAAATTGTCAATCTACAACTATTAGAGGAAAAGTAGTCTAGGAATACAGGAAAACTTTTATGCAAGTCTTCAAGCCGGCTTTAAGTTGCAGACTAGATCCATTAAGTGTTTTTTTTATGGACCCACCATAACGAGCCAGATGGGAAACAAAACATTTCATTGGGATGGCCATATTCTACTTCTAGTGATTCTCCACTTGATCCCCAATCGGATCCCCAATTGGATAAGTTTATGTCAAAGTTATATTTATTAATACAAGTACAGTATGTGGAAGCCACAATTAGGTGTAGTTTACAACTCCACTTAACAATGGGTCTTAAATTACAACACAGTATACCTCTGTGTAGTTTACAAATCCTTTTTTCAAAACAATATCAACTGGCCCCCAGTTGTTTCACCCCCAATAGTCGATTCGGCTTCAATTTAAGTGTGGATGAATGCCGGTTTCTACAATGTATGAATAAACTACACACTAAAGTTACTTGAGTAGTTGAGAGTCTGCACACTTTACAACATGTAAGTTATCCTGTGTGTTGTCATTTTTTTTAAGACAATTCACTGTGCCGCTGTTTGTGCTTTCACTTAAAAGTACTGGTCAACTAATGTTATTTCTAGAACTTGTGCAATAGTTATTTAGAAACCATTCATAATACTGTGTGTATGAACACCAGTTTCTAGACAGTCAGCAAACTTTATCCCATGCACTTTGATATGTTGTCTTAGTCTTTTGTTCGACTGCGCAGGTGTTTTTGTGTTGGTTTATGTGAAAACCTTTCTGTATATTACTGCCTCTAAAGAAGGTTCTTGGTGCGTTTTTACTTCTCTAAATTGAAGTTATTCATACATTAGTCATACATTGTACTATACATTAGTACTATACATTGTACTATACATTAGTCATACATTGTACTATGCTTTATGAAATTAACACAAGCACCTTTACTGGTTGATTGACGTTTCATTCATAATTATTATGGTAAATTCTAACTGGCCTGTATTCATCTTCATTACAATACACTATTTCCTGTTTCACAGCATGTTAGGAATTGAACAAACATTGTTTTGGATCTGCAGTTAATGTGCCACTGGTTTCCTGAATTTTTTACCATCACAACATTTCTGTCTCCATAAAACTTCCAAGTGTATTAAAATCTTTTTAGATGTTAAGAATCAATTGGAACCTCACGTTACATTACATAAAAACTACTGCTATGTGTGATTCGAATTGAACCGGTGACTAGTCTGGCTTGTGGTACAAATAGACAGGTTTCCTATTTTTTTTTTGTTACCTTCACTACTTTTCTGTCTCCATAAAATCTCAATAGTATCAAATTAAAAATCGATTGGAACCATACTTTACATCAATTAAAAAATAACATCACATAAAAGGTACTTTCTATGTATGATTTGTTTCAACCAGTGACCTCTGGCTCGTGGTACAAATAGCCAGGTTTCCTGTAATTTCTTACCATCACTACTTTTCTGTTTCCATAAAATATCAAGAGTATTAAAATATATATTAGATATTAAGAATAAATTGGAACCATGCTTACATCACATAAAAGGTTCTCTCTATGTGTAATTTAACTTGAAATGGTGACTTGTTTGGCTCGTGGTACAAATAGCCAGGTTTCCTGTAATTTCTTACCATCACTACTTTTCTGTTTCCATAAAATATGAAAGAGTATTAAAATATATATTAGATGTTAAGAATAAATTGGAACCATGATTACATCACATAAAAGGTTCTCTCTATGTGTAATTTAACTTGAAATGGTGACTTGTCTGGCTCGTGGTACAAATAGCCAGGTTTCCTGTAATTTCTTACCGTCACTACTTTTCTGTTTCCATAAAATATCAAGAGTATTAAAATATATATTAGATGTTAAGAATAAATTGGAACCATGCTTACATCACATAAAAGGTTCTCTCTATGTGTAATTTAACTTGAAATGGTGACTTGTTTGGCTCGTGGTACAAATATCCAGGTTTCCTGTAATTTCTTACCATCACTACTTTTCTGTTTCCATAAAATATCAAGAGTATTAAAATATATATTAGATGTTAAGAATAAATTGGAACCATGCTTACATCACATAAAAGGTTCTCTCTATGTGTAATTTAACTTGAAATGGTGACTTGTCTGGCTCGTGGTACAAATAGACAGGTTTCCTGTAATTTCTTACCATCACTACTTTTCTGTTTCCATAAAATATCAAGAGTATTAAAATATATATTAGATGTTAAGAATAAATTGGAACCATGCTTACATCACATAAAAGGTTCTCTCTATGTGTAATTTAACTTGAAATGGTGACTTGTCTGGCTCGTGGTACAAATAGACAGGTTTCCTGTAATTTCTTACCATCACTACTTTTCTGTTTCCATAAAATATCAAGAGTATTAAAATATATATTAGATGTTAAGAATAAATTGGAACCATGCTTACATCACATAAAAGGTTCTCTCTATGTGTAATTTAACTTGAAATGGTGACTTGTCTGGCTCGTGGTACAAATAGACAGGTTTCCTGTAATTTCTTACCATCACTACTTTTCTGTTTCCATAAAATATCAAGAGTATTAAAATATATATTAGATGTTAAGAATAAATTGGAACCATGCTTACATCACATAAAAGGTTCTCTCTATGTGTAATTTAACTTGAAATGGTGACTTGTTTGGCTCGTGGTACAAATATCCAGGTTTCCTGTAATTTCTTACCATCACTACTTTTCTGTTTCCATAAAATATCAAGAGTATTAAAATATATATTAGATGTTAAGAATAAATTGGAACCATTCTTACATCACATAAAAGGTTATCTCTATGTGTAATTTAACTTGAAATGGTGACTTGTCTGGCTCATGGACAAATTGGCAGGTTTCCTGTAATTTCTTACCGTCACTACTTTTCTGTTTCCATAAAATATCAAGAGTATTAAAATATATATTAGATGTTAAGAATAAATTGGAACCATGCTTACATCACATAAAAGGTTCTCTCTATGTGTAATTTAACTTGAAATGGTGACTTGTTTGGCTCGTGGTACAAATAGACAGGTTTCCTGTAATTTCTTACCATCACTACTTTTCTGTTTCCATAAAATATCAAGAGTATTAAAATATATATTAGATGTTAAGAATAAATTGGAACCATGCTTACATCACATAAAAGGTTCTCTCTATGTGTAATTTAACTTGAAATGGTGACTTGTCTGGCTCGTGGTACAAATAGACAGGTTTCCTGTAATTTCTTACCATCACTACTTTTCTGTTTCCATAAAATATCAAGAGTATTAAAATATATATTAGATGTTAAGAATAAATTGGAACCATGCTTACATCACATAAAAGGTTCTCTCTATGTGTAATTTAACTTGAAATGGTGACTTGTCTGGCTCGTGGTACAAATAGACAGGTTTCCTGTAGTTTCTTACCATCACTACTTTTCTGTTTCCATAAAATATCAAGAGTATTAAAATATATATTAGATGTTAAGAATAAATTGGAACCATGCTTACATCACATAAAAGGTTCTCTCTATGTGTAATTTAACTTGAAATGGTGACTTGTCTGGCTCGTGGTACAAATAGCCAGGTTTCCTGTAATTTCTTACCATCACTACTTTTCTGTTTCCATAAAATATGAAAGAGTATTAAAATATATATTAGATGTTAAGAATAAATTGGAACCATGCTTACATCACATAAAAGGTTCTCTCTATGTGTAATTTAACTTGAAATGGTGACTTGTCTGGCTCGTGGTACAAATAGCCAGGTTTCCTGTAATTTCTTACCGTCACTACTTTTCTGTTTCCATAAAATATCAAGAGTATTAAAATATATATTAGATGTTAAGAATAAATTGGAACCATGCTTACATCACATAAAAGGTTCTCTCTATGTGTAATTTAACTTGAAATGGTGACTTGTTTGGCTCGTGGTACAAATATCCAGGTTTCCTGTAATTTCTTACCATCACTACTTTTCTGTTTCCATAAAATATCAAGAGTATTAAAATATATATTAGATGTTAAGAATAAATTGGAACCATGCTTACATCACATAAAAGGTTCTCTCTATGTGTAATTTAACTTGAAATGGTGACTTGTCTGGCTCGTGGTACAAATAGACAGGTTTCCTGTAATTTCTTACCATCACTACTTTTCTGTTTCCATAAAATATCAAGAGTATTAAAATATATATTAGATGTTAAGAATAAATTGGAACCATGCTTACATCACATAAAAGGTTCTCTCTATGTGTAATTTAACTTGAAATGGTGACTTGTCTGGCTCGTGGTACAAATAGACAGGTTTCCTGTAATTTCTTACCATCACTACTTTTCTGTTTCCATAAAATATCAAGAGTATTAAAATATATATTAGATGTTAAGAATAAATTGGAACCATGCTTACATCACATAAAAGGTTCTCTCTATGTGTAATTTAACTTGAAATGGTGACTTGTCTGGCTCGTGGTACAAATAGACAGGTTTCCTGTAGTTTCTTACCATCACTACTTTTCTGTTTCCATAAAATATCAAGAGTATTAAAATATATATTAGATGTTAAGAATAAATTGGAACCATGCTTACATCACATAAAAGGTTCTCTCTATGTGTAATTTAACTTGAAATGGTGACTTGTCTGGCTCGTGGTACAAATAGACAGGTTTCCTGTAATTTCTTACCATCACTACTTTTCTGTTTCCATAAAATATCAAGAGTATTAAAATATATATTAGATGTTAAGAATAAATTGGAACCATGCTTACATCACATAAAAGGTTCTCTCTATGTGTAATTTAACTTGAAATGGTGACTTGTTTGGCTCGTGGGACAAATATCCAGGTTTCCTGTAATTTCTTACCATCACTACTTTTCTGTTTCCATAAAATATCAAGAGTATTAAAATATATATTAGATGTTAAGAATAAATTGGAACCATGCTTACATCACATAAAAGGTTCTCTCTATGTGTAATTTAACTTGAAATGGTGACTTGTCTGGCTCATGGACAAATTGGCAGGTTTCCTGTAATTTCTTACCGTCACTACTTTTCTGTTTCCATAAAATATCAAGAGTATTAAAATATATATTAGATGTTAAGAATAAATTGGAACCATGCTTACATCACATAAAAGGTTCTCTCTATGTGTAATTTAACTTGAAATGGTGACTTGTCTGGCTCGTGGTACAAATAGACAGGTTTCCTGTAATTTCTTACCATCACTACTTTTCTGTTTCCATAAAATATCAAGAGTATTAAAATATATATTAGATGTTAAGAATAAATTGGAACCATGCTTACATCACATAAAAGGTTCTCTCTATGTGTAATTTAACTTGAAATGGTGACTTGTCTGGCTCGTGGTACAAATAGACAGGTTTCCTGTAATTTCTTACCATCACTACTTTTCTGTTTCCATAAAATATCAAGAGTATTAAAATATATATTAGATGTTAAGAATAAATTGGAACCATGCTTACATCACATAAAAGGTTCTCTCTATGTGTAATTTAACTTGAAATGGTGACTTGTTTGGCTCGTGGTACAAATATCCAGGTTTCCTGTAATTTCTTACCATCACTACTTTTCTGTTTCCATAAAATATCAAGAGTATTAAAATATATATTAGATGTTAAGAATAAATTGGAACCATGCTTACATCACATAAAAGGTTCTCTCTATGTGTAATTTAACTTGAAATGGTGACTTGTCTGGCTCGTGGACAAATTGGCAGGTTTCCTGTAATTTCTTACCGTCACTACTTTTCTGTTTCCATAAAATATCAAGAGTATTAAAATATATATTAGATGTTACGAATATATTGGAACCATGCTTACATCACATAAAAAGTTCTCTCTATGTGTAATTTAACTTGAAATGGTGACTTGTCTGGCTCGTGGACAAATTGGCAGGTTTTCTGACAGTAATTCATTACCATAAAGGTAAGGTTATTCATTTTCTATGTGCAAAATCTTTTAATAGTAGGGAAAGACTAGTTAATGAACTTTGTACTGGAATAATATGATATTTTGCTATGTGGTTGAGCAGGCTCGAAACAGCTACATGTTTTTGTATCTTAGTACAACATGACAATCCGAAGTCGTAGTTGCCCGTCCAAAATATTTCAGTGGCATTCCTACTTTGTGGGAAGTTGGTTCGACTCCAACAGGAATAATGGACATGCTTTAAGGCTCAAAATCATTATCTTTAATAAACATGTTTGATTTTGACGTTATTCAGTTGACAGGCTTTTAAATAAATTTTGATGAGTTTGCTTATCTTCAAAATTAGAAATGGAAATGCTCACCAGGTGATTCCCATGTACTAAAAAGGAAATTACATGGCTGCTTGGAGATACAGTGTATACGATATATTCGCTGCGCCTTTGTCCTGAGTTATCAAACTAAACATTCAGTGACTTTTTACCTGACTACACAGCACAAGTATAGGTTATTTGTCAAGTACGCTACATACAACTGCTAAAAATACTATTAATAATTACAATTGTTAGAGATTGGAACACTGTCTATAATACAGTACTTACCCGCTTATAAGAACCTAGGTTTTTCCAAGTTAGCCTAAACAGGTTCTTATATAAATGGTGCTTAGTGGAGTTTTAGGCTATTTAGGTTCTTAAACAGGTTCTTATTTTTATAAGAAAGATATGATACCAGTGGCTGGAAGAAGGGCGGCATGTATATTAATTTAATGCCAAAACCGGCCTGGCCTTTGGACAGTATGTGATCATGACCCATTTTAGTAGATATTTCAATTCTCAGTATCAGGCTAAATGTTGATTTAAGGGTTAGGTTAGGTTAGGGTTAGGTTAAATATGAACCTGTTTCAAATTTTAGGCTAAATAGGTTCTTATGTAAAGGGGGTCTAAATTGATATTTTTAGGCTAACAGGTTCTTAAATTCTAGGTTCTTATAAGCGGGTAAGTACTGTACTAACAATTTTAATTATAAGGCGGGAGTTCTAATCTTATCTAAAGTTAATCAAGGATGAATTAGTTTACGATGGGTGACATTGCTCTAAAACTCAAAACAATTACTAATAAACAATTACTAGTTTTAATGTTCATGCATGTGGTAGCATAGAGGTAATCGGCTAACTCTGTTGCCATGTGATGTAAACACACATTACTCTGGAGAATTGACTCTTTGAAAATTAAACATGATTGCATTATGATTAGAATAAAAAGGGAATAATTCCCCAGAGTAGCATCTGTTTACATCACATGATCTGAATTGGGTGGCAACAGCGTTAGCCGATTACCTCTATTGCTTTCCCTCTTCAGATTAATCTTCCGAATTATGCAAATTGCATATAGTGATGTGATTAACAGAATGGCCAGGAAGATTAAAGTGGCGAGCTACTTGTTTGGCGAGATCCTTGCTGTTAGTTCCAACATCCAGCAAGTGTTCGCGGAATCGATCTCCTAATCTTCGCCCTGTTTCTCCGATGTAGAGTTTGTTACAAAGTGTGCAGGTGATACATTAAGCTTCAAGAGAGCCTTTGGGTCCTGAAATGAATGTGGTAGTTCTAGTGAAAGCACATGTGTTACTTCGTTTCCTGGGTCATTTAAAAGTTTCTGGTTGGATTTACCTACTTGTAAGAAAGCAGATGAATTTGTGCTAAAGAAGATAAGGACAAGTTTCTCAGTCGCGTACAACTTAGAGCTTTTTGTCATGATTACCTATCAGAAAATTCGTCTGCTTTCTTAGAAGTAAAGAAGAGATATTCTACCGCACTTTAATGAGATTCCACCGCACCTACACAATAGATAATGAGATACCACCTTACTTTATTCATGAGCCCAAGACAATAGAGCTGTGATGACGTCACCTGAATTAATGAGATACCACCTCGTTTAATTAATGAGGTACCACCGCAAACAAGAGGCTGATTCCATGCACCCTGTACTACTGAAACTGCATGTTTGTGCATATTAGACGTAAAGCAGGAATAAGGGTTAGGATTAACATTTATCAAAAGTCCTAAAAGCTGGACAAAAAAGTTCATAATAAAACGCGACCAAAAATTATAATGGTAAGTTGATTGATAACGCCCATCACGTGTTATGACGTTTTCAATACCAGATGACCAATTTTTCGATTTCATCCGATCTGCATTAAAAGTAGTGTCTTATGAAAGGTCATTATTACACCAATCTGAATTTGGATATCCCAAACATGACAAAAGATAGGAGATTTTGTATAGAACAAGCTTGACATGGCGAATTTGAAACCGAGTGCTGTTGCTTGGAGGCATATCCGATGTATCGTTACACTCGTAAGTAGATAACCTTTTTAGTTGTCACCAATTTTAAATTTGATTGGCTTAATTATTAATTTCACTGTTTTGCTATTAATGACGTCATAACTTATTAAGGGCGTGGTCAGGACACTTGTCAAAACGCATTTGCGATCTCATCTAGTTGAGATCTTTCATATGATACAGTTGCAAATTTCATCCTTTTCTGATGTATATTTCAAAATTAAGTCAGTTTGGGGTTAATTTGGTTAAAATACTCTTCAGTGTAATATGGATACATGCGACCTAAAGCTGAAATTAGGATTAGAGTTAACATTTCTCAAAAGTCTTCAAAGTTGTATAAAAAAGGCACCAATCAGAAGTTCATTGTAAAACACGACCAAAAAGATCATGGTCAGTCGATTGACCACGCCCATCACCTGTTATGACGCCACAATATCAGATGGCAATTTTTCGATTTCGATCATCCGATCTGCATAAAAATGGTATCTTATGAAATCTCATTATTACACCAAACTAACGATCTAAACGTTAGTTTAGACCGTTGTTGTTGTTGTTCATTTTTAAGGGAGAAAATGACTTTTCTGTGCATGTGGTATAATCGACCATTTTCTTGTCTTTTTCTACCATCTCCTTGAGAGCTCGTAACGGTTACTACAGAAGTGAGCTCTATAAGTTGCTAATGACTATGACACGCAAACTGTGTTTTAACATGTTTTAATACTTGTCGTTCATTTTTACGGGAGAAAATGACTTTTCTGTGTATGTGGTATAATGAACCATTTTCTTGTCTTTTTCTACCATCTCCTTGAGTTCTCGTAATGGTTACTACAGAAATTGTGAAGTGATCGCGATAAGTCAGTTGATAATGATTATATGACATACAAACTCTGTTTGAAAATGTTCTAACACTTGTCGTTCATTCTTACGGGAGAAAATGACTTTTCTGTGCACGTGGTATAATGGACCATTTTCCTGTCTTTTTCTACCATCTTCTTGAGAGCTCGTAACGGTTACTACAGAAGTGAGCTCTATAAGTTACTAATGGCTGTATGAGATACAAACTAAAGTAAAGTAAAGTAAAGTAAAGCAACTTTATTTAACGTCGGAGTAACTCGTGACAGTCTGATGGGACTGATAAACTTGAGGCCGACAGGAGACCTACGATTTTACGTCCTTATCCGAGAAGACGTGAAGGTCTAACGATTTGCAGTTGTTTCACAAAGGCAGCACCTTCTACTCAGTTACTTTAAGACCCTGAGTGTTGGTCCGGCCGGGGCTTGAACCCGCGACCTCCCGCTCAACAGACCGGAGCTTAACCACTGAGCTAACCGGGGTGCGGTTTTGGCGTGTTTTAACACTTGTTCATTTTTACGGAGAAGTATGCTGTATAAGTTACTAATGACTGTGTGACATACAAACTCTGTTATGGCGTGTTCTAACACTTGTCGTTCATTTTTACGGGAGAAAATGACTTTTCTGTGCACGTGGTATAATGGACCATTTTCTTGTCTTTTTCTACCATCTCCTTGAGAGCTCGTAACGGTTACTACAGAAGTGAGCTCTATACGTTGCTAATGACTGTATCACACGCAAACTGTGTTTTAACATGTTTTAACACTTGTCGTTCATTTTAAGGGGAGAAAATGACTTTTCTGTGCACGTGGTATAATGGCCATTTCCTTGTCTTTTTCTATACCATCTCCTAACCGTTACTACAGAATAGGCGCTATCACTTGCTCATGATTTTATGGCGTACAAACTCTGTTCTGCCATATGTTAAATCATGAGCAACTGATACCGCCTATTCTGTAGTAACCATTCAAGACGTTAAGGACGTGGTAGAGAGTTCAGTTGTATGTCATATAGCCATTAGTAACTTATAGAGCTCATTTCTGTAGTAACCGTTACGAGATCTCAAGGAGATGGTAGAAAAAGACAAGAAAATGGTCCATTATACCACGTACACAGAAAAGTCATTTTCTCCCGTAAAAATGAACGACAAGTGTTAAAACATGTTAAAACACAGTTTGCGTGTCATACAGTCATTAGCAACTTATAGAGCTCACTTCTGTAGTAACCGTTACGAGCTCTCAAGGAGATGGTAGAAAAAGACAAGAAAATGGTCCATTATACCACGTGCACAGAAAAGTCATTTTCTCCCGTAAAAATGAACGACAAGTGTTAAAACACGCCATAACAGAGTTTGTATGTCATACAGTCATTAGTAAGTTATACAGCATATTTCTCCGTAAAAATGAACAAGTGTTAAAACATGCCAAAACAGAGTTTGTATGTCATACAGCCATTAGTAACTTATAGAGTTCACTTCTGTTGTAACCGTTACGAGATCTCAAGGAGATGGTAGAAAAAGACAAGAAAATGGTCCATTATACCACGTGCACAGAAAAGTCATTTTCTCCTGTAAAAATGAAGGACAAGTGTAAAAACATTTTAAAACAGAGTTTGTATCTCATACAGCCATTAGTAACTTATAGAGCTCACTTCTGTAGTAACCGTTACGAGCTCTCAAGATGGTAGAAAAAGACAGGAAAATGGTCCATTATACCACGTGCAAAGAAAAGTCATTTTCTCCCGTAAAATGAACGACAAGTGTTAGAACATACCAAAACAGATTTGCATGTCATACAGTCATTAGTAACTTATAGAGCTCACTTCTGTAGTAACCGTTACGAGCTCTAAAGGAGATGATAGAAAAAGACAAGAAAATACCACGTACACAGAAAAGTCATTTTCTCCCGTAAACATGAACGACAAGTGTTAAAACATGTTAAAACAGAGTTTGTACATTATATAATCATTATCAACTGACTTATCGCGAACACTTCACAATTTCTGTAGTAACCGTTACGAGCTCTCAAGATGGTAGAAAAAGACAGGAAAATGGTCCATTATACCACGTGCAAAGAAAAGTCATTTTCTCCCGTAAAAATGGCATGAACGACAAGTGTTAGAACATACCAAAACAGATTTGCATGTCATACAGTCATTAGTAACTTATAGAGCTCACTTCTGTAGTAACCGTTACGAGCTCTAAAGGAGATGATAGAAAAAGACAAGAAAATACCACGTACACAGAAAAGTCATTTTCTCCCGTAAACATGAACGACAAGTGTTAAAACATGTTAAAACAGAGTTTGTACATTATATAATCATTATCAACTGACTTATCGCGATCACTTCACAATTTCTGTAGTAACCATTACGAGATCTCAAGGAGATGGTAGAAAAAGACAAGAAAATGGTCCATTATACCACGTGCACAGAAAAGTCATTTTCTCCCGTAAAAATGAACGACAAGTGTTAAAACATGTTAAAACAGAGTTTGTATGTCATACAGCCATTAGTAACTTATACAGCATATTTCTCCGTAAAAATGAACAAGTGTTAAAACATGCCAAAACAGAGTTTGTATGTCATACAGCCATTAGTAACTTATAGAGTTCACTTCTGTTGTAACCGTTACGAGATCTCAAGGAGATGGTAGAAAAAGACAAGAAAATGGTCCATTATACCACGTGCACAGAAAAGTCATTTTCTCCTGTAAAAATGAAGGACAAGTGTAAAAACATTTTAAAACAGAGTTTGTATCTCATACAGCCATTAGTAACTTATAGAGCTCACTTCTGTAGTAACCGTTACGAGCTCTCAAGAAGATGGTAGAAAAAGACAGGAAAATGGTCCATTATACCACGTGCAAAGAAAAGTCATTTCAGTTCTCCCGTAAAAATGAACGACAAGTGTTAGAACATACCAAAACAGATTTGCATGTCATACAGTCATTATTAGTAACTTATAGAGCTCACTTCTGTAGTAACCGTTACGAGCTCTAAAGGAGATGATAGAAAAAGACAAGAAAATGGTCCATTATACCACGTACACAGAAAAGTCATTTTCTCCCGTAAACATGAACGACAACTGTTAAAACAGAGTTTGTACGTTATATAATCATTATCAACTGACTTATCGCGATCACTTCACAATTTCTGTAGTAACCATTACGAGAACTCAAGGAGATGGTAGAAAACGACAAGAAAATGGTCCATTACACCACGTGCACAGAAAAGTAATTTTCTCCCGTAAAAATGAACGACAAGTGTTAAAACATGTTAAAACAGAGTTTGTATGTCATACAGCCATTAGTAACTTATAGAGCTCACTTCTGTAGTAACCGTACGTTACGAGATCTCAAGGAGATGGTAGAAAAAGACAAGAAAATGGTCCATTATACCACGTGCACAGAAAAGTCATTTTCTCCCGTAAAAATGAACGACAAGTGTTAAAACATGCCAAAACACAGTTTGTATGTGATACAGCCATTAGCAACTTATAGAAGTTAATTCTGTAGTAACCGTTTCTTGACCTCAAGAAGATGGTAGAAAAAAACAAGAAAATGGTTATTTTAGCAGACGCATAGAGGTAATCGGCTAACGCTGTTGCCACCCAATTCAGATCATGTGATGTAAACACACATTACTCTGGAGGTTGACTCTTAGAAAATAAATTTTATTCAGATAGGCATGACTGCATTGTGATTACAATGAAAAAGGAACAATTCCCCAGAGATCACATGATCTGAATTGGGTGGCAACAGCGTTAGCCGATTGCCTCTATTGGGGCGGCACATGTGTGTCCGTACAGTGTCTGTAGTAAATCTGAACGAGTTGCTATTATATATATTATTGTCTGGCGTAGAAACTAATCAGTTCTCAAACAGTTTCTATTCCCGGAAACCGCGTTTAAAATAGTTGACATGTTAATGTTAAGCGAGGGAGTTTTGGGCTTGAATACTGTTTATCCTCCGTATCCTACTCATTTCATGTCATACTAAATGAAGGTAAATCGTGCAACATTTTAAAGCCATCCGTTATCTTGTAATTATTATATTATAACTGGCTCGGTTAATATTACTCAGATAAAAAGTAGTAATAATCATGGGCTATGGTGCTATAAAAACGGCACCTGGGCCTTTCGGCATTGACCTTGTAAACACGAAGTAATTGATAAAATACAGACTTGTCACTTGATTAATTATAATCTGTAAACCGAGGGGAAATTATGCAATGAACATCATTGTTTACGAGATTGAATAGGTTACACTGGGTTTCATACAGTAATAACAATATGGCCGTACTTTTTAACACCACAGTCTTATAATGCCGGCGCGCTTTATATAATACAAATTACCGAGGTCTATATTACCCTGGGTGCCAGAGGTTCTACTGACCTCTCTAAGCCAAAGTTTAGCAGGGTTTAGCCTTCTCGTCGATCTAAACTTTGGCTTAGAGAGGGCAGTAGAACCTCTGGCACCCAGGGTAGGTCTATATTAGTCTCAGTGCTTAATATCTCGTCCAAAAGCTGGGTGTATATTATGCCGTATCTCGTTTTATTTAAGCTCCAACCCGGCAACTGCCATCTTCCGCTCATAATTAGACT
Organism: Actinernus sp. WN-2022; assembly: GCA_030867875.1. Lineage (NCBI taxonomy): Eukaryota > Metazoa > Cnidaria > Anthozoa > Actiniaria > Actinernidae > Actinernus > Actinernus sp. WN-2022. Next base: position 691,196 of record JAOWCC010000055.1, on the reverse strand, counting down.
GAACACGTTCTTCTTGTGCTTTTGCGAGTCGCCGGCGGACAGTCAGTAATGTCGCTAGAGTCGCGGCTGTCCTCAACTTTAAGCGGTGCACAACTCTTATCGGATTATGCTTCTGTTGCCAGCAAGGACCATATTTCCTGATTTACTAGTTTAGGTTGTAAACACACAGGCTAAAATTCATGTTGCTCTAGCTTTGTAAATTAATATAACCCTATTTAGGTTATATATAAGACATTATTCGCTTCACTGGATACGCTCAGGCTAAAATTCATGTTTGAATGAAGACTAACACATTATTTCTGGCTGTGGCGTGTTGCTCTTGCTCAGTAATCGCTATAAACTGCACTCGTGGTATTCCATACGATATTTATGTCATGGTATACCATACACAATACATGTTCATTTATACCACAGATACCATGGTGTAGGACCAGTTTTTGACACGTTTCCTTACTGTGACATTAGCCTGATTTTTCAGACGGTCAGCGGTCTTCCGCTTCACTTCACCCCTTTCTCCCGTCTGATAAACCTTGTCAGAATGCGTGTTCTTGACGTCACACATCTTTGTTCTACCAAGAGCCAATGATATCGCTTGTAAGAAATGAAGCGACACTTGTCAAAACAACCGGGTTTTCCTCTGAGATACTTCATCTGGGATCGCGAAGCGTGTAATGTTAAATTCTACTCCAAAAAAAGCTATAATTTCGAAAGATATTTCACATTCAGAAATTCATTGTTTGATTTGTGGACTGAGCATCAATTCAAGAGAAAGACTATCGATATTTGGACGGTCTGAGTGGGATTTTAAAGGTGCAATATCGAGACTCATCGACAGCTTACTGAACGGCATTACATTTGCAACAAAAATACGTCTGGAATAAGAGAACAGTCTTGAATAAATTAGACGAGTCGTGAAAGTCTTGCAAAGTAAGAACTGAGTCTTGATGAAGAATTTGCGAGTCTAGAAGCTGTCGATCTTGTCTGAGATTAATCACATGTTCTAGCTGTGCAAATTCCCCAAGTCAGTATTCTTTATATAAGTCCAAACTTCGAAACGTGAGTACAATGCACGCTAGATCGTGGTTTGTTTACAAGTGTGTACGGCAAATTTATTTAGAAAGACTTTCGGTAATATTTTTGAAAAACTTATTTTCAAAGACATAGATGTATTTAACAATTTGCTTTGATTCGTTTATGGTAGTGTTTATTAATTGTTTCTTTCGTTTTGCCAGGTTTCCCAGGTTTTGCAGTTCGATCCAACTGCTTTGATTTGCGCGTTTAGCGATAATTGTTCGGACGGTACAAAGTGCAGGTTGCAGGTTGCAGGTTGGGTGCAGGTTGAGTGCAGGTTGACAGTTTTCGATTGATAATATATAAATAGATAAATAAAATAAATAATATTAGCTAATATAAATAGATAAATAAATTTATTAATTAATTAAATGAAAATCGAACAAAAAAACAATATGTCAGAAAATCGTGTGTATTTCCCTGGAATTGAATCGCACATGCACAGTAACGTCTATACTCTAAACGAACAAGGCGTGTCAATCATATTATGTGACGTCATCGGTCACGTGATTAAGCAGTAAATCGTGAGGGAGGCGGCCGTGGGGGCTTGCTAATTCTTGCCCTAATTCATTCAATTTGAATTTTATGAACAGTCAAGTGCAAGTATATGGCGATACGTCGATCTTGTATATAAACAATTAACGTCCTTTACATGTTTGCATATATAATGACGATTTGGGCCTCACAAAGTGTAATTTATGTTAGTTGAGGTACGAAATTCACAGAAATGAATATTTTGCTGGCACGGAACAGAAGCCTGGGGAGAGTAGTGCTGAGAATTATGGGTAATGTAGTGTGCCATAAGTAGGTGACTGTTTAGAGTTTGAATTCAGTCTAGGTCAGCCTTGCTACCTTGCTTCATTTTTTTAAATGATTGGATCGAGAAGCCCGAGGCATAACGAACATTAAGGGAAACCATTCTGGCTAGGTTAGAATCGTCCGAGTTTAATTTAAATCGGCATAAGATCGTATTTATCATATCGGAGTAAATGTATTTAGATGACCTCAGCTCCCAGAGTTGGCGGCACTGCATTGGTGGGAGTATATGTTCCCGTTTAGTCCACACAGTGGTTTTGGGTTTTCGTATCCGGCAGTGTCGCAATAATTAATAATAGTAGTAAATAGAGACTAAAAGTTGAAGAACGAATGCCTGTAAGCAATTATATGAATAAACGTCGTTGGGCTCGGCTGACCAACATGCCCAAGTATCCTACGTAACTGTGTGTGTCTGAATTGTGTAGTGGAGGCAAAATGTACATCCAATGTCTCATTCTACTTCCAAATCACATCACGGAACATTCCCGGAATAAGACCTGGAACACACCCGGAACACCCGAAAAAATAATGGATGAAACAATATGCATCCCCAGAGCCTCTACCGTGAGAATCACACAGGCATCCCAGTCATTTTTAAACGAGCTCCGGCAACTTCCGCAATTACGTCATGCCACTGGCGCTAAATGGCGTGTTAACTATTTCATCGTCTAAAATAGCTTGCAGCGAAGTATGTTTTTAGGTGCTCGCTCCGAATTTTAACTTACTCCGCTTTTGACCCCAGTAAATACACACGATTTACTGCATAATCACGTGACCGACGACGTCACATAATATGATTGACACACCTTGTTCGTTTAGAGTATAGACTTTGCTGTGCTTAGTTTCATTGATGTGCGATTCAATTCCAGGTAAATACACACGATTTTCTGACATATTGAGTTTTTTTGTTCGATTTTCATTTAATTAATTAATACATTTTATTTATCTATTTATATTAGCTAATATTATTTATTTTATTTATCTATTGATATATTTCATTTATCAATCGAAAACTGTCAACCTGCACTCAACCTGCACCCAACCTGCAACCTGCACCCAACCTGCACCCAACCTGCAACCTGCACTTTGTACCGTCCGATAATTGTTGAGTCGATCGCAATATGCAAATTACCACTTCTTTTTGACCTGTAAAATTTTGGGAAGACAGTCACTCACTATTCTACGAATTAAGGCGCATTTAGTTCAAAAGGATTCCACTTTCCCAGTAGAAGTTTTCTGGTAAGACTAAGAGTATATACACGGTTTCATTGCCAACTTGGCTTCAGAAAGTGCAGCGATCAACTCAGACTGACACGTTCACGCCTGACTGATTTGCACGTGGAGAAATTCAGACGGCAAGAACTTGAGATTTTAATTTCGAAAATATGCCTTATATTAGGATCGCGAACATTTGCAATGATTTGAGCCGAAACCTTGAGCAACACAGGGATGTGCTATAAATGTGAAACTACAGACGCTAAAGTTTATTTGATGTTATGCTTTGCACGGCAAACTATAAAGCTGGCCTCGCAACACCGGTATTTATAACGGGAACTGAAGCGATCGAGCGGCCGTTGTTTGTTATTATTTTGTGCCGAAAGCTCAGGTTTAAAAATACGTCCCGTCTATTTACGAATTCAACAAGAGCGTCTTTTTGCTCAGGAAATAGCTCGGAAATCCCAAAAGCTTTGCACACGTTTCTTATACAAAATTCCATATCTGCCGACATCAAATTATTTGCATACCTGAGTTTGTGAAAAGTAAAAGCTTCGCTCTGATTGGTTGGAAATCAGACAAAGAAGAACACGCATTCTGACAAGGTTTATCAGACGGGAGAAAGGGGTGAAGTGAAGCGGAAGACCGCTGACCGTCTGAAAAATCAAGGGGTGAAGTGAAGCGGAAGACCGCTGACCGTCTGAAAAATCAGGCTACCCTGACATTAGCCAGGACTAGCTTAAATGTCACACTCACAAGTAAAAGCTATAGGTAAATAAAACAAAACCGCCAAATGTTATTCGATGTCACTTCATATAGCAACTTAAGGCCTCACGCTGATTTGGACTTCTGATTATCTCTGGCTATTCAGCTCTGTCAGCAAACTTTTAGTTATTAAACTAACAAGTACATTCTCATACCGATTTCAACACACAAATTAAGCCTGGGCTTCCTGTGGCTATTGGTTTTTAGGGAATCATTACTTAAACTAACAAGTAGTTCTTACCTTTCAGAGTTGGTGTCGTCATCCTTGAAAGAGTCCGTTAAAAGGCAAACACAGTTCGTACCGAAGTTAGTGGACTCCCATATGATTCCAAGTGTCAAGACCGATGAGATATTCACATGTCTTGTCATACAACACGCAGAACGCACATCAAGAGGGGAAGAAAAGCTACTCGGCTATAGCAAAGTTAGTGGGACTGCGATCAATCGATGTGAGCAGATCTTCTTTGGAAAAGAGGAAGGTGAAGTAAATCCCAAATCGATCCTCGTAATTGGCAAAGCAGGGATTGGAAAAAATGAGTGTCAATAGCATTTAGCTGTAAAGCTAATTGGGGACACTATATTACAGGATATATAAAATACACTATATTACAGGATATATAAAGGGATTCATATAAAGTACGTACAAATAAATATTACAAGCTAGCTATAGCAACGGCTATTCAGATGTGTATAAACTGAATTCCAGTTCCGAGAACATAAACTATATATATATATATATGCATGTGTATAAAGTACAGCCCATGCATGCAGTTCCTTCGATTCAGATCATTCACATTATGTTTCCCGGGTATTTTTCAAGTGAGAACAAGATTGGCTGCTAATTTATGGTCAATGTTGGTAGCCGGATCCTGGCTTTGATCGCTTTGATCAGCTTTGTTTCAGGTCCGTTAGAAATTCAGTGTAGATTAATTGAACACAGCAATGAAGTCAGTACTTTAAATTTTCCTCACCTTGTACTGTGTTGATCAGTTCCAGTTCCTTGGCATATCAAAATGTCGGTTTAGATTAACTCTCTGCCTAAATGTAGTGTTAATTTGAATCCGTTAATTTGTATAACCAAGATATACACAGTGTCGCGATTACGGGTATCTAGATACGGCGATTACGGGTATCTAGATACGGCGATTACGGGTATCTAGATACGGCGATTACGGGTATCTAGATACGGCGATTACGGGTATCTAGAAAACTCAGACATAGATTTCTCTTCAGCCAGGTCATCTTACTGTTTGTAGTTTCGGTGTCTGTATGTACAGCGAAAAGCAGAACCCAGTACAGCGAGCAAACCAACAGAATTCACTCGGTTGTTTACAAATTATGGCAAGTTGATTTGACTCAGTTCTCTGTTCAACTTCGCTAGTGTCGTCACCGCACCGACAAAACAGACAATGTTTGACTTGATATAGTTTGGACATCAGACTTTGTCGAATGCTACAGAGATGGCACACACTTTCCTCAGGCTTTGATATCAGTATCGTACTTGCTAACTTTTTAAACATTACTGCATTGGATTGGGAAAATAAGACACTTTATAATACGTCGACGTTCACATGGCAGTCGAGCATCGTGTAGTTACCACTTTCCCGGCCGAGATAATTTATTCTAACAAGAAGCTGCACGCAGCATGAACTCCGGCGTATTTTTTGTAACGCGGACTATCTCAGATACTGCGTGTTTGCCAATTACAACGCACAATCAGATGCGAAAGTACGCACACACAGTTGATCTCAGTAAAACGAGTCAGAATACGAGTGAACAAAAGTAGAACACGACTGAGCGACTTAAAGTAAGCCAGGGTACCCTAGGTAGCCCAAAAATACTAGGATCCAAATACTAAGATGATATGTTCTAAAACTCCATATGATTCAGGACGTGTACAGCGATATATAATTTAATTAGCAAAAAAATTATAATAAACAAATATAATTATAATGTTTTATCATCTTAGTTGTCTCGGATTACCTGTGTTATCAGTGCGGTACCCTATTTTTGTATTTCCAGGCTACCTGTGTTATTCTGGGCTGTGTCGGGTTACTTGTATTTTAAGTAAGGTATCCTCTCTTTGTATTTTCGGGCTACTTGTGTTCACATCGTTATTAGTATGCACACAGCCATATCACTGTTAGTACACACACACAATCAGTCAAATTGGATTGCACAATCAGATGCGAAAGTATGCACGCACAGTCGCATCAGGTAGCAGCGCCAGAGTAACAAGCTGCACGCACCTTTAAAGAGGAACTAAAGCCGAAAATCAATTCAATATCTATGCAAAGATGTATTGGAAATAAATAAATTGTGCTATTTATTTTTTCTATGTTACGCGTCTATAAAGAGAAAAGCTTAAACCTTCCTCGCAGCCTCCGCTCAGACGGCTCAAGTCTGTGTTTTTTTGCTGGACTAACGGCTCCTAATTGCGAACGACTGTGTTTTCTGCAATATGGTGAAATTTGCTTTGAATTGAGCCACCACACAATCTAAATTTATCAGCGGAGAATCGAACTTGAAAACTAATTTTCTCTTCAAAGATGCGCAACACAGAAAAATATAATAGCAGAACTTATATATTTAGAATACATGTTTGTTTAGATGTTGTGAACACAAGTAGAACACGAGTGAATACGATTGCACGCAAGTAAAACACGAATCAACACGAGCAACTTCACGTAAGCCAGGGTACCTAGGATTACACAGGTAGTCCAAAAATACTAGGATCTAAATACTAGTAGGATCTGAAATATAACTCCACGTGTCAGAATACGAGTGGATATGAGTGCACTAGCGCTTCATGATTTAATTAGCACAAAATCATATTCGGAATAAAATAATAAAAATGGTGTTGTTGGCTTAGTTGTTTCGGGATATCTGTGGTATCAGTGTGTGACGTGGTTACCTGTGTTGTCCTATTGTTATCAATGCGGTACATTACTATACTCTATGTATTGTCGGGCTATCTGTGTTATCCCAGTGGAACGCAATTATCATGATAATAAAAATGTGTTATCGGCTTAGTTGTTCCGGATTAGCTGTGGTATTAGTGCGTGCCGTCTTTGTATTTTCGGGTTACCTGTGTTGACCTATTGTTATCAATGCAGAACGGTGACCGGTACGGTACTATACTCTATGTATTTTTGGACATTGTTCGAAAGAGGAATCATTGTTTTTTTTATCTATTTGTACCGACGAACGTGAACTAACGACAAAATGCGTGAATGCAAGGCGAGACTGACATCCGACTTCCAGTTACCTTACGTGACCTGGCGAATTAATAAGTTTTCTATTAGGCTTTCACTATATATGCGAGCGGATGACCTTCCACTAGTCTCGTTCCAGTCTATGGCGGTGCGACTAACCGTACTAAACAGCGTCGAACAAAGCTAGCTCTTTAGGTCCCCTTTAGTTTATTTCTTCAACCAGAAAACAAGCACAGCATTTCAGTTGGTATACACTGAAAACATCAGCTTAACTAAGATTTGTAAAACTCTTAGCGGTTCATGTAAATATTCCGCTTGGCTAAATGAGGGTTTCTGCCGTCAAAGTTTTGCCCATATTAGCAGACATGTATAATGTCTCGAGCTCTCAATCCAGTAGAAAGACTCTGGTTATTCTGTCGTAAAACATGCCTTAGCTGTACAAGACCTGACCCAAACTGTCAACAGCGGTTTAGGTTGTATTGCATAATAAATTGCCCACGATGCAGATAGAATAGATTTCTGACAATGACTCATCGAAATCGAGATCTCCTTGTCTCGCCTAGTCTGAGAGCTTTGAACTTTCTTATCTAAGCGCCTGACGAAATCTAACCTTTGATCATAATTCGATACCCGTGCCATCTAGTATCTTGTTTCGACTGTGTCTGTAAGTTCTGTAAATAAGTTAAGTGACCCGCGAGTGTATTCCGAGCGGTGTGGAATCTGATTGGTTGATCATGTCACGAGTTATGCAAACTCGCAACAGGACAGAACAAAAAACAAGACACAGAATGCATTTTAAGACTCCGGCCGCTGTCCTAGCAGCGCCGGAGTAATTATACATCATGATTGTGTCACAATTTGGTGTTTTGGATGTAACCTCTCCCCTCCCCCCTCCCCAATTCCCCTAGCCGACACTGATTGGGTCTATTGCGGACTTTCACATTAATTTGACACATTCAAGCTACAATTTGACACTGAATTTTAAAGAGAACAAGAGCCCATCTGGGCTTTCACTCGGGCCACATGAGATTGAAGATGTAATACACTTTCATTTGAAATCCTCTTAGTAATAACCAAAGGGAAGACTTATTAGCTGAATTTAGCAGTCTTTAGTGGCCGGTAGCGCGGTGACTTTCATTCTCTGCTCCCCTAGTATATATGTAATTTAATAGTTTTGTTTTTCTCGTATGTTGACCTTTTAATTTAAACACTACTTATTCGTTTAACACACTGCATTTGAGCAGGCATATATTCATTGTTTTGAACCCGAGAATTAACCGTACTACCGTACTTCATGGTCCCTTTCTTTAGTAGTGGGTTGTCGGTCAGGTGATTGTAAACTCTCGTCATTTAGCACAGAAAATGTATTCTGATGAATAGGGATCGGCCGGGTTGTCATGTAAGAAAGATGGCTCTTGAACAAACTGATAAGCTTCAGTAGGTTGGGTAGTCTCGGTACACTGGAGACCTTGGTCTTTCATTGTCTTCTTTTTTGTATTCTTGATTTTGTTTTTAAAGTTTGAAAGTCGGATCTCAGCTTTATTATATCCGCTTTCAACTCGCCATTTTCAACTTCTAGGTCAACGAGATGACAGCATCTTGATTTCGGTCTTGTATATATTATCTTGCTGCACTAATTTGTCTTCCAAATGACTGAGTTTGGTTTCTTGATTCGTGTTTTGATGTGACGAGAGTAAGAATTCATTACGCATATCATATCAGGTCGGCCTCCATGTTACAAATCAAGGTCGTTAAAGGAGCGAGAGAGTTCTTATTGCGGGCTAACAAATATTTTTATCCTCGTGAAGAATCTCAAGAATTCCGTCTCTTCCGGTTTGATTTTGACTCATGTGTATGTTGCTTTTGGAGTTTCAAGGATATGTTGATCCAAAACTACAGGCTCTTGGGGTTTTTCATTGACTTGTGAACTTGCAGGCTCTGTAATTTGTTTTGTTTTCTTAGTATAACATAAAGTGTCGAACATGTTCATGTTATCAAGCATGTCGAGCGTGACCTCTGTTTCTTCGTTCATTAAGTTCTCTACTTTCATCTGTAATCTGGGAAACTCTATCTTTGCCCATGCCTTGGCACATAGCTATTCCTGTTGTTAAGTAGACGTGGATGATTGTAAGTAAAATCCTTCCACAGCTTGTACCGTTTCCGCTAGGTCAATATCCTCGCTGGAACGAAATAACTTGATCTCAATACTCTCTGATCCAACTTACGGTAAATTTAAATCTCTGACAGTTTTTAAGAGACTCATAATATTGGTCTTGAAGTGCCTTCACCCAAAATAAGATGTTCTCCTCGGATGTTTTAAATGCAGCACAGCGAGCCGATGGCTTATAGATTCCAATATCTATTTCTTCTAATTTTAGCTTTCCGGATCCTGGCCCCTACACTGGCTTCAGGTCGTCGTACGTGTCGTATAATCAAATCACTGGCCATCTGGGTAAAAAACGCGGTCCTTCGGCTCCGACAATAGCGCCAGTTGAAATATCCTGAGCCTGTTGGAAGGCTTTCGCACGAGTGAAGTTAAATAAAACATTAAACTGGCTTACATTTGAGAGATGAGACTCCAAATTAGAGAGAAAGTTCCTCGCGGGTCCTCCGCCATCTTGATTTACTGTATTCAATTATGTAAATAAATTAACCTGGCGATTGTTGCGTGATCAGCACAGTGCAATCTGATTGGTGTGAATTCGACCTTTAACGCATGCGCAGAAATTTTGCGACACCCAACAAAAATAACGACTTGCATTTTAAGACTCGGTGCTGCCACAGGCAGCCCGAGTAATTACAGTCATATACCTTTCTAAGCTTTTCTCAAAGTTTATTATAATTTCCGTCAAAAAAGGGGATAAAGCGCGTCATGATATAAATAACACTAAAAATAAGATATTTCATTACGTGGTCAAAAAGAGGCATACTACTAAATTTTAACGGGTCCGGCCCGAAATAACCGCAGGGGCTGATGAAAGTCTGGACCTGGCTAAACCACAGGTCGAATTGGAATTTAGCATATTGGCTTTTGTGGACGGAGGAAAACCGGAGAACTCGGAGCAAAACCCTCTGAGCAAGGGCGAGATACCAACAAACTCAACACGTTAGCGGGCCACGGTGTTGAGAGGCAAGGCGCCACCCCAGCTCCTCTGATTGTTGTGAATCCACAACAATTTTGACCACGAGATGTCGAAAAACGTGGTCAATAAGAAGCCATACCACCGTAAATTAGCGTAATCTTTATACAACAACAAACGAGAAATAGTCGGCAAGCGGCAGAGCCTTGAAAATGAGGGAAATTTTGGGTGGAAATTGATTCTTGCGCAAGCGACGACGCAATCCGTCGTATGTCCTCTTATTTCTAATGGTAGTAAGCCAATCAGAAAACGAGCAACTGAGCAGTTGTCGTAAAATTGACAAATTTATGATAGTTTACCGTGGTGTCCTCTTATTTACTACGATTTATGTCATCGCATGATCAAAATTGCTGTGGACTTCACGAATGAGACAAGGAAACTTGCGGGAGAAAAGTGAGTGCGCGAGCGATCAGGTAATCTACCGTGGTATGCCTTCTTATTTCCAATGGCAATCGGCCAATCAGAAAATTAAACGACAAACTGCACAGTTGTTGTAAAATATCTGATCCTCTATAACTGATGTTACATTTCCATTCTATCCTTCCCACCCCCTTTCCCACCCTCCTCAATGTCCCAACTAAACATCCCCTCATCCATCTCAATACACAATCACAAATACGTATACGTACCTATGCTCATTTACGGGAAGCCGGTATATTATTGAACTATAAAACAATTACCAAAAGAAGACTTCCATGTTCAGTTAGGTTATTTTAAACAATGAGAAACCAAACAGAGAACTTTACGCGTTACCAGCAAGGGGCTCCGGAAATCTTGTGTTAGGACTGCGTCAGAAAAATTGGGATATCTACAATTAATCCAGAATCAAACAAGTCTTCGATATATTACCTGCTTCATAAATTGCATGTGCATCCCCTCTAGCGTTTACTGATTTGAATGATCCCCCTTTCGCATGGTTGAAATAAATAATGAACTGTCTCTTAATGGAAAAAAAAGGAAAACCATGTACGACACATTAAAGCAATCATAAGCTAAAGTTGCTACCTAGCCTAGCATATAATATTATGATGTTAAGGACCGTTTTTATAAACGGCCCAAAAATGCTTCATATTAGCCAGTTCGAGACAATTGTATGGCTCGTTTTATGGTCAGTGGAATGGCAGTCAGTTTCAACAAAATACGAGTCACTAAAGGGAAGTAAACAGCACGTTAAATATATCCATTCCTCGTCACTGGCTAGTAAAGCAGAGCTCCTGTGGGGTTTGCTGAGACCAGAGCATTTGGTATGAAACCAATGTTCGCACTTGTCACACAAGTTCGTTCTTTCTGATTGATGCGTTGCAAGTCCCACAAGCGAGTTTCTTCTTAACCTACCCGGGATTCACTTCAATGTCTGGAAGATATAAACATATATATCCATGTGTGGCCCATGACACTTGTGGCTGACGATGCGTGATGATTTATCAAGTTTCAAAGTTCACACTACAGTAATGGCAGCCAGCGAGCTAACGGTACGATCGACCAAAATTCATCTGACGTCGTATTTGAACTTAAAAGATGATAGCTATTTATCCCATAAGCTTTTTTCTTGTTATTAACCACTTTAGAGGAAGTGATGGACACAAATTTCAAGACATGATGGTCACAATTCATTATAGATAGATATATCATTTATTTCAACACGGTAGTTTTAAAAGCAGAATTCTTTTTTTTTACATAAAAGCCGTGCGTAAAACAATACATATAATGTAATTATATTGTCAAAATTATCTCATCGCTATAATGCATAGGTTAAAAAGTCAAAGAAGCAAGGAGGTAATTCGTTTAACTTGGTTTAAAAAATATTTATCGATTTGCTATTCCGCAAATCTTCCGGTAGTTTATTCCAAACAAATGCTCGTCTATAGCCGAATCGCTTTTTACCGTAGTTGGTTTTTGGGAGAGGCAATTTTAATTTAGATGATGAGCCTCTTATATTGTATGGTGTTTGGTCTCTTGTAAATTTATTTAAGTGTCTTAAACATTTCTATCGCTATTAGCTTTCTTCTGCGAACCGAAAGTCTATCCCATCCTAATTTTGCAAGGAGGGGGCCAGAGCTTGAGTCATAATTGGAGTATGTAATTATTCTAGCTGCACGGTTTTGCAGTTTTTTTGTATTTTATGAGCGAGTTCTGTACCCAGCCCCTCCCAAACTATGCTACAATAATCAAATTTGGGTTGAATAAACGAACTGTACATAGTGTGTAGGGAGGACATGGGGACATAAGGCCTAACGCGTTTAAGGGATCCAACAGCAGATGATATTTTATTTGGGATCTCTTCAATATGTTTCGACCAACTGAGAGCTTCGTCTATGTGCACTTCTAAGGTTTTAGCTGATGCTATTCTAGGGATTTTCTCACCTCCGATTTGAAGTGTTGGGGAAGCAGATCTCTGTCTGTAACCCACCAGTTCATTGATTCCCTCGTAAGGTTCCAATGTTTGGAAATGAAACTGTCCTACGCAGTTGCTGAGTACAAGATTTTGGGTTTGTTTTGGGAGCATAAGAAACACGTCTATCCGCCATAGCTAATCATGCCAATAATTCAGAACATTAACCTCGTGAAAGTTAAAGAAGTTGATCGAAGAGCCTATCTGCTTACTTTGTTAGACCAGCCAGCGTACAGGGCCGTGGAATTATTACGATTACCCGAAGAACTTTCGTTAGAAGCATTCTCTGCACGGCTTAACAAGCGCTTTGATTCGGGCAAATCCCAAGAGTATTACAAATTTCAACTCCGAACTAGACGTCAAAAGCCTAATGAGAATATTGACAGTTTCGCAGATTGTTTAATGGAACTGGTTGATAATGTATATCCCGATGCAGCGTATAGCTTTAAAGTAGAACTTGCAAGAGACCAATTTATTCAAGGGGTTGAAATAAGCGACAATATAAGGGATTTTATGAGGGTATTTATGAGCCAGCCAGAAACGCTCACTGATGCAGTTTGCACTTTACACCAAATAAAGTAAATGCAGTAGCTGCTTCGAGCGATGACAAAATCTCGGCTGAAATTCGCGAGCTCAAAGAACTGTCGGAATGACCAAAACAATTCAAGAACTAGAGAGAAAAAGCTCGGAAAGGCCAGATAGAGCCCCGCGCCGTAGTAATATTGAATGTTATTCCTGTCATGGGTACGGGCACTATGCCCGATAGTGTCCAGCGGCGGGAAATTCCTGAAAGGCATCGGGACCCTGGCGAGGGTCAGTCAGGTCTCTCAAAATCAGTAACTTCCGCCCTTGAACATGTGAACGAAACCAAAGCAAAGCCAGACCAAAGCAAAGTGATTTCAGTCAAATAATATTCTTGTATTTAAATAACAGGACTTGTAAATGATCGAGTTACACCTATTTTACTGGACACCAGGGCCACAGTGTATTGAGCGAGGAAACGTGAAGAAAGAGTTGTGTTAGCTCAGAACTGAAGTCGGTATCAGGCACTTTGACCACAGCGAACGGAAATGTTTTGACTGTTCTAGGAGAAACCAAAACAAGGCTTCGCTTAGGTAAATTTGATGGTGACTGGAATATCATTGTGGCACGTGGATTGACTTATGAATGTTTACTGGGGTCGGATTTTTTCCAACACTATAAATGTCAACTTTGTTATGATACTGGTCTACCTGCCAAAGGATGTGGATCTCCAGGAACTGAGCAACTGATTACAGTTAATCTTGAGGGAAGGTTTGAACGTAATAATGGGAGCCCTAGTATAGTAGAAGTGGTGCGAAACTACAATACAGAGACAGACATTTGCGTAGCATGAGCACTGGTGATAACCAAAGATGATCCAGCAGTAGTACACTTCGACAATTTTACTAACCAGCCAATTAAAGTGTGTTCAAATGCCCCATAGGACATTATAACCCATTAGGTAGTATGAATGGTGAAACAACGCCTAAAGATATTGAAAAGGAGTTTGGTGTGGTGAATAAAGCTCAATGTGAGAGTGTAACCCTAGACAGTGATAGAGAACCAGGTAAATACAGTAAAGAAGATAATGGGGTGAACAGTAAGGAGTCGCCTTTTGTATTAGAGTCCGATAATCTGACTGGTGAACAAAAGGAACAGTTCGTCTCTCTCATGAATAAATTTACCGATGTGTTTGCAAATAATAACTCAGAATTGGGCAAGACGGACCTGATCGAGCACTGCATTGATATAGGCGATTCGAAACCGGTGAAACAGCCACCAAAACGAACACCCCCTCATCAAAGAGAGGTAATCGACCGTCAGCTGGATGACCTACTAGCCCAAGGGAGGATTGAACCATCACAGAGTTCCTGGAGTAGCCCGGTGGTCCTAGTCCGGAAGCACGACGGCACCTACAGGATGTGCATTGATTATCGACGGTTAAATTTGTGCACGGTGAAAGATGCACATGCTCTCCCTAGGACTGACGATGTACTGGATTTTCGGCCTGGACCTCGCGTCTGGATACTGGCAAATGAAGTCGCTGAGAAAGATCGGCCGAAAACATCATCGAGGCTAATTCCAATGGACATTAATGCTCTACGGGCTTACAAATGGACCCGCCAGCTTTCAGAGACTAATGAATATGGCGTTGAGTGGGTTGACCTGGACACAATGTCTAGTTTATATAGATGACATAATCATCTGGTCTAAGTCATTTGAGGAACATTTGTATCGTCTACGTCAAATTTTCAGTAGGATACGGCAAGCTGGACTCAAACTTAAGCCTGCGAAATGTCAGTTGCTGAAACAAAGAGTCACGTTGTATCATCGGTCACGTTGTATCATCGCAAAGCATTGAAACGGAGCCTGAAAAGACAAAGGCAGTAGCTCAGTGGCCAGTTCCAGTATTCACAGGTTATTACGCTAGGCGCTTCATCGCAACAGCGACGCCGATACCGCCGCTGACAGCCACGCTGATGTCCCCAGCGACGCCGCTTAATAAAAAAAAACAATAATACGTTTATTTAACCGAAATTGTAGCAAGTGCTAAATTAGATGGGTGTCAGCTCAAAAATTAAGCATACAATAATAAATAATAATAATTACACATAAATTACACATATTTATATTTATAGGTGATAAAGTTGTTCAGCCTGTCTGTTTTCCCTGCGACACCCTGTTGTCTGGAGCTACCAGACCGCAGGTTGTAGCCATGTGCGATCTCATGGCTCATGCCGGGGTATCAAGTTACAAGTTGAATTGCATGTTCGTAACTTAGGAATAAACTTTGTACATAAGGCCAGATAAAAAAAATTGCTTGTTTAGCGTCCCCGCCCGACCTGAGAAATGTCCCCGACCTCTAATTTATTTTATTTTTTATTTTTCATAAAAAACTTTAGAAAGTGTAACTGCGCCCGCGAACACCAATTCTCGTACCCAGACTCTACATGTACCACTTAAAATATGCGCCGGCGCATTAAATATTTTAACATCGACGCCATTTTGTTTCTACAACACGAGGTCATGAACACGAGGTGAGTGAATAATGTCTAGTCAAGACAAAATAAGCTTCACATAAAAAAAAAAAAAAAAAAAAACCTCCCTCCTACCTGGAAAAATTGAAACGGGTGGACGCTAAACAAGCATTTTTTTTTAATCTGGCCTAATACGATGCGTCTGTCCGTGAGTGTCGCTTGCGACGGTGGCAGGATAGCGGTTGCTGGCAAAACCGCTGTGTGGATCCGGTTATGACCGGTTTTTACTCCAAGATCCGGATTTGCGGCTTGACCTTCGCTTTTGGGCCGGCAGAACCGGCGAAATGATATCATCGTGTAAACAAACCAATTTTAGACGCTAACATTCTTTTTTGCAAAAAAACGTTTCAGATTCTGTTTCAGATTCTATAATTCATAAAGCTGTACTCGAGATATGTTTCGCAAGTATTCCTTCTGAGACTTGAATATCCGATTAAAATTACAAATGACCAATATGCACCCTTTCTCTCCAATTTGCTTAGGAACAAAAATATCGCATGTTTTACACATTGAAATGGCTTGCCAGTCAATCACATTCACATTTATCATTTCCTTTGTATAGCGAGATTGCCTCATGAACGGTGAGTATCAGGCCCAATGGAAGCGAAAGGGAAAAGGCAACTTTTAATGTTAAATTTCCAATAAATCGACCTTCGAAAAGTTCAAAAAATTTAAAATTTTAAATAATTGCTTTTTCATAAAGCCCACATGTGGCCAAAGTAAAATACGAGAAAAGCTGTTTACGGAGCAAGAAATATTGACTTTAATAAAATAGTAACCTTTGAAACAATCAAACCGCGGGTTCAAACGCTAATAAGTTAGTACAATAGCTGTAACGTACACAACTCAAGTATTTAATCGATAAAACATCTGTTCCAATATGAAAACGGATAAAGGACGGACCAAAAAAATAAATTGAAAGTCCGCGGTCATCAAGTCAGAGGCATATTGATAACATTCTAATAGCTATTCAAGATATTTAGCATTCGAGTCGGCCAGTAAGTGAAGTTCGGCTATTCAATAAATTTTTCTTTGGTGAGTCATTTGCGTAGGAATCAGACTCTTCAAGAGGTAAGCACAA
Source organism: Actinernus sp. WN-2022 (assembly GCA_030867875.1). Classification (NCBI taxonomy): domain Eukaryota; kingdom Metazoa; phylum Cnidaria; class Anthozoa; order Actiniaria; family Actinernidae; genus Actinernus; species Actinernus sp. WN-2022. Next base: position 674,442 of record JAOWCC010000055.1, on the reverse strand, counting down.
AATTATAAGTAATACCTATCGATAATATTTCAGGTCACATTTATATTTGTACGTACAAATAAGGGAAACAGAATTAGCGTTGGTTTAAAAATATAAAACAAACATATAAGACTTATAGCTTCTCCATTAGGTATCAGCACGAGAACTATCAACATCTAACCATTAACAGTCTTTGTAGAACTCTGGAAACAGTCTATAAGATGTGTTTGTAAGATGTGAGCATTTCTCTCGTATTTTTTTAACTCTGGAAATTTCTACATTTACAGACAATTTTCAGACATTGTGTACAGTTCCAGATGTCTGATAATAGGGTTGGACATTCGTTTTTGCTATTTTTCAGACATTTTGTAAAATTCTATAAAATGACAGCTGTTTAACATGTTCGTAAAATATCTAAAAATGTGTACATTTACAGAGTCCAACTTTTCAAGAGAAATCGACGGGACTTTAGGCACTCGGGAATCGGCTTGTTCTGAAACTTCTGCTCACAAAATAACGAAGCATCAAAGAATAACAAATTGGAGAGTTTTGTGGTATCGGCGTTGTAGTTAGACACAGTTAAGTTATTCCACGAAGTATAATTATTTTTGTCCTTTAAATATCCAAACGCCCGCTTAACTCGTGGTAAAAATATTTCGTAACCTAGTCAAGCTTAGCCTGAAATACAACCTCCTCCTCAGCTCGTTCCACAGGGAGTGGAGCCTGGAACGAGCTGAGGAGGCGGCTGTATTTCAGGTTAAGTCAAACTCAATTGATTTCCAAGTTCTTGGGAATCAAGAATTTTTGGGGCGCGAGAAAGAAATAACTGCTCTTAGCACTGTTTTTCAAAAGGATATTGAGATTATCGATAACATCTATAATCCGTTGAAACATGCTTACGACCATTTAAAGATCGTTGTTCACAGATGACGACGCGCTAAAATGCTGTTTAAAACTTTTGCCCCAGTAAGAGAATTACAGTGCGCCTCTTTTCATAAATATTTCATGTTATTTTTAAGTTATATTTTATTTTTAAGTTATTTTAAGTTAGTAGTGCTTTTTTCTTCATAGTCCGAGTACGGGGACTTAACTTTTGTAGACTTAGCGTTTCTATTTTCTAATTAAGATCAAAGCTCTATATTATTAATATTTTATTACACTTGCTCTGACAACAGTTATGAATAACAGAGTAAATGGGACTTGCAATTCGAAAATGTGGTGAGATCAAAGATTTTAATTAGGTTTACGCTATGGGGAAATTCTTGATAGAAATAACTGCTCTTAGCACTGTTTTTCAAAAGGATATTGAGATTATCGATAACATCTATAATCCGTTGAAACATTCTTACGACCATTTAAAGATCGTTGTTCACAGATGACGACGCGCTAAATTGCTGTTTAAGACTTTTGCCCCAGTAAGTTTCTATTTACGGCCCATAGCACGACGCAGCAAACTCGCGCGCTGATTGGCTAACGAAGGGTTGAATATTTTGTGGCATTTAATGGTTTGAAAAGCTGTATTCAACGATGTACAGGAAGCCCGCGCGTAAATATTTTGTTTATTAGCCGAGTCGAGTTTTCCAAGTGTTCCTTCCTTCCTTTATTTTTGGTGTCGAGCAATTTCGCCGTCAACCAATCAGATTGCACTGTGCACGTGAACACACAAGTGGCCGCCATGTCATGTCTCGCGGGGACCATTTTCTCTAACGAGGAGGGATGGCTTCTGCTAAATAATCCACGGAAACTGAAAGAATGCTAGTATTTCTGCATCGTCATATTTACACGAATTCAAACAAGCGTAGAACATAAATTATTCACTTTAAACACAAACTTTCTTCACAGAAGTACTCAAACCTTTTCGGAGATTCATAAGATATCAATTGCAAAAGGGTGATAGGCACTTTAAGAGCAACACGAAAGTTAGGCTTGTATATATTGCCTAAAGCCAAACTCCGTGCACCTGAGGTCAGGGATATTCAGGGATTTGTAGGGATATTTGACATAAATACCGCTCATAGTTCAAAATTGTTCGTGCATGTTATTTATGCCAAATATCACTACAAATCATGCTATTGCCTATACTAACTTGACGTTTTACATACGTTTTTCGATATTTACTCTTCCAGTTCGGTTTCTATTTACGGCGTTTCACGACAAATCATGTTATTCTTTTGACAGTTTCAACTCGGTTTCCTAAGTCACATCGGTATATCTCGGTTTGTATTAAAGTCATATCCATGCAGTTATTCTATTGACGATTTCAACTTTTTCTTCTTGGTCGATCTCTATAAAGTCATATCCACTCCAGGTCAGTTTACAGTATTCCAGGTCGATGTTTCGGTATTAGTTTGACTCCCGGGTTTGAATCTTAGTACAATGCAGTGAGGATTCGACGCGATCGTTCGACGGTAAACAGCACTCAAATGAGTTTACCAGTCTGACCTCCCCAGCGTGTGAACTGGTAGGCAATATCAACAACGCAACACTGCAATGATGCAGCAGTACAAGCATTTTCGTCTTTCCGTTTCCGTGGATTATTATCAGTAATAATATACATGAAAACAATTTTCAATTCTGATTGGTTGAGGGCAATGCCATTTCAAGGAAACACAGTGCAGTAAAAAGGAAACATATTGCAGAAAAAAGGAAATACGATGCAAATTTCTTTTGGAAGCAATGAAACATTTCCTTTCCACTTCTGAGAACACTCGAACAATTTGAATGAATTTCAAAGTATGAACTATTATGGTTTGTTGACTGAATAAATTACTTTGTCACATGACTCGCCAACGTCACTTCCTGACATTTTTTCATGTATATTATTAATAAGTCAATGAAAGCATCCAGCAAGAACAGGCAGAAGATAGTGTTGAAGTGTTGAAGAAAACACTAGTGAAGAAGATGAAAATCCCTGAAGAAAAAGTTGAATCTTTCAAATTTGTAAGAGTTCACAGAATGCCTAATCGAATGCAAAGCCGTGGCGCCGCAAATCAACCATGAAGGCCAATTATCGCTCGATTCAGTTTTTCCAAGAGGTATTCCAGTATATTAGGAATTGAAAGGGACCACTCGGGATCAGTATTTCCGATAACTACCCTCAAGAAATAACCTACATAAGACTATGATGTGGCCTGTGTTCAAAGCTGTCACGAAAGCAAAGAAAGTCGCTTATTTCCAGGTATAGAGGCTTATTATATCATGGATTGGAACTGAAGACTTAATGAAAAAAACTTGTCTAAATCTATATTACCAGTTTACAACTACAATTGTATGGTTGGCAACGTATTTATATAATTATTAGAGTAGTGCAGTTAGTAGAATGTTTACCAAAATTGATGGATAGTAACTTTTAGATTTTCGTTGCTTGTCTTTTAACGTTAGAGGGCTAAATATTACCAGAAAGAGGCGACAAATATTTCGCTGGTTACATCAACAATATATTCAAATTGCTTTTCTCCAAGAGACAGGCCTACGGCAAACGTCGAACTAGCCATGAACTTAATTCAGTCGAACCTGTTAATTTTGAAATACGCTCATGGATAGTACGACGTTTTCCGCAATTGAGATCGACCTATTCAATAGGTACGAGTCCGGCATGAGGTTCGAGTAGCCAAGTCGGGAATTACGACTCTGGTGCGACTTTACGACTTTACAACACTGATCCCCCCTGGTGAGCATGCGCTGTACAAAGGCGATTTCGAAGGCGAAATGGCGGTCTATCGGAAGTCATTGCCGCATGACGTTCAGCCGGAAATGTGTAGTTCGTGCTTTAACGTCACAAAATACATTTGCCTTAAATGCGAAATGCCCTTTTGTAATAAATGCTCAGTATTGAAGACGCTCCTGGATGGAATGCCGGCAGAAGCATTGGCTATTGCCAATGTTCCGATATAGCTCGCTTTGAAACGCTTCTACCATATGAAGTCAAACGATCCAGAATGTCGTTGAAAACTCCGGCATGATCGACTATTAACAGAGGTTTCAATGTGTGAATCGCAACCGCTAGAAACACGGCCACTTGCAGTAACAACCATCGTTTCCTATACACGGCACCGAGTGCTGTGTAGAACGCCATTCTTCTGTTTCTATTTTGGACAATCATTTTCCAGAGAAAGGCCTTTCTTAGATTCGAGCGAGCGCTGTATTTCGCCATATCATTAGCCGCGGGCGAAAAGTGAAATGCGCCAGGACACGTGTTAGTTCCCGTGATTTAATTAGGCGCAAGTGAATTAAGATCGACATATGTTCGACGTTTGCTGCCACGTCGGCCCTAAGTAGATCTTCTACCGAACCTATTTTTAATAGGATCGGCGCGACTTACGTTCGACGTACATTTGCCGTAGGCCTTACTCCTCTCGAATAGGGCGGGAAAATGTATGCTTCATTGTCATGGAACCAAACATATTGGTGGTGTTGCAATCCTGTTTCAATCCAAATTCGATTTGTCAGTTACATCTGCCGCTACTAAATGAAAGATATGTTAAACTAGAACTGGAAATAGAAAAAAACGAAATTTACAATTGTTAACTCGTATGCAACTAATACTATTTCACAACAAGTTCGCTAGACGCAATATCAAACAATAACGTAATATTAGGAGGCGATTTTAATTGCGCCATGACTCAACAAAATAAAATATCCGGAAATGGTATTGACAATAAAAAAACTTGTAATCAATGATCAACAAACATGTTTTACTTGACGTTTGGAGGCAAAAACACCCGACAACGGCTGGCTACACCTGGTGCAATGCGTCGATGAAAATACAATGCCGTCAAAAACATATTTAGTCTTATTAAGAACTGTGAAGTGACTACATCCATTCAATCGGACCATTCGGCAATTCATTTCTCAATACAATCCAACACCAATCAGTCAAAACGCGGACCAGGATTTTGGAAATTTAATAACTCTCTTCTAAAAGATACCAATTACGTAACCCTTGTCGAACAACAATTGCCAAAAAAAAATAAAGAAAACTACGCCGACGAGAGTGACAAATCCCTTCAATGGGATTTAATCAAAATGGAAACTAGATCGCTGACAATGCATTACTCTAAACGAAAAGCACGAGAAAAACGTAACGAAGTAAAAGATCAACTTATTGAGCTAAATATACTAAATACCCAACTAAATGAAAAACCCAGTAATGAACTAAATGAACGTTATGAAGTTATTAAACTAAAGTTACAAGGAATTGTAGAGTCGAAAACCAGAGGCGCGATAAATTCGGAGTAGGTGCGAATTCGGTAAAAGAAATAATATATATTTTCTTAATCTAGAAAGAAGGCAACACACCAAAAACACATTACTTCTGTGCATCTTCAAAACAAAATAAATACCGTAATAAATGATCCAAAGCAAATACGTCGTGAAACAAAATTATTCTACAACTCAGAAATAAATACTGAAGATGAAGAAGTATTTTTAACAAAGCCGAATTACCCAAGCTAAGCACCGAACAACGAAATTATTGTGATCAACATTTCAACAAACGAAGAATGTTTCGAAGCTTTTAGGCCCTGTTTATATGAAGGAAAGTTGGCTCGGGGGGAGGGTCACCCTCCTCCCCGAGGCACTCGGATCACAAGGTAGGGTGACCCTGGGGGCGAGCCAACTTTTTCTCATATAAACACTTTGGCTCGCCTAACCGGGCCAACTCGGGACACAGAGAGCATGCGTAATCCAATATTACGTGCCCAGACTCGCTCAAGACAAAGTTTTCTCGGGCACCCGGGACAACCTTTCGTCCATATAAACGCTCGGTAAAGTTGGCTCGGGGGGGGGAGGGTTACCTCCCTCCCGAGCCAACTTTCATTCATATAAACAGGGCCTAAAACACGGACGGATTCACATCAGAATTTCATTAATGTTTCTGGAAGCAGCTTAGCTCCCTTATATAGTTGAGAGTTTTAACTATGGTTTTATTAAAGGCAGTCTTTCGATATCACAAAGACAAGGAGTGATAACATTGATCCCGAAGAAAAACAAAAACTACACCTATCTTAATAATTGGAGGCCTATCTCGTTGTTAAACGTAGACTATAAAATCGCTACCAAAGTAATTGCCTCAAGGATCGAAAAAGTTCTACCGGATATCATCCACCCATAATAATAGGCCATGGTTACATTAAAGGAAGGTACATTGGCTACAATATACGACTTATTGCAAACATGTTGGAATATAAAAACAAACAAAAACATTCCGGGTGTCGCTATGTTCTTAGATTTTGAAAAAGCCTTTGATTTAATAGAATGGAATTTCATCCAGAAAGCTCTTGAAATGTTCAATTTTGGGCCTGTATTAAGAGAGTGAGTGAAATACATTAATGGTAATTTGCCAGAACCCATCAGACATTAATGGGAAGAGTTCAAATTTCCCGGGAAAAGTTGAACTCTTCCCATTAATGTCAGATGGGTTTTGGCGAATTCCCATTAATGCTTTTCTTGAAATTTTTTCCTGTGAATTGTTCTACACATATACATTCAGTTGTATACTCAATAATGGTTATTCGACTGAGCGTTTTCATTAAGAAAGAGGCGTAAGCAAGGTTGCCCATTGTCTGGCATACTGTTTATTGTCGCAATCCAAATATTAGGAAATGCCATCAGAAATTTAAAAGAGATCAAAGGAATCCATGTTGATGAGAGTGAAATAAAAATATCACAATACGCCGATGACACCACATTTTTTCTACAAGATAAAAATTCCGTCCAAAACCTTATGGACCTTCTTCACCGATTTAAAAGCTTTTCTGGACTAAAACATAAACAACGCAAAGACGGAAATTCAAAGGAAAACATTTTAAACTTAGGCATACCAGATATATAAGCATTAGGAGTTTATTTTTCGTATAACATCTAAGCGGCCGATAATAAGAATATTAATGAAAAATTAATTACGTTAAAGAAAATCCTCGATATTTGGTCGACCCGAGATCTGTCGATCTATGGAGAAATTACAATTGTTAAATCACTCTCTCTTGCTAAAGATATTTTTATTTCCAGCGTTTTAGTTTGTTGAAGAAGTAAATAAAGTTATTTTAGTTTTGTATGGAGTAAAAAGCCACCTAATAAGATAAAGCGATCAACATTAATAAGAGATAAAAGAGGGAGGTTTAATAATGGTTGACTTCGTCTTGTTAGAAAAAGCTCTTAAGAATACCTGGGTAAAACGCCTAATAACAGTAATTCAACTTCACTTGTTACAAACGTCAGGGCGCGAAACTTTCATTTGAGTGTAATTACGATGTACGTCTATTGAAACTTGATAACCTGCCCTTATTTTACAAACAAAGTTTGGGCTCCTGGCAAGAATTACAAGAACACAATACTGAATCTAAAGCAACTATTGTATAATAAACAAGAGCCCATCTGGGCTTTCACTCGGGCCACATGAGATTGAAGATGAAATACACTTTCATTTGAAATCCTCTTAGTAATAACCAAAGGGAAGAATTATTAGCAGTCTTTAGGAGTGGCCGGTAGCGCGGTGACTTTCATTCTCTGCTCCCCTAGTATATATATACATGTAATTTAATATATTTGTTTTCTCGTATGTAAATTAAAGTAGTTGATCTTTTATTGAAAACACTACTTATTCATGTGTGTATGTATGTTCAGACTACTATCGTGCAGCTAGCTAGAGTCTTGAGATATCTGTCAGCAACTCGCAGCTAGTTAATAAATTAGTACTGTTCAGACCTAGTAACTTAGTAGGTTTTACTTTTTGTTTTTCCCTCTTCTGGTTTGTTTCTATCTCTAAAGATCTCTAAAAGATAGAAATTTGGTCTATAACTGCCCTTGGCGCAAGTGTTTCGTAATCGCAAATAATTGACCGCCAAAGTGCTCAATTGAAATTTCAACCAAAATATTAAAACTGTGCGAAAAACTGCTACTGACTGGTGTTTGGCGATCCTCGTTATCCATGATGGCTCAATTGACGTACAATACACCCGGTAGTTGTCGTGGTAAGAGAAATTACCTTGGAGCGAGTAGTGAACGTGGTCGGTCGTAGCGAGAGCTAGAAGTCGGCTAGATCGGATGATAACACTGACTTGACATTTGTGTACATTTCAAAACCTTAAAATAACTAAAATCTGTCATCGATGGGCTTTTAGCGCGCTAGATTCTATTCAAGCTACCTCGCTAGGTAGTTTGGAACTTCAAAGTATTCCACCGACCACTAGCTAGCTAATCACCAGAGCAGAAAAACTGTTCAGACTAAAGAAGCTCGCTACCTCCTGTGGTTAGCTAGCTAGATTTACTAGCCTGAACACGGCCACACGTTTACAATTTAGTCTGCAGGTCCGATAAAACTGCAGGTTCCAGTCGTAAACAGTCCGAGTTTGACCAAACTCAAAGTGAAACGATCGAGCTGCTCGCGTCCGTAGATATATATTTCTTCGTTTGCACTTTTGACATGATATAATTCTTCAAATGGCACCATTGTTTTATTTCTTATGTTTAATAATACAGTTCTCAGCTGTAAAAAAAATTGAACATTCTATGGAAGATTTCTTGTCCTAAAGTTTGGAAACGTAACACATGCATTTGACGCTAGAAAGTTCAGTACTCGCGGAAGTACGCAAGGTCAATTTACTAGTGGCAGTTTACTAGTTTGCACTATCGGCTGTTATGGAATGGAAACATACTTTCACAGCTTAATATGTATGTCGATTGGTCAGAAGGATATCTTGTTTAAATGCTACGGTCCTTTCGGCATCAGCAAATTTTTAAACGGGAGTTTTCGTACAGTATTTCAAGCTATGCTGTAGTGCGAGTTCAGTTACGCCACAAATGTCGGTGAAACTAATACCGTGTTCATTATTATCGGTTTTCTCTATGGGTTCTCATGTATTCAATAATTACTTCTGGAGCTTCATATTTATGTCGATTGGTCACAATGATTTCCTCTTTCAGTTTTTCCCTTTAGTTTGGACATTAGGGATATATCCTTGGAGATTTCGTACAGTTTAGCGACCGTTGTGTCGAAAGTAGAAACGTTCGTTTGTCATGAACGGTGCGTAAACAAACTGTCACAAGCGGTTTCATAGCAGCTCGATGTTTGACTCCCATATAGTCGATGATAACTTATATAGCTTCATATGTACGTCGATTTCTCACAAGGATTTCCTCTTTCAGTTTTTCCCGTTAGTTTGGACATTAGGGATTTATTCTTGGAGATTTCGTACAGTTTAGCGACTGTGTGTTGAAAGTAGAAAAGAGCCCATCTGGCCTTTCACTCGGGCCACATGAGATAATTTGAAGATGAAATACACTTTCATTTGAATTTGATTGAAAATAGATCAAAAACTCGGGGAAATGTCCGTCTAAAACTGTATGAATAAATGTGAAATGAAACATACATTTCATAGCAAGAAAAACATGTAATTCCTAATTAGAAAGCTCTTCTAAGTCCGCTTCTCAAATTCACAGACTGTTTTTCAAAAACATTTGGGCTTATCGACACAAGAGTTCAGTTGACTTTTCAAATAATTTATTCTGAGGTACGCATACTCTAAATCACAGAGATGTTAAATAAAGCGATAATTAGAAGAAAAAGTACATTAACAGACAAACTGAGAGGAAATGTAATCAAATCTAAAAGAGTTTACTTACAGTACTTACGTAACTGAATCTTTCGTTTTGGTTCTTTTGTTAGCCTGTTGTTGAAAGCATTCCACCTTCGTGCACATATGCACTGAATCGGAATGAAAGTCGAAGCCTACCTCGAACTTAACTTTCAGCTAACCTGTTTCCTTTCATTCCACAATGAATAATAATCTCATAAAGTAAGCCCGTAGCTTTCAATAAAGTTGCCAGTGTCTGAATGAAACAGCTAGATCTTTTCCAATTTCTCTCACGAGTCACGGCAGAAGACAGTCTCAAAGAACTTGAATTTTGATCCTCTTCACAGTAACGTAATTTAACGTCTCCGATCAATTCCTCTCTCTTTGCTGGCAGTTCATGCTTCTTGTTCGTGTAGTTGCCCCACTGAGCCGTAACCAGAAAACGGGCACAGCATTTCAGTTGGCATACACTGCGTACATCTGCTTAACTAATTAGATTTGTAAACATCTTAGCGGATCATGTAAATATTCCGCTTGGCTCAAATATGAGGGTTTCTGCCGTCAAAGTTCATTTTTTGTTTCAGTTTTCCCCATATTAGCAGACTTGTATAATGTCTCGAGCTCTCCGAATCCAGTAGAAAGACTCTGGTTATTCTGTCGTAAAACATGGACCTGACCCAAATTTAGGTTGTATTGCATAATTGCCCACGATGGAATAGATTTCTGACAATGACTATTTGAAATTGATATCTCCTTGTCTCGCCTAGTCTGAGCTTTGAATTTTCTTATCTGAGCGCGCCTGAGGAAATCTAACCTTTGTTTGCGTGACCAGCACAGTGCAATCTGATTGGTTCGAATTTGACCTTTAACGCATGCGCAGAAGCCGTCTGACATGAAATAAAAAAAATAAAAAAACAACGACTTGCATTTTAAGACTCGGCGCTGCCTGTTATTTGGAACAATAAAAATATACAACAAAAATGTTTACTCATTTATAATGGAAAATGGAAAGAAGCCGGAATCAGCAAAGTAAAACACCTACTTAAAGATGAACACACCTTTCTCTCTTAGAATGCCTTTATTAACAAATATAATGTAAATGCAAGTTATTGAATATTATGGTATACCTAGTTCTATTCCGAAAGAGTGGAAAACAAAAATCAAAACTAACAACACTACTAAAATTACTAATACAGACAATACGGTCCACACACAGATAACTTGTAGAGAGGTGTATAGCTGCTGTTAAAAAGTGTTGCAAAACCCACAGTGAATTAAAAACAATGTTAAAAATACTGGAGCTCGGAATTAAGGACGATGATCTACCGTTATCTGTTGCCTTTCCAGGTCACAAAAGAAACGAAACTGTCTGTGTTCCTCTATGCGATGGAGACAAAAGGAAAAATCCTCAATTGTTCTTTCGAACTCGAATGCAGGTTGCGGCATCCTCGATGTGGGAATAGCTTCGTTTTCGAGTAGTGAATTAGATATGTGCATAAATATTAAGAAGAGTGATATGGGACTAAAATGAAACCGACACCAACTTATGTAAAGGGCTCGCTACTTTTGGAGGGGTCGCCACTTTCGGGGGTCGTTCTTTCGAAATTTATTTGAAGGAAAAAACTACGCTACTTTCGAGGGGTCATTACTTTCGGGGGGGCGCTACTATCGGGACTCTACGGTAACATCGTACAGCCGTCCGATTGAATGACGTTCCCCTAGGATAACACAGGTAGCCCGGAAATACAAAGACGGAACCTATTGATAACACAGGTAACCCGGAACAACTAAGGCGATAACACAATTTTTATTATTTTATTATTATAATTTTGTGTTAATTAAATTATGAAGCGCAAGTGCACTCATCTTCGCTCGTGTTCTAACTCGTGTGAGTTATAGTTCATCCTAGTATTTTTGGACTACCTATGGTATCTTGGTTTACGTGAAGTTGCTCATGTTTATTCGTGTTCTACTTTGTACATTCTTGTTCTACTTGTGTTCACAACGCCTAAACAAAGATGTATTCAAAGACAAGTCCTGTTATTTTATTTTTCTGTGTTGTGCGGCTTTCAAGAGAGAATTAGTTTTCATGTTCGATTCTCCGCTGATAAATCTAGATCGTGTGGCGGCTCAATTCAGTGCAAATTTCCCTTTATTGACCAAGTCCAGCGGTTTCGTTCGTAATTAGGAGCCGTTAGTCCAGCTTTTCAATGTCGGGAACTGACGTCACAAAATGCAAGATTTGAGATAGACGCGATTAAATAGAACAATTATTTAATTCGAATACATCTTTGCATTTTTAGGGTTTAGTTCCCCTGCGTGCAGCTTCTTGTTACTCTGGCGCTGCAACGTGATGAGACTGTGCATGCATACTTTCGTAGCTGATTGTCCATTTAATCCAATTTGACTGGTTGTGCATGTGTACTAAACAGTGATCTGACTGTGTGCATACTAATAACGATGTGAATAAAAGTAGCCCGAAAATACAAGGAGAGGGTACCTCACTGAAAACACAGGTAACCCGAAATAACTAAGCTAGGGTACCCTATTATAAAACAGGTAGCCCGGAAATACAATGAGGGTACCACACTGATAACACAGGTAACCTGAAACAACTATAAAGACGATAAAACAATTATTATTGTTTTATTATGTTTTTTTAAATTAAATAATGAACAATTATACACTCGTGTTCACTGTTGTTCTGTGGAGTTTTAGATCATATTTTAGAACAGATTAACAATAGTATTTGAATCCGAGCATTTTGAGCTACCTGTGTTATCCTAGGGTAACCTAGCTTACTTGCAGTCACTCGTGTTCTACTTGTGTTCACTCGTTTTTAACTCGTGGATGCACGCATGTGAAGAACGAGTTATTGGGGTTATGTGGATGCGAGGTAATTTATTCATCGTATTTCCTGTGGACTTCGAGTGAGATAATTTATTGATCGTTTTTTTCTGTGGATCGACGACTCGCCGTTGGCTTTCCGAATGACGTTTGATTTACCGAAGATATGGTACGGATGTTTATGATACGCGGCCAGGAAGGTTTCGAAAAGATTTGGTCATGCTGGAGAAGATTTATTGACGGGCCCTTCTAATGCCAGACACTTCAGACCTGGACAGACATGGTAGTGGGAGTGGGACCCTATCAATCACTTAGGTGTGATGACGTAACAATGACGTCATCGGTCACGTTTTAATGCCATCCCGCTCAAACTGGACAGACATGGTAGTAGGTCCCTATCAAGTACCTAGTGGCAATGACGTCATCGGTCACGTGATTTTAAGTACATGCCCATATCTCCTTCATTTCTGATGTCAGCTTGCACAAACCTGGACAGGCAAGGTACTGGGTTGCTTTCAATCACTTAGCGGCGATGACGTAACGATGACGTCATCGGTCACGTGACATTTACTATATGCCAAAATAGCTCTCTCACCATCCACGAGTTGCACTTAGGGGCCCTATGTTTTACTCATGTTCTGACTCGTGTGGAATTTTAGATGAGATCGACTGTGCGCGTGTACTTTCGCATCTGATTGTGCGTTGTAATGTGCCAATCACGCAGGTATCTGAGATTGTCCGCGTTACAAAAGATACGCTGGAGTTCAAGCTGTGTGCAGCTTCTTGTTAATATTCAAAAGCGCCCTTCAATCGTAAAATATTTGCCTTACGCAATAGATGGTTTGCACTCAATCCCCAGAGATTCAAATGACAAAGGGCATGGCGGCCATGTTGGTGTACAGTACAAAAGAAGCTAACGAAGAATCTATTGTTAACTGTACACCAACATGGCGGCTATGACGTCACGTGCAAAGGGTCTATACTTACGCAATACTTAATTCAATCAACAAATCATTCAATCTTTCAACCAACACGTCATTCAATATTTTAATCAACACATCATTCAACCAACACATCAGTCAATATTTATATCAACACATCATTCAATCAACCATTCATTCAACACATCATTCAATCAATCCACCATCCACTCAATCAACCAATATATCAACCCAAACCCACCTTATCAACACAACCCAACCAACCAACCCACTCCACCCACCCATCAATGCAACCCACCACCCACACACGTGAACACGTCAATACATGAACAAGTGAACATTTCAATAGATCTATACCTCAGTACGTCAATACATCAATACACCATCAATATATCAATACATAAAAGGTATACAAAAGAGGTCTGTTTGAGTATAACTTTATTATTATTATTAATATTGATCTGCAGAACTCTTCTGATGTCAAAGGCTTTTATTTATTGAAAGCCGAGCGCCATGTTTCTCCACGGGGTGGTCCTGACGTCACTGCTAATGGCAGTGGATGCTGACCCATGCGATCCGCCATCTACAGACTCCATCTCTGTGAGTGCATTGCTAAATCACGTGATTCGGCTCATCGAGAACAGTGAACAGATTAATTGCATAATTGAATGCAATAACGACAAGAGATGCCAGAGCCTTAATTACCATTACGACAAAAAGCAATGTGAGTTGAACAACAGAACAAAGGAAGCAAGACCAGACGACTTCGTGCACCTTCAGACTGCTTATTATATGGACCGTAGAGATCCCGGTAACATATTGGCAATTGTTTTTTATATGATAAATGTGATATCATTTTCCCCGTTTTAAATAAGAATTAGGGACCAAGTAGTTTATTCCTCATACACTTAAGGTTACCGGATACCTTCAAAACGAAAAAGATGGAAAAAAATTTTTTTAACACAGAAATGTAGTTTTAGTAGTAGTGTCTCATATACCAAAAATTCCGTTCAAAAAAAATTAATATTGACGGAGAAATACCAAAAGGAAGTTTTTAACCGGAAGTAAAAGGTTATTTTTGATTGACAGCAGATCAATAAACACATGACAAGTGCTCACTCGCCCATAACGACGGTGTGGGAAATCGGCATATATTAAATTCAGTTTACGTTTATCGAGAAACGTTTTTCCACACACGATTCCACAATTCCATCGGATGTTGGCCTTATATCTTACAAAAAGCAAGCAGGATGCCCTAACCCTAAGCTTGAAAAACAAAGAAAAAAGAAAAGAAAAACGAGGCCAAACAATACAATTACAAAGCCAAATAGGAGTCCTCGCAAAACCGACAAGCGTTCGTATTTTCACTTTCAGACAGAGTGCCGAGTGGTCCACATCTGAACATAAAGTAGAATTGATAAGAGCCAGCCGAGAGAATATTTGTTTCCAAGAAAGCTTAGATGGAAACGTAGTCTGGCGGTGACCCTGAATCGGTTGAACCACGATCTCGCTATTGCCGTGCCGTTTCAGACGCCTGCAAATCGCTGTCTCCTCTACTAACTATGCTGGCATTCAAGGCGTGATCTCTATAGGTGTTCACCTTGGCTTTGCCCCTCGAGGTCTTTTTGTCTTTCCCATTTTTCTAGCCTGGGAAACCAGCTGACTCTTACCGCTACCATATTTCAAGTCACACAAAAGAAAAAACATTTTCTCGATGCGGCGCGTTGCTTTGATCGGAAATCAACATTGGCGGGAAATCTTGACAGATAGTTGAACTGTGATGAGAAATGATTGGCCAAGAGCTTGCTAATTGTTGGAGAGGCGGGGCTTCAGATTCACGCACGACAGACGGCTAGATTTTTTGAAGTGCTATTTTCTCGCTTTCGATTTTCAATCAAAATAGAGTTTTAAAAAAGCTCCCACTCAAGAGGAATTTATTCCATTTGTGCGAAATTTTCACAAAATGTCAATTGATATCTCAGCGGCAAAACCGTGTCGGGGAATTGGGAAATTCGAAAATGAGAGCTCTTGACGACGTATCCCGCATATCTACTCGGATTATTTTTCGCCTTTTCACGGAAAGCATGATAACTTTTGAACTAAATCGAATTTTGAAATTCCCCGACACCGTTTTGTAATACGATTCCTCTGAAATACGACAAAGCAAACAGATTTTTAAACTTTAAAATATTTTCGGAGTCGGAACTTCTGAAAGCCATCTCACTAGATCGGAGAAACGGGATGGCGGAAAATTCGAGATTTTCAAAGAACTCAAAACTTTTTCTGTATTCTTGTAGCCAATTTTATAAGCTTTAAAATGATACATGAATGATTTATCTACGATGTTTTCTCGAGGCGCTACATAATTTAGACTGGAAACGCACCCTGAAGGTATCCGGTAACCTTAATGCATATCTCATGCCTGATCGGAATTAAAAATGGAACAACGGCATCGAAGCAGGTCATTTAAAGCGCTCCAAAACGTGAATCATTCAAACTTGATTATCACACTGCTGATATTATTTGCTTCAAAATAATACGAAGGTCGCCAATTTAAGCCATCATTGGCTCATTTCTCGATTCGATTCCCATAGGACTGGAAAAATCCAGTCTCTTTCTCAAGAAATGCGGCAAATAATGTGCATATTCGAACACTTGATACAATCCGCAGTCCCGTTGGGGTCCATTCCAGAACTTCCTGGTAATACCTGTAAGGAGATCGAGTTAAGTACTCCTGGTTCCAAAACTGGTCGCTACTGGATTGATCCAGATAACTCAAACAAGCCGTTACACGTCGTGTGTAACATGACATTGGAAGGTGAGTCATTAGTGCCCCAAACGAGTTGGCATTTTCTATTCGTGGATCGTTAAATGGACAATGAATATATGACAAAAGACTTCATAAAATTAAGAATTAAAGGATAGCATAAATTAAAGTATATACCAACTCGGCGGATTGAGCAATATGACTGGTCTCCACTTCAGAGGCATGGGATAATGTCGGCCATTTTATTTCAGTTGTTTATCAGCGTGTTTTGGCAATGGTTCAGAGTAGGAAGTTTTGATAATTCAGGACAATGCTATTTCACCATAGGCAGCCCAAGCTCTGTATTTGCACTGTGTGACCACTTTTGTATATATATCAAGCATTATTTCACTTAATTTTCAGATAAAGAAATTAAACTTATCTTTAGAGTTTGTCGTTGTCGTGTTGTTTCTCTGGGGTCTAGAAATGGCGGTTATGGGGCATTTCTCTCACTTTGTTTTTTTTTCGGACAGAGAGAAAAGAGACCAACCCAACGTTTGTCAGTCATCTGTCAAAATTACTTCCGTACCGTGTATCGTGCGGTGAACATCGAGCCAATTGCTGATAAAGCTTGTACTCCTGCCAGTGTTTTGAAATAATCATAGATTATAGATTATGAAGGGCTAGGTGCCTTCGACATATGTTGTTGTATAAGAAAGGATTGGGCTTGCTCTGGTAACGGAATCTACACCCTACAGACACTAGAAGAATGCTGCAGTAATGTGGACTACATTGTCAATATTAACAGAGCCTACTGTGGCCTGGTATAAAATATCCTGAGCAAAAATGTTTGTCTTTAAATAATGTGAATAGTTTTGAATGTTTTTTGACTCAAAGTTATACAAGAGGATGCATCATTTCATTAAATGAAATACATATATGTCATCAAATTACTGACAGAGATAAAGAAAACAATTTATTGAGATTGTAACACCAATTATATGTATTTAGATGTACATGTAGTTATCAGTTGAATTGCTAAAAAGGGGAATACATGTAAGGAAACAATGGCAACCCAGCACCACGACTCGGTTGATTTGTATTGTGACCACAAAGGGTCATTTAGTACGATGGCCACCAAGTACAATGACTCAGTTCGTTTTTGTGTGGATTGTTCAGTACAATGGTGGATTTAATCTCACCGGAGCTGGGCGACAAAACAGGCCATGTTTGACTCGCTGTAGCTCGGACATCAGACTTTGTAAACGCTCCAGAAGTGGTACACACTTTCCTCAGGCTTTGACAAATCGTACTTACGAACTTTTTAAACGACATTGTATTTGATTGGGAAAAATAAGACAACTTACCGAGCACACGAATATTTTCATCCCAGCCAGCACGTCGAACTTCGCTTCAAGCACATGGCAGTAAAGAAGTGCGGGCGCATTGTTTAGTTACCAGTTTCCCGGCCGAGATAATTTATTCCGAAAGTGTGCCATACCAGGACGGACAACAAAAATCACGATTTCTTTCGCCTGGGAAAGCACAGGTAACCCACACATGACCACAGGGAGTCCAACGCAAGATTAGGATTTGTTCTCCTTCGTCGAACGCAATAATTTCACCAGTTAAGGAGTGGTTACACAGTGTTCACAGATCCGCTCGGGAGATTCGCGTTTCTGAAAGTTTCTCTGTTAAAAGGACGACACATATATAACGGCATGTGTATTAAGTTAGAACTCCCTGGGCTTGTGTTGGTTTAAATAGCATAAACATAGCAAAATAAGTTTTAATAATACTTCTTTATTTACTATTCTTATGTAACAGTCAAAAATTGTGAAACAATAGACTTAAGTTAGCTTTTTTTACTATTTAGAAAATAAGGGGGGAAATAAGAAATATTTTTTTAGACAAAAAATAGCTAGGCTATTTTTTTTATCCAAATATATAAATAGCAAAAGATAAAAATAAATAGAGCGAAAATAGTTTTCAAATGGCATCACTATTTTTTCACAAGGGTAGTTAAACTTTAGTTAGATAGAACAAGGTTGTATAAATGTCATTAGATACACAGCTTGCCTGAAAACCAGTTCTTCTGAATGTCAATTGCCGTGTTTAAAAAAAGTCAAATTAATAACTAGCAAACTAAAAATAGTTAAGCGCAAAAGCTATAGAAATGCGGGAAATGAGGGAAATTGTGGGGACGATGTGATTTTTGCGCGCGATTATACCCAATCTACAATGCTGTGTCCTTATTTCCAATGGCTATTAGCCAATCAGGAAACGAGAAACTAGGCGTCTAACACTCTTTTTAACACTGATGTAGATAATTCAACATTTTCTTAATTAACAACAATTTCGTTATGACGCAGTTCCCAAGAACTGCGGTGACGTTCTCAAGTTGGGCGAGAACACAACTGGTGTGTACACTGTGGATCCTGATGGACTGGGGCCATTCAAGGTAAAGTGAATGGAAAAATATATTTGAGTAATTAGAAATTGTTGTTTGAGATTAACGCATTGCCATTATGGGAAATAAGTTTTAAGCTGTTGATTTGTATGCATACGCAATTTAGATATCGTTGTAATATTACTGTATAGACTAGAGTTGGCAGTTCGATATGGTTTGTTTAATTCATTAAATACGATTGGTTAATTCCGGATGTTTAACTCTCCATTAAATACGACGATTAAGTAAGCGTTAGTCATGACCATTGGTCACTTCGCCCTCTGTGGAGATTTTAACATCGTCAGAAATATCGACTTAGATTGTAAAGGAGTTAAACCATTAGTCGAAAAACCAATGAAAGAGGTTAAATTATGATTTCATTGATATATGGAGAATACGAAATCCAGACAAAATATCCTTTAGCTGGAGACAAAAGAAACCGTTCATTCAAAGGCGTCTTGATTACTGGTTAATAGAAAACTCGATCCAATAAGACACTGAAAACGTAGACATTATCCCTTCCGTCAATCAGAACATTGTCAAAATCAGAACATTGTCAAAATGACAACGAAAATTTGCATCTGCTTGCAATACTTGTACGTTCTTCCTATCGATGAAGCGCTCGGGGAGCAACATACTGCCAATGCTGCGGGGTCACAACGCGCTGAATGCCCATCTTTTATGCACGACATTACCATTACGCATGCGGAATACGAAAATAAGCTGTCCGCACTGGCCTGGACACTAGCAAGAGCAGATGTTCTCGCTTGTATGGGATAAGTTTCATATGACAAAAATTTGACAAATAAATCGCCACGAAAGATGGTCTAAGTGCGGTATTCTACTTTTGACTTTTTGGTCCACATTAGGACAATGGACAATGGGCATGAATGGGCTTTTAGTAGCTGTCGACTTTGAAAAAGCTTTTGACTCCTTGAATTAGCCTGCTTGTAGGCGGTAGAGTGTGTTTATAGAAAACGGATATTGAAGCGGCCGCCATATTGGCCGACAGCCGAAGGAGGAGGGGGAGGGGGTGGGGAAGAAGAAAGGAAAAACCGCCTGTCGATTTCTGAGTACCACCCGGACCACCGCGGATAAGCCACTTTCATAAACCAATCAGAATCGTGGTATTTTACGATGATTAATGACACTTGTCAAAAAGCCAGTGAAGCGTACTCACGTGAACACCAAAACACCCGTGAGAAAATATCCAGCCCACTGAAATGATTTCTGTATAATCTGTCTTAAATCTGTCCCTTAAAAGTTAAATACGGAAATCAGTTGAAAAGACAAACTACCTATCGAGTGAAAATTTATTCAAAAACAACTTTGGAGGAAGTTAGCAACGAGATGGGATTTCTCCTCTCGAAATCATTAAAGTTTTCCCAAAGTGTATGCAAAGCTTGACAGCACAAACCGATTTTATAAGTTTATATGGCAGAAATATTTTAACTTTTTGGGAATAAGGAAAATAAATATTGCTTGGAATTGTCTGAATTGTTTAATACAATAGTGAACATGCATGATGAGTTCGCTAATATAAAAAGTTGATTAATTACATTTGGACAAATAGTTCTGTTCTTAGAATTTTGAGCTTGGACAATTTTGCGTAAAATCTGATATCAGCGAATCGTGCCAAACTGTAGGTTTAAAATACTTTCTGATGTCCAAAAAACACAGGAACACAAATATCATAGTCGTATACAATACAATACTTTATTTATCCACTTTACACCTAAGAGCTTTTCACAAGCTCGTTCTAATGTGAACGCGAAATTAAAAAGTCTAAATTGAACAGAATATATATCTTAATTATAAACCCTATATATATAATAATAATAGATCTAAAAACTATAATTTATATTAAAAATATGACGTGATAATAAAACTACTGAAACGAATCAAAGGCTATCGCAAATAATACATTTACAAGTTAAATTTGTGCTAAGTTCTACCTTAGCTAAAGCGCGTTTAAATTCGCTGACATTTGAAGCTTCTTGTATCTTCGTCGGTAATTTGTTCCATAGCCTGCCAGTTATATAAGTAAAAGATCTATGCATCCATTCTAAACTAAAATTCCACTACCTCTAGTATTATAGCGTGTATTTCCTAATTTAAAAACGTTTCCAATATATTGTGGCCCATGTTCGTTGAGACATTTGTAGAGAAGAACTACGGATTGACAGCACCTTCGGTGACTTAAAGTTGACGTGTTCGTAAGCTTTAGTATATTTTCATAGGATAAAGATTTAGCATAACCTAGTAGCGTCCTTAAAATATAATAGTTAGCATCCTCTAGGCGTTTGGATTGAACCTTACCTATACCAATAAGTATCGGACTGCAATATTCAAAATGAGGGACAATAAATGTCTTGTACAACTGTATCATAGTGTCTGTGGGTATAAAACGACGGATTCTTCTAAGCGCAGCAGCTTTCGCGTAAGCATCCCTAAGCTGATGTGGTGATGTGTGATGTGGTCTTTGAATGTAAGCATTCGACCAGAGTAACACCTAGTATCTTTGTTGAGCTCTATGTGACAGCCATTCAATTCGATATCGTATTCGTATTTACATGGCCCAATGCCAATCGCCTGTGTCTTGCTATATCATTGATGGAAAGATAGTTTTGTTCAAATCATGTGGAGAGGAACTGTAGATCTTTGTTGATCACAAACTGGAGAACGCTAGGGGATACATCCGATGCGTATCCAGTCGTATCATCGGCATAGAGTCTCAGTGAAACGTTAGGTACAAAGTAGTTGAGATCATTTATAAAAATGTTGAATAATAAGGGACCTAGAAGAGATATTTGTGGTACTCCTGTTCTCACCGAGCTTCAGTCGGAGCACACACCTTGTATTTTCACTCGCTGTCGGCGGTCTTTTAGGTAGGCAGACATCAGGGCTATCGCTGAGTTTGACAGCCCATACGCCTCCAGTTTAGCTAACAGCAGGTTTTGGCACACAGAGTCAAATGCCTTACTAAGATCTACTGCAACGGCGGCAACGGCCTCTCTTTGATCCAGGCTAGCGCGCCAGTCTTCCGTCATTTTGAGTAAAGCCGTGCAGCACGAATGTTGTTTAAGATATCCAGACAGGTTGAGTGACAAATGTGGATAAAATGCCCCATATAACTGATCGTACATTACTTTTTCATAAACCTTGGATAACGCTGTGAGAATCGACACTGGTCTATAGTTGCTTTTGATCGTGTCGTCTGCTTTCTTGAACACTGGTGTAAGGTTGTTACATTTCCATTCTGATGGCCAAGTTTGTTCCGCTATAAATAAAATTGATAAGCTTGGCGACTTCTTCTGCTATAACTGGTGCAGACAGTCTCAGAAGTCGCGGTGATATATTGTCAATTCCAACGGCTTTCCTGGGATTTAGATGATCGAGAATATTTTAATGTAGTTGCTGCTTATAGGCGAGAATGAGAATTCGTGTAACACTATTCTCTCTGTTATAAGTCTCACGCTTGGATTTTCACCAAATTTCTCTATCCCATACCTGTCTCCTCTGCTACCAGCCATCTTCGAGAAATACGTATTGAAAATCCCGGCTATGGAACTGGGATCTGTTATCACTCGCTCGTTCTCGACAAGAATAATGTTGTCCTGTTTTGTTGTTCGGTTATTCGGTAAAAGCGGCTTCATCTTTCTCCAAAATTCACCGTGATATTTGGCTGTTGTAGAAGCTTCAAAACAAAATGATTTGATTCCTTTGCGTTTCAATGCAGTGACTTTGTTGCGCTGTGATTTGTAAGCCTCCCAGGTATAGGCCGAAGGATCCTTCAACTCGAAAGCCTAGCGGCTACTTTGACCACTACGAACATCTAACCTAGCTCATTAAATTTAATAGCTTATATTATCATTCTTTTTTCCTACATATTTGTAAATTCTACTTAAAAAAAAGGAAAAATAGTGCAAAATAAATGAAATGAATAAATGAATAAATGAATCTGAATCTTGTGAAGCTTGTACAGCCTGTTACGGAGTGATATTTGGCGCTGTATGTGTGGTGTTATCCATGGGAGTTGATCACCGCGAATCTGTTTTTTCTTAACCGGTGCATGCAGGTCCAGTATTTCCTTGTACAGTTTACTCCAATGATCCCACACGTCATCTGCATCTTCGTGTATGAATGCCGTGCCCCAAGGGACTTTCTTCAGATCAGACAGAAACTTAGCATCATCAAATTCTTTCATGCTTCTGTACTCAATGTACCGTGGTTTTGGCCTTGGTAGTTTGTTTCTTCTAACAACATAAATTAAATCGTGATCGCTAACTCCGATTCTTAGCGTGCCAGCAGTTGCATGCCTCTCTTGATGGCTTGCTAAAATAACATCAATTAGTGTTTTTGTATGACCAATCGATGTACCTTTCTTTGCTGTAAAAGGAAGTTTGCAGTCCATGAATGCCGATAGTTTGAACCACTACGTAGCTACAAACCCGCTAGTAAATATTATACGGACTTGGACTTTCTTGACTACTGAAATCTCTACCCAGCGTGCTACACTACGCTTGCAATACTGTATGGAAACTTCCGTTAAAAATATTCCTGATGGCCAAAGGAACACAGCAGCTTAAACAGAATTGCCTTCTGAGCAATCGACATTCGTTTGAATCTATCGAAATTGTTTTCTAGTCCATGACTGACAAGCTATTTTAAAGTTACTAAAGGAGTATGACAAGGGGATCCTCTTTCGGCTTATTTATTTATCATAGCTCTAGAGGTTCTAGCTATATCAATTCGAAATAATAAAGAAATTAAAGGCTTAAAGATAGGTTCTGATGAAATAATAAAAAACAAATTGCTGATGACTTAACATCTTTTTTACAAGATAAACTTTCATATTTGGCCTTGCTGAATTTGTTAGATAAATTCGAAATATGTTCGGGACTGAAAGTAAAACAGAAGCAATGTAGTTCGGCAGCTCTGAAATAAGGAAAAAGATAAGAGAAAATTTAGATATTGAACACAAGCTGCTACAAATGTTAGGAATATATTTTACCTATGATCAAAAGAAATGTAAAGAGCTAAATTACAATCAGGTTTTAGATTCTTTAAAATAAAACTTTGAATATGTTGAAGAGGAGAAAACTGACACTGTTTGGGCAAATACAAGTAATCAAATCTTTTACTATACCAAAACTCATGTATCGCATTTCATTAATAACTATCAATAAGGAAGTAATTCAGGATGCTAATAAAAGTCTTTTTTGATTTCGTGTGGAATGGAAGAGATAAAATTAAACGATTAACTCTTATAAATCAAATCAAATGCGGCAGATTAAAAATGCCTCATTTAGAATCTATCCATTGGAAATTACAATCAATGCACAATTAAGAGAATTTCAATACAGATACTTAATCGTATTATATATACTAATTATTTGTTATTTAAAATTAAATTAGTAGAATCCAATCTATGCACATGCCATAATCACGAAGAACCCATTGAACACCTTCTAGCCGACTGTACATTCTCCAACACATTTTGGCTGTCTGTTCAAAATTGGCTTAACCTTATCAACATAACGGAACAAACACCTTAGATAACACTGATATCTTATTTCCTATATGGGGAAAATGTTCTGATTATGAATTTTGTTATCCTTGTGGGAAATTAAGTCTTATATCAGTGCAAATTAATCAAAATAAAACCAAGTTTGCGGTTACTTAAAACAAAACTGAAATACCTTAATAACGTAGAATTATTTATAGCAAGGAAAAACAATAAAGAACTCACTCAGTACCAAACATGGGATAAAGTAATTACGAATATCGATCTCCTTATTTAAATCATTCTGAGTAATTCATTTTATTCTGCTTTATTGTAACAAATCATAGTAATGTGTTCTTGTTGTTAAGTGTATTGTCCCGGCATTTCATGAATTTGAGTATGTTGTAATCTGTAAGTAGTCTAAAAGTATTGTTGTTTTGCTTATATGTAATGTAATCACTTGTAACTAGGTTTATATATGTAATAGTCAACGAGTCAAATTCCGCGTGAAAATGTACAGACAATGTATGGAAAACTGAAAACACGATTGCACGGTTCCCAGCACAGCTACATCCCTCAAATTTCGATATCTTAATCTTTTATCTGGTATCTTAAGTTTGTATCTGAAGAATATTTCAGAAATTCGATTTTACGGATTTTAGTTGGCATCGGATTCCCATCGATTCCCATACAAACACTGTATTTCGCGCCAGTTTACACCCCTTTCAAAATGTCGGAATTTACCGCGAACTGGTCTATTGTCTGTTTATTCTGAATTTTCTAGTTGTTTCTGGCTTCGTACACAATGTGATAACACTAATGTCCTAACCTTATTAATTAGGTGTACTGTGACCAGACAACCTCAGGCGGCGGGTGGACAGTATTGCAGAAGAGACACGACGGATCAGTCAACTTCTACCGAGTATGGTCAGACTACAAAACCGGTTTCGGAAACCTGAACGGCGAGTACTGGCTGGGACTTGACAAAATCTTCCGTTTGACCAATCAGAAGAAAAACAGGCTTCGTGTTGAGCTGGAAGACACAACCGGAAATAACGTGTACGCAGAGTATGACTACTTCGCGGTGTTAAGTGAGAATGACAAGTATCGACTGCGTCTGGGAAACTATTCAGGTAAACTTGAATTGTCTTAGAATAGTCTTAAGAAAACAGGACGATAAAGGAGTTAGTTTTATATACTGGAGCAATTATAGGGTGGAAAACGTATTTTAAAACAGAGACTTGAAAACATGAAATTACACAACGCAGTTTGAGAGAAAAAAACTAAGGCTAAGCAGTCAATATATTTTTGTTGAACCTAAATGGGTAAAATGAACCTCTTACTATAGTTTCTAATCCTGAGGTAAGGCCGAGATCAGGCCTATCGACAACTAGCACTTTATGCTCACGCTTTCTCAGAATTTCCTTTTTTTCCCTTTAAACTTAGAAAATTGCTTGATAAGTGTTGTCACTTACACATGGCTACTAGATGAAGTTGAGTAGGCCCAATCGTGTTTACTTAATATTTAATAGTGTGTTTTTATCTATTATAGGTAATGCCGGTGATTCACTGAGTTCTCATCGTGGTCGGCCGTTCAGCACCAAAGACAGAGATAATGACAGTTACGGTGGTAGCTGTGCAGTCAGGTATAAGGGTGCGTGGTGGTATACAGCCTGTTATAACTCTAACCTGAACGGTTTGTACCACAATGGTACGGACTCGTATGCCGACGGTGTGATCTGGCAACACTGGAAAGGGAATAACTACTCCGTCAAGCGAGCCGAGATGAAAATCCATCTAAATTGATTAACTTTTGATTTACACAGGTAATAGCTCCATCATTAACCTTCACCGTACTTGTTTATAGTCATTATGATACCAAAACCAGTTCTGCAAAGTGGAATTTAACTTCGCATGACTCCCAGTGATTCGGTCAAAGTGAGAGTCTACTAGTAATATTTATTTGATACCGGCATGGTTAAAGTATTTTTCATCCTAAAATAAGTGAAGTAAGTTGAACGATTTCTGTATGTCTGGTGTGTTTTGTTGCTTGGGTTTGTTTTCTTTCTATCGATTGTTCTGTTCCTACATCAACACATTTTTATTACTGTCACTAAATGTGCCCCATTTGGCTTGTTTTTCGTCAACGAGAAAAAGAAGAGAATAGCCTGCTCTACTTCAAAAAAGGGTAAAAGTCTGAATATACCTTGTTAATGTTGTCTTGGTTAAGATGGAGCTACTTCAAGTGTAAACAAAGTATGCTGAATATGAGCCACGTAGAAAATACTTACACCGTACCATCCTTACTTTAGAAAGAACGAGAGCAACATTAGGAATGGAGTCTGAAGCACGTAGGTCGATCAGTAGTTTGAAAAAACACGTTTGGTAAACATTATACTGAATATGAGCCACAGCGAAAATGCTGACACCGTGCTGTTCTTATATTAAAAAGAAAGAGCTACATTAGGAGTTATATAGCCTGAAGCACGAAACGCGATCAGTTTTCAGGTTCTTGGATGTGTATTTTTCTGCACTTTCTGGCACAATGGCCCTTTTTCAGAAATGCAATCACGTGGTTGTACAGGGTGGCCAAAAAAATCTTAATTGATATGTACGAGAGCGGTAGTGTTATTACAACAACAACTCTATAGATGGTTTGCACGCAATCCCCAGAGATTCAAATGACAAAGGGCATGGTGGCCATGTTGGTGTACAGAACAAAAGAAGCGAACGAAGAATCTATTGTTAACTGTACACCAACATGGCGGCTATGACGTCATGTGCAAAGGGTCCACTGATTTGTCCCTTAGGTCCCTTAGGTCAGGGAGCCCAGAAAAACCATAAGGGGCTTATCGAAGCTGGCCGACCCCCCAAAAAACTGCTATGACATGTATATAGAAAAAGCTGCTATGCTATTTTTCATCTCCAATCGATTGTCGACTTTTCCGAATGACGTTTGATTTTCCGAAGATATATTGACGGACGTTTGTGATAGCTAGCTGTGAATTGGATATGCGATATTCTTTACTGATATTAATAATACTCGTTTAATATTACAGGCAGGTGGCTGATACCTGGACAGACATGGAAGTGGGTCCTTATCAATCACTTACTGGTAATGACGTAACAATGACGTCATCATTCACGTGATTTTAAGTAAATGCCCGTATCCCTCATATCTAATGCCAGACAGTTCAAACTTGAACAGGCATGGTATTGGGTCCCCACGATTCACTTAGTGGTGATGACGTAACAATGACGTCATCATTCACGTGATTTTAAGTAAATGCCCATATCCCTCATATCTAATGGCAGACAGCTCAAACTTGAACAGGCATGGTATTGGGTCTCCACGATTCACTTAGTGGTGATGACGTAACGATGACGTCATCATTCACGTGATTTCAAGTAAATGCCCGTATCCCTCATATCTAATGGCAGACAGCTCAAACTTGAACAGGCATGGTATTGGGTCTCCACGATTCACTTAGTGGTGATGACGTAACGATGACGTCATCGGTCACTTGATTTTTAGTATATGCCAAAATAGCTCACTCACCATCCGCGAGTTACCCTAAGGGGCCCTATGTTTAGAGATCAGAGATCCATCATACATGGCAACGCCTTTCCCATGGGTATGACGAGATGAATTCACTCGTTAACGAAGTATCATATCAGCACGTGACTGTATTATATCAGCACGTGACTGTATTATATCAACACGTGACTGTATTATATCAGCACGTGACTGTATTATATCAGCACGTGACTGTATTATATCAGCACGTGACTGTATTATATCAGCACGTGACTGTATTATATCAGCACGTGACTGTTTCCTGCAAAAGGTCTATTGCGTTGTCTTCCTCAAACCACTTTTATTTTACAGTCCCTAATTTGTGTTATTTTCTTTCGAAGAAAAAACAAGTGATATTCCCTATACCAGTAGTGTCCATATCTCCTATACAGCAAGCGTTTTCACAAGTTAGGCTATTTTTATATAATTTTTCGCGCCAATAGACCGATTTAGCTTGTACCTTTGTTGTCCCAATTGAGATCATGTGACATCTCTCCAAGGGATTCAGTGCTTTGTTTTCCAATTAGAGAAATTGATACATTTCCTCTTCGGATACAGAAAAAGAAATACTCAAGGGAAAAGTGAGGTGACCTGAATTGGGACAACAAATGTACGAGCTAAATCGGTCAATTAGTGGGTTGCAGCAGTGGCGGAACAAAAAATGCATCATACACGACTTTCATAATGGCC
This sequence comes from Actinernus sp. WN-2022, assembly GCA_030867875.1. Classification (NCBI taxonomy): domain Eukaryota; kingdom Metazoa; phylum Cnidaria; class Anthozoa; order Actiniaria; family Actinernidae; genus Actinernus; species Actinernus sp. WN-2022. Next base: position 646,135 of record JAOWCC010000055.1, on the reverse strand, counting down.
GCCTCCTAATTTGCATATGTGATTTCCCGTTTCGGTAGTTTATCCAGATGTATAGAAAATATGAACATTGCCATGTGAAAGAGCATGTCGACATAAGCGAACTTATGAAAGTTGAGTGCTGTAGCTTATAAAGCAATGAAGTTACATCCAGTTGAAATTAGAGAGATTTGTATGAGAAAAACGACGGAGGCCTTTATAGCCTCGCTTTCATATTTTTCTGCATTACAAATGCTCATAGCTCAACAGCAATTTTCCACATTCCTCTAAAACTCAAAACAATTACTAGTTTTAATGTGATTTTTCATGTAGTAGCATTGGTTTCCCCTACATATTTATCTTCCAAATTATGCAAATTAGGAGGCGGCTGGAGGCGGCCATTATGAAAGTCGTGTATTGGCTAGTGATTTTATTCCCTTAGGAATGATTGCAATATAGTAGACCTGACTTCATGTAACGACCTTTTTTAATGTGAAGGCTACGATAATGACCGGTGAAGCATTTTGCACATTTTCGTCTTAAAGTATAATACATGTTCATAAGAGAAGATACAAGATACCTCAAAAAAATAAACAAGGTTAACTCGAAAAACATGTGATACTTTGCGATCGCATTTTGATCAATTTTGTTTCAAAAGTTTCTTTTTTTGTTTCTTGTGCCACCTAACCAATCTCGCCTAATGATTTGTAAGCCTAGGAGTAGATCAATATTTTAAAATTTGGCAGTACTTTGAGCAAAAGAACAAGTTTGGTGTTTACCTTTGTTTTATGCTGAACCGGGAAATTTATGCTTGAGATGTTTTCTCAATCACGCTTGTCTAGTGACTCGAAATTCCCATTTGTCAGTCAATATAGATTGTCCTATTCCAGGATTGAAAAACAATGAACAAATTACAGCGGCTGTCCGATTAATTTTGTTTCTTAACTTTGATTGATTTTGTTATTTCTAAAGATAATACTTAACTAGTTTCCTCTAAGTTTACGATTTCTTTTGCTAACTCTGTCCCGTTCATGATTTTGTGTTACTCTAGGTATCAGTTGTTATTTTGTTTCCAGTCATTATTTCGCGCAATGTAGAAACAGTTGGCTGTCTAGACGTAAAAAAACCCAGAAATAACCCAGAATAAACAACAATGTAGAGAGGATGTGGCCAATAAAAAAGAATCAACCTTAACTGTTTGTCTTTCCTTACTTGTTTCTCTCTTTTGTATATATACATGTTACAGGTCAAAATTAACATCAGGTCACTTTTTTTAACCTTTTTAGGTACCTATCAATAATTATAAAAAGGGATTTTTTTAATTTTTTGGGATTCATAAAAAAAAGGGTTTAGTTGTTTAGGGGGGATTTAAAAAGAAACAATTCCACCCACCCCTCCCCTCCCCCCTGCAAAATAGTTAAATCACTCTCCCCTCCCTCTACCGTACTCGCCGTTCCCCCTCCCTAATAGCCTGCGTAGCAAGCCCAGGGGGAATGGGGAAGATTGGTAAAGTCGATAAAAAGACAAATGGAGGAGCAAAAATTGAAGATATACAGAAGAACGTGAGGGAGTTGCTGGCGTCAAAAAGTATGGATTGTGAAACACAGTTAAGTATACACGCAGGCACCAATAACCTGGTTTACGAACGGGAAGATGTAGTCGTGCGGAAGATGGAGTCGTTAGTAGAAGAACTGAGCCCACAAGTGAAGAAGATAGCAATATCAAGCGTTATAACCAGAGAGGGTGTTCCAGCTGAGAAAATAGCAAATTTCAACAATCTTACAAGGGACCTGTGTTCCAAGATAAACGTGGATTTTCTTGACAACCACAACTTGACAAAACATCACTTAAATGGATCCGGGCTGCATCTAAACAGGGATGGCGACAAGATCCTGGGAAGCAACTTTTGCAGATATCTACGGAAACCAAATGACCATGCCAAGCTCCACTCAAGCATAGATGCCACCAGATTACTGGGTTTTCCAGAGAGGGGCAGAAATCACAAACCAAGTCACAAGAAACAAGTCAGACAAGACATATCATGGGACAGCTACCTGAGACTGGTAAGGTCGATCACTCACCAGCAGTAAATGGTAGATTTAATTACTCTGATGGCGTGATGCCTAAAGTCAGGGGTTTCAAATTGGCTGCCCTTAATATAGCTAGTTTACCCAAACATCACGACGAATTACGTATTTTAATGCATGACACTACGATCGATGTTTTAGCGTTAAATGAAAAGAGACTTAACAATACCATACCTGATTCTGAAATCGATATTGAGGGCTATAATTTATTAAGACTTGATAGAAATAGACACGGTGGGGGGATAGCTTTTTATGTCAGGGACACCTTAAATTATATCACAAGGCTGGATCTCAATTCTGAAGGATTGGAAATTTTAACAATTGAGATCAGAAAACCGAAGACAAAGCCTTTCCTTGTAACAACCTGGTATAGGCCACCGGATTCTAGGATTGAGGTACTTGAAAAGTTTGAAATGTACTTATCAAATCTTGATAAAGAGCAAAAAGAGAGCATAATTTTAGGCGATTTTAATTGCAATTTATTGTCGCAAACCCTAGACCAAAGCACAAGCTGTCTAAAGTTTCTCGTAGAGACATACCAGTATGTACAGATTATTGACAAAGCAACAAGAATAACACCCAATTCACGCACGTTAATAGACCATATCATCACGAATGAACCAAACAAAATAACCTGTCACAGCGTTGTACATATTGGTATTTCAGATCATAGTTTAATCTATGTCATTCGTAAGCATAACTCGTCAAAAAATGCACCTAAGATAATAGAATCAAGACAATATAAAAATTTTGATTCTAATGCCTTCGTTGAAGAATTGAAAGAAACTCCATTTCATTTTGCCACCCTCCCGGACGACCCAAATGAAATGTGGGACATCTGGAAATCGCTATTCTTAGAGGTCGTAAATAAACACGCTCCAATTAGGCAAAGAAAAGTGCGGAGTAAATATTCACCATGGATAACTGCCGAGCTAAAACAAAAAATGAGACAGCGTGATTATTTAAAGAAACAAGCTATTAAGCATAATTCAGATCATCATTGGAGGGATTACAAGCAGGCAAGAAATGAGGTCAATGCATGCATTAAAGCAACAAAAGCTAAATATTTCAATGAGGGCATTAAGGAAAACAGTGGTAATATAAAAGAAACATGGAAAGTTATAAATAACTCCTTAGGTCGAAAATCAAATACAACAGTTATCAATGAATTGTTTATTGCCGGGGCGAAATTCACTGATAACCAGGAAATAGCTGATCGAATGAATTCGCATTTTTGCTCTCTAGGACAAAAATTGGCATCTGAAATTCCAGGGACTAATTGTGTACCCGAAGACTACATTAAAGGTTCATATGCCAATTTTGAATTTAGCCCTGTAACTGAGGAATATGTACATAAACTCATGTCGGGCCTCAATACTTCAAAAAGCTGCGGGCTAGATAAAATCTCTAGCAAGCTTTTAAAATTAGCTAGTCCATACATCTCCGAGTCCGTCTGCGAAATTATTAACCAAATGTTCGCGACAGGTATTTTTCCTGACGACTGGAAAAAGGCTAAAGTCTCTCCTATTTATAAGTCGGATGAAAGAAATTTGCCCGATAATTATAGACCTATTTCTATTCTCCCTGCAATTTCCAAAGTTGCAGAAAGAATAGTTCACACACAACTCTCAGCCTTCTTAAAATATAACAAACTGTTAACAGATTCTCAATCTGGTTTTCGCACCTCGTATTCAACCTGCACAGCTCTACTTGTTGCGACAGATATTTGGCTTAAAAATATGGACAATGGTTGTTTGAATGGAAATGTCTTTATTTTATTTTATATTTTATTGCGCAAACTAAGTTGTTATGGTATCAACGGTAGAGCTCTGCAAGTATTTAAGTCATATTTAAGCAATAGGAACCAGAGGTGTCATGTAAATGGAGTCTTATCTAAAGAAGAACAAATAACTTGTGGTATTCCCCAAGGGTCCATATTAGGTCCCCTGTTGTTTATTATTTACGTAAATGATTTTCCAAAATGCCTAAATCACTCGATACCTGGGATGTTTGCTGATGATACATATATCACAACGGCAGGCGAAGAAATCCGAGATGTACAGGACATGTTAAACGAAGATTTAGCTGCTGTAGATAATTGGTTAAAGACGAACAAGCTTAGTTGTAATACTAAAAAAACAAATTACATGACAATAGGCTCCAGACAAAAGTTAGAAAAGACAAAATCCATGGATCTCTCTATAAACAACAAAGCTGTTAAGCAAAAAGAGACTATCCAACTTTTAGGAATACACATTGATGAATCATTAAATTGGGATGAGCAAATTAAGCATCTAATTTCAAAAGTGTCAAATGGCCTGCGTATGTTATATAAAACAAGAAACTTGACAAATAATATAGACACACTAATATCTGTTTATAATTCATTAGTACAGCCATACTTTGACTATTGTAGCATCGTCTGGGGGAACTGCTCCAAAACACGTGCTGATCAATTACAAAAGCTGCAGAATAGAGCAGCTCGTATAATTACTAGGGCAGATTACTCAGTCAGGTCTCACGACCTCCTTGAGAAACTTGACTGGCCAAATTTAAATAAAAGACAACAATTCCAATTACGGATTATGATGTTCAAGGTATTTCACAAGATAGCACCAGACTATTTACAGGACCTATTTACACTGACCTCAGATGTGCATAGCTACAATCTTAGAGGCAGCAAATTTGACCTACAACCTCCTAAGCCAAAAACCAATTTCATGAAACGCTCCTTCTCCTATCGCGGTACCATTGCCTGGAATGAGCTTTCAAATGAAATAAGAGAACTCGACAGCTTGACAACCTTCAGAAGAGCCCTCAAACGATAACACAATTTATTATTATAATATAAGTTTTTACGGGGAAGGGATATTATTAGTATATTATTACTAACATGTAGGTATTAGTATATTAGTTCAGCTGTGCATTTTATATTATATAGATTATATTATATATTACTTAACTGTTATATTATTACTTCACTGTATTATTATTGTTATTACTATGCACGGCATGTCTGAAAATCAGTTTTACTGAGCCGTTTACCGTGTTGAAATAAAGTTAATTATTATAATGATGAGAGATGAAGAGGAGGGGAGGAGGAATGGGGAGAGGAAAAGGGAAAGGAGGGCTTGCAACGAACCCCCCGTTTTTTCCCTTTTTAACGTTCATTTCTTAGACGCAAAATTCCGATTGGCTAAAGTGGTGTTCAATGACATTTGATTGACACTTGTAATAAAAATAGCAGTTATGCGCGATGCAATGAAGAAGTGTTCACGAAGTCGAAGGACTTGTTGGCCATTTGTCCCACCAGATTTTGAAAAAGTATCTTCAACTTCTTGTAGTTTATAGAGCTATTAGTAGATGTACAGCGATAGCTTCAAGGTTGTCGGAAAAACGAACAGCGAAGATCCAGGCGGAAAAACGAACCCCGAAAAACCGAAGACCGGAGAAGAACGGAAGTCTGTTTGAATTTTTCCTTGTCGAAAATCGTATGTTTAAGCCAAAATATCTTGCTGGAAATTTAGCACGGATATCCTAGAGGTTTCAGAGAGTTTTTAATTGGTGAAAATCCATACAGAAATCCATTTTCTAGCCCAAATGTTTGATCTTCGGCTTCGTGGAGAAGGCAGTTCAACATGGCGGCCCGTCTTGATCAACCAGTGCTGTATACAGTTATATACTTAGTCTGGGCCAACTTTAGCAGCCTTGAGTTGCCTAAGAAGCAGATTCTTTACGAGTAGGATATCAAGTGATTCAGGATAGCTATGTCTTGGGACCAGAAACTGCGAAGTTGTATTTTATTTTGATGCAAATGTCTGAAGGGTTGTGTTTTGTTACGCCAGTGTTTGGAAAGCGAAAGTCGTGAATGGACGAATAACATTTTCAAACTTTTGATGTAGAAACACTGACTTGTATGGCCAAATATTGTACTACACTTGGATAATATTTACCCAGGAGACTGTCATTAGCTTTTATTGCACTCAATTCGGTGCAGAAATGTGTTTTTGTGTACAAAACGCTCGCCAGATTGAGAGAGAGAAACAAAAATGGTCTTCACATCAGCGATGTCTTGGCTAGGCCAATTTAGTAGCCTTAATTTACCTTAGGTTGCCATAAGAAGTAGATTATTTACGATTAGGATGTCAAGCGATTCAGGATAGCTACGTTTTAGGACCAGAAGCTGCGAAGTTGTATTTTATTTTGAGGCAGTAGACTCTAGAGTGTTTTATAAATACTTAGTAACGCGAGTGTAATTGTGTTTTTTTCGTGTCGAAAAACGTATGTTTAAGCCACAATTTCCCGCTGTAAATTTAGTATGGTACCCCAGGGGTTGCAGAGTGTTTATTTGGTGAAAATCCATGCAGAAATCAATTTTCTAGCCCAAATGTTTGACTTCTGTTCTTCGTTTTTCCTAGGGGTCATTTTGAACTTCCTTCGCACCGAAGTTCAAACATTTGTAACAGACAGAAACAAGGAAGTTGATTGGTTGATTTTGACAGATGACATGTTAGACGACACTGAAAATGTTTGGGGGCGTAAGGCAAAAAACGGGGAGTTCGTTGCAAGCCCTCCTTTCCCTTTCCTCTCCCCATTCCCCCTTCCCCAATTCCCTCTTCCAATTCCCTCTTCCAATTCCCTCTTCCAATTCCCTCTTCCAATTCCCAATTCCCCCTGGGCTTGCTACGCAGGCTACCTCCCTAACCGCTTTTCCCTTCTCTTACCGCTTTTTTCTTCTCTTACCGCTTTTCTCTTCTCTTACCCCCACAACCAACTTTGTAAATCACTCATTTACGACACCTCAATTATTACTTACTTTTGTTTCACTTTTTCACTTTTTCGGGACTCGAACCTGCAATCCTTCGCTTGGAAGAATGCCTTGAAAGACCAGAGCTTTATCAACTGCGCCACAGAGACCTGCGTTGGAAATCCAGTTGCGTTTTTGGAATAATATAGCTTTCCTTATGGAAATTAGTTTATTTATTTATTATTTAATCATATTTATACACGGTAGTCGACATTCAACATAGTTGGTTTTCAGACGAGCCGTGTGGCTAAAAAGTGTAAAATAAAATAACACATGCAGTGGTCACTGACTATTACAACATTTACATAATTACTGAATATATATCTAGCTATAATGGAACATGGTAATCTTATAAAATACTATGGATACATTGGCTACTTACTATCTACTTTATGTAAACGTTCTTGTTACTAAATACTACACAAACTATTTATAAATACTTTATTTATAATTAATTTATTTATAATTGATGTTTAAAAGAACTTAATGTTTCACTAAGGCGAACAGCTGATGACAGCTTGTTCCAATGTGCTGCACCACTAAAGGAAAATGCTTGCTTTCCAAAATTTGTTTTGGGGGCTGGTAGACAGAGGTTTATATTAGCCCCTCTTAAATTGTAGTTGTGGTGTTCACCAGAATATGAGAACTTTATACATCATAATACCTTCTAATTTTGCTCTTCTCTCATCAAGAGTTAGCCATTTCAATTGTTCTCTGATGGTGTGAGAGCGAACGCTATAGTCTGATCTAGTTATTATTCGTCCTGGTCTATTTTGGAGTTTTTGGAGCTTTTCTTTAAGACCTTTATTACAACCTGTCCAGACGGTGCTGCAGTAATCAAAATAAGGTTGGATAAGGGAATTATAAATGTTAATCATAGTGCTTCTATTATCTGTAAGATCTCTTATGCGATATAGCATCTTTAGACCTGTTGTAACTTTGCTGATGACATGTTCAATATGGGGTTTGAAATTTAAATTTTCATCTATGTGTACACCAAGAAGTTTGAAATCTTCTACTCGTTTGATTGAGAGGCCACAAAAATATGGTGACACTGCTGGAGCATTTTGTTTTATTCTTTGGCTTGATCCAATGACCATGTATTTAGTTTTGATGTCATTGAAGCTCAATTTATTGGCAATAAGCCACTTTTCAGTTCGCTTCAAATCTTCAAATATATTTTCCTCTACTTGCTCGATACTAGTGTTGGCATTAGTTATATATGTGTCATCAGCAAACATACCAGTGGTGCAATTACTCAAAGAATTTGGGAAGTCATTTATGTTACTAGTCCCTTCTCGGCCTCTTAATTTTATTCAACGAATGCGCACTACTAACAAAGTCGGACTTGGAAAACAACATATCCTCGTTCTAGAATTACCAATAATCAGTAATTGGCTTTTGCTCTTCAATTATCAATAATCGCTAATTCTGGAACACAAATTAAACAATGACATTCTTAAAACCAGTCAAGGATAAAGATAAACAATTGTCAAAATCCGAACGGCGGTAGACGCGCTTAGTGTAGTGGTCGTGATGCCTGCACTGCCAAGCACAACACGCAAACGATTACGAGTCCAAGCCCGAGTAGGAGCGCTCAAAAAAAAAATTTCTCTCGTTTACCTTCTCTTCTTGTTACCTGTGAACCCTAGCTCTAGTGAGTGAGAACCCGTCGTTTACCCGCGAACTCGTCCGATGGTTAGGGTTCGGTTTATGGTTCGGGTTAGGATTTGTCGTAGTATTACCAATAATCGGTATTTCAAGCGTGTTTGCCATTTACTGATTATTGGTAATTGTAGAGCGAGGATGCGTTGTGGAAAAACATCACTGAGCATTCTCGTTCCCAGTGCCTCCTCAACTAACTGAAAAATCGGAGGTTGGGTTGATCATTGGCTGTGATGAGGTATGAAGCATAGATTAATTGGCACAGATTACAAGACAATTTTATAGTTGAATATAATGTTTTTAAACACTGGATGTACCTGTTTTGTTGTGCCTTTCAATTTCATCCAGCTTCACAACCTTGAATGAATCCCTTGATGTTTCACAGACTTTTCAAACACTTTTTAAATTATTTATACTGTTTAACTGATCGATATATCCCTATTAAGTTACACCTAATCACGAAGAATACAAGACTTGGATGAATTACAGAGTGGGCTAGTGCTTGAAAAAGATATAATAATTTCAATTTATTTCACATTAAAAACATTTACAGAACTGCACATTTAATATTAGCGGTTACTTTTCGAATTGTAAGTCGGATTTTTATGTTGGCTAGCACTTACGTGTTAGCAATTCAACTCCTAGTTCCCTTTGCTTTTGCAATGGATCGTTTGCAAAGTGATTTGCTGTCTCGGTGTCTTCTTGATCAACAAACGTTCGGTTGGCCATATGCATCAAAGGCATCGTACCTTGGCTCCACAAGTGTGTGTTAGTAGGCAAAGAAAATATTTCTCTTGACTTTTGAATAAAATCGTTCTTCTGTTCAGTCATATTTTTAAACACATAACTTCTATATTTACTTCAAAATACCCGTTCTCATGCCGGAGAATCTGTTTATGCTGGAAGGAATTCTTTTCGTAAAACCGGAAGAAAGTGCTATGCGCAGCAACCGTTTTATTTTTCTTCATCGCGCAGCCGATTTGGCTAGCCAATCAAATTAGAGCCTGGTTTGTGCCTTATCAGAGCCGTCGATTTTTCAGTTAGTCGAGGAGGCACTGGGAACGAGAATGCATCACTGAGTTGCATGATTAGAAGCGGGATATTGGAGAGGTCGAGGGGTAAAATTTCAACATAATTCGCTGAAATTACATACAGAGCCCAATGAAGAACAGGTAAAGACTTCAGGTAAGTTTTCATTGATTTTATCTCAGTATTTCTGCTCGGTACAACCAAATACTCGTTAAAAATCTCATACAAACCCATATAATTAAAAACACAAACAGAGCTTGGGTTTCTGTGGGATATTGCGGTGAACCAAAACGACTTTAATTTAAAAGTGAACTAAAAGAAAGCCAGATAATAGGATTTCACCTCTCACATTATATTTAGAAGAAAGTTTCTATGGAACAGTGAAGCGATATCTGTAAAAAGCGATGGAAGAAGATAATATCCGACACTGTTTATAGACTGCAGAACTCTCCTCTCGACTATTCGAATCGGTGTTTGACAAGAACATTATGGAAGTAAACCAGCTTCTCTTTAACCTGACAAAGACGTTATGCAGAAAAGGAATGATTTTCAAACTGGCAGCAACTATAGAATACTGCCCATTTGGGTCATTAATAACTAATTTTCCCAAATTTCCATACACACCTTCTATAAATCAAGGGCACCCAACGAAGTTTTCGGTTAAAAAGCTGTTCGGGAGAGTAAGTTAGCCTAAAACTTTCGGATTTGAAAAAAATTGTCCCTAGAAAATTGTTTTCTGAAATACTGCCTAGAAAATTTGTTTTCAATCCCTAGAAAATTATAGAAGAAAAGGGAGACTAAAAGGTTTCCCCTAAAATATTCGTACGTCCCAATTCGTCTGATCAATAGAGTCAGAACAGGAAAAAAGAATCCCTAAAAAATTCGTACCTCCACAAAACTTTGCAACATGACATTAATTGGGCTAGAAAATTCTTGTTATGTTCTAGACTACTAGCAAATTCGTAGGCCGGGAATATTTTGCCATAGTATTTTCGGTAGACACGATTTCCACCTAGAAAATCCGAACAGCTAATAGCTTTCTAGAATACGTCAAAAGACATAGTAGGCGCCTTAAAATGGCTAGATAAGCTGTAGACAACTGGTTTCAAACGAATTTCAAAAAGTACTCGTTGGGTGCCCTTGATAAATGCAACCCACCAAAAAGGGAATTTTAAAACACCTTAACCATTTTCGACCCCAAAATCATTAACAGAACGACACTACATACACCTGCACTATAATAGTTAATTTACCACAGTATAACATGCACTATAATAGAGAATTTATCACAGAATAACATGCACTATAATAGAGAATTTACCACAGTATAACATGCGCTATAATAGAGAATTTACCACAGTATAACATGCACTATAATAGAGAATTTACCACAGTATAACATGCACTATAATAGAGAATTTATCACAGAATAACATGCACTATAATAGAGAATTTATCACAGAATAACATGCACTATAATAGAGAATTTACCACAGTATAACATGCACTATAATAGAGAATTTACCACAGTATAACATGCACTATAATAGAGAATTTACCACAGTATAACATGCACTATAATAGAGAATTTACCACAGTATAACATGCACTATAATAGAGAATTTATCACAGTATAATATGCACTATAATAGAGAATTTAGCACAGTATAACATGCTCTATAATAGAGAATTTATCACAGAATAACATGCACTATAATAGAGAATTTACCACAGTATAACATGCACTATAATAGAGAATTTACCACAGTATAACATGCGCTATAATAGAGAATTAATCACAGAATAACATGCACTATAATAGAGAATTTACCACAGTTTTCAAGTGAGAGTGGCTGGAGAAAAGGGACCTACCGCATGAAGGACAAGAAATTTCCGCTTTTTTTTTTTTTTTCAATAAATACGTGAACAAACACTGTACAACCTACGACACAATATTTTCCCAGCACAAGACTTATTTTTCATTTAAGTACAATAAAGTCAAAGTAAACAAATATTGGGGCAACTGCAGAATTCCCTACGCAAGCACTATATGCTTCAATTGTCCTGTGAACTGATACAAACCCTACCCGTACATTTAAAAACACCCTAACCGTCAACAACGGGTGCTTGCTAGTTTAGGGTGTTTAATTAGAGCTAGTCACTAAATAACAGAGACTGTAATCCTTCTTCAATAGTCCTGCATGAGAACAAATACAAATCCTAACCCTACATTTTAAAAATACCCTAACCATCAGTAAACATAAGTTCCCGGGTAAACCAAACCAAACCACTAAAGAAATGAACAACACAGACAAGGTAAGTTACATGTATTTTTATTGCAAAATATTTCTGACAGTAGAACTTGATATCTTTTTAAATTACTGCAATACCATCCTCAACCTAAACACAAGAAACTATGAAAAAGTCATACTTGTTTAGGAATTTTAAAAGGTTGAGTTTGATTTGACCTAAGTTGATTCAATTTGACCTAGGTTGAATCAATTTGACCTAGGTTGATTTTTTTTTACCTAGGTTGAAAAAAATTACCTAGGTTAAAAAAATGACCTAGGTTAAAATCAATTTGACCTGAAACTAAATTTGACCTGTAACATATACATGTAGATATGTTACAAATAGTTTACAATCTGAGTGCATTACATGTTTCTTAGTGCTTGCATGGTTGTCGAAAACGCTTAGACGTTTCCTGGTTGATTCACGTTTATTTACTGAAATGTAAGTCTGTGCTTCTCTCGCTCGCGATTACAAAACTCTCTCTCGACTAGAGTACAAATCTATTTTTATAATAATATGATCTGCGACACACCCCTATTATACGTCAATCAATTGTTCAAAAAGCGTCCATCGCTTGTTTCTGTCACACTCCCCCATATGGTTTGTTCACGAGACATATCTTCAGTTAGGAGAAATTCTTAAACCAAACAACAATATGTGAATAAGGTTCTAAGCGAAATAGAGTTTCGTCTAGAAAGTCAGCTTCAGTCCTTCAATGTTCGTCCTGCGCAATCTTTTGCACGCGTAGACCGGCGGCAACTGCCGCATCCCGTTTCGGGCGGAAAACTACCGCATTTGGGTTTAGAAGCTGAACGGTTTCCACAGGATTCCTATCACAAGACATTTCCAGCGGATATAGATGTTGAGCGGGTCGCTCCAGGTGACCTCTACCTGCTCGAAGTTTAGCGGCACTTACGACTCCATCTCTCCCTGTTTACAACTGCTCTACTACACCCAAAGACCAATGATTGCGGTTGTGCTCTTCCGACTTAATTATCACTACATCTCCGACGGCTAGGTTACTCTCTTTGCTGGCGTGTTTCAGTTGGTGCCGTTCTCGTAAAGCTCTCAGATACTCCCCCTGCCATCGATGCCACATTGCATCCTTGGTTGCCTTCCGAAATTTCGCGTGCTTTCTCAGGTCGCGGTCGTCAATATGGTAGGATTGCAGCTCGGGCAACAAGTTAGAGTTTAGGAACAGTAGCGAGTTTGGCGTCAGTGTAGGCAACTGTGCGTCTTCCTCCATGTAACACAGAGGACGGTTGTTTAAGGAAACCTCCATGTCCAGAATCACTTCGCAGAGCTCGTCCCAGCTCAGAAGCCCCTGTCCCACGGATTTGTAAAATGCAGACTTCACTAGACCTATGAGTCGCTCAAAGTGGCCACCCCACCACGGCGCTCGGCTCACGTTGAAGCGCCACGTAATGGATTGGTCAATGAGGAACGTGTGAAACCTCTCGTTTGCACGTACCTTCTTAAGCCACTTCGCTGCTGCCACAAATGTTGAGCCGTTGTCAGAGTATACTATTGATGGTCGCCCCCTCCTCGTGATAAAACGTTTCAGGCTCTTGATGAATTCGGTCGTTTGGAGACTGGGTAGGACTTCCAGGAAGACTCCACCTGTAAGACAACACGAGTACAACACGCTGTACGCTTTACGTTCCTCCTTGCCTTTCCCGCGGTACCTTATTCGGCCAGCGAAGTCAACTCCGATGACGTTGAAGGGTGTGGTTGGTTCAGTTCTCTCCTTCGGTAGGTCTCCGGGCGGCGGGTCGTTGACAGGTACTGCATGAAACCGCTTACACCCCCAACAGTGTTTCACGATTTTCTTAGCCAGCCTTCGCAGACGCGGAACCCAGAATTTCTCGCGCACCCTGGCCATCATCAGGCTGACTCCCCCATGAAGGGTCGTCTCGTGCGCGCGTTTCACTACTTCAGCTGTGGTTTTTGTGTTGGAGCGGGTATTCGCACCCAGACATCAAATAGGGAGGGTGAGGGAGTAGGGATGGGAGAGGGGGTAAAAATTATCACAGTTGTACATGTAGTTTTGTTTTTGTGTCAGTGTGGGTATTCGCACAGGGAGGGTGGGGGTGAAGGAATAGGGATGAGAGAAGGGGTAGAGAGGGTAAAATTGTGTCAGTTGTTGTTTTTGTGTTTAAGTGTCGGTATAGTTTGGGTGTCAAGGGGGTGGGTGAAGGGGTGGGGGGGTGTGTGAAAATATCACAAATAGGATTCGGTAGGATCTGGTAAATGGTTGTAGGGATATTTGTGGGTATTAGTGATAAAAAAACAGACTAGGGTCTGATGTGTGTATCTGTGTATATGTCAAGTTTTTGTGTTCGAGCGGGTATTCGCACCCAGACATCAAATAGGGAGGGCGAGGGAGTAGGGATGAGAGAGGGGGTAAAAATTATCACAGTTGTACATGTAGTTTTGTTTTTGTGTCAGTGTGGGTATTCGCACGGGAAGGGTGGGGGTGAAGGAATAGGGATGAGAGAGAAGGGGTAGATCGAGAGGGTAAAATTGTGTCAGTTGTTGTTTTTGTGTTTAAGTGTCGGTATAGTTTGGGTGTCAAGGGGGTGGGTGAAGGGATGGGGGTGTGTGAAAATATCACAAATAGGATTCGGTAGGATCTGGTAAATGGTTGTAGGGATATTTGTGGGTATTAGTAATAAAAAAACAGACTAGGGTCTGATGTGTGTATCTGTGTATACATACGGATGCAAACATGTACAGTCACACTGACATGTGAATTATGTTAAGCCAGCAAAATTAAACGTAAATACAAATATATAAACACACATAGAGAAAAAGTGTATACCTGAACGTGAAGATATATACGAACATACATGTACATGTAAAAGTATGGATGTGTATCAACATAGATGGTGATCGGATTGGGGTTTGATGTCTAGGGATCTAGGAGATCTTGGATAGCTTTCCCCGTATTGTGATTAAGTTTTTGTGTTCGAGCGGGTATTCGCACCCAGACATCAAATAGGGAGGGCGAGGGAGTAGGGATGAGAGAGGGGGTAAAAATTATCACAGTTGAACATGTAGTTTTGTTTTTGTGTCAGTTTGGGTATTCGCACGGGAAGGGTGGGGGTGAAGGAATAGGGATGAGAGAGAAGGGGTAGATCGAGAGGGTAAAATTGTGTCAGTTGTTGTTTTTGTGTTTAAGTGTCGGTATAGTTTGGGTGTCAAGGGGGTGGGTGAAGGGCTGGGGGGTGTGTGAAAATATCACAAATAGGATTCGGTAGGATCTGGTAAATGGTTGTAGGGATATTTGTGGGTATTAGTGATAAAAAAACAGACTAGGGTCTGATGTGTGTATCTGTGTATACATACGGATGCAAACATGTACAGTCACACTGACATGTGAATTATGTCAAGCCAGCAAAAATAAACGTAAATACAAATATATAAACACACATAGTTGAAAAGTGTATACCTGAACGTGAAGATATATACATACATACATGTACATGTAAAAGTATGGATGTGTATCAACATAGATGGTGCTCGGATTGGGGTTTGATGTCTAGGGATCTAGGAGATCTTGGATAGCTTTCCCCGTATTGTGATTAAGTTTTTGTGTTGGAGCGGGTATTCGCACCCAGACATCAAATAGGGAGGGTGAGGGAGTAGGGATGGGAGAGGGGGTAAAAATTATCACAGTTGTACATGTAGTTTTGTTTTTGTGTCAGTGTGGGTATTCGCACAGGGAGGGTGGGGGTGAAGGAATAGGGATGAGAGAAGGGGTAGAGAGGGTAAAATTGTGTCAGTTGTTGTTTTTGTGTTTAAGTGTCGGTATAGTTTGGGTGTCAAGGGGGTGGGTGAAGGGGTGGGGGGGTGTGTGAAAATATCACAAATAGGATTCGGTAGGATCTGGTAAATGGTTGTAGGGATATTTGTGGGTATTAGTGATAAAAAAACAGACTAGGGTCTGATGTGTGTATCTGTGTATATGTCAAGTTTTTGTGTTCGAGCGGGTATTCGCACCCAGACATCAAATAGGGAGGGCGAGGGAGTAGGGATGAGAGAGGGGGTAAAAATTATCACAGTTGTACATGTAGTTTTGTTTTTGTGTCAGTGTGGGTATTCGCACGGGAAGGGTGGGGGTGAAGGAATAGGGATGAGAGAGAAGGGGTAGATCGAGAGGGTAAAATTGTGTCAGTTGTTGTTTTTGTGTTTAAGTGTCGGTATAGTTTGGGTGTCAAGGGGGTGGGTGAAGGGATGGGGGTGTGTGAAAATATCACAAATAGGATTCGGTAGGATCTGGTAAATGGTTGTAGGGATATTTGTGGGTATTAGTAATGAAAAAACAGACTAGGGTCTGATGTGTGTATGTTTTTGTGTTGAAGCGGGTATGCGCACCCAGACATCAAATAGGGAGGGTGAGGGAGTAGCGATGAGAGAGGGGGTAAAAATTATCACAGTTGTACATGTAGTTTTGTTTTTGTGTCAGTTGGGGTATTCGCGCAGGAAGGGTGGGGGTGAAGGAATAGGGATGAGAGAAGGGGGTAGAGAGGGTAAAATTGTGACAGTTGTTGTTTTTGTGTTCAAGTGCCGGTATTGATATCCGGATGTCAAGCAGGAAGGGTGAGGGAATGGGGATAAGAGAGGAGGGTGGAGGGTAATATTGTTGAAGAAACCATAGGTGGAAAACTATGTGGAAAATTGAGGAATGGTGGAAAATTGAGGAATGGTGGAAATTAGGGGATAAGTGGATTGAAAAAATGCAATAAATGATGGTGAAAGGAGTAAAATATGTTTTTGTATAAAGGAAGGAGGACTATCAAGAAGCGGAAGGACTGGATATCCCAGGGCAGGGTGAACACTGGGTACACTGTGTGAATTATGAATAACATAATTGGTTGTGAAAACATGCAGAGTGAGCCTGGACTAAAGGGAAAGCCATGAAAATGAGGAAATTGAAGGAGGAGAAGCATGGAAGCAGTTAGCCCGGAGGAAAAATAGATAACTAATAAAATGAAAGCAGTGTATCTTGGTGTTATTGAAAACAGGGTAATAAGTGGAAAAAATGATAAATTAAGATAAAATTTGTAGGTAACACAGAGGAAAGAATGAATAAAGTGACGTTTCTGATCAAAGGTAAATGTGTAGTTGGACATAAAAGTGGAAATGTATCCGTAGTGTAGCAGAAGGGGAGAATAAACCAATGAGGGGTTGCCTAGGCCTGGGGAGAGGAGGAGCTTTGATTGTTGTGGAGGAATGTGGGAATTGAGAAATGCCAAATATACTGAAGGGACGGGCCGGTTACGGGATTGCTCAATATGTAAAGTCGTACTTATGTGGGAGAATATAAGGGAATATATTGGAAGAAAACGGTCGTATAAAACGTAGATGAAAGGAGTGGGGAAGGCAAACTATGTGTAATTAGTTCGGGGTCATAAAATGACGAAAAATGACGAAGGTGGCTAGCGGTAGATAACAATCCAAGACTGTGAACCGGGAAGGGGGCATGAATATAATATAATAAATAGATACATAAATAAATAGATAACTAAGATATTGATAGCTAAGGGGATGGGGACCCTAGTGAGCTCATAGGGGATAGAGCAAGTCCAATGTGAGTCCACCATATCCTGTATAGCAATCTCTTCAGGGGCGGGATGCTATACAGAAAACACTGCAGCTTGGTGGGGAAGCCGAGTAAACTGAGGGAATATGTATAATGAACCGAGGGGAGTAGTAGAGGGGAGGAAGGGGGATGTGTAGAACGGAAAAAGTGCCGTGGAGAGGATTGCTGCAGGGTTTAACGTGTTTCGAAATGCTTATAGACCGGTCTTGAGCATTCTCGCCCGACACGTGATAGAGTGGACATTGGACTGCTCGTTCTGACAGCTAAGCGCGGGACCGACAAGAAGAAAAACAACAAATATGTTTACCTGGAGGCCGGTAAGGGGCGAAGAGTCCCATTGATTTGGCCAGCGTTCTGGTGGGTTTTTTTGCCTTGGCGTTATACATTGGTGTTTAACTGTCGATGTTGAGCGAAGAAAGGGAAGGGATCTCGCGGTGAGGGCAAATAAAACTAGCACATATTGATGTGTGATTGGATGTCATATTGTGAGGGTGTGATGGATGTGACAGTTCTCACTTCGTTAAAGACCAGATCGAGAGGGTGCGGGCGCGGAGGCGGGGCACAAAGCGGCAAAATAGTATGCTCCGCTGGCCAAATGAACGAAGGCTCTGCTATGAAATGCAAATAACCGAGGGCTATAACTTTTTGAGTAAATAATTTAATAACTAAGTAAACTCGAAGAGAAATACAAATAAAGAAAACTTAAACCTGTAAAAGTCTAAGGCTAATCTTTTAAGTAGTTATATTATTTTTAGACAAAACACTTCACTTGAAGCAGAAATAACGGTATATGCCTGTTTTCGCGGGAAACTGGGGGCGCGCCGACAAGAAATAGCAAATACGAGTGCGCGTGACGTTTGGTCCGAGTGAACTCTACACGGGTTGCCTGTGGTAGATCGTGGGGGCCTGGAACGGTTTCAAGAGCGACGGCCATCTTGTAAATTGAAAGGAAGAAATACGACGGGTTCTCCAAGTTAGTATTTACATCTCCTGGGAGAGATGACGCCACAAAAAGTCGAGTATGGTTAAGTGGTAATGCGCCGTTGACGAACTCCTATGGTATGTAGTGTGGTTTATTGTTGTATAGTACGTAGGTACATGTACTTCACTACTGGTGTATAGGTGCATAGTATATGTGTGGAAATGCTGCCAAAATGAGGCCAGTGTGTGGAATGAAAACATAGGAGCTGGTGGCCCTGAACAAAAAATTGAGGGAATTGGATGTATCTTTATTTGACTATTCTAGATAGACTTATTTATAAATTAATTTGACTATAACTGCAATGGTTGGTGTGGAAAATGTGTAGATGTAGTAAATGATATGTACCAATATACCCACCCCACGATCCCGGGTATACCGATGTATTTATTGATTAAATTGTAATTGTAATGGTAGGTAATGTGGAATTAATGTATATGTGGTATATTTTGGTCTAGACTGTGGCAGCATGTGAGGACAAAAGTCTGAAATGAATCAAGCAATTGATAGAAGTTAGTGTCCATAAAAAGGCGGTCCGTGCGGGTGGGTAGTTGTTTTGATGTAATTGTCGGTTTCGTACATGGTTTGGAATTGTGTTTGTGTTTGTTGTTGGGTAGTCATGAGGACGGTGTGTGGGAACGGAAAAGGGTATTGCGGTGCGAAAAGCTGGGGTGGTAGGGGACTTTGAGGTCGAGTAGGCTGGGGATCTTGTTGTTTCTCTTAGGGAGTGGGTCAGTTTGTGTAGTGCGGGCTGGGGGGATGAAATCGAGTAGGCTGGGGATGTTGCCGTTAGTGTTGTCGGGGGGTGCAGTGTTGTTGGTGGCGGGAGGGTGTGGGGTAGTGTGTTAAGGCGGGTGAATTTGTGGGGTATTAGGTTGGAGTCCAGGTGTTGTGTGAGGTGGTCAATCTGTTGTGAGCGTTGTGTGTGTAGACGGAGAAGTCTGTCCATGTTGGGGTGTTGTGGGTTTGGGTGTGGATGGTGGGAGGTGTTGGTAGGGGAGCTCTCTTGTTTGTGGATGTGGTATTGTTGGCAGGGTGTGTGGAGTGCAGTTGGGAGGGCTTGGTCTGGGGTTTGAGGGGGGTAAGGTGGTTTGGTTATCTGGGGATTTGTGTTAGTTCTGGTTTGACAGGTTCGTGTAGGGTCAGGTAGATGGGGCTGTTTATGGGTCGTGGATGGTTTGTGGTCTGGTTGGTTTGGTAGGGGCGGCTCCTGGGGGGTAGGGTGGGAGTGGCTCTTCGTGATTTTGTGCACTTGTGTCAGTCGTGGGGGTATGTGTGGGGCTGGATTCAGGGAGGTCAGGTAAGGGAGTGTTTTTGCTTGGTGTTGGGGAAGTGTCATGGTCGGTGCATGCATGAGGGGTAGGTGAGGTTATGGTGGCTGTGTGGCAGGTTGCTGTATATGAGGTGGTATGCGGGTGGAGGGGTGCAGTGAGGGAGATTTCGTCTTCCTCTGTGAGGTCTATGTCTGTGTAAGGGAAGTCGTCTTAGAAAAGGTCTAAGTCCATGTCTAGTAGGTATTCGTCTGTAGGAGAGGGTGGATCTGTGGTATCATGGGAGGGAGGGTGGGTAGGATTTGAGGGTTCTTTGTGGGTGATAAGGGTGGATTGTTGGGGAGGATGGCTGTCTTCTGGCAAAACAAGGGTACATTCATAGTGGATTGGTCAATTAGCATTGTAGGGTGTGAGGTTGCAGGTAGGGAGAGAGATGTTTTTGTGTTGGAGCGGGTATTCGCACCCAGACATCAAATAGGGAGGGTGAGGGAGTAGGGATGAGAGAGGGGGGGGGGTAAAAAGTTTTTGTGTTGGAGCGGGTATTCGCACCCAGACATCAAATAGGGAGGGTGAGGAAGTAGGGATGGGAGAGGGGGTAAAAATTATCACAGTTGTACATGTAGTTTTGTTTTTGTGTCAGTGTGGGTATTCGCACAGGGAGGGTGGGGGTGAAGGAATAGGGATGAGAGAGAAGGGGTAGAGAGTAAAATTGTGTCAGTTGTTGTTTTTGTGTTTAAGTGTCGGTATAGTTTGGGTGTCAAGGGGGTGGGTGAAGGGATGGGGGGTGTGTGAAAATATCACAAATAGGATTCGGTAGGATCTGGTAAATGGTTGTAGGGATATTTGTGGGTATTAGTGATAAAAAAACAGACTAGGGTCTGATGTGTGTATCTGTGTAAACATACGGATGCAAACATGTACAGTCACACTGACATGTGAATTATGTCAAGCCAGCAAAAATAAACGTAAATACAAATATATAAACACACATAGATAAAAAGTGTATACCTGAACGTGAAGATATATACATACATACATGCACATGTAAAAGTATGGATGTGTATCAACATAGATGGTGCTCGGATTGGGGTTTGATGTCTAGGGATCTAGGAGATCTTGGATAGCTTTCCCCGTATTGTGATTAAGTTTTTGTTTTGGAGCGGGTATTCGCACCCAGACATCAAATAGGGAGGGTGAGGGAGTAGGGGTGAGAGAGAGAAGGGGGGGGGGGGGGGGGGTAAAAAGTTTTTGTGTTGGAGCGGGTATTCGCACCCAGACATCAAATAGGGAGGGTGAGGGAGTAGGGATGGGAGAGGGGGTAAAAATTATCACAGTTGTACATGTAGTTTTGTTTTTGTGTCAGTGTGGGTATTCGCACAGGGAGGGTGGGGGTGAAGGAATAGGGATGAGAGAAGGGGTAGAGAGGGTAAAATTGTGTCAGTTGTTGTTTTTGTGTTTAAGTGTCGGTATAGTTTGGGTGTCAAGGGGGTGGGTGAAGGGGTGGGGGGGTGTGTGAAAATATCACAAATAGGATTCGGTAGGATCTGGTAAATGGTTGTAGGGATATTTGTGGGTATTAGTGATAAAAAAACAGACTAGGGTCTGATGTGTGTATCTGTGTATATGTCAAGTTTTTGTGTTCGAGCGGGTATTCGCACCCAGACATCAAATAGGGAGGGCGAGGGAGTAGGGATGAGAGAGGGGGTAAAAATTATCACAGTTGTACATGTAGTTTTGTTTTTGTGTCAGTGTGGGTATTCGCACGGGAAGGGTGGGGGTGAAGGAATAGGGATGAGAGAGAAGGGGTAGATCGAGAGGGTAAAATTGTGTCAGTTGTTGTTTTTGTGTTTAAGTGTCGGTATAGTTTGGGTGTCAAGGGGGTGGGTGAAGGGATGGGGGTGTGTGAAAATATCACAAATAGGATTCGGTAGGATCTGGTAAATGGTTGTAGGGATATTTGTGGGTATTAGTAATAAAAAAACAGACTAGGGTCTGATGTGTGTATCTGTGTATACATACGGATGCAAACATGTACAGTCACACTGACATGTGAATTATGTTAAGCCAGCAAAATTAAACGTAAATACAAATATATAAACACACATAGAGAAAAAGTGTATACCTGAACGTGAAGATATATACGAACATACATGTACATGTAAAAGTATGGATGTGTATCAACATAGATGGTGATCGGATTGGGGTTTGATGTCTAGGGATCTAGGAGATCTTGGATAGCTTTCCCCGTATTGTGATTAAGTTTTTGTGTTCGAGCGGGTATTCGCACCCAGACATCAAATAGGGAGGGCGAGGGAGTAGGGATGAGAGAGGGGGTAAAAATTATCACAGTTGAACATGTAGTTTTGTTTTTGTGTCAGTTTGGGTATTCGCACGGGAAGGGTGGGGGTGAAGGAATAGGGATGAGAGAGAAGGGGTAGATCGAGAGGGTAAAATTGTGTCAGTTGTTGTTTTTGTGTTTAAGTGTCGGTATAGTTTGGGTGTCAAGGGGGTGGGTGAAGGGGTGGGGGGTGTGTGAAAATATCACAAATAGGATTCGGTAGGATCTGGTAAATGGTTGTAGGGATATTTGTGGGTATTAGTGATAAAAAAACAGACTAGGGTCTGATGTGTGTATCTGTGTATACATACGGATGCAAACATGTACAGTCACACTGACATGTGAATTATGTCAAGCCAGCAAAAATAAACGTAAATACAAATATATAAACACACATAGTTGAAAAGTGTATACCTGAACGTGAAGATATATACATACATACATGTACATGTAAAAGTATGGATGTGTATCAACATAGATGGTGCTCGGATTGGGGTTTGATGTCTAGGGATCTAGGAGATCTTGGATAGCTTTCCCCGTATTGTGATTAAGTTTTTGTGTTGGAGCGGGTATTCGCACCCAGACATCAAATAGGGAGGGTGAGGGAGTAGGGATGGGAGAGGGGGTAAAAATTATCACAGTTGTACATGTAGTTTTGTTTTTGTGTCAGTGTGGGTATTCGCACAGGGAGGGTGGGGGTGAAGGAATAGGGATGAGAGAAGGGGTAGAGAGGGTAACATTGTGTCAGTTGTTGTTTTTGTGTTTAAGTGTCGGTATAGTTTGGGTGTCAAGGGGGTGGGTGAAGGGGTGGGGGGGTGTGTGAAAATATCACAAATAGGATTCGGTAGGATCTGGTAAATGGTTGTAGGGATATTTGTGGGTATTAGTGATAAAAAACAGACTAGGGTCTGATGTGTGTATCTGTGTATATGTCAAGTTTTTGTGTTCGAGCGGGTATTCGCACCCAGACATCAAATAGGGAGGGCGAGGGAGTAGGGATGAGAGAGGGGGTAAAAATTATCACAGTTGTACATGTAGTTTTGTTTTTGTGTCAGTGTGGGTATTCGCACGGGAAGGGTGGGGGTGAAGGAATAGGGATGAGAGAGAAGGGGTAGATCGAGAGGGTAAAATTGTGTCAGTTGTTGTTTTTGTGTTTAAGTGTCGGTATAGTTTGGGTGTCAAGGGGGTGGGTGAAGGGATGGGGGTGTGTGAAAATATCACAAATAGGATTCGGTAGGATCTGGTAAATGGTTGTAGGGATATTTGTGGGTATTAGTAATGAAAAAACAGACTAGGGTCTGATGTGTGTATGTTTTTGTGTTGAAGCGGGTATGCGCACCCAGACATCAAATAGGGAGGGTGAGGGAGTAGCGATGAGAGAGGGGGTAAAAATTATCACAGTTGTACATGTAGTTTTGTTTTTGTGTCAGTTGGGGTATTCGCGCAGGAAGGGTGGGGGTGAAGGAATAGGGATGAGAGAAGGGGGTAGAGAGGGTAAAATTGTGACAGTTGTTGTTTTTGTGTTCAAGTGCCGGTATTGATATCCGGATGTCAAGCAGGAAGGGTGAGGGAATGGGGATAAGAGAGGAGGGTGGAGGGTAATATTGTTGAAGAAACCATAGGTGGAAAACTATGTGGAAAATTGAGGAATGGTGGAAAATTGAGGAATGGTGGAAATTAGGGGATAAGTGGATTGAAAAAATGCAATAAATGATGGTGAAAGGAGTAAAATATGTTTTTGTATAAAGGAAGGAGGACTATCAAGAAGCGGAAGGACTGGATATCCCAGGGCAGGGTGAACACTGGGTACACTGTGTGAATTATGAATAACATAATTGGTTGTGAAAACATGCAGAGTGAGCCTGGACTAAAGGGAAAGCCATGAAAATGAGGAAATTGAAGGAGGAGAAGCATGGAAGCAGTTAGCCCGGAGGAAAAATAGATAACTAATAAAATGAAAGCAGTGTATCTTGGTGTTATTGAAAACAGGGTAATAAGTGGAAAAAATGATAAATTAAGATAAAATTTATAGGTAACACAGAGGAAAGAATGAATAAAGTGACGTTTCTGATCAAAGGTAAATGTGTAGTTGGACATAAAAGTGGAAATGTATCCGTAGTGTAGCAGAAGGGGAGAATAAACCAATGAGGGGTTGCCTAGGCCTGGGGAGAGGAGGAGCTTTGATTGTTGTGGAGGAATGTGGGAATTGAGAAATGCCAAATATACTGAAGGGACGGGCCGGTTACGGGATTGCTCAATATGTAAAGTCGTACTTATGTGGGAGAATATAAGGGAATATATTGGAAGAAAACGGTCGTATAAAACGTAGATGAAAGGAGTGGGGAAGGCAAACTATGTGTAATTAGTTCGGGGTCATAAAATGACGAAAAATGACGAAGGTGGCTAGCGGTAGATAACAATCCAAGACTGTGAACCGGGAAGGGGGCATGAATATAATATAATAAATAGATACATAAATAAATAGATAACTAAGATATTGATAGCTAAGGGGATGGGGACCCTAGTGAGCTCATAGGGGATAGAGCAAGTCCAATGTGAGTCCACCATATCCTGTATAGCAATCTCTTCAGGGGCGGGATGCTATACAGAAAACACTGCAGCTTGGTGGGGAAGCCGAGTAAACTGAGGGAATATGTATAATGAACCGAGGGGAGTAGTAGAGGGGAGGAAGGGGGATGTGTAGAACGGAAAAAGTGCCGTGGAGAGGATTGCTGCAGGGTTTAACGTGTTTCGAAATGCTTATAGACCGGTCTTGAGCATTCTCGCCCGACACGTGATAGAGTGGACATTGGACTGCTCGTTCTGACAGCTAAGCGCGGGACCGACAAGAAGAAAAACAACAAATATGTTTACCTGGAGGCCGGTAAGGGGCGAAGAGTCCCATTGATTTGGCCAGCGTTCTGGTGGGTTTTTTTGCCTTGGCGTTATACATTGGTGTTTAACTGTCGATGTTGAGCGAAGAAAGGGAAGGGATCTCGCGGTGAGGGCAAATAAAACTAGCACATATTGATGTGTGATTGGATGTCATATTGTGAGGGTGTGATGGATGTGACAGTTCTCACTTCGTTAAAGACCAGATCGAGAGGGTGCGGGCGCGAAGGCGGGGCACAAAGCGGCAAAATAGTATGCTCCGCTGGCCAAATGAACGAAGGCTCTGCTATGAAATGCAAATAACCGAGGGCTATAACTTTTTGAGTAAATAATTTAATAACTAAGTAAACTCGAAGAGAAATACAAATAAAGAAAACTTAAACCTGTAAAAGTCTAAGGCTAATCTTTTAAGTAGTTATATTATTTTTAGACAAAACACTTCACTTGAAGCAGAAATAACGGTATATGCCTGTTTTCGCGGGAAACTGGGGGCGCGCCGACAAGAAATAGCAAATACGAGTGCGCGTGACGTTTGGTCCGAGTGAACTCTACACGGGTTGCCTGTGGTAGATCGTGGGGGCCTGGAACGGTTTCAAGAGCGACGGCCATCTTGTAAATTGAAAGGAAGAAATACGACGGGTTCTC
The DNA here is from genome assembly GCA_030867875.1 of Actinernus sp. WN-2022. NCBI lineage: Eukaryota > Metazoa > Cnidaria > Anthozoa > Actiniaria > Actinernidae > Actinernus > Actinernus sp. WN-2022. Next base: position 620,549 of record JAOWCC010000055.1, on the reverse strand, counting down.
CAAGTTAGTATTTACATCTCCTGGGAGAGATGACGCCACAAAAAGTCGAGTATGGTTAAGTGGTAATGCGCCGTTGACGAACTCCTATGGTATGTAGTGTGGTTTATTGTTGTATAGTACGTAGGTACATGTACTTCACTACTGGTGTATAGGTGCATAGTATATGTGTGGAAATGCTGCCAAAATGAGGCCAGTGTGTGGAATGAAAACATAGGAGCTGGTGGCCCTGAACAAAAAATTGAGGGAATTGGATGTATCTTTATTTGACTATTCTAGATAGACTTATTTATAAATTAATTTGACTATAACTGCAATGGTTGGTGTGGAAAATGTGTAGATGTAGTAAATGATATGTACCAATATACCCACCCCACGATCCCGGGTATACCGATGTATTTATTGATTAAATTGTAATTGTAATGGTAGGTAATGTGGAATTAATGTATATGTGGTATATTTTGGTCTAGACTGTGGCAGCATGTGAGGACAAAAGTCTGAAATGAATCAAGCAATTGATAGAAGTTAGTGTCCATAAAAAGGCGGTCCGTGCGGGTGGGTAGTTGTTTTGATGTAATTGTCGGTTTCGTACATGGTTTGGAATTGTGTTTGTGTTTGTTGTTGGGTAGTCATGAGGACGGTGTGTGGGAACGGAAAAGGGTATTGCGGTGCGAAAAGCTGGGGTGGTAGGGGACTTTGAGGTCGAGTAGGCTGGGGATCTTGTTGTTTCTCTTAGGGAGTGGGTCAGTTTGTGTAGTGCGGGCTGGGGGGATGAAATCGAGTAGGCTGGGGATGTTGCCGTTAGTGTTGTCGGGGGGTGCAGTGTTGTTGGTGGCGGGAGGGTGTGGGGTAGTGTGTTAAGGCGGGTGAATTTGTGGGGTATTAGGTTGGAGTCCAGGTGTTGTGTGAGGTGGTCAATCTGTTGTGAGCGTTGTGTGTGTAGACGGAGAAGTCTGTCCATGTTGGGGTGTTGTGGGTTTGGGTGTGGATGGTGGGAGGTGTTGGTAGGGGAGCTCTCTTGTTTGTGGATGTGGTATTGTTGGCAGGGTGTGTGGAGTGCAGTTGGGAGGGCTTGGTCTGGGGTTTGAGGGGGGTAAGGTGGTTTGGTTATCTGGGGATTTGTGTTAGTTCTGGTTTGACAGGTTCGTGTAGGGTCAGGTAGAAGGGGCTGTTTATGGGTCGTGGATGGTTTGTGGTCTGGTTGGTTTGGTAGGGGCGGCTCCTGGGGGGTAGGGTGGGAGTGGCTCTTCGTGATTTTGTGCACTTGTGTCAGTCGTGGGGGTATGTGTGGGGCTGGATTCAGGGAGGTCAGGTAAGGGAGTGTTTTTGCTTGGTGTTGGGGAAGTGTCATGGTCGGTGCATGCATGAGGGGTAGGTGAGGTTATGGTGGCTGTGTGGCAGGTTGCTGTATATGAGGTGGTATGCGGGTGGAGGGGTGCAGTGAGGGAGATTTCGTCTTCCTCTGTGAGGTCTATGTCTGTGTAAGGGAAGTCGTCTTAGAAAAGGTCTAAGTCCATGTCTAGTAGGTATTCGTCTGTAGGAGAGGGTGGATCTGTGGTATCATGGGAGGGAGGGTGGGTAGGATTTGAGGGTTCTTTGTGGGTGATAAGGGTGGATTGTTGGGGAGGATGGCTGTCTTCTGGCAAAACAAGGGTACATTCATAGTGGATTGGTCAATTAGCATTGTAGGGTGTGAGGTTGCAGGTAGGGAGAGAGATGTTTTTGTGTTGGAGCGGGTATTCGCACCCAGACATCAAATAGGGAGGGTGAGGGAGTAGGGATGAGAGAGGGGGGGGGGGGTAAAAAGTTTTTGTGTTGGAGCGGGTATTCGCACCCAGACATCAAATAGGGAGGGTGAGGAAGTAGGGATGGGAGAGGGGGTAAAAATTATCACAGTTGTACATGTAGTTTTGTTTTTGTGTCAGTGTGGGTATTCGCACAGGGAGGGTGGGGGTGAAGGAATAGGGATGAGAGAGAAGGGGTAGAGAGTAAAATTGTGTCAGTTGTTGTTTTTGTGTTTAAGTGTCGGTATAGTTTGGGTGTCAAGGGGGTGGGTGAAGGGATGGGGGGTGTGTGAAAATATCACAAATAGGATTCGGTAGGATCTGGTAAATGGTTGTAGGGATATTTGTGGGTATTAGTGATAAAAAAACAGACTAGGGTCTGATGTGTGTATCTGTGTAAACATACGGATGCAAACATGTACAGTCACACTGACATGTGAATTATGTCAAGCCAGCAAAAATAAACGTAAATACAAATATATAAACACACATAGATAAAAAGTGTATACCTGAACGTGAAGATATATACATACATACATGCACATGTAAAAGTATGGATGTGTATCAACATAGATGGTGCTCGGATTGGGGTTTGATGTCTAGGGATCTAGGAGATCTTGGATAGCTTTCCCCGTATTGTGATTAAGTTTTTGTTTTGGAGCGGGTATTCGCACCCAGACATCAAATAGGGAGGGTGAGGGAGTAGGGGTGAGAGAGAGAAGGGGGGGGGGGGGGTAAAAAGTTTTTGTGTTGGAGCGGGTATTCGCACCCAGACATCAAATAGGGAGGGTGAGGGAGTAGGGATGGGAGAGGGGGTAAAAATTATCACAGTTGTACATGTAGTTTTGTTTTTGTGTCAGTGTGGGTATTCGTACAGGGAGGGTGGGGGTCAAGGAATAGGGATGAGAGAGAAGGGGTAGAGAGGGTAAAATTGTGTCAGTTGTTGTTTTTGTGTTTAAGTGTCGGTATAGTTTGGGTGTCAAGGGGGTGGGTGAAGGGGTGGGGGGTGTGTGAAAATATCACAAATAGGATTCGGTAGGATCTGGTAAATGGTTGTAGGGATATTTGTGGGTATTAGTGATAAAAAAACAGACTAGGGTCTGATGTGTGTATCTGTGTATACATACGGATGCAAACATGTACAGTCACACTGACATGTGAATTATGTCAAGCCAGCAAAAATAAACGTAAATACAAATATATAAACACACATAGTTGAAAAGTGTATACCTGAACGTGAAGATATATACATACATACATGTACATGTAAAAGTATGGATGTGTATCAACATAGATGGTGCTCGGATTGGGGTTTGATGTCTAGGGATCTAGGAGATCTTGGATAGCTTTCCCCGTATTGTGATTAAGTTTTTGTGTTGGAGCGGGTATTCGCACCCAGACATCAAATAGGGAGGGTGAGGGAGTAGGGATGAGAGAGGGGGGGGGGGTAAAAAGTTTTTGTGTTGGAGCGGGTATTCGCACCCAGACATCAAATAGGGAGGGTGAGGAAGTAGGGATGGGAGAGGGGGTAAAAATTATCACAGTTGTACATGTAGTTTTGTTTTTGTGTCAGTGTGGGTATTCGCACAGGGAGGGTGGGGGTGAAGGAATAGGGATGAGAGAGAAGGGGTAGAGAGTAAAATTGTGTCAGTTGTTGTTTTTGTGTTTAAGTGTCGGTATAGTTTGGGTGTCAAGGGGGTGGGTGAAGGGATGGGGGGTGTGTGAAAATATCACAAATAGGATTCGGTAGGATCTGGTAAATGGTTGTAGGGATATTTGTGGGTATTAGTGATAAAAAAACAGACTAGGGTCTGATGTGTGTATCTGTGTAAACATACGGATGCAAACATGTACAGTCACACTGACATGTGAATTATGTCAAGCCAGCAAAAATAAACGTAAATACAAATATATAAACACACATAGATAAAAAGTGTATACCTGAACGTGAAGATATATACATACATACATGCACGTGTAAAAGTATGGATGTGTATCAACATAGATGGTGCTCGGATTGGGGTTTGATGTCTAGGGATCTAGGAGATCTTGGATAGCTTTCCCCGTATTGTGATTAAGTTTTTGTTTTGGAGCGGGTATTCGCACCCAGACATCAAATAGGGAGGGTGAGGGAGTAGGGGTGAGAGAGAGAAGGGGGGGGGGGGGGGGGGTAAAAAGTTTTTGTGTTGGAGCGGGTATTCGCACCCAGACATCAAATAGGGAGGGTGAGGGAGTAGGGATGGGAGAGGGGGTAAAAATTATCACAGTTGTACATGTAGTTTTGTTTTTGTGTCAGTGTGGGTATTCGTACAGGGAGGGTGGGGGTCAAGGAATAGGGATGAGAGAGAAGGGGTAGAGAGGGTAAAATTGTGTCAGTTGTTGTTTTTGTGTTTAAGTGTCGGTATAGTTTGGGTGTCAAGGGGGTGGGTGAAGGGGTGGGGGGTGTGTGAAAATATCACAAATAGGATTCGGTAGGATCTGGTAAATGGTTGTAGGGATATTTGTGGGTATTAGTGATAAAAAAACAGACTAGGGTCTGATGTGTGTATCTGTGTATACATACGGATGCAAACATGTACAGTCACACTGACATGTGAATTATGTCAAGCCAGCAAAAATAAACGTAAATACAAATATATAAACACACATAGTTGAAAAGTGTATACCTGAACGTGAAGATATATACATACATACATGTACATGTAAAAGTATGGATGTGTATCAACATAGATGGTGCTCGGATTGGGGTTTGATGTCTAGGGATCTAGGAGATCTTGGATAGCTTTCCCCGTATTGTGATTAAGTTTTTGTGTTGGAGCGGGTATTCGCACCCAGACATCAAATAGGGAGGGTGAGGGAGTAGGGATGGGAGAGGGGGTAAAAATTATCACAGTTGTACATGTAGTTTTGTTTTTGTGTCAGTGTGGGTATTCGCACAGGGAGGGTGGGGGTGAAGGAATAGGGATGAGAGAAGGGGTAGAGAGGGTAAAATTGTGTCAGTTGTTGTTTTTGTGTTTAAGTGTCGGTATAGTTTGGGTGTCAAGGGGGTGGGTGAAGGGGTGGGGGGGTGTGTGAAAATATCACAAATAGGATTCGGTAGGATCTGGTAAATGGTTGTAGGGATATTTGTGGGTATTAGTGATAAAAAAACAGACTAGGGTCTGATGTGTGTATCTGTGTATATGTCAAGTTTTTGTGTTCGAGCGGGTATTCGCACCCAGACATCAAATAGGGAGGGCGAGGGAGTAGGGATGAGAGAGGGGGTAAAAATTATCACAGTTGTACATGTAGTTTTGTTTTTGTGTCAGTGTGGGTATTCGCACGGGAAGGGTGGGGGTGAAGGAATAGGGATGAGAGAGAAGGGGTAGATCGAGAGGGTAAAATTGTGTCAGTTGTTGTTTTTGTGTTTAAGTGTCGGTATAGTTTGGGTGTCAAGGGGGTGGGTGAAGGGATGGGGGTGTGTGAAAATATCACAAATAGGATTCGGTAGGATCTGGTAAATGGTTGTAGGGATATTTGTGGGTATTAGTAATAAAAAAACAGACTAGGGTCTGATGTGTGTATCTGTGTATACATACGGATGCAAACATGTACAGTCACACTGACATGTGAATTATGTTAAGCCAGCAAAATTAAACGTAAATACAAATATATAAACACACATAGAGAAAAAGTGTATACCTGAACGTGAAGATATATACGAACATACATGTACATGTAAAAGTATGGATGTGTATCAACATAGATGGTGCTCGGATTGGGGTTTGATGTCTAGGGATCTAGGAGATCTTGGATAGCTTTCCCCGTATTGTGATTAAGTTTTTGTGTTCGAGCGGGTATTCGCACCCAGACATCAAATAGGGAGGGCGAGGGAGTAGGGATGAGAGAGGGGGTAAAAATTATCACAGTTGAACATGTAGTTTTGTTTTTGTGTCAGTTTGGGTATTCGCACGGGAAGGGTGGGGGTGAAGGAATAGGGATGAGAGAGAAGGGGTAGATCGAGAGGGTAAAATTGTGTCAGTTGTTGTTTTTGTGTTTAAGTGTCGGTATAGTTTGGGTGTCAAGGGGGTGGGTGAAGGGATGGGGGTGTGTGAAAATATCACAAATAGGATTCGGTAGGATCTGGTAAATGGTTGTAGGGATATTTGTGGGTATTAGTAATGAAAAAACAGACTAGGGTCTGATGTGTGTATGTTTTTGTGTTGAAGCGGGTATGCGCACCCAGACATCAAATAGGGAGGGTGAGGGAGTAGCGATGAGAGAGGGGGTAAAAATTATCACAGTTGTACATGTAGTTTTGTTTTTGTGTCAGTTGGGGTATTCGCGCAGGAAGGGTGGGGGTGAAGGAATAGGGATGAGAGAAGGGGGTAGAGAGGGTAAAATTGTGACAGTTGTTGTTTTTGTGTTCAAGTGCCGGTATTGATATCCGGATGTCAAGCAGGAAGGGTGAGGGAATGGGGATAAGAGAGGAGGGTGGAGGGTAATATTGTTGAAGAAACCATAGGTGGAAAACTATGTGGAAAATTGAGGAATGGTGGAAAATTGAGGAATGGTGGAAATTAGGGGATAAGTGGATTGAAAAAATGCAATAAATGATGGTGAAAGGAGTAAAATATGTTTTTGTATAAAGGAAGGAGGACTATCAAGAAGCGGAAGGACTGGATATCCCAGGGCAGGGTGAACACTGGGTACACTGTGTGAATTATGAATAACATAATTGGTTGTGAAAACATGCAGAGTGAGCCTGGACTAAAGGGAAAGCCATGAAAATGAGGAAATTGAAGGAGGAGAAGCATGGAAGCAGTTAGCCCGGAGGAAAAATAGATAACTAATAAAATGAAAGCAGTGTATCTTGGTGTTATTGAAAACAGGGTAATAAGTGGAAAAAATGATAAATTAAGATAAAATTTGTAGGTAACACAGAGGAAAGAATGAATAAAGTGACGTTTCTGATCAAAGGTAAATGTGTAGTTGGACATAAAAGTGGAAATGTATCCGTAGTGTAGCAGAAGGGGAGAATAAACCAATGAGGGGTTGCCTAAGCCTGGGGAGAGGAGGAGCTTTGATTGTTGTGGAGGAATGTGGGAATTGAGAAATGCCAAATATACTGAAGGGACGGGCCGGTTACGGGATTGCTCAATATGTAAAGTCGTACTTATGTGGGAGAATATAAGGGAATATATTGGAAGAAAACGGTCGTATAAAACGTAGATGAAAGGAGTGGGGAAGGCAAACTATGTGTAATTAGTTCGGGGTCATAAAATGACGAAAAATGACGAAGGTGGCTAGCGGTAGATAACAATCCAAGACTGTGAACCGGGAAGGGGGCATGAATATAATATAATAAATAGATACATAAATAAATAGATAACTAAGATATTGATAGCTAAGGGGATGGGGACCCTAGTGAGCTCATAGGGGATAGAGCAAGTCCAATGTGAGTCCACCATATCCTGTATAGCAATCTCTTCAGGGGCGGGATGCTATACAGAAAACACTGCAGCTTGGTGGGGAAGCCGAGTAAACTGAGGGAATATGTATAATGAACCGAGGGGAGTAGTAGAGGGGAGGAAGGGGGATGTGTAGAACGGAAAAAGTGCCGTGGAGAGGATTGCTGCAGGGTTTAACGTGTTTCGAAATGCTTATAGACCGGTCTTGAGCATTCTCGCCCGACACGTGATAGAGTGGACATTGGACTGCTCATTCTGACAGCTAAGCGCGGGACCGACAAGAAGAAAAACAACAAATATGTTTACCTGGAGGCCGGTAAGGGGCGAAGAGTCCCATTGATTTGGCCAGCGTTCTGGTGGTTTTTTTTGCCTTGGCGTTATACATTGGTGTTTAACTGTCGATGTTGAGCGAAGAAAGGGAAGGGATCTCGCGGTGAGGGCAAATAAAACTAGCACATATTGATGTGTGATTGGATGTCATATTGTGAGGGTGTGATGGATGTGACAGTTCTCACTTCGTTAAAGACCAGATCGAGAGGGTGCGGGCGCGGAGGCGGGGCACAAAGCGGCAAAATAGTATGCTCCGCTGGCCAAATGAACGAAGGCTCTGCTATGAAATGCAAATAACCGAGGGCTATAACTTTTTGAGTAAATAATTTAATAACTAAGTAAACTCGAAGAGAAATACAAATAAAGAAAACTTAAACCTGTAAAAGTCTAAGGCTAATCTTTTAAGTAGTTATATTATTTTTAGACAAAACACTTCACTTGAAGCAGAAATAACGGTATATGCCTGTTTTCGCGGGAAACTGGGGGCGCGCCGACAAGAAATAGCAAATACGAGTGCGCGTGACGTTTGGTCCGAGTGAACTCTACACGGGTTGCCTGTGGTAGATCGTGGGGGCCTGGAACGGTTTCAAGAGCGACGGCCATCTTGTAAATTGAAAGGAAGAAATACGACGGGTTCTCCAAGTTAGTATTTACATCTCCTGGGAGAGATGACGCCACAAAAAGTCGAGTATGGTTAAGTGGTAATGCGCCGTTGACGAACTCCTATGGTATGTAGTGTGGTTTATTGTTGTATAGTACGTAGGTACATGTACTTCACTACTGGTGTATAGGTGCATAGTATGTGTGTGGAAATGCTGCCAAAATGAGGCCAGTGTGTGGAATGAAAACATAGGAGCTGGTGGCCCTGAACAAAAAATTGAGGGAATTGGATGTATCTTTATTTGACTATTCTAGATAGACTTATTTATAAATTAATTTGACTATAACTGCAATGGTTGGTGTGGAAAATGTGTAGATGTAGTAAATGATATGTACCAATATACCCACCCCACGATCCCGGGTATACCGATGTATTTATTGATTAAATTGTAATTGTAATGGTAGGTAATGTGGAATTAATGTATATGTGGTATATTTTGGTCTAGACTGTGGCAGCATGTGAGGACAAAAGTCTGAAATGAATCAAGCAATTGATAGAAGTTAGTGTCCATAAAAAGGCGGTCCGTGCGGGTGGGTAGTTGTTTTGATGTAATTGTCGGTTTCGTACATGGTTTGGAATTGTGTTTGTGTTTGTTGTTGGGTAGTCATGAGGACGGTGTGTGGGAACGGAAAAGGGTATTGCGGTGCGAAAAGCTGGGGTGGTAGGGGACTTTGAGGTCGAGTAGGCTGGGGATCTTGTTGTTTCTCTTAGGGAGTGGGTCAGTTTGTGTAGTGCGGGCTGGGGGGATGAAATCGAGTAGGCTGGGGATGTTGCCGTTAGTGTTGTCGGGGGGTGCAGTGTTGTTGGTGGCGGGAGGGTGTGGGGTAGTGTGTTAAGGCGGGTGAATTTGTGGGGTATTAGGTTGGAGTCCAGGTGTTGTGTGAGGTGGTCAATCTGTTGTGAGTGTTGTGTGTGTAGACGGAGAAGTCTGTCCATGTTGGGGTGTTGTGGGTTTGGGTGTGGATGGTGGGAGGTCTTGGTAGGGGAGCTCTCTTGTTTGTGGATGTGGTATTGTTGGCAGGGTGTGTGGAGTGCAGTTGGGAGGGCTTGGTCTGGGGTTTGAGGGGGGTAAGGTGGTTTGGTTATCTGGGGATTTGTGTTAGTTCTGGTTTGACAGGTTCGTGTAGGGTCAGGTAGAAGGGGCTGTTTATGGGTCGTGGATGGTTTGTGGTCTGGTTGGTTTGGTAGGGGCGGCTCCTGGGGGGTAGGGTGGGAGTGGCTCTTCGTGATTTTGTGCACTTGTGTCAGTCGTGGGGGTATGTGTGGGGCTGGATTCAGGGAGGTTAGGTAAGGGAGTGTTTTTGCTTGGTGTTGGGGAAGTGTCATGGTCGGTGCATGCATGAGGGGTAGGTGAGGTTATGGTGGCTGTGTGGCAGGTTGCTGTATATGAGGTGGTATGCGGGTGGAGGGGTGCAGTGAGGGAGATTTCGTCTTCCTCTGTGAGGTCTATGTCTGTGTAAGGGAAGTCGTCTTAGAAAAGGTCTAAGTCCATGTCTAGTAGGTATTCGTCTGTAGGAGAGGGTGGATCTGTGGTATCATGGGAGGGAGGGTGGGTAGGATTTGAGGGTTCTTTGTGGGTGATAAGGGTGGATTGTTGGGGAGGATGGCTGTCTTCTGGCAAAACAAGGGTACATTCATAGTGGATTGGTCAATTAGCATTGTAGGGTGTGAGGTTGCAGGTAGGGAGAGAGATGTTTTTGTGTTGGAGCGGGTATTCGCACCCAGACATCAAATAGGGAGGGTGAGGGAGTAGGGGTGAGAGAGAGAGGGGGGGGGGGGGTAAAAAGTTTTTGTGTTGGAGCGGGTATTCGCACCCAGACATCAAATAGGGAGGGTGAGGGAGTAGGGATGGGAGAGGGGGTAAAAATTATCACAGTTGTACATGTAGTTTTGTTTTTGTGTCAGTGTGGGTATTCGCACAGGGAGGGTGGGGGTGAAGGAATAGGGATGAGAGAGAAGGGGTAGAGAGGGTAAAATTGTGTCAGTTGTTGTTTTTGTGTTTAAGTGTCGGTATAGTTTGGGTGTCAAGGGGGTGGGTGAAGGGGTGGGGGGGTGTGTGAAAATATCACAAATAGGATTCGGTAGGATCTGGTAAATGGTTGTAGGGATATTTGTGGGTATTAGTGATAAAAAAACAGACTAGGGTCTGATGTGTGTATCTGTGTATACATACGGATGCAAACATGTACAGTCACACTGACATGTGAATTATGTCAAGCCAGCAAAAATAAACGTAAATACAAATATATAAACACACATAGTTAAAAAGTGTATACCTGAACGTGAAGATATATACATACATACATGTACATGTAAAAGTATGGATGTGTATCAACATAGATGGTGCTCGGATTGGGGTTTGATGTCTAGGGATCTAGGAGATCTTGGATAGCTTTCCCCGTATTGTGATTAAGTTTTTGTGTTGGAGCGGGTATTCGCACCCAGACATCAAATAGGGAGGGTGAGGGAGTAGGGATGGGAGAGGGGGTAAAAATTATCACAGTTGTACATGTAGTTTTGTTTTTGTGTCAGTGTGGGTATTCGCACAGGGAGGGTGGGGGTGAAGGAATAGGGATGAGAGAAGGGGTAGAGAGGGTAAAATTGTGTCAGTTGTTGTTTTTGTGTTTAAGTGTCGGTATAGTTTGGGTGTCAAGGGGGTGGGTGAAGGGGTGGGGGGGTGTGTGAAAATATCACAAATAGGATTCGGTAGGATCTGGTAAATGGTTGTAGGGATATTTGTGGGTATTAGTGATACAAAAACAGACTAGGGTCTGATGTGTGTATCTGTGTATATGTCAAGTTTTTGTGTTCGAGCGGGTATTCGCACCCAGACATCAAATAGGGAGGGCGAGGGAGTAGGGATGAGAGAGGGGGTAAAAATTATCACAGTTGTACATGTAGTTTTGTTTTTGTGTCAGTGTGGGTATTCGCACGGGAAGGGTGGGGGTGAAGGAATAGGGATGAGAGAGAAGGGGTAGATCGAGAGGGTAAAATTGTGTCAGTTGTTGTTTTTGTGTTTAAGTGTCGGTATAGTTTGGGTGTCAAGGGGGTGGGTGAAGGGATGGGGGTGTGTGAAAATATCACAAATAGGATTCGGTAGGATCTGGTAAATGGTTGTAGGGATATTTGTGGGTATTAGTAATAAAAAAACAGACTAGGGTCTGATGTGTGTATCTGTGTATACATACGGATGCAAACATGTACAGTCACACTGACATGTGAATTATGTTAAGCCAGCAAAATTAAACGTAAATACAAATATATAAACACACATAGAGAAAAAGTGTATACCTGAACGTGAAGATATATACGAACATACATGTACATGTAAAAGTATGGATGTGTATCAACATAGATGGTGCTCGGATTGGGGTTTGATGTCTAGGGATCTAGGAGATCTTGGATAGCTTTCCCCGTATTGTGATTAAGTTTTTGTGTTCGAGCGGGTATTCGCACCCAGACATCAAATAGGGAGGGCGAGGGAGTAGGGATGAGAGAGGGGGTAAAAATTATCACAGTTGAACATGTAGTTTTGTTTTTGTGTCAGTTTGGGTATTCGCACGGGAAGGGTGGGGGTGAAGGAATAGGGATGAGAGAGAAGGGGTAGATCGAGAGGGTAAAATTGTGTCAGTTGTTGTTTTTGTGTTTAAGTGTCGGTATAGTTTGGGTGTCAAGGGGGTGGGTGAAGGGATGGGGGTGTGTGAAAATATCACAAATAGGATTCGGTAGGATCTGGTAAATGGTTGTAGGGATATTTGTGGGTATTAGTAATGAAAAAACAGACTAGGGTCTGATGTGTGTATGTTTTTGTGTTGAAGCGGGTATGCGCACCCAGACATCAAATAGGGAGGGTGAGGGAGTAGCGATGAGAGAGGGGGTAAAAATTATCACAGTTGTACATGTAGTTTTGTTTTTGTGTCAGTTGGGGTATTCGCGCAGGAAGGGTGGGGGTGAAGGAATAGGGATGAGAGAAGGGGGTAGAGAGGGTAAAATTGTGACAGTTGTTGTTTTTGTGTTCAAGTGCCGGTATTGATATCCGGATGTCAAGCAGGAAGGGTGAGGGAATGGGGATAAGAGAGGAGGGTGGAGGGTAATATTGTTGAAGAAACCATAGGTGGAAAACTATGTGGAAAATTGAGGAATGGTGGAAAATTGAGGAATGGTGGAAAATTGAGGAATGGTGGAAATTAGGGGATAAGTGGATTGAAAAAATGCAATAAATGATGGTGAAAGGAGTAAAATATGTTTTTGTATAAAGGAAGGAGGACTATCAAGAAGCGGAAGGACTGGATATCCCAGGGCAGGGTGAACACTGGGTACACTGTGTGAATTATGAATAACATAATTGGTTGTGAAAACATGCAGAGTGAGCCTGGACTAAAGGGAAAGCCATGAAAATGAGGAAATTGAAGGAGGAGAAGCATGGAAGCAGTTAGCCCGGAGGAAAAATAGATAACTAATAAAATGAAAGCAGTGTATCTTGGTGTTATTGAAAACAGGGTAATAAGTGGAAAAAATGATAAATTAAGATAAAATTTGTAGGTAACACAGAGGAAAGAATGAATAAAGTGACGTTTCTGATCAAAGGTAAATGTGTAGTTGGACATAAAAGTGGAAATGTATCCGTAGTGTAGCAGAAGGGGAGAATAAACCAATGAGGGGTTGCCTAGGCCTGGGGAGAGGAGGAGCTTTGATTGTTGTGGAGGAATGTGGGAATTGAGAAATGCCAAATATACTGAAGGGACGGGCCGGTTACGGGATTGCTCAATATGTAAAGTCGTACTTATGTGGGAGAATATAAGGGAATATATTGGAAGAAAACGGTCGTATAAAACGTAGATGAAAGGAGTGGGGAAGGCAAACTATGTGTAATTAGTTCGGGGTCATAAAATGACGAAAAATGACGAAGGTGGCTAGCGGTAGATAACAATCCAAGACTGTGAACCGGGAAGGGGGCATGAATATAATATAATAAATAGATACATAAATAAATAGATAACTAAGATATTGATAGCTAAGGGGATGGGGACCCTAGTGAGCTCATAGGGGATAGAGCAAGTCCAATGTGAGTCCACCATATCCTGTATAGCAATCTCTTCAGGGGCGGGATGCTATACAGAAAACACTGCAGCTTGGTGGGGAAGCCGAGTAAACTGAGGGAATATGTATAATGAACCGAGGGGAGTAGTAGAGGGGAGGAAGGGGGATGTGTAGAACGGAAAAAGTGCCGTGGAGAGGATTGCTGCAGGGTTTAACGTGTTTCGAAATGCTTATAGACCGGTCTTGAGCATTCTCGCCCGACACGTGATAGAGTGGACATTGGACTGCTCGTTCTGACAGCTAAGCGCGGGACCGACAAGAAGAAAAACAACAAATATGTTTACCTGGAGGCCGGTAAGGGGCGAAGAGTCCCATTGATTTGGCCAGCGTTCTGGTGGTTTTTTTTGCCTTGGCGTTATACATTGGTGTTTAACTGTCGATGTTGAGCGAAGAAAGGGAAGGGATCTCGCGGTGAGGGCAAATAAAACTAGCACATATTGATGTGTGATTGGATGTCATATTGTGAGGGTGTGATGGATGTGACAGTTCTCACTTCGTTAAAGACCAGATCGAGAGGGTGCGGGCGCGGAGGCGGGGCACAAAGCGGCAAAATAGTATGCTCCGCTGGCCAAATGAACGAAGGCTCTGCCATGAAATGCAAATAACCGAGGGCTATAACTTTTTGAGTAAATAATTTAATAACTAAGTAAACTCGAAGAGAAATACAAATAAAGAAAACTTAAACCTGTAAAAGTCTAAGGCTAATCTTTTAAGTAGTTATATTATTTTTAGACAAAACACTTCACTTGAAGCAGAAATAACGGTATATGCCTGTTTTCGCGGGAAACTGGGGGCGCGCCGACAAGAAATAGCAAATACGAGTGCGCGTGACGTTTGGTCCGAGTGAACTCTACACGGGTTGCCTGTGGTAGATCGTGGGGGCCTGGAACGGTTTCAAGAGCGACGGCCATCTTGTAAATTGAAAGGAAGAAATACGACGGGTTCTCCAAGTTAGTATTTACATCTCCTGGGAGAGATGACGCCACAAAAAGTCGAGTATGGTTAAGTGGTAATGCGCCGTTGACGAACTCCTATGGTATGTAGTGTGGTTTATTGTTGTATAGTACGTAGGTACATGTACTTCACTACTGGTGTATAGGTGCATAGTATATGTGTGGAAATGCTGCCAAAATGAGGCCAGTGTGTGGAATGAAAACATAGGAGCTGGTGGCCCTGAACAAAAAATTGAGGGAATTGGATGTATCTTTATTTGACTATTCTAGATAGACTTATTTATAAATTAATTTGACTATAACTGCAATGGTTGGTGTGGAAAATGTGTAGATGTAGTAAATGATATGTACCAATATACCCACCCCACGATCCCGGGTATACCGATGTATTTATTGATTAAATTGTAATTGTAATGGTAGGTAATGTGGAATTAATGTATATGTGGTATATTTTGGTCTAGACTGTGGCAGCATGTGAGGACAAAAGTCTGAAATGAATCAAGCAATTGATAGAAGTTAGTGTCCATAAAAAGGCGGTCCGTGCGGGTGGGTAGTTGTTTTGATGTAATTGTCGGTTTCGTACATGGTTTGGAATTGTGTTTGTGTTTGTTGTTGGGTAGTCATGAGGACGGTGTGTGGGAACGGAAAAGGGTATTGCGGTGCGAAAAGCTGGGGTGGTAGGGGACTTTGAGGTCGAGTAGGCTGGGGATCTTGTTGTTTCTCTTAGGGAGTGGGTCAGTTTGTGTAGTGCGGGCTGGGGGGATGAAATCGAGTAGGCTGGGGATGTTGCCGTTAGTGTTGTCGGGGGGTGCAGTGTTGTTGGTGGCGGGAGGGTGTGGGGTAGTGTGTTAAGGCGGGTGAATTTGTGGGGTATTAGGTTGGAGTCCAGGTGTTGTGTGAGGTGGTCAATCTGTTGTGAGTGTTGTGTGTGTAGACGGAGAAGTCTGTCCATGTTGGGGTGTTGTGGGTTTGGGTGTGGATGGTGGGAGGTGTTGGTAGGGGAGCTCTCTTGTTTGTGGATGTGGTATTGTTGGCAGGGTGTGTGGAGTGCAGTTGGGAGGGCTTGGTCTGGGGTTTGAGGGGGGTAAGGTGGTTTGGTTATCTGGGGATTTGTGTTAGTTCTGGTTTGACAGGTTCGTGTAGGGTCAGGTAGAAGGGGCTGTTTATGGGTCGTGGATGGTTTGTGGTCTGGTTGGTTTGGTAGGGGCGGCTCCTGGGGGGTAGGGTGGGAGTGGCTCTTCGTGATTTTGTGCACTTGTGTCAGTCGTGGGGGTATGTGTGGGGCTGGATTCAGGGAGGTCAGGTAAGGGAGTGTTTTTGCTTGGTGTTGGGGAAGTGTCATGGTCGGTGCATGCATGAGGGGTAGGTGAGGTTATGGTGGCTGTGTGGCAGGTTGCTGTATATGAGGTGGTATGCGGGTGGAGGGGTGCAGTGAGGGAGATTTCGTCTTCCTCTGTGAGGTCTATGTCTGTGTAAGGGAAGTCGTCTTAGAAAAGGTCTAAGTCCATGTCTAGTAGGTATTCGTCTGTAGGAGAGGGTGGATCTGTGGTATCATGGGAGGGAGGGTGGGTAGGATTTGAGGGTTCTTTGTGGGTGATAAGGGTGGATTGTTGGGGAGGATGGCTGTCTTCTGGCAAAACAAGGGTACATTCATAGTGGATTGGTCAATTAGCATTGTAGGGTGTGAGGTTGCAGGTAGGGAGAGAGATGTTTTTGTGTTGGAGCGGGTATTCGCACCCAGACATCAAATAGGGAGGGTGAGGGAGTAGGGATGAGAGAGGGGGGGGGGGGTAAAAAGTTTTTGTGTTGGAGCGGGTATTCGCACCCAGACATCAAATAGGGAGGGTGAGGAAGTAGGGATGGGAGAGGGGGTAAAAATTATCACAGTTGTACATGTAGTTTTGTTTTTGTGTCAGTGTGGGTATTCGCACAGGGAGGGTGGGGGTGAAGGAATAGGGATCAGAGAGAAGGGGTAGAGAGTAAAATTGTGTCAGTTGTTGTTTTTGTGTTTAAGTGTCGGTATAGTTTGGGTGTCAAGGGGGTGGGTGAAGGGATGGGGGGTGTGTGAAAATATCACAAATAGGATTCGGTAGGATCTGGTAAATGGTTGTAGGGATATTTGTGGGTATTAGTGATAAAAAAACAGACTAGGGTCTGATGTGTGTATCTGTGTAAACATACGGATGCAAACATGTACAGTCACACTGACATGTGAATTATGTCAAGCCAGCAAAAATAAACCTAAATACAAATATATAAACACACATAGTTAAAAAGTGTATACCTGAACGTGAAGATATATACATACATACATGTACATGTAAAAGTATGGATGTGTATCAACATAGATGGTGCTCGGATTGGGGTTTGATGTCTAGGGATCTAGGAGATCTTGGATAGCTTTCCCCGTATTGTGATTAAGTTTTTGTGTTGGAGCGGGTATTCGCACCCAGACATCAAATAGGGAGGGTGAGGGAGTAGGGATGGGAGAGGGGGTAAAAATTATCACAGTTGTACATGTAGTTTTGTTTTTGTGTCAGTGTGGGTATTCGCACAGGGAGGGTGGGGGTGAAGGAATAGGGATGAGAGAAGGGGTAGAGAGGGTAAAATTGTGTCAGTTGTTGTTTTTGTGTTTAAGTGTCGGTATAGTTTGGGTGTCAAGGGGGTGGGTGAAGGGGTGGGGGGGGTGTGTGAAAATATCACAAATAGGATTCGGTAGGATCTGGTAAATGGTTGTAGGGATATTTGTGGGTATTAGTGATAAAAAAACAGACTAGGGTCTGATGTGTGTATCTGTGTATATGTCAAGTTTTTGTGTTCGAGCGGGTATTCGCACCCAGACATCAAATAGGGAGGGCGAGGGAGTAGGGATGAGAGAGGGGGTAAAAATTATCACAGTTGTACATGTAGTTTTGTTTTTGTGTCAGTGTGGGTATTCGCACGGGAAGGGTGGGGGTGAAGGAATAGGGATGAGAGAGAAGGGGTAGATCGAGAGGGTAAAATTGTGTCAGTTGTTGTTTTTGTGTTTAAGTGTCGGTATAGTTTGGGTGTCAAGGGGGTGGGTGAAGGGATGGGGGTGTGTGAAAATATCACAAATAGGATTCGGTAGGATCTGGTAAATGGTTGTAGGGATATTTGTGGGTATTAGTAATAAAAAAACAGACTAGGGTCTGATGTGTGTATCTGTGTATACATACGGATGCAAACATGTACAGTCACACTGACATGTGAATTATGTTAAGCCAGCAAAATTAAACGTAAATACAAATATATAAACACACATAGAGAAAAAGTGTATACCTGAACGTGAAGATATATACGAACATACATGTACATGTAAAAGTATGGATGTGTATCAACATAGATGGTGCTCGGATTGGGGTTTTATGTCTAGGGATCTAGGAGATCTTGGATAGCTTTCCCCGTATTGTGATTAAGTTTTTGTGTTCGAGCGGGTATTCGCACCCAGACATCAAATAGGGAGGGCGAGGGAGTAGGGATGAGAGAGGGGGTAAAAATTATCACAGTTGAACATGTAGTTTTGTTTTTGTGTCAGTTTGGGTATTCGCACGGGAAGGGTGGGGGTGAAGGAATAGGGATGAGAGAGAAGGGGTAGATGGAGAGGGTAAAATTGTGTCAGTTGTTGTTTTTGTGTTTAAGTGTCGGTATAGTTTGGGTGTCAAGGGGGTGGGTGAAGGGATGGGGGTGTGTGAAAATATCACAAATAGGATTCGGTAGGATCTGGTAAATGGTTGTAGGGATATTTGTGGGTATTAGTAATGAAAAAACAGACTAGGGTCTGATGTGTGTATGTTTTTGTGTTGAAGCGGGTATGCGCACCCAGACATCAAATAGGGAGGGTGAGGGAGTAGCGATGAGAGAGGGGGTAAAAATTATCACAGTTGTACATGTAGTTTTGTTTTTGTGTCAGTTGGGGTATTCGCGCAGTAAGGGTGGGGGTGAAGGAATAGGGATGAGAGAAGGGGGTAGAGAGGGTAAAATTGTGACAGTTGTTGTTTTTGTGTTCAAGTGCCGGTATTGATATCCGGATGTCAAGCAGGAAGGGTGAGGGAATGGGGATAAGAGAGGAGGGTGGAGGGTAATATTGTTGAAGAAACCATAGGTGGAAAACTATGTGGAAAATTGAGGAATGGTGGAAAATTGAGGAATGGTGGAAATTAGGGGATAAGTGGATTGAAAAAATGCAATAAATGATGGTGAAAGGAGTAAAATATGTTTTTGTATAAAGGAAGGAGGACTATCAAGAAGCGGAAGGACTGGATATCCCAGGGCAGGGTGAACACTGGGTACACTGTGTGAATTATGAATAACATAATTGGTTGTGAAAACATGCAGAGTGAGCCTGGACTAAAGGGAAAGCCATGAAAATGAGGAAATTGAAGGAGGAGAAGCATGGAAGCAGTTAGCCCGGAGGAAAAATAGATAACTAATAAAATGAAAGCAGTGTATCTTGGTGTTATTGAAAACAGGGTAATAAGTGGAAAAAATGATAAATTAAGATAAAATTTGTAGGTAACACAGAGGAAAGAATGAATAAAGTGACGTTTCTGATCAAAGGTAAATGTGTAGTTGGACATAAAAGTGGAAATGTATCCGTAGTGTAGCAGAAGGGGAGAATAAACCAATGAGGGGTTGCCTAGGCCTGGGGAGAGGAGGAGCTTTGATTGTTGTGGAGGAATGTGGGAATTGAGAAATGCCAAATATACTGAAGGGACGGGCCGGTTACGGGATTGCTCAATATGTAAAGTCGTACTTATGTGGGAGAATATAAGGGAATATATTGGAAGAAAACGGTCGTATAAAACGTAGATGAAAGGAGTGGGGAAGGCAAACTATGTGTAATTAGTTCGGGGTCATAAAATGACGAAAAATGACGAAGGTGGCTAGCGGTAGATAACAATCCAAGACTGTGAACCGGGAAGGGGGCATGAATATAATATAATAAATAGATACATAAATAAATAGATAACTAAGATATTGATAGCTAAGGGGATGGGGACCCTAGTGAGCTCATAGGGGATAGAGCAAGTCCAATGTGAGTCCACCATATCCTGTATAGCAATCTCTTCAGGGGCGGGATGCTATACAGAAAACACTGCAGCTTGGTGGGGAAGCCGAGTAAACTGAGGGAATATGTATAATGAACCGAGGGGAGTAGTAGAGGGGAGGAAGGGGGATGTGTAGAACGGAAAAAGTGCCGTGGAGAGGATTGCTGCAGGGTTTAACGTGTTTCGAAATGCTTATAGACCGGTCTTGAGCATTCTCGCCCAAATAATGTATAACGCAAAAGGAAAAAACCCCACCAGAACACTGGCCAAATCAATGGGACTCTTCGCCCCTTACCGGCCTCCAGGTAAACATATTTGTTGTTTTTCTTCTTGTCGGTCCCGCGCTTAGTTGTCAGAACGAGCAGTCCAATGTCCACTCTATCACGTGTCGGGCGAGAATGCTCAAGACCGGTCTATAGGCATTTCGAAACACGTTAAACCCTGCAGCAATCCTCTCCACGGCACTTTTTCCGTTCTACAAATCCCCCTTCCTCCCCTCTACTACTCCCCTCGGTTCATTACACATATTCCCTCAGTTTACTCGGCTTCCCCTCCAAGCTGCAGTGTTTTCTGTATAGCATCCCGCCCCTGAAGAGATTGCTATACAGGATATGGTGGACTCACATTGGACTTGCTCTATCCCCTATGAGCTCACTAGGGTCCCCATCCCCTTAGCTATCAATATCTTAGTTATCTATTTATTTATGTATCTATTTATTATATTATATTCATGCCCCCTTCCCGGTTCACAGTCTTGGATTGTTATCTACCGCTAGCCACCTTCGTCATTTTTCGTCATTTTACGACCCCGAACTAATTACACATAGTTTGCCTTCCCCACTCCTTTCATTCCGCTTTCATCTACGTTTTATACGACCGTTTTCAACCGATATATTCCCTTATATTCTCCCACATAAGTACAACTTTACATATTGAGCAATCCCGTAACCGGCCCGTCCCTGCAGTATATCTGGCATTTCTCAATTCCCACATTCCTCCACAACAATCAAAGCTCCTCCTCTCCCCAGGCCTAGGCAACCCCTCATTGGTTTATTCTCCCCTTCTGTTACACTACGGATACATTTCCACTTTCATGTCCAACTACACATTTACCTTTAATCATAAACGTCACTTTATTCATTTTTTCCTCTGTGTTACCTACAAATTTTATCTTAATTTATCATTTTTTTCCACTTATTACCCTGTTTTCAATAACACCAAGATACACTGCTTTCATTTAATTAGTTATCTATTTTTCCTCCGGGCTCACTGCTTCCATGCTTCTCCTCCTTCAATTTCCTCATTTTCATGGCTTTCCCTTGAGTCCAGGCTCACTCTGCATGTTTTCACAACCAATTATGTTTTTCATAATTCACACAGTGTACCCAGTGTTCACCCAGCCCTGGGATATCCAGTCCTTCCGCTTCTTGATAGGCCTCCTTCCTTTATACAAAAACATATTTTACTCCTTTCACCATCATTTATTGCATTTTTTCAATCCACTTATCCCCTAATTTCCACCATGCCTCTATTTTCCACATAGTTTTCCACCTATGGTTTCTTCAACAATATTACCCTCCACCCTCCTCCCTTATCCCCATTCCCTCACCCTTCATGCTTGACATCCGGATATCAATACCGGCACTTGAACACAAAAACAACAACTGCCACAATTTTACCCTCTCTACCCCCTTCTCTCATCCCTATTCCTTCACCCCCACCCTTCCTGCGCGAATACCCAAACTGACACAAAAACAAAACTACATGTACAACTGTGATAATTTCTACCCCCTCTCCCATCGCTACTCCCTCACCCTCCCTATTTGATGTCTGGGTGCGAATACCCGCTGCAACACAAAAACTTAATCACAATACGGGGAAAGCTATCCAAGATCTCCTAGATCCCTAGACATCAAACCCCAATCCGATCACCATCTATGTTGATACACATCCATACTTTTACATGTACATGTATGTATGTATATATCTTCACGTTCAGGCATACACATTTTATCTATGTGTGTTTACATATTTGTATTTACGTTTATTATTGCTGGCTTGACATAATTCACATGTCAGTGTGACTGTACATGTTTGCATCCGTATGTATACACTGATACACACATCAGACCCTAGTCTGTTTTTTTATCACTAATACCCACAAATATCCCTACAACCATTTACCAGATCCTACCGAATCCTATTTGTGATATTTTCACACACCCCCCATCCCTTCACCCACCCCCTTGACACCCAAACTATACCGACACTTAAACACAAAAAACAACAACTGGCACAATTCTACCCTCTCTACCCCTTCTCTCTCACCCCTATTCCTTCACCCCCACCCTCCCTGTGCGAATACCCACACTGACACAAAAACAAAACTACATGTACAACTGTGGTAATTTTTACCCCCTCTCTCATCTCTACTCCCTCACCCTCCCTATTTGATGCCTGGGTGCGAATACCCGCTCCAACACAAAAACTAATTCACATGTCAGTGTGACTGTATATGTTTGCATCCGTATGTATACACAGATACACACATCAAACCCTAGTCTGTTTTTTTATTACTAATACCCACAAATATCCCTACAACCATTTACCAGATCCTACCGAATCCTATTTGTGATATTTTCACACACCCCCCATCCCTTCACCCACCCCCTTGACACCCAAAATATACCGACACTTAAACACAAAAACAACAACTGACACAATTTTACCCTCTCTCATCCCTATTCCTTCACCCCCACCCTCCCTGTGCAAATACCCACACTGACACAAAAACAAAACTACATGTACAACTGTGATAATTTTTACCCCCTCTCCCATCGCTACTCCCTCACCCTCCCTATTTTATGTCTGGGTGTGTATACCCGCTTCAACCCACACTGACACAAAAACAAAACTACATGTACTACTGTGATAATTTTTACCCCCTCTCCCATCGCCACTCCCTCACCCTCCCTATTTGATGTCTGGGTGCGTATACCCGCTTCAACACAAAAACTGTGATAATTTTTACCCCCTCTCCCATCGCTACTCCCTCACCCTCCCTATTTGATGTCTGGGTGCGAATACCCGCTTCAACACAAAAACTTAATCACAATACGGGGAAAGCTATCCAAGATCTCTTAGATCCCTAGACATCAAACCCCAATCCGAGCACCATCTATGTTGATACACATCCATACTTTTACATGTACATGTATGTATGTATATATCGTCACGTTCAGGTATACACTTTTTATCTATGTGTGTTTATATATTTGTATTTACGTTTATTTTTGCTGGCTTGACATAATTCACATGTCAGTGTGACTGTACATGTTTGCATCCGTATGTATACACTGATACACACATCAGACCCTAGTCTGTTTTTTTATTACTAATACCCACAAATATCCCTACAACCATTTACCAGATCCTACCGAATCCTATTTGTGATATTTTCACACACCCCCCATCCCTTCACCCACCCCCTTGACACCCAAACTATACCGACACTCAAACACAAAAACAACAACTGACACAATTTTACCCTCTCTCATCCCTATTCCTTCACCCCCACCCTCCCTGTGCAAATACCCACACTGACACAAAAACAAAACTACATGTACAACTGTGATAATTTTTACCCCCTCTCCCACCGCTACTCCCTCACCCTCCCTATTTGATGTCTGGGTGCGTATACCCGCTTCAACCCACACTGACACAAAAACAAAACTACATGTACTACTGTGATAATTTTTACACCCTCTCCCATCGCTACTCCCTCACCCTCCCTATTTGATGTCTGGGTGCGTATACCCGCTTCAACACAAAAACAAAACTACATGTACAAATGCGATTATTTTTTCCCACTCTACCCCCTTCTCTCATAGCTATTCCCTTACCCTCCATATTTGACGTCTTGTTGCCAATACCCGCACTAACACTAAAACTCTTCTACCTCCCTCTCCCGTCCACTCTCCCCTTTCCCTGTCTGTTTGATGTTTGAATACACAGAAACGTATATGTTTAAATGATCACATATGTTCTCCTTGGTTTTCTTCCTCCCTCGCACTATTTGCATTATTTAACCTCCTACCCTCTACAGGTACCACGCAAACTAGAGGACCCCCTCTAGGGTTGAGTAGGCCCAAACATACATGTAATCCACAATACACACACCCTAACACACTGACTTCCCATGAATCGACCTCATCTCTCTCCCTACCTGCAACCTCACACCCTACCATATTAATTGACCAATCCACTATGAATGAACCCTTGTTTTGCCAGAAGACAGCCATCCCCCCCAACCATCCCCCCTTATCACCCACAAAAAAAAACCAATTCCTACACACCCTCCCCTTCCATGACACCACAGATCCACCCTCTCCTACAGACGAATACCTACTAGACATCGACTTAGACCTTTTCGAAGACGACTTCCCTTACTCAGACACAGACCTCACAGAGGAAGACGAAATCTCCCTCACTGCACCCCCCCACCCGCATACCACCTCATATCCAGCAACCTGCCACACAGCCACCACAACCTCACCTACCCCCCATGCATGCACCGACCATGGCACTTCCCCACCACCAAACAAAAACACTCCCTTACCTGACCTCCCTGAATCCAGCCGTACACATACCCCCACAACCGACACAAGTGCACAAAATCATGAACAGCCACTCCCATCCTACCCCCCAGGATCCGCCCCAACCAAACCAACCACAGACCACAAATCATCCACGACCCATAAGCAGCCCCTTCTACCTGACCCTACACGAACCCGTCAAACCAGAACTAACACAAATCCCCAGATGACCAAACCACCTTGCCCCCCTCAAGCCCCATACCACCCACCATCAAACCCCCAGACCAAGCCCTCCCAACTGCGCTCCACACACCCTGCCAACAATACAGCATCCACAAACAAGAGACCTCCCCTACTAAAATCTCCCACCATGCATCCACACCCAAACCCCCAACACCCCAACATGGACAGACTTCTCCGTCTACACACACAACACTCACAACAAATTGACCACCTCACACAACACCTGGACTCCAACCTAATACCCCATGAATTCACCCGCCTAGTCCCTATCCCTACCTCCACACCACCCAATATACACAAACAGTACACAGACATTATACACGAGGCTGGCATCAAACTTACCCAAGTCAAACTACAACACCACAAGGACGAACTTGCCACTATCACACAACAACTCTCCCTACTACCACCACACACTATCGGAGTACATAACACCCACCCACACATACCCACAAACCACCACGACATCAACACAGAAACACTCCTATATTTCAGTCGCAAAAGACAGGCAGCACCTCAACAAAATCACCCAATCCCAGCAAAACGCACTACCCCACACCCTCCCGCCGCCAACAACACTGCAAACCTTAACAACACTAACACCTACATCCCCAGCCTACTCGATTTCATCCCCCCAGCCCGCACTACACACACTGACCCACTCCCTAAGAGAAACAACAAGATCCCCAGTCTACTCGACCTTAACATCCCCTACCACCCCAGCTATTCGCACCGCAACACCCTTTTCCGTTCCCACACACCGTCCTCATGACTACCCGACAAATACAATTCCAAACCATGTACGAAACCGACAATTACATCAAAACTACCCACCCGCACCCTCCGTTTCCTCACCCAAGGCACTTCCTCGCGTACCCGACGCAACAACCACAACACCAAAAACCAACGCAAAAAACAAGCCCTTGAGCGCATATCTCGCAAACTACACATCAAAGCAATTGTAAACCTGGGCACAACACAACTCACCCCACCCCAAACTCAAGTACTCCAGAAAGGCCTCAAATTCGTTCCCAGTCCCCGCCCAACACCCATGACCACACTCAAATTTGCCTACACCCAGTTCCAAAGGAGAATGTACCTACGCCACCATTTTAGACACAATACCAACACCCCACACCCTTTCCGCACACCCAGCAACTGGAACCCACCCACCCCTGACGACCCCAACCTACGCCTCTACACTTCGCAAATTTGGTCACACCTTGCTTCATCACAGAAAAACGAGACAAAACTCCCCCACTGCAACCTCACACCCCCCCAGAAGACTGCCCTCACAGAACTCAAACACCTTCCCAACACTGTTATCAAACCAGCCGACAAAGGAGGATCCATTGTCCTATGGCCTCAACACCTCTACATTGAGGAAGCACAACGACAACTACAGAACAGAAACCACTACACCCCCATCGCACATGACGCAATACCAGAACTTACACAGAACATAAACAATCACCTCGACTCTCTCCTTGACAAAAACATCATTGACAGAAAAACCCACCAGTTCCTGACCCCACCCTCGCCCCCAAGAACACCCCTCTTCTACATGCTTCCCAAAATCCACAAAAGCAACAACCCTGGACGCCCCATCATCTCGGGATGTGATTCCCCCACTGAGAAACTCTCCATTTTTGTGGATCACTACCTCCAACGACTAGTACCCAGTATCCCATCGTACATCAGGGACACCACACATTTCCTCCAGATGATACTTAACCTACCCACCCCCCTCCCCCCACACTGTTTCCTAGTCACTATCGATGTTACCTCCCTCTACACAAACATACCCAACTCCGAAGGTATTGAGGCCTCTCTGAAAGCCCTTTCACTTATTCCACCACACCAACGCCCACCCCTGACAGTATTACGCCAATTCATGGACTTCATCCTCTCCCACAACTACTTCTCCTTTGACACCAAACACTACCTACAGATACAGGGCACAGCCATGGGGACCCGCATGGCCCCTTCCTATGCCAATCTTTTCATGGCCTCCTTGGAGCGCCAACTCCTACAAGACCCCCCCAATGGACACACCCCACTCATTTGGCTACGCTACATAGACGACATTTTTATGATCTGGACACATGGTGAACCCTCCCTCCTTTCCTTCCTCGACTACATCAACTCCTACCATCACACCATCAAATTCACACATGATTACTCGCAACTCGAGATACATTTTCTTGATACCACTATACAAATAACCCCCCACCACCATCTCAAATCCACCTTATACATCAAACCAACAGACAGTACACTCCTACTACACTTCACCTCCCACCACCCCCTATCCTGTAAGATTGGCACAATCTACAGCCAAGCGCTACGATACCGACGACTTATCACAGATGACAACGACCTCCACACCCACCTCATTCGACTACGACGAACACTCCTCGCAAGAGGATACCCTAATGCCCTTATCACCCAGTCCTTTGACAAAGCCACACGACTCTCCCAAATACAACTTCTCTATCCCAAGCCCACTGAAAAAACACCACAACCCAACAACAAACCACTCCCTTTTATTATCCCTTACAACCGAAACACTCTCTCAATCCCAAAGATCCTGCACTCCCACTGGCCCATCATCTCCACAGACCACAACCTCACCCAACTCTACCCCAATCCCCCTGTCACAGCTTACCAGAGACACAAGAACATCAAGGATCTACTTGTGCACACCAACTTCTCCTCATAGAACCAACCCACCTACTAATTTTTTTATTTTGCAATTTTCCCTTCCTTTTCCACCCAAACCCACCCCCCCCCCCCCCCCCCCCCCCTCAATACACCCCCCACACACGGCCTACTCTCCCTAACAGATGTGACCATCAACACACCTAATGGACCTCCTGGGATATATACCTTGCATGCTAAGAACAAGAATAAACTTCTAAAGCCCACTAGACAGACAACCAACCACAGCCACGGCACCAAATGATCCAGACCTACTAACAACACCCATCCAGTCAAGACAGCCCTTATCACTCCCACCGAACAACCATCGCTGACACAAGCCACCCCCACCGATGATATCAAGCTCCTTCCCGAGATGGATACACAACAGCTACAACAACTATGGACCACTGAACCACCTACTACGTACCACCACCATTTACAGCATCCATAAAGATCCAGCACCTAGCCTTCCTCAACTTCCAAAAACCAGCCACAGCCCTAACAGCACCTTACACAACCACCTTGCTACAATTTACACACTCCACCTCCGAATCCAATTGAACAGCCACACCTGTATCAAGACTCTACACACAAGATGGACACTAAATTCCTGTACCACAACAGACCTCCACCAGAACACCTGAGCTGAGCCACCATCACAACAAATAGCAGTTCCACCACCTGACCTAATACACACAGCAGCCACCCACCATCTACATCAATCCTCACGATCAACCACATTACAACCAAAACGAGATTCCACAGCTCCTATCTGGACCAGACACCAATAACAGAGTTGCACAGATATACCGACAAATTATACCTAACATCTGACATCCACACTGCCTCCCAGCTACCCAGCCTTCATGACCCAAACAGCTTCCAACACCAGTTTCATACAATCAAGCCCTGATACAAGTCTACCACAGCATCCAAATGTACCCTGGCCTCCATCGGTGATAGAAACTATCCACCAACACCAAGCCATTCACACCAACCTCACAAGAATCCAGCACCTAATAGCATACAGACACAGCGGGACAACACTACCCTACATTTGAACATTCCTATGCTAATTCACCCACCCAAAAGGATACCGATACATATGCAGGTCCTTATGTTTCAGCCTTACTCAACAACACCCACCTGGCAGCCATTGCCACTATATCATTGTTCAACCAGCACTTGACTACCACATGAACAAACTAAAGTTAATTTCAATACCTTTAAGCACTTAATTCCAATTTTCCAACCATACGGAAACCAACTATATGTAGACCATATTCATCATCACCCACCCAACCATCACTACAATAAACATTTAGCTTACCAAGGACATGGTTCCCTACTTACGTCTCCACAGAATCTATGTGTATTCCCAGTTACTCAATAGCCACCATTAAATGTTTTTCCGTCTACTAATGAATCAATTTCTTGCCCACCACACAATTTTGCCAATAAGCCCTCCTTCTTCTCTCATTAAATGTAAATATTATCCCAGCCAGTCCCAGCCTTTACACCTACCGCCCTTTTGTGAACACTTACTTCTATCACTAGTTTTATTCAAATTTTCGACTTTCCGGATTCGTGGGGTGGGTCTATCGATACATACAATATTCTACTTCTACATTTTTTCCCACACCAACCATTGCAGTTATAGTGAAATTTATAAATCAGTATATCTAGATTTATTAAACAAGTATATATCGATACATCCTATTCCCTCTACTGTTCGTTCAGGGCCACCCACTCCCAAGCCCACTTCCCTCACACATCAACACTATTTCACAGTGCTACATATTCTGGCAGTGAGTTCCATTCTTTTACAGTTTCTTTACTAACATTCTATATTAGATTGTATAGTTTTCACAGTATGTTCACACAGGTTCCTGGGCCACAATATTGTATCCATTGTTACTTCACTCCTCATATCAGCACCCACTATATTCCATTAGCATCCCTACTTAGGGTAAACCTATTTAATTAGCACCCTGGACCTCGTCCGTTACTTTGGTAACATCACTACATTTTACATGCACCCTCCTTGGTTTTTCGGATGTTTTCATTACACACACCGGCCTCATTTTGACAGCATTCCCACACACATACAATGCACCGATACACCAGTAGTGAAGTACATGTTCCTTCGTACTATACAACAATAAACAACATACCGTATGAGTGCGTTTCCCGGCGCATTACCACTAAACCATACTCGACTTTTGGTGGCGTCATCTCTCCCACGGGCACTCCACTACAAACCCTTCGCTTTTCTCCCCTACTTAGTTAGCATTTACATCTCCTCGTGCTTCCTTTCTATTTACAAGATGGCCGTCGCTCTTGAGACCGTTCCAGGCCCCCACGATCTACCACAGGCAACCCGTGTAGAGTTCACTCGGACCACCTTCGCCGCCCCCACACCGCGACAAAACGTCACGCGCACTCGTATTTGCTATTTCTTGTCGGCGCGCCCCCAGTTTCCCGCTAAAACAGGCATATACCGTGATTTCTGCTTCAAGTGAAGTGTTTTATCTAAAAATAATATAACTACTTTAAAGAGTAGCCTTAGACTTTTACAGGTTTAAGTTTTCTTTATTTGTATTTCTCTTCGAGTTTACTTAATCATTTACCAAATAAGTTATAGCCTTCGTTCTTTTGGCCAGCGGAGCATACTGTTTTGCCGCTTTGTGCCCCGCCCCCGCTCCCGCACCCTCTCGATCTGGTCTTTAACGAAGTGAGAACTGTCACATCCATCACACCCTCACAATCTAACATCCAATCACACATCAATATGTGCTAGTTTTATTTTCCCTCACCGCGAGATCCCTTCCCTTTCTTTGCTCAACATCGACAGTTCAACAGCAATGTATAACGCAAAAGGAAAAAACCCCACCAGAACACTGGCCAAATCAATGGGACTCTTCGCCCCTTACCGGCCTCCAGGTAAACATATTTGTTGTTTTTCTTCTTGTCGGTCCCGCGCTTAGTTGTCAGAACGAGCAGTCCAATGTCCACTCTATCACGTGTCGGGCGAGAATGCTCAAGACCGGTCTATAGGCATTTCGAAACACGTTAAACCCTGCAGCAATCCTCTCCACGGCACTTTTTCCGTTCTACAAATCCCCCTTCCTCCCCTCTACTACTCCCCTCGGTTCATTACACATATTCCCTCAGTTTACTCGGCTTCCCCTCCAAGCTGCAGTGTTTTCTGTATAGCATCCCGCCCCTGAAGAGATTGCTATACAGGATATGGTGGACTCACATTGGACTTGCTCTATCCCCTATGAGCTCACTAGGGTCCCCATCCCCTTAGCTATCAATATCTTAGTTATCTATTTATTTATGTATCTATTTATTATATTATATTCATGCCCCCTTCCCGGTTCACAGTCTTGGATTGTTATCTACCGCTAGCCACCTTCGTCATTTTTCGTCATTTTACGACCCCGAACTAATTACACATAGTTTGCCTTCCCCACTCCTTTCATTCCGCTTTCATCTACGTTTTATACGACCGTTTTCAACCGATATATTCCCTTATATTCTCCCACATAAGTACAACTTTACATATTGAGCAATCCCGTAACCGGCCCGTCCCTGCAGTATATCTGGCATTTCTCAATTCCCACATTCCTCCACAACAATCAAAGCTCCTCCTCTCCCCAGGCCTAGGCAACCCCTCATTGGTTTATTCTCCCCTTCTGTTACACTACGGATACATTTCCACTTTCATGTCCAACTACACATTTACCTTTAATCATAAACGTCACTTTATTCATTTTTTCCTCTGTGTTACCTACAAATTTTATCTTAATTTATCATTTTTTCCACTTATTACCCTGTTTTCAATAACACCAAGATACACTGCTTTCATTTAATTAGTTATCTATTTTTCCTCCGGGCTCACTGCTTCCATGCTTCTCCTCCTTCAATTTCCTCATTTTCATGGCTTTCCCTTGAGTCCAGGCTCACTCTGCATGTTTTCACAACCAATTATGTTTTTCATAATTCACACAGTGTACCCAGTGTTCACCCAGCCCTGGGATATCCAGTCCTTCCGCTTCTTGATAGGCCTCCTTCCTTTATACAAAAACATATTTTACTCCTTTCACCATCATTTATTGCATTTTTTCAATCCACTTATCCCCTAATTTCCACCATGCCTCTATTTTCCACATAGTTTTCCACCTATGGTTTCTTCAACAATATTACCCTCCACCCTCCTCCCTTATCCCCATTCCCTCACCCTTCATGCTTGACATCCGGATATCAATACCGGCACTTGAACACAAAAACAACAACTGCCACAATTTTACCCTCTCTACCCCCTTCTCTCATCCCTATTCCTTCACCCCCACCCTTCCTGCGCGAATACCCAAACTGACACAAAAACAAAACTACATGTACAACTGTGATAATTTCTACCCCCTCTCCCATCGCTACTCCCTCACCCTCCCTATTTGATGTCTGGGTGCGAATACCCGCTGCAACACAAAAACTTAATCACAATACGGGGAAAGCTATCCAAGATCTCCTAGATCCCTAGACATCAAACCCCAATCCGATCACCATCTATGTTGATACACATCCATACTTTTACATGTACATGTATGTATGTATATATCTTCACGTTCAGGCATACACATTTTATCTATGTGTGTTTACATATTTGTATTTACGTTTATTATTGCTGGCTTGACATAATTCACATGTCAGTGTGACTGTACATGTTTGCATCCGTATGTATACACTGATACACACATCAGACCCTAGTCTGTTTTTTTATCACTAATACCCACAAATATCCCTACAACCATTTACCAGATCCTACCGAATCCTATTTGTGATATTTTCACACACCCCCCATCCCTTCACCCACCCCCTTGACACCCAAACTATACCGACACTTAAACACAAAAAACAACAACTGGCACAATTCTACCCTCTCTACCCCTTCTCTCTCACCCCTATTCCTTCACCCCCACCCTCCCTGTGCGAATACCCACACTGACACAAAAACAAAACTACATGTACAACTGTGGTAATTTTTACCCCCTCTCTCATCTCTACTCCCTCACCCTCCCTATTTGATGCCTGGGTGCGAATACCCGCTCCAACACAAAAACTAATTCACATGTCAGTGTGACTGTATATGTTTGCATCCGTATGTATACACAGATACACACATCAAACCCTAGTCTGTTTTTTTATTACTAATACCCACAAATATCCCTACAACCATTTACCAGATCCTACCGAATCCTATTTGTGATATTTTCACACACCCCACATCCCTTCACCCACCCCCTTGACACCCAAACTATACCGACACTTAAACACAAAAACAACAACTGACACAATTTTACCCTCTCTCATCCCTATTCCTTCACCCCCACCCTCCCTGTGCAAATACCCACACTGACACAAAAACAAAACTACATGTACAACTGTGATAATTTTTACCCCCTCTCCCATCGCTACTCCCTCACCCTCCCTATTTTATGTCTGGGTGTGTATACCCGCTTCAACCCACACTGACACAAAAACAAAACTACATGTACTACTGTGATAATTTTTACCCCCTCTCCCATCGCCACTCCCTCACCCTCCCTATTTGATGTCTGGGTGCGTATACCCGCTTCAACACAAAAACTGTGATATTTTTTACCCCCTCTCCCATCGCTACTCCCTCACCCTCCCTATTTGATGTCTGGGTGCGAATACCCGCTTCAACACAAAAACCAAATACTCGTTAAAAATCTCATACAAACCCATATAATTAAAAACACAAACAGAGCTTGGGTTTCTGTGGGATATTGCGGTGAACCAAAACGACTTTAATTTAAAAGTGAACTAAAAGAAAGCCAGATAATAGGATTTCACCTCTCACATTATATTTAGAAGAAAGTTTCTATGGAACAGTGAAGCGATATCTGTAAAAAGCGATGGAAGAAGATAATCTCCGACACTGTTTATAGACTGCAGAACTCTCCTCTCGACTATTCGAATCGGTGTTTGACAAGAACGTTATGGAAGTAAACCAGCTTCTCTTTAACCTGACAAAGACGTTATGCAGAAAAGGAATGATTTTCAAACTGGCAGCAACTATAGAATACTGCCCATTTGGGTCATTAATAACTAATTTTCCCAAATTTCCATACACACCTTCTATAAATCAAGGGCACCCAACGAAGTTTTCGGTTAAAAAGCTGTTCGGGAGAGTAAGTTAGCCTAAAACTTTCGGATTTGAAAAAAATTGTCCCTAGAAAATTGTTTTCTGAAATACTGCCTAGAAAATTTGTTTTCAATCCCTAGAAAATTATAGAAGAAAAGGGAGACTAAAAGGTTTCCCCTAAAATATTCGTACGTCCCAATTCGTCTGATCAATAGAGTCAGAACAGGAAAAAAGAATCCCTAAAAAATTCGTACCTCCACAAAACTTTGCAACATGACATTAATTGGGCTAGAAAATTCTTGTTATGTTCTAGACTACTAGCAAATTCGTAGGCCGGGAATATTTTGCCATAGTATTTTCGGTAGACACGATTTCCACCTAGAAAATCCGAACAGCTAATAGCTTTCTAGAATACGTCAAAAGACATAGTAGGCGCCTTAAAATGGCTAGATAAGCTGTAGACAACTGGTTTCAAACGAATTTCAAAAAGTACTCGTTGGGTGCCCTTGATAAATGCAACCCACCAAAAAGGGAATTTTAAAACACCTTAACCATTTTCGACCCCAAAATCATTAACAGAACGACACTACATACACCTGCACTATAATAGTTAATTTACCACAGTATAACATGCACTATAATAGAGAATTTATCACAGAATAACATGCACTATAATAGAGAATTTACCACAGTATAACATGCGCTATAATAGAGAATTTACCACAGTATAACATGCACTATAATAGAGAATTTACCACAGTATAACATGCACTATAATAGAGAATTTATCACAGAATAACATGCACTATAATAGAGAATTTATCACAGAATAACATGCACTATAATAGAGAATTTACCACAGTATAACATGCACTATAATAGAGAATTTACCACAGTATAACATGCACTATAATAGAGAATTTACCACAGTATAACATGCACTATAATAGAGAATTTACCACAGTATAACATGCACTATAATAGAGAATTTATCACAGTATAATATGCACTATAATAGAGAATTTAGCACAGTATAACATGCTCTATAATAGAGAATTTATCACAGAATAACATGCACTATAATAGAGAATTTACCACAGTATAACATGCACTATAATAGAGAATTTACCACAGTATAACATGCGCTATAATAGAGAATTAATCACAGAATAACATGCACTATAATAGAGAATTTACCACAGTTTTCAAGTGAGAGTGGCTGGAGAAAAGGGACCTACCGCATGAAGGACAAGAAATTTCCGCATTTTTTTTTTTTTTCAATAAATACGTGAACAAACACTGTACAACCTACGACACAATATTTTCCCAGCACAAGACTTATTTTTCATTTAAGTACAATAAAGTCAAAGTAAACAAATATTGGGGCAACTGCAGAATTCCCTACGCAAGCACTATATGCTTCAATTGTCCTGTGAACTGATACAAACCCTACCCGTACATTTAAAAACACCCTAACCGTCAACAACGGGTGCTTGCTAGTTTAGGGTGTTTAATTAGAGCTAGTCACTAAATAACAGAGACTGTAATCCTTCTTCAATAGTCCTGCATGAGAACAAATACAAATCCTAACCCTACATTTTAAAAATACCCTAACCATCAGTAAACATAAGTTCCCGGGTAAACCAAACCAAACCACTAAAGAAATGAACAACACAGACAAGGTAAGTTACATGTATTTTTATTGCAAAATATTTCTGACAGTAGAACTTGATATCTTTTTAAATTACTGCAATACCATCCTCAACCTAAACACAAGAAACTATGAAAAAGTCATACTTGTTTAGGAATTTTAAAAGGTTGAGTTTGATTTGACCTAAGTTGATTCAATTTGACCTAGGTTGAATCAATTTGACCTAGGTTGATTTTTTTTTACCTAGGTTGAAAAAAATTACCTAGGTTAAAAAAATGACCTAGGTTAAAATCAATTTGACCTGAAACTAAATTTGACCTGTAACATATACATGTAGATATGTTACAAATAGTTTACAATCTGAGTGCATTACATGTTTCTTAGTGCTTGCATGGTTGTCGAAAACGCTTAGACGTTTCCTGGTTGATTCACGTTTATTTACTGAAATGTAAGTCTGTGCTTCTCTCGCTCGCGATTACAAAACTCTCTCTCGACTAGAGTACAAATCTATTTTTATAATAATATGATCTGCGACACACCCCTATTATACGTCAATCAATTGTTCAAAAAGCGTCCATCGCTTGTTTCTGTCACACTCCCCCATATGGTTTGTTCACGAGACATATCTTCAGTTAGGAGAAATTCTTAAACCAAACAACAATATGTGAATAAGGTTCTAAGCGAAATAGAGTTTCGTCTAGAAAGTCAGCTTCAGTCCTTCAATGTTCGTCCTGCGCAATCTTTTGCACGCGTAGACCGGCGGCAACTGCCGCATCCCGTTTCGGGCGGAAAACTACCGCATTTGGGTTTAGAAGCTGAACGGTTTCCACAGGATTCCTATCACAAGACATTTCCAGCGGATATAGATGTTGAGCGGGTCGCTCCAGGTGACCTCTACCTGCTCGAAGTTTAGCGGCACTTACGACTCCATCTCTCCCTGTTTACAACTGCTCTACTACACCCAAAGACCAATGATTGCGGTTGTGCTCTTCCGACTTAATTATCACTACATCTCCGACGGCTAGGTTACTCTCTTTGCTGGCGTGTTTCAGTTGGTGCCGTTCTCGTAAAGCTCTCAGATACTCCCCCTGCCATCGATGCCACATTGCATCCTTGGTTGCCTTCCGAAATTTCGCGTGCTTTCTCAGGTCGCGGTCGTCAATATGGTAGGATTGCAGCTCGGGCAACAAGTTAGAGTTTAGGAACAGTAGCGAGTTTGGCGTCAGTGTAGGCAACTGTGCGTCTTCCTCCATGTAACACAGAGGACGGTTGTTTAAGGAAACCTCCATGTCCAGAATCACTTCGCAGAGCTCGTCCCAGCTCAGAAGCCCCTGTCCCACGGATTTGTAAAATGCAGACTTCACTAGACCTATGAGTCGCTCAAAGTGGCCACCCCACCACGGCGCTCGGCTCACGTTGAAGCGCCACGTAATGGATTGGTCAATGAGGAACGTGTGAAACCTCTCGTTTGCACGTACCTTCTTAAGCCACTTCGCTGCTGCCACAAATGTTGAGCCGTTGTCAGAGTATACTATTGATGGTCGCCCCCTCCTCGTGATAAAACGTTTCAGGCTCTTGATGAATTCGGTCGTTTGGAGACTGGGTAGGACTTCCAGGAAGACTCCACCTGTAAGACAACACGAGTACAACACGCTGTACGCTTTACGTTCCTCCTTGCCTTTCCCGCGGTACCTTATTCGGCCAGCGAAGTCAACTCCGATGACGTTGAAGGGTGTGGTTGGTTCAGTTCTCTCCTTCGGTAGGTCTCCGGGCGGCGGGTCGTTGACAGGTACTGCATGAAACCGCTTACACCCCCAACAGTGTTTCACGATTTTCTTAGCCAGCCTTCGCAGACGCGGAACCCAGAATTTCTCGCGCACCCTGGCCATCATCAGGCTGACTCCCCCATGAAGGGTCGTCTCGTGCGCGCGTTTCACTACTTCAGCTGTGAAAGGAGAAGAGTCGGGTAAATAGACTGGGTATTCACCCTGAATTCGACCTCGGCATTCCAATATCCCACTTGAGTTTCATTGCAAATTCAGTTGTTCTTTATCAGCAACAAACTTTGTCGTATTAACTCCTTCACTTTGCGCTCTCGTTATCCAAACGATTTCTTGTTTGGTTATTTCGTTGGTGGTCAAAGGCCGCTTGATGTTATCGGAAGGGTGTCAAGAATTGTGTGTGAACCGCGAGACCCTCGCGCCGATCCTAATGGCTTTACGCAAGCCGAACTTCTCGAGGACAAGGTCAAAGTCATTGCCGCGAAAAGCTCTCGTTAAACCTTGCTCTCAGCCACACTTTGAGAATTGGCCTTGATCAGGATTTCTGGTGGCCAATTTGTTCGCTCTGGAAGCCACGCGGGCCCCTTACACCATGATTCCCGTTCACTCACACTACCCCCGCGACTTCCGAGATCAGCGGGGTTGTCGTTAGTTGGCACGTGATGCCATCGCGCTTCGGCGTGGCTCTGGATCTTTCTCACGCGATTGGCTACGAACTGCCGGTATTCACAGTTATCATGAATCCAGTGCAATGCTACTGTGCTATCTAGCCAGCAGTGCGTGTCATTCGCGAGAGGAAAGCCATCCAGAGCTGCGCGTACGTTAGATGCTAGATTGACTGCCATATGCCTCGCCACTAATTCCAAGCGAGGAATTATGAGTCCCTCCTTTGCCAGGCGTGATTTGGCGCTTACCAAACCTTGTGATACTCCAGACGCTTGTGACACCACAGCGTAGACTGCGACGCACACTCCGTGTCCACTGGCGTCAACAAACGCATGAAGTTGAATCTCCTCGATTGCCTCTTGGTAGGTGGGAGAATCGCATAGCCAAAGCTGAATCGCACGGTGCATTTACGAAATCAGACGCTGATTGGCTGAGACGGAGTGGTGATTCAGAGTGGAATCACCACTGTAGACTACGCGCGCTATTTATAACTTAGCAAAATATCAACAAAAGTACTAAATCTTCAAGTAATCCATCGGACTATGCGATTCAAAGCGACTCGGGCGATATCGGTTTTCTCGTGCAATTTAACGTGGAATTACCTCGTCAGGCATGTGATATTCCTATAATATTACGTACTAAGGAGACAGCATCCGGGAGTCCCCGTTCCCACTTCCTCCACTTCGTCGCAATGTCTTCCAGCAACGGCGCGTCCCACGCGAGTTTCTTCACGCACGCCTCCCTGTATAGGCGCTTCCCTTCCACTGTAACGGGTGACACTAAACCCAGTGGATCGTATACCCTTGCCAAACTGGCAAGGATTCCGCGCTTGGTAATCTCTGCTGGTGAAGTTGGAAACGTGATTTGTAAAGTATCATCCACCTTATCCCATGCGAGCCCAAGGAGTTTGCACTCCCCTTAGTAGATAGATTAAGATGTTCCTTAGCAAATGATAATTCATTGTGAGTAACACAATTGTCTGTCTCAAGCTCCGGTACGTTAGAATTCCACTTATGTAACGTAAACTTCGCGTCCTCGAAGAACTTCACAGCCTCTTGCTTTAATTGTTTAGCCTTGTCGACAGTAGGCGCTCCCAAAACAAGTCATCAACATACAAGCTCCTGCGCACCTCCGTCACGCTCTCGGGATACGTTGCTTGCAAATAATCAAGATGTTGTTGTAAAACTCCGTTACGTAAAAATGGCGAAGGTGCCAGACCAAACAACACTCTAGTAAATCGTAGGAGTTCCACTTCCTTCGACGCCTTATCCTTGATCCAGTGAAATCGCAGCGCATCTCTGTCAGACTCACGAACCCTTATTTGCAGAAATGCCTTGCGCAAGTCGCCCGCGATAGCCACAGGATGCAGACGTTGTCGAGTTATCACACTCCATAACTGATTGTTAAGCGGAGGGCCAGCATGTAAATACTCATTCAAAGACGGCGCTCCGTCCCGCGCACGCGCACTTGCGTCGTATACGATCCGTAATTTAGTCGACTCCGCGGTTTCACGTATTACGGCGCGATGTGGGAGATAACATTCTCTACCCTTTACTTCTGCAGGCGCTTTCTCCACAACACTGTCTTCCAGTTGCTCACGAATCACATTGTCATACTCCTCCAACCTGTCAGTTCTCTTTAATTTCCGTAAAAGAGAGTTCAATCTGCGTACACTACCATTATATTTATCAGGTAAATCTGGACAGTTGCCTTTCCAAGGGATACCAGTTTCATACCATCCTTCAGGCGATCTCGTTAATTGCTCTTTAAATTCCTCGAAGACCTCCCCTTGATTTCCGGTTGGCTGGTCTTGTAGCGTTCCCGACATTGGAAAGATACGCTCCGATTCCAAAATCTCGAGGTCAGTGGAGAAGAAACTGGTGCAGATTGGCTTCTCATCTGACTCTAGCAGCAGTGAAGACTGAGATGATGATTTTGTGGCTCAAACGCACAAGAAAGAGAAAGGTAAGCAACGTTCTGGGAAACTGTCGAAGTTCACAAATCGCATCATGTACCCGCAGTTATGGCCACATAGCGAACTAAGTCTTTCTTACGTTAGTAAGAACATTAAGTACGAGGACTTGACCCTTGCGGAATTCGTGGCGGGATACTCCGCGATCCTTGGCCTTAAAACTCTTTCCACGCACGAAAAAGAAGCACGAGCCGAACATTTGAACTCTCTGATGTATTTAGCCAACCAGTTTCCATGGCACATAGTTAGGAACTTCCATGGTGCAGTTTTGCTTGAAATCGAGCGTGGTAGAGCACAGTGGGAAGATTCGTTCACCCAAGTGGAAAATCGCTTCATGCATAACGCGCATACAGGGAAATACGCCAGTACTTCAACGCAGAGGTCAACTTCAGCGCGGGGTACATTCTTTTGCAAGGATTTCCAGAGCGAGAAATGTCAGCATCGGTCTGATCATTTCGGTCTAATTCGCAATGAGCGTTAGTGGCTTCAGCATATTTGTGGAACGTGCTGGACCAAAGAACGCACCGTCTCGAAACACGCGGAATCGTCGGTTAATTGCCCTTTAAAGCACGATACCAAAACATCAAAATCTGATTGACTAGCGAATTCAAGTATACATATCCATTCTCCATTCCCCGGAGCTTCGCTTTTGGTTAAGGAACAATGTATCCCTGCCACTTCTTTGGTTCATGACAGTGTGATCGATAACGCCTTTACGCTTCCGACAGTGCATGAACAGTGTAGTAATGAGCCTTGTCGTACTTTCAAGTCTTTAGTTTGTGACAATGTGATCGAAAACGATTTTACGCTTCCGACAGTGCACGAACGGTTTAGTAATAATAGTAGCTGTGCCCCGTTGGTTGTTGATGGGCACGAAAAGTCTATGGTTTGTGAGCAGGTTTCGACAGATGGCGCCGGTGTAGTTTCGAGTCATCAGGTGGAGGTTTCTCCAGTAGTTGACGTAGCTTTACAATACAAGATTTTGTTGATATGCATAAACAAAGTACACGCAACGGGGCGGCCTAATTTTGAGAGGCGGCGCCTTCCGGTTCCCTCTCGGCTCTATATCACTTCCTGGCGACATTATCTTCGAGATTATTGTGATAATATCATTTGTGACTTTTTGGAGTTCGGTTGGCCCTTAGATTATACTAATAGTGCATTTCCAGTCAGTGATTGTCGCAATCGGCAAGGTGCAAAACAGTTCCCGTTAGCAGTGGATTCCTATTTACGTACAGAACTGGTTCGCGGAGCTGTCATTGGCCTTGCGGTTTTACCTCTGAACACTGTGCCAAAAAGCACTCCAAACGAACACCGCATTATTTTAGATCTGAGTTGGCCCTCTGACACTTCTGTTAATGACGGTATTTCAGCACACACGTATCTCGGGGAGGAATTTCAGGTATCATATTCTACAGTTGATATGATTGCAGAGCGTATACATCAACACGGACCAGGGTGTTATCTCTTTAAGAGATACTTAAAACGCGCATACAGGCAGTTTCCAGTGGATCCGGGGATTACAATCTTCTTAACTATCAGTGGAGAAACGCCTTCCATTTTGATACAGTTTTACCAATGAGGCTGCGGATGGCGGCAATGGCATGTCATAGAACTACCACTTCAATCTGTTTTATTTGTAAGCGCGCCGGTCATGATATCATTAGCTATCTTGATGATTTTATAGGAATTTCTTCATCAACTGACTCTGTTGCCGCATTTCAATATTGTGGTGACCTGTTACGAGAGCTAGGTTTAGAGGAATCATCAGAAAAAGCTTGTGTTCCATCAACGCGGGTTACCTGTTTAGGGGTACAATTCGACACGGTGGAAATGACCATGTCGGTTACGCCGGAACGTTTACATGAACTAGACAATCTATTAGCAGGGTGGGCGACGAGGACTTCGGCCACAAAGAGAGACTTGCAGTCTTTAATTGGGAAACTTTGTTTCGTCACGAAATGCGTACGTCAGAGTCGTCTGTTTTTGTCACGTCTTTTGGACATTCTGCGTGGTGTGAAACGGAACCGTCACCACTTTAAGCTTAATGCAGAATTTAGGAAAGATATCGCGTGGTGGAAACGCTTTCTTCGTGTTTATAACGGGGTATCAGTTATCGGGGATACCTTGTGGACTTCACCAGATGCGGTATTTTCTACGGTTGCATGTTTATCGGGATGTGGCGGGCTATCAGCTGGAAAGTACTTTCATACTACTTTTCCCACAACTGTTCTTGAGCAATATCCTTCTATACATAATCTCGAATTGATAGCTATTGTGGTAGCAGTGCGTCTTTGGGGACATCAATGGAAGGGTCTAAGGGTTCAAGTATACTGTGATAATATGGCAGTTGTACAAGCGCTAAATTCGGGGAAAGTGAAAGATCCCAGGCTAGCGAGAGGAATGAGAGAACTGTGGTTTCACCTTTCCGTTAACGAATGCGAGCTTCGCGCGGTGCATCTAACAAGTTCCCAAAACAGAACAGCATATCTTTTATCGCGTTGGCATTCAGATGAGGGTCGCTTTGCCGCTCAGTTCCATACGTGCGAAGGGTCCAGACGGTGGACCGAGACATGCGTTCCAGGTCAGGTGTTCTGTTTTGCTGACTTAGTGTAATTCTCTTCTCAGATGAGGAACTGTTGTTGCTCCGCCAACAATTGAAGACAACACGTCGAGCTGCCTACGCTGAAGGAACTCACAGGAACCACATGACGCAATGAAGAACATATTTAGCTTTTTGTACATACTTTCATCGCTTGATACCGTTTGTCTGTATTGTCAGTATCTTATTCACTCCCTTACACCCGCGTCAGTGAGAAATTATCTTAGTGGAGTTAAACTATTACATGTTGCATCAGGTTTTGAGTTCCATCATTCTAAGTCATTTGAGCTACGCATTACTTTACGAGGTATTGATAGAGTAGCGCAACACTGTCCCAGTAAAGCTCCTCCAGTCACACCTGTTTTGCTGTATAAGATCTTGCAGATCAGCGACCTCACTAATGTAGTCGACCTAGTTTACATGACAGCCTTTTTGTTTGCTTTCTTTTTGTTTGCGCGTATCTCGAACATTGTGCCACATTCTGTTAAATCTTTCCATTCTAGTCGCAATCTGTGTAGGCCAGCGATATCGTTCCTACGGAGGATGGTCTGTCTGTCACATTTCGATGGACGAAGCCCATTCAGTTTGGTCAACGTAAGCTACGTATACCATTACTGCGAATTTCAGGATCACTT
Source organism: Actinernus sp. WN-2022 (assembly GCA_030867875.1). Taxonomy (NCBI): domain Eukaryota; kingdom Metazoa; phylum Cnidaria; class Anthozoa; order Actiniaria; family Actinernidae; genus Actinernus; species Actinernus sp. WN-2022. Next base: position 578,182 of record JAOWCC010000055.1, on the reverse strand, counting down.
TTGTGCCCAGTGCGACTGTATTCATTGATGTGTAAGCTGGTACCGGCTCATTCCTCAGATCAGCCTTTCTTATACCATCACACGATAGTAAGCGTAATACTCCTATAACTAAGCCACAATTTGTTACATTGTTTCGTAATAAGTTGCGCCAGGCAGGTATAAATAACCCGGACTCGTTCAGGGGTCATTCGTTTCGCAGAGGTGGTACGTCATGGGAATTTAATGCAGGTGTTCCGGGCGAGTTAATTCAAATTTTAGGTGACTGGTCTTCAGACGCCTATAAGGGCTACTTGGATTTGTCTCTTCCTTCAAGCTAGGCCTTTGGTAGCTTCGCGTATCAAGGCCAGTCTTCAACATATACCTGATTTCGACAGTTCTAGTTAGGTTACCATACAGTGGGCTCATTTTTGGGGTCTTTGGTGGGCAGAGAGGTTTATTTAGGTTAGGAGATTGTTTTCTCTTGCATTTTCTCGATTTCCTTGTTCTTAGTTGTCACAATAAACCTCTCTATGTGCCCAAAACTGAGTCCACTGTCTTTAATTTATTACCATTTACTATATAATTGTTCCAGTTTCATTTATGGTTATTATTATCTTATGAGTTATTTCTTCCTTTGGCGAATTAAACAACAGAGTATCATAGAACTCGTGGATTTTTTTCACATCTATTTCCTTAATGGTTGGTATATAATTCCAGAATATTTCTCACGTATGTTCCAACAACATCGCTTGTTTTCCCGTATCGTCGGCTCAACAAATCTTTCGCTTTACCGTAACGCTCTTCGGTAAATGGAAGACCATCTTCTATCAAATTCCTCACCTTCATCTCGACTAATTCCTTCAAGTAAGAGAACTTGGTGATTGCTGGTGAACTGGATTTATAGATTTGAGCTGCAAATTGCCCCCAAAATATAACCCAGTCCTGGGAAGTTCCATTAAACTTCGATATCACCAGCTTTGGCATTCTCACCACACCTCCACTGCTTCCAGTCGCGTTATTTGACTCGTGATTAATTTGATGTTTTTGTTTGAATTCCAGCTCCAGTTCCCATTTCTTTTTCTCAAACTCCAGATTGTCGGCACGCACTAGCTCCTCGGCCTCTCGCTGCTGTTTCAGGTTCAACTATTCTAGCTCGATTAATTTACGGTGCTCTTTTTCAATCTCGTCATCTCGTTGTTCTCGATCGAATTCCGCGATTTGTTTGTTTAGTTTCCTTAAACTCTTGTCAGCTTGCGCTAGGAATTCCTCTACTTCAGTTGCCCACTGTTGAACTTCTTCTTCACTTTCTCCCTTAGCGAACTTTTTCTCTTCTTTTAAGGTATTCACTACACTGCTGATATTCTCCACAGATGATTTCTGACGTTCGGCTGCTTCTTTGTCTCTCTTGTCAAGCGTCTCTTCGGTTTTCTTTACACGAAAGTGGAGAGTTTTGATCTTCCCGTTTAGCTCCGAAATCAGCTTTTCCATGGTCGTTTAATACTTTTCCTCACAGTCCCATCGTGGTCGCCACAGTGTCGAAAACGCTTAGACGTTTCCTGGTTGATTCACGTTTATTTACTGAAATGTAAGTCTGTGCTTCTCTCGCTCGCGATTACAAAACTCTTTTTCGACTAGAGTACAAATCTATTTTTATAATAATATGATCTGCGACACACCCCTATTATACGTCAATCAATTGTTCAAAAAGCGTCCATCGCTTGTTTCTGTCATGGTTGCCAATATTTAGAATTGTTCCCAGGCAAGTAGCTGGAATGTAGATGTTTAAAACTTGTACGAAAATAAAACAAGTCCAAGGCAACTGGGTGTGAAAGTTTGTTTAGAGGGAGAGGGGAGGGTTGCATGAGAGGAGGGGAGGTGATTAGAGGGGAGACAACAAGACCAGACGAGTTGTTTATTGGAACCTTTCAATATAAAAAATACAGTTTGGAATAATAATGTAAGAAAACGAATTATCTCAGTAAGGTACGGGTTATCTGAAATAACATAGCTAATCGAGAAGAGAATCCTCATTCACCTATTTTTAGTAATAAAACACGGTTGAAGAGCCTGTTAGTTGTCTAGTAAATTGTCAAAAGGCATGAACAACAAGCAAAGAACACCACACTACAAGACAGACTGGCAAAAGTGAAATAAAAACTTTAGAAAATAACCAGATAATTGAGTAAAAGAGATTACGTCAAAACTAATAACAAAATAGAGCTACTGTAGGCAAAAATCCTGACCAATAAAAATATATATTAAAAGAGCAACTTTACGATTAAATGTAGGAATCAAGGAAGCTTTGTTTAGAATTTGTATTTGTAGTATTTCATTTTTTACTCTTTCTTGATTTACATAAACTTTTGCTTAGATTTTCTCGGCCAAAATAAGTCGTATCGCCAAAATAACTGAAACATGACTCTCTACATCTAGACGTTTGGTAAGTGCGATAAGGAATTCGCGTCCGATCTTTCGTTATCTAGTACATAAACGCATAATTTAGTCACATGAATTTGGTCGAGATACCTCACTTTTTGAAACGGCGGGGAGGAGTGGCAGTCATACTCTGAGAGTTATTCTTAGAATTTTGTTTTGAAGTATTATGATTGGATTGAAGGTACTTGCATAGGTGTGACCCCATATAAGAAGTTCGTAAGTTCAAAATGGATAGATTAAGGAATACTATAATTGGATAAGTGTATCCAGATTAAGATCCTCCTAAGCTTACTTGAAATGTGTTTGACTTGAGCTTTCCAATTTAAATGATTAGAGAGCTTAAGGGCCCATTGACATATTTAAATCGGCCGTTGCTAGGCAAAGTTTGAAGCCTCGTAAAACCCGGAAAATTAAAGAGTGGGCAATAATTGTTGTCAAGGTTACTCCTAGGGTAAAGTCTTGTAGTCGGATGACATCATCAAGTGACGTCATGATGACGTCATCAAAATCAGAAAATTTCTAAACTCTCCCAGGATTTTTGATCTACTAGTAATTTATGAATATTTTCCGAACCTACGAATAAAGGCGCATAAAACCGAGCATGCGTTTGCCATTATGACAAAAAGGAAGATTTTACAACACTTTTCAGTCCAATTTTAAGCATTTTTGGCGAATGAAAAGCCATAACTTTGGCATTTATTATCGGTTTCCAAAATCCATGCTCGATTTTGTGGAGAACGTGGTCGACAACATTTTAACGGGGAAAAGTTTGGTGTTTAGTGAAAGCGCGCAAAATGTTTAGGATTTTTAGAAACCGGAAGTCAAGAAATTAACGCATGCGCAAAAGTGCCTGTTTTGTGGTCGTGAAATAGTCGCAGAACTATTGTTGCAGTAAAGTCTACAATAATTGGTCGAACAGGATGTGCTTTTTCTCCTATTTCCACCGACAATGGCCAGTTTTGGGGCTTGGCTGAATACTCCAGTCTGCAATGAGCTAGCTTGATTGTCTGCAATGAGCTTCGCACTGTGTGGCACATGCCAGGAACCCATTTCGCGACAAACCGAAGAGCCAATAGAAAATAAGCTAAAATTAGACCGAGATTCGGCAACTTTCTCTTGAAGTTGATCTCGTGTCGTTCACAACAGTCGTATTCACTGTTTGAGTAGCCAATCAGAGCGTGCGAAAAGTGATATTCACTGGTGTGATATATACTAATTCCTGTAGTCCATAGGCGTTTTACATGAATATCAATTATCCTAGTGGCTCTTTACATGAATAAAAAGTCATCCTAAAATAATCTAAAAATTATCTAGAGCTTTACATGAATTTAAATTATCCTAAGAAATGGCTATTTATAGGTACATTACATTAAAAGCTGAACTATGATAAATAGTAATTATAGGGAAAATGCTTTCCTAAATATATGTCTTAATTTGCTTTTGAAGGAAGGTAGATATTTTCAGAGTAATCTCTGAGGTCATCTGGAAGCTCTTTCCATAATGTGGGTGCCGCTACTGAGAAGGCTCTGTAACCGTAACCTTTAACATTAATTTTAACCCTTTCGAGGTAGTTCTTAGAATTACACCTTAAGTTAATGCATTGGCTATATCAATAGTATTTGTAATTTTAATTCCATTTTTACTACCTTGTAGGGTATGTTAAATTTAGATGGTTTTAATGTAACTATCTTCGTAATGCCTTTCCACACATTTTTAACTCTTTACTTTTTTAACTCTTTTAACTCTTCCACGAGTTATTGGAGTGGGTGGGAAATATGCAAATGAGTCCGGATGTTTCTCAGTTTTTTTTAGTCGAAAGCCGAGCGTCGCCAAGCAGAACACAGTCAGTGTTTCTCCTGTGCTGCGCAAGAGAATTTGATAAGAAGACAAACTCTTTAATATGACAAAAAAAAAGTAAACTTCAAGGAAAGATGGACATGTTGTCGAAGTCCTGCAGCGACAAATTTAAACCTTTCGAAAATATTCGGTCATGGCTCGTGGATGCCTTGTGTTTGACTATATAAACCACTCTGCTGTCTGCAAACAAAGGTGAGGCTTTATATGCCATTTTAGTAATTCGACCTATATTATTTTAGCTTATTTGTGGTGGTTGTTGTGAGGTTTTTATGTTCGCCTCTGAACCATTCTTTGTGATATTTACGGACGCTTTCGGATTTTGTTCCGAAGGCGAAGTAGGTCGTAGAGCACATGTTGCTCTATTGCATTGGTGCATACAGCGATCCGCTATTATAGGGTTTCGGTAATAAGTTCTTTAGTAGTTCAGATGGAGCCAGTTCACGTTCCTAAGACATCCCTAGAGTCAGGGATCGAACGTGTTGATGGAACCTTGATGACAAAAATGTGAATGACCAGGAGATATTAGCGAATATCGATACCGCCCCAGCTAACTCGGGATGCCATATAACTATGGGATTTTAATAAGTGAGCAAATTAATACCAGTCAAACTCAAGCAAGATCCAAATACTAGCCAGCGTGCTGATCAAACTACTAGCCAGTGTGCTAAAATAACAACCTATCTGCTTGAATTATAAGGCAGATCCAGGATTTTGAAAAGCTAGGGTCCTCAGCCCCAAAAGAGTATACTTTTGGATCATATTTTGCATTTCCATGCATATTGGGAAACTATACTTATTTATTTTCTCAAAGATAGGAGGCCAGACCCTCTACAGATCCCCAACAACAGATCCCAGTATAGGAAGGGTTCCTACCAACCCACAACTGGATGCACCATGCCCATCACTAGTGCAGAGGCACCAGTGATGTCACCAATGTACTCACTCATATATTTCTGATTAAGGCTAAATATGCAGGACGGCACAGATGCATGGGGGGCTATAGCACCCCCACTTATTTGCCCACAAAATATTTTGCCTAGTTACTTCCTATTTACTATACAATGTAGTTTGGTCATACTGGCTTAAATACAATTTTTAACAGCTGACTTGAAATTTCGCTCCGCCGTCCCTGATATGTGAAGCCTTTGCAGTACAAGCTCATCCAACAAGCTCATCCAACAAAGTCCCACTTGGGTCAGAGATTTTTTCTCTTTCCCTCGTAGGCCGTGCACACATAGCACTACAGCTTACAGCTTTACATCATATTCTTTACACTTACTAGTGCTACGCGGCAAACATGATTTCATATCATAGCTACATCTTACAAGATTAGGCTGTTTAATTCAGACAACTGAATATTAAACTGTGAATTGACATATATGTATTTAGAAAATAACTCCTCAGATATCAAGAACTACATTTTCAGAGCTACTTGATTCATTTTTTTCTGGGGAGAGGGCATCAACCCAGAGCCACTCGTTATTCTCAGTCTAAAGAAAAGGATCATTAGTCAATCAAACGTAATAATTATATCAAATGTAATAATTATATCAAATGTTGTCTGGGAGATAAAGGGAATAGCACCCTAGGGTAAGTATCACCAGACCGAAATGAATTATGGTTAAGCGCTATACGACCTGCCATTGGAAATCTCAGTCGACTTAGCTTACGGTTTGTTTATCCATATTTAAAAAATGCCTTATTTCCTAATGCCATATTCCCAATTTACACCCTAATCCCTATCTCCCAGACAATATTAATATATTTGAAATAGCTGTAAAATAAAGAAAATAGGTATACATAGCTTGGAATTATTATCAACTGAGTATCAAAACACCCTGATAAACTGATCATTTTTCAAGTTTCATTTTTCATTGATCATTTTTCATTTTTCTAACTTCAGGCCAAGCTTCATCAAGATCTCACAAGTCTTCATACCCTATAAATTCATCCAAAGACAGCGAATACTCATAAAAATCTATCGGAGTTTTTAGCTCTGAAGAGTTAGTAAACACATCACACCTCATCAAAGCAAACGTCAACACTAAAACCAACTAGCCAATTGTATGTAAGGACCCCGGAGCTTATGAATAGTCCAGAAATTCGCGGGAAATTAGTAAGTAGCTCAAATTGCATAAGTAACCTGCATTCTGCTCTCGCGTACTAGTGTAGTTTCACAAATATTCGACAGAGCGTTGTGTTATGGCCAAAACTAGAGATAATGCGCAAAAAAAGAAAAAGAACGGTAGATCAACGGGTTGTACCAATAAAGGAGAGGGCCGCGAAAACAAAACCGCGTCGAAAGGCAATTGAAAAGCGAGTGGTAAGTAACCTCGTGCTCCTAAACCTGCTATGTTAGCGGCGATGAGATATCTTGGGTATGTATAGCTTTTAGTTTCTACTCAAGCACATATCTTCCCTTGTTTATGTTCTTATAAACGGCTAACGGAATAATTGTTACAGATTTGATGGCGACTTATTCGCAGATCAGCGAATGCCTGTCGATACGTAATGGGATTAGAGAGATTTATAACGCCTATGCGATTTATTTACTTTCCTTCAAAATATTTTTTTTTTCTAATATCTCTCAAACTATTGCATGTTTTAAATATTTTTTGTCGGAAAATTGAAAATCAATCCATCAACTTCAAAAGAACTAAAAAATTTTTTTAAGAAAACGTGCCGCGCAGGTATACGGTAACCTTACATTTATTCTTTTCATAGGGAAAAGAATAAATTTAATTTAGCACGGAGCCTCGTATTGAAACCTTTGTGCGTGACAAGTAAAGCATATCGCGGAAGTGGGCTACTTACGTTGTCATTAGAGGGGAGGATATGTTCCCATTGTATGGAACTCACATACTCTATGAATGATTGTTCACTGAAATTTGAATAGTCTCTTTTATACAGTTTGGTTTCAGGATTATAAAGTGTAGAAATGTTGTCTATAATAATAAAATTTGGTAAATGGTCAGTGATATATCAGTTAAAATATTACCACTCAACACATTAAACTCCATAGAGTTAAAGAAAATGTTATCAATTAATGTAGTAGAACGGTATGTTATTCTAGTTGGGCTTAAGATATGAGGTTGTAAGAAATTTATAATCATTATATTTTTTTAATGTGCTAAGTATCTGGATTAAGGTGAAGGTTCAACAGGTTTAGGTTAAAGTCCCCATCAAAATGCAAAATTTATTCTCTTTACTATTTTTCAATACAATTCTGTATGTACTAGATAAAGAATGAGCGGACGATCTTTATGGGATTTACAAACTCGAGCTGAAAGCGAGATCGGACGCGACATAAAGATCGGACGCGAATTCTTTATCGCACTAATCAAACGTTTAGATGTAGAGTCATGTTTTCAGTTATTTTGGCGATACGACTTATTTTGGCCAAGAAAATCGAAGCTAAAGTTTATGTAAATCAGGACGAAATCTGTATCACATTTAAAGATCACTTATCGGTCGGAGATTTCCTTTGTTTTTGCCTCATTAATTATTAATGAGTTTGATAAATAATTTCAAAAATTGCTAATTTGATAAACCAAGCAAGTTGCATGGCACTGCCCAACACACGCTACGACGTAGCTAGCGTCTAACACGCATGCTCACATCTTATTACCGCGGGTGCCAAAACATAACACATGCAATAGCGTATATTGTGGCAATGATGGCTATCCACTTCTATCCATAAAGATTCAAATTCAGATTCAGTTTTCCTTAGATGTTCTCTAATGAAAAAATCAAATCAGTTTTGACAAAAAGAAAACGAACTCCCTATTTATTTCGTAAAGGTTCTAGTTTATTAGATACATTGTAAGCCTCTTTCCCTGAAGAAGACCGTGCCGATCGAAATATTGGAAGAAAACCTCTCTACCGTTTAATCAGCCTTTCCTTTCTTGTCTATTTATACATATATATTGCTGATCAGATCCCTACACCCTAGGAGATCCGGTTGTTTACCATGTCATCTGTGGTCCCTCCAATTTTCCCCCAGCAGATGACAAACTTTGAAATGAAATTATAATTTGGAATAGTTTAATATGCACCAATCAATGTTAAGCCGGCAGGGGGGGGGGAGATGGGGTAAGGGGCGAGGATTTCACAATTTGATGATTTTCACGATCAAATTCCCCACCCTTGGGCATAAATTTCATGTCAAAAGTACTTCGAAATCCCCACACCGCACTGCATTTATTGATCCAAACCCCCAGGGAGGGGGAAACATAAGTAAGTCGAAGCAACACAAAAACAAGCTTAACGCTCCAATATGCTTTTTTATTGTACGACACGGGTCGCGAACAGATCAACACTTAAAAGGTTTTGTAAGCGAGCGAGCCAATCGAAATGGGGCTGTTTGAGTAACAGCCAATCAGCTTTTAGCGCGGGAATTTTTTTTTCAGTGCGCGCTCGCCCCAACATTTGACTTCAGCTGGGCCCGGTTCCTGAAAGCCCGATTAGCGCTAATCCAGAGTTAATTACCATGACAACTAATATGTTTTGTTGAGAGTTAATCCAGGATTAGCGCTAATCGGGCTTTCAGGAACCGGGCCCAGGTTTCTTCTCTAAAGATTTTCTTCAAACAGAGCAGTAAGGTAAGCCAAAACAAACCTTTCTTCTTTGTGTTGCTGTCGTATAATAAAGAGGTTATTACACGTAAAGTTGTGTAATACGGTTGGATATTTTTAGGAGTTATTTTTATTTTTTCGAGCGTGAAAGGCGAGAAAAAAAAATTCAATTCATGAGTAAAAATTCGCAGCCAACACAACTTTCCGTGCGATAAATTGTTTTTAATATATAATTATCGATGAAATACCAATGCATATATGAAAATATCACTTTTGAAAATCCTTTTTAGTAAGATATTGAAACTGGTATTTCATCGATAATTATATATTAAACAGAACATTACATGGCCTCTTGGGGATACAGATTATATCATCTCGTGTTTATGAAATATCTTACTCGTTCGCTGCGCTCACTCACGAGAAGATAAAATCCGTATTTCCGCGGCCATGTAATATCCTCTATTTATTTAACATTTAGAAAAAAACATGTTTTGTCTGCCGTCACAGTTTTTATTCATTCAGTGTAATTATATTAACACAGAGAAAGTATCATAACAATATATAAGAAGTCTAGTTGAACTAAACGAAAAGTGGGAATCAAAATACATCTATTATTTATGTGCCGTGTCTGATATCCCAGTGCTGTGCACATGATTTTGGCAACTGTCCTCTCTCACTGAAGATTTTCATTACTTCAGTAAATTCCATGTAGTCCCGTGGGTACTCCCCTATATACGGTATACGGGTATATGCCGCGCTATACGGTATGGTTTTTGAGCTCTGGTCTGGTATCTAATTTGTCTTTTTTGGTCTGGGATAGTGTACCTATTGCGGTCGGGGATAGGATATGGTTTTCGCCGATCACGCTCGCGTACGATCCACAACAGACCGACTTTTCCAAATCCAGTAAAATAACTGCAACGACTCGGACTTACTGGGTGCCTGTAAAAGCCGGAACACCCCGAAACACCCGAAAAAATAATAAAGAAAAGTAAAGAAAAATGATATAACTGAAAAAAAAAATACCCTATAGAGCTAAAAATGCTTGTGAAATGTATGATTCCGTTCCGAAAGGGTAACTCGTATAAAAGTGACTGGGTGCCGCCTGTGTGATTCTCATGGTTAGGGTTAGGGATGTTTTTTTTCTGGCATCCCTGTGGATGGCCAATAATTGCAATTGAGATAACCTCGTATCCAGGATCTTCTCGGTCAGATCCAAGATGGTGGCTGCCATCTTGGATCTGACCGAGGGTACCCTGGGAACGAGGTTACAATTGAGACCGTCGCGCGGTAGTATGCGTCAATGGTATAATTGCTCGTTTTCTTCATAGCACCCTTCTCTTTTCTTTTTAACTTTTTCATGGGCTCACGGCACCCTCACTCTGATTTGCCTAATTTTCAGAGTTTCTCTTTTCCAAGGTTTCTTCAATCTTAACGCTGCTGAAAGACCTAGAAAACATGTATAGAAATATCAGGTAATGCTGCAATAGAAAACACATAAGCAAATACCGTGGACAAAAATCCTGTAAAAATATGTTGGATCCGAAGTGAGGACCTATGCAGCCAAAAATATAAACAATAACGAATGAAAATTCCGAAGACTAAAGCAAAGCTGATATACAACTTTAAAGCTCGGTTAATGATCGGAAATCAAGTGGTTTGAAGTAAAGACAATACCCGGAATCAGGATCATTAATGAACAGTTAAGCAGTAACGCAGGAAAGAGTCAACCGTGCTCATTATTGCAACGTAGTAAATTTAAGCCAGCACGAATGACTAACACTGGGAGGCTTATTGCCGGTATCATGCTTTCGAGCATAATCAAAGCATCGAGCGTATGTACATGTAGTCGTTGTTGATTTAACGAGTAATTATACCATTAACGTATACTCCGCGCGAAAGCCTTAATTGAAATTGGCCATCCACAGGGATCCCAGAAATAAAAACATCCCTAAAGCCTCTACCGTGCGAATCACACATGCCTCCCAGTCACTCCTAAACATCTTAATTAAACTGTAACAATGCAATAAAACTTTTCGAATAGACTGGTGTTCGCTCTTTGAAAGCGAGCAGAATACTTTATCGCCAGAAATGGAAGGCCAGCTGAAACGACGAGGAGTCCTTGCCACTTGCGATGCTTCCGGTGTTATTCAGAACACTGGATCCGACACTGAATACCAACAGGAGCCCATTACCAGCAGCGTACATATGTGATGGGTAGCGTACCTATGTGATGGGTAGCGCCAACAGCACAGTAGACGATGTGGCTATTTATAGTCGCGAAGTTCTGGTATGCGATTTTGTTCTCTTGCGCTTTAGGATTATTAGCAGTTTGAAACGTGTTAATTACAATTTGTTGGGCTATTTAGAGAACCATGTTTCGGCAATCCCTTTATGTAGGACGACACGAAGGAGGTTGTGAGAAAGGTTTTCGAATTTTCTCTTCCTAGACGCGAAACACAGCAAAATAAAACAGCAGAGCCTATTTATTTCGAATACATGTTTGTATAGACATCATCTATAAAACGATGAAACATGGTTCTCTAAATAGCCCTACAAATTGTAAAAACCATTCAAAAACTCATGAATAATTAATGAGCATTCCGTCCAATCAGATGAAGCAAATCAGTCAGGTGCATGCTCCTTTATACCTGATAAAATCTCATCATTCTAAAAAGCCCGCGGAGGGATTTGAATTCTGTCCCAGGGGGAATTAATGATTGAGAGAATGGATAAGCACCTTGCAACTCTTGGAATTTCTATTGACGTTTCAGCTTTCTCATTGAATTGCTAATTAGGATGAACATTTTATATAAAAAATACCAATGAACATGAAATTTTATATAAAGTTTCATCCTAATTAAGAATTCACGAAAACTTTGGTAATAAGTTCATGTCCTAGATACAACAATAGGTTAATTACGTTCTATTATGTTTCGGTCATAGAACGTCAGTAACATATTGGTGTATCTAGGACATGAACTTATTACCAAAACTTTCCTCACAACCTCCGCTATGAACGGACGGCTCAACTCTTGTAATTTGTGACGTCAGATACGGAAAAAAAATAGTTTTGCCATGCATGCTGTCCCCGACATTGAATAGCGGACTAATGGCTTCTAATTGCAGACCATTGTGTTTTCTTTGTGCTGGGGCACGTTATGGGGAAATTTGCACTGAATTGAGCCGCCACACAATATAGATTTCTCAGCGGCAAATCGAACTTGGAGACTAATTTTCACCTCATAGACGCGCCGCACAGAAAAATAAAATAGTATAAGTTAGTTTTTCGAATATATCTTTGTATAGACGTTGGGTTTATTTTAGGGTTCAGTTTCCTTTAATATTTCTTTTGCTCGGGTGCGAACACTGAACGCATGACCGAACGGTACAGACTATTATCTCCGCCGTTATCTTTTTTTCTAACAAAGAAAAGCATTTATTCTTGAAAATAATAATAAAAAAATTCGGAAACGCATTTGTTCGTTGAAAAAAAAATAGCCCAAGGTGTAAATACGCCAACTCACAGATACAGTTCGGCGGGTTGCAACAGTCCAGCCATTAAACGCTTCCGCTTCCGGTTAACCGCGTGGCTCTGGGTATGAGGTGATCAATGTGACATGCGACTCCATTTTTGGCATGCCGGTCTGAATGATCTGTTTGAGTTCTCTTGAAATTCTCTTCTTTTTCGCCTCTTCTTATCTCCTAAATACAGCCTACAGGTACTCGCAGGTAAGCTACTATGCATTTTTATGTATCTTATGTGTTTTGGGAATGTTTGTTACGCTTTCGAATCAAAACTGGTCGGTTTTAATCCGCGTGTTTGCTGCAATAATTATCTCGCGTGCCACTGATAGTATCACAAATTTAGAATCTCTTCTTTCTCTAATAATTCTGCGTGCACACGAATGAGAACAGATTTAGGGAGACACAGTTCGGGTAAGAACATATGTACGTGTTGTGCAGTGTGGCTGTGCTGTTATAAAGGAATCTGTCCGACTGTCGTAAACTTCACGACTTTCGTTCTCACTAAATCTCAGAATTTCCAGATTGTTCTTTTAATTTGCTCGTGTGGTGCGAACTACGTATACTGCATTGAAAAATAGTCCAAGAATGTTGGTGCATGTTTTCCATTGTACGCCGGGTCTTGAAAAGTCCTTGCATTTTTACCAAAACTCCTTTAATTTTGTTGAAACCTAAAACAGCCAAAACAGCCTGATTTGTGCCTCCAAAAGATCGTTAGAGCAGCACTGAATGATTCATCATGCAAACAAGTCAACGAAAGGGTCTTACATCGGGTCTAAATTGCGTACAGTTTCGAGGTAATTTATGTGTGAACCTGTAGAAAACACAGAAAACACAGAAAACAAGTCCTTAAAGTGTGGTTGTCCTTGAAGAAAAAGTTCTGAATTTTGTATGAACCATGGTTTTCATTAAGAACTGATCTAAAGTATAGTGTATAGAATACCAGTCCACTCATAATATAATGTTAAATCACTGCGAAACTGTTAGTGTTGTTTGAATGATGAATCACCATAGATATTTTCCAAGGGTCAGGGATTGATCACTATATACATGTATATATATATATATTTTCGGGGGGGGGGGGGGGGCGGGGGGGGGGTGGGGATAACCTGGTGCAATTCAAGTACTAGGGGCCGGAAGTGAATAGTGTTTGACTGCCTATGAATAAGGGTATTCATTAACATTTGAAGTAGCAGGAGATTGAAATGAAATATCAGGAGGGTGTGTCTTAAAGTATACAGAAAATGTATTATGAAATGCAAAAGTAGCTGGAGAATATTGCTCAGTAACCAGAGAATTCTCCGAACCCTAATGAATACCCTGTGAATACATTGTGTCTCCCTGGCCCCAAAACGAACCCTAACCATCACAAAACGAGTTATCAAGTATTTAGAGCTTCACAAGTAAACAGTGAAATAGTACTGAATAATTGCAGTATTTTCATTATTACAACTTGACACGTGACTTCCGGCCCCAAGTATTTGAATCAAGCCAATAACCCCAAAAATAATTGCAGAGGATTGGAATAGAAAAAAAAATCCTTCACAAGAATCCTAACAATTTTTTTGTGGCAAATGGGATTATTGTTATTGTGTACTTTGTATTTTGACTATGAAATATCAGATTTGTTATTGACCTGCACTGATCTTGTGTTTATATTTAATTGATACAACAGCTACAAAAACATTCAAGCCTACAATAGTTGTTTCTCCTTAGTACTTTGTGAATTTTCAGAACAGTTTGGATTAAATTGTCCTACACTGTACATGTATAGTACCGACGAGAACTTACCTCCATTTAAATGTTCTCATGGGTTTCCTTTGTCAATGCAAAGTGAACGCAGGGTTTGCTTGAAGCAAACCCTAAGAATGCAAGCGAACCCTGCTAACTCTGAGCGAACACTGCAAACTCTGAGTGAACCCAGCAAACTATAAGCAAACCCTGCTAACTACATGTATAAGCAAACTCTGCATGATCGAGCATGAGCACGAACCAGCAAACTCTTGAGGCTGAGTGAACAGCAAATGCTCGAGAACAGTTTGTCAACACTATTTTCACCAGTGAGAGCACAGTTGAAGCTCACTGCTACAATATGAAGAAATTTAGAGAAGTTGGAGAAGTGAATAAATAAAGATATCAAAGCAGATTAAAACAAAAACATGACTGACATGGGAATGGAAGTCGCAATCGCAGCGAGGCCAAATTAATTCAAAGTCTTCGCAAGCTCGGTATTTCAGTTTATAATTGTATAAAACAATAAAACCACTCTAAATCATCTAAGAGCTGCTTGAATGTAGACTGCTAATCACATTTGAAGGCTCCAGAATGGCAGACAATGAGCGAAGGTCCATGTTTTTTTGTGAGTGTTGGAACACATTTTGAACAGTTTGTTTTGAAAAGTACTCGGCTACATGTATAAACTGCATCCCTAACTGCAGCATTTAAAAAATTGAAGCCAATTAGCTGCATCCAAAAAGACCACTTTGCATCATTTTTATGCATCCAAAATGGAAAATGTTTCATCCTGCAATTATGTGCTCTGGATACAACACTGTTTAACTGTATATATCTTCAGCATTGGTGGTATACAGTGTATGTAGCTATCCAGTACTCACAATGAAAACATGTCAGTTATTTCATATTTACTTGTCTGTTGCTAAAGTAAAAATGTACAATGAAATTTTGAGAAACATAGATTACACTGTTCAGAAGTCAGCATATAGCGTCAGTGACATTTTATATCAGTGTCACAGAGATCATGAGCAAGATTATATATTTGTGCAATCTACATTGTATACTTGTGAAAATAATTATTCCAAGCAAGCGATCTGATAAAAAAGATTCTTACAGAGCTTTTAATGTCCAACCCCCTCAAACATATAATGGTCCATCCCTAACTGAGTAAGGAGAAACAAGTTAAGAATTCAAATAGTTAAAAATAAATGCACTATGAACACAAACCCTAACTCAAACCATAAAACTTACCCTAAACATTTTAAAAATATATGCTCACGTAAAAGACTGGTTCTGTTTCTCGCTCACAGACACTCCTAGGACTCACCTAATGACGAACATTTGTCTCTTTTTGAGATTGAATAGCACTTAGCATACCGGGTAGTGGTTATGATGTTTGCCTTACAACATATTTTTTTCATTTCTTATTTACTTGTGAACCCTATATGTTCATGTACCTTGTTTTGGTAATGGTTAGTGTAAGTTTTATTGCTTTGGGTTAGGATTTGTGTTAGTGTCATTACTCCATTACTTGTTACTGCATTACTCATTTTAGTAACACCCTTACTCCCTGCTGTTTGAATCCCACAGATTTATTGGAGCTCTGAGTGAAAGATGAGATGCTTTGAAATTTTCAGAGTGCTACCGGTAGTGTAGGTGAGTGCAATAATAATAGGTACAAATAAATGAGAACTAACTTCAATATTAATAAGGCGGTGTGCAAAAATGGTGTGAGTGACTCTTGATCGCATTCTAAATTCTACCTTAGAAAACAAAGAAATTGAAGGAGAATTTAGAATACCATCAGCAGACACAGACCTTCAATTATGGTGCAGGTGATATTAAAATGTTATGGTCAGCAGTCAGAATGTCTTTAGATTAGCCAGTGTACTAAATGTGGAAATTTTTGAAAGTGATAGTTCTGCCAGAAACATAAGGGAGTTGAAACATGTAACAGTGGTCCCACATGTAACATCTGAATTTTTTTGTATCCATTTTACCACTCTTTCCTCATATTTGTTGTACTCACAAAGCTAGACCCCCCACAGAATGGGTGTGGCCAATATCTCACTCAACTTACTTATTTTCAATAGTTTAGAGTTCTTACTCTTAAATGATATGGCTTTTCTTTTGAGATTATCAATTTTAAAATTTGGCTAAATACAAGTTCTCCTGTGGAATGGCCCGATACGGGCGTAAATACGCCTAGATTTTTTCGTTTTACGCCTAACGTTTTCCACTTAGGCATAAAATTACGCCGAGATCCTCTTACAAAGGTAAAAATTATCGGAAGACAAAGTCTTATTTCAAAATCTCTAAAACTGAATCTGATTTTTTAGAAAAATATTCTACCATTTGCAAGCAATCGTTTAGTGTAAACTTTTGTGTCTGTTGTTTCAAGTTTGAAACGCATACATGTAGTTTACTAATTACGCGGCGACGTTTGGCGTGTGAAGTCTGAACTTTTAACTTCCCTGGTGGAAAACTTGGACAGGATCCTGAGTAGGATCCTGACAGGATCCTGCATAGGATCCTAGTTAGGATCTTGTTTAGGATCCTGTAGGATCCTGTAGGATCCTGTAGGATCCTGACACAGGATCCTGTAGGATCCTACAGGATCCTACTCAGGATCCTACTCAGGATCCTACTCAGGATCCTACTCAGGATCCTACTCAGGATCCTACTCAGGATCCTACTCAGGATCCTACTCAGGATCCTGAACGATTTCCTGTAGGATCCTGGGCTATTTCCTGTAGGATCCTGGGCTATTTCCTGTAGGATCCTGGGCTATTTCCTGTAGGATCCTGGGCTATTTCCTGTAGGATCCTGGGCTATTCCTATAGGATCCTGGGCTATTCCTGTAGGATCCTGGGCTATTCCTGTAGGATCCTGGGCTATTCCTATAGGATACTATAGGATCCTGGGCTATTCCTATAGGATACTATAGGATCCTGGGCTATTCCTGTAGGATACTGGGCTATTCCTATAGGATACTGGGCTATTCCTATAGGATACTAAAGGATCCTGGGCTATTCCTGTAGGATCCTGGGCTATTCCTGTAGGATCCTGGGCTATTCCTGTAGGATCCTGGGCTATTCCTGTAGGATCCTGGGCTATTCCTGTAGGATCCTGGGCTATTCCTGTAGGATCCTGGGCTATTCCTGTAGGATCCTGGGCTATTCCTGTAGGATCCTGGGCTATTCCTGTAGGATCCTGGGCTATTCCTGTAGAATCCTGGGCTATTCCTGTAGAATCCTGGGCTATTCCTATACATTTTGTAGGATACTATAGGATCCTGGGCTGTTCCTGTAGGATCTTGGGCTATTCCTGTAGGATCTTGGGCTATTCTCTGTAGTATCCTGGGCTATTCCTGTAGGATCCTGGGCTATTCCTATAGGATACTATAGGATCCTGGGCTATTCCTGTAGGATACTGGGCTATTCCTAAAGGATCCTGGGCTGTTCCTGTAGGATCCTGGGATATTCCCTGTAGTATCCTGGGCTATTTCCTGTAGGTTCCTTACACCCAAATCGTATACCATAGTTGTCATTAAACTCCATGTATAGTTTATTATAAATAGAAACATGCATGTAAGTGAGTTACAATGTACAGTCCCTGTCAAAAGTTTTTCACACCGTACGAACCACATGTGGTAGCATGTGGCACATGTGCCACATGTGTTTACCACTTTCGGTAAAATGAATGTGGCGAAATGTGGCGAAGCGAAATCGGTGACCGAACCACTTTCGGTAAAACACAATCGGTGACCGAACCACTTTCGTTAAAACACAATCGGTGACCGAACCACTTTCAGTAAAACGAAATTGGTGGCCGAACCACTTTCAGTAAAACGAAATCGGTGACTCTACCACCTTCAATAAAACGAATTCGGTGACTCTATCACCTTCGGTAAAACGAATTCGGTGATTCGACCACCTTCGGTAAAATGAATTCGGATAGTCATCATGTTATGTAAATATGGCGCTACGTACGTGATCGATTCTAGTTTAGTTGTAGCAAAGTTCGGCGTTTTTATTCATCTGATAAACTTTACAGGCTTCTGTACTTTCATACTTTAATCTATCCCTCAATCCCTTCATGATTCTTTAAAAGTCGTTGCGTACGCTGTATGTTTTCAATTCAACAGATTCAAGAGCTTTTCGGTGCTTACATGTGCTTTCAGCCGTGGAAACTAATTGTCTGGTTTTTGACACAACAAGAATGTCGCGACCTTCGCGGAACATGTGATCTTATTGCAGAATGCAGAGTTAAATAATGCGGGAAAGTTTCTCAACTTTTAATACTGGCAAGTGATAAACGTCTACCAAATAGAATATTCTGGAATTCTTTTTATTTAACGTGGGATCAGTCATTTTGCTCAAATTGCTCGAACAGAAGTGACATTTTTGAATAATCAATGAGCTCTGACAGCAGTGTTTGTTTTGCTTTGAGATCACACCAAAAATTATCTTGATATCTTCCTACTGAATCAAATGCTTTCAAAGTTTTGTATTTTATTTACGGTCTGAACAGTTTTCACCTAATGCGAAAACTGGTTTGAGTCCATTCTGTCAAATAAAAACACCCAGGTGAATACATTTTGGATATTTTAATTCGTTATTGGTTATTTTGCCGTGAGATCGCACCAAATCTTCTGGACTTTTTTACTTTATCACTTCGTCAATTTGTGATTGGCATTGCGGTTTATAATTGCTGTGAGACCGGACTGCAGCGATTGGTCTGATGTCAGATGTGAAACAAACAAGTCTCAGCTCCTCGATTGATCAAACATAGGACCTGTCAAAACTCAGACTGACAGGTTCACGCGTGACTGATTGCAATTGCACAATCTTGATATTTTAATTTCGAAAACATGCCTTTCCAGAATCCGCAAATATTTGCAATGCTTTTGGTCGAAACCTTGAACAACGCAGGAATCTCTCGTAAATGTTAAACTACGGAAGCTAAAGTTTGTTTGTTGATTATTGCTTATTGGCGGGGCCCGCTTCAAAAGTTTGCCGCTAGATTATGAACGAACGGCGGTTGTTAGTTTGTGGCGTAAGTTTAAGGTTATATATTCACAGCAGTTCCTTTTTTTTCAGTACAGTTTATCAGTGAGGTTATCAGAAGAAATAGGAAGGAGAGAAATGCTCTTAGCCACTTCGCGGCTTTCTCGGTACAAATCACGATCAAAACAAATAGGTTTTTCGATGATCTCACCAGGACACCGACCTGACGCTTCGCCGACAATTTGATATATCGTTTCAAAGAAGACAAAACGAGATATCATTTTTGAAATCTAAACTTCAGCATTTTCAGTTTTAACGTTGTAAAAATCACTTTAGTCGCAAGCAGTGAACTACATGTACAAGTAACAACTTGTAGACTGTCTTGACCTGCAATGTTTGGTGAAGCGAAATCGGTGACTGAACCACTTTCGGTAAAACAAAATCGGTGACTGAACCACTTTCGTTAAAACACAATCGGTGACCGAACCACTTTCGTTAAAACACAATCGGTGACCGAACCACTTTCGTTAAAACACAATCGGTGACCGAACCACTTTCGTTAAAACACAATCGGTGACCGAACCACTTTCAGTAAAACGAAATCGGTGCCTCTACCACTTTCAGGAAAACGAATTCGGTCTTAAAACGAATGGAGTTTACCGAACGAAATCTACCACATGTGGTTACCGAATCTTCGTTTTACCGAAGCACATACGGTACCGTATACGGTTGAAAAACTTTTGACAGGGACTGTACATGTATCATTACAATCGCCAGACAGTGAAATACTCCTATTTCTATAAATAAGTTAAAAGTATTCATTTACAATACACACTATAAAGAAGTTATTGCTTAGTGAATCAAAATTACAGAGTTGAGACTTAATATGTAACAAAAACTGCATCTAATGGAAAATGCAGGAATTCCATCACCTTATTTGGACTTCAGTGACTTTTGAGATGAAATTTGAGCTTTTGAATCTGACTAGATAGATAATCTTAGCTAGTAAAGCGAAATGTTGTACTGTCAAAACATTTACAAGTGATCAAAAAGGTATACTGTCATAGTTGTTTATAATTTCATATCAATAAACCTACCCACACTGAACTATCAAAGAACACTGAATGAGTTGTTGCTGCATAAATCGTTCAGGGCCACTTTTCAAGCCGGATCTTTATTTGCTAGGGAGTGAATCTAGGCTATGAATAAACATTACATGCAAGTGCACTATGAACCACGAACATGATGGCCGTTCACCCAAGCAAATGGGGATCCTCGATAGTATACCTTGAAAATAACTGCATCTTTGGCTTACTGACCTCACAAAAGAGCTGGCTTGAAAAGTGGCCTGCTGTGATGTGTGTTGGTTTTGAAATTATAAACAACTATTATGTTTTGACAGTCGTAGGAAAAATTCGCTTGACCGGGCCGAGCCACGAAAGAACGAAGCAGACAAGCTACCGACACACACTAAATAGGCTTGAATCACTGCCAAGCAAGCGAGCAGCCTTGGTAGTTATATTCCTTGAAAAGAACTCTGTTGTTCGCATTCGGCTTCTGAGAATTGCAACTAATTTATGCATCGTGAAACAGCTATCTGCTACGTCATCAGTATGAAATTTTCTGCCTCGTTGCCCGACGTCTCTTTTGCGAGTGGGGGAGCGATAAGAGTCGGCTGGTTTCCCAGGCTATAGATTTTGGAGAAAATCTAAAAACCACTGAATGTGCTTGGAATACACAGTTATTTTCAGCGATTTTGAAATGAACTGAGGAACCTTGTACATGTGTAGATGTATGTGGAGTGGTTAAGATGAAAGCAAGAACGACTAACAAATTGTATGTAAAGAGAACAACTATATACAGGTGTAACACCTTAACATAGCCTCTTTAAAATCTAGCTTAGGTTTGGAAAAAAAAGTAACAGAGTTAATAATGAATGTTCCATGCCATTCTAACTTTTTAACTTTTAGTTTATTACATAAATTATAGCTATAGGTTTTACAAACTATACATTTTTAATAAAAATGATTGTGATCTTCACTCACTACTTGGCAGTCAACTTTTCCCTGATTATCTTTCATTGTTGGTGATAATTTCAAGAATTAACCCTTTAGCCCCAAGGGTGATCAAAGGGAAGCAGGCAGATCATGAGTATTTGGAGTTGATCAAAATGTATCCAAATGTATAGAGAAAAGAATTTGAATTTCACTTTTGGGGCTGGAAGGGTTAAAAACTTTGGTCCTTGATCTTTAATCCAAAACCTGTAAAAACAATTAACCACAATAAGAATTACGATTTAGATGAGTACGGTGGTGTATAAAGTCCCGTGCGGTTTGCCAACCGGAAACCGACAAATATTTTTATACATCCTACATGTACTTCCGTTTCTACCAAAATAACTTCGGTTTTGTGGCTGATTGTGTTGAATTCTTGGCTTTCACCCACGTGACCCGGCCTTGACAACGGTTGCTATCCGCCATATTTGTGCCCCTCGACCCGTAAACAAAGACGCGAAGTGAGAGGATTTAGTCGAATATGGTTCACTGTATTATCGTTGGTTGCGGGTCGAAAAGCGGCAAACATAAGCTATATTTTGCTTCAATACCTAAAGTAAGCACTCATCAAGGCGAAGAGCACGAAGAACGAACGAGAGAACGCAGAAGATTGTGGATTTCGGCGATCAGCCGCGGAGATACAGCTACTAAAAACATCCTCGAAAGCGAACGGGTATGTGGCCGTCACTTCGTTTCGGGGAAGCCTGCAGCTTCTTGGGATCGATATGATGTTGACTGGGTACCCAGTCAGAACCTCGGCAAGAAAGAATATAAGGAAGCTGAGGCGAAAGAAAGTAGACAGAAAGAGACAGAAGCGAGAGCTGAGAGGACAAAAGAGCGCAAAAAGCGAATCGCAGAACAACAAGAGATAGAAGCCGCAGCGAAGAGAACGCAGTTGGATGTTGCTGGAGATCGTGTACGGGATATTGAATTCATGGACGTTGGGAATGAACCTGAAGAGGTAGAAATGGATTTGGACCCGGAGCTAGAACCCATAGAACCGAAGGACGCCGAAACGCAAACCGAGGAATTGCAGTATGTGTTTAGAAGCGTGCCAACATATCGCGACTCAAAGATCGCTGAAACACAGACTGAAGAGTTTCAGTACATGTTTAGAAATCAGACTTATCAAGCCCCAAACAAAGAATACTTCAACTCAGACGATAAAGTTAGATTTTATACCGGTCTCCCTTCATATGAAATACTTATGGTTGTGTTTGAACATGTTGCGCCCTATGTATCTCGTCGATCTCAGTGTCTGGACAGCTTCCAGGAATTTATCATGGTTGTGATGAAACTGCGGCTAAACATGCCTTTCCAAGATCTGGCCTACCGGTTTCTAGTTTCCCTTTCTACTGTTTCAAGGATATTTACTGCCTGGATTGTAGTCTTAGATACTAGATTGTCGTGTTTTGTTACATGGCCTGACAGAGAGAGCTTGTGGAAAACTATGCCTATGTGTTTTCAGTACACATTTGGACGGAAAGTTACTGTTATTATTGACTGCTTTGAGGTGTTTGTGGAGAAACCTTCAAATCTAATGGCGCGTGCACAGACCTTTTCGTCATACAAGCACCATAATACGATAAAAGTGCTTATTGGCATTACACCACAAGGATCCATCTCATTTGTATCAGAGGCTTGGGGTGGTCGCACATCTGACAAATTCCTGACAGAGAACTGTGGTTTTTTGGACAAACTGGTACCAGGGGACACAGTGATGGCTGACAGGGGCTTTACCATTGCTGAAAGTGTTGGTTTAAAGCAAGGGAAGCTTGTTATACCAGCATTTACAAAAGGGAAAGCCCAGCTAGATCCAGTGGATGTAGAAAGGTCGAGGGGAATTGCGAATGTCAGGATTCACGTCGAAAGAGTGATTGGACTACTGCGCAGAAAGTACACTATTTTAGAAGGAATTATTCCCACAGACTACCTAGTTTGTCGTTCAACTGGACCTGCAGAGGTACAGGTACCTATAATTGACAGAATTATAACGGTATGCTCTGCTTTTGTAAATTTTTGTCCTCCAATTGTACCATTTGATTAGGATTTTTTTCAATTGTTCTAGTGTTATAATATTATGTTTTATTATCCCACTAAACCTTGTATTCCAATCAGAAGTGAGAGAAATTTTCCTGATATCATGGACAGTTGCACAAGCATAACTATAACAAAAAAAGAAAAGATGGGGAAAAGTTTTGTGAAGAAACCAATGAATGGCTTCCCGGTGAAAACAAACTTCAAGTCAGTGGGATAATAATAAAATATTATAGTACAATTGATGTTCTCTTCCGATAAATATCAGGGCTTCTCAACCTTGTCTCGCCAAAATACAAACCCTGTCTTGTCAAACCTGCCCTGATATTTCACTGAAGCAAACAAAAATTGCCCAGTATGTACACTCTGATTGGTTGAAAATCCAGGGAGGTACATGGCTGGCCTACATGTGTATTTCATAAAAGAAATTAGCACACATTTCTCATTTTACCATAACATGATGTGAAAACTGGTTGAACGGCAAAAAACTGTGGAAATACTCACTCCCAAAGGGGCTCGTATTCCCACATAATTAGCCATTCTCCCATGATAATTTTATGTGTGGTACCATCACATGGTACATGGAAAAATGTGTGCTATTTCGTAAATAATAGTACAGAGAAATAGCAGCACAAGGTCTTTTTGTAGACAGACCCTGAGATCCAACTGTTAATTATAATAATAAATAATTCCACCTTCTTGCAGTAAAAACCAACTAAATAAAATAAAAATAAATGTACAATTAAAAGTAATTGTGGATTTTAGAATAAAACTATGGCTAATTCACAGGAGTACAAAAACTTTGTTCAGATGCCTATGTAACATAGAGTGCAAACAATATATCTGTGAAACATTAGTGCCACAAAATTGCACAAATTTGTACAATTTTGTAAATAGTCAATTTCGTCTAGACAGACAAATAGGTGAAAAATCAGCTAGGCATAAACCACTAAATTGTACAAATGTGCAATTTGTATTTCACGGATATATCATTTGCACTCTATTCGAACCATTAACTATTTATACTAAAAGATGGGGAACATGCTAATTGATCCATTTTGCAAACATTGCAATAAATGTGGGCGCATTCTAGGGATATCAAATGTTACATGCCTTGGATCAGTTGCAAAAATTAAACACGTAGCAAATGCAATGGAAAAAACACCACAGTCGCTACCATTTCTCTGCTGCTGTACAGGTACATAGTCCAGTGAAACTAAATGTCCACCAAGCAAATCATTTGCCTGTTCTTCTATTTCCTGGCTAATAGCATCATCATAATAACTATCATAAAGGTTTACCATGCCAGGCAAACAACCCACAGAACTGATGCAAACCCAGTGATCTGTACCAGAATGCAAAATCTGGATACATTCTGCTGAAACTACATCAAAGTTTCGCACGCGCCCTAGTGTTGGGCGCTGCAGTCCCTCAACTGATGGATTGACTTTCTGTAGTAGCACTTGTGCAGCTTGCACAATGTCACCAGAAAGCCAACCTCCAGGATCCCTGATAAGGTCATAATCAGCATCCACCAAATGTGCAAGAGTTCCAAATTTATCAATTGGTCCTGTTGTTTTGTTAGTAATGACAACATTGTCCTCATCACCGCTCGAATCACTCAACTCACCAGTTGCAGCCGACACTGTCGGTGACGCAGAAGAAGTACAAGAAGTAGATGGCTTTGTCTTTTTCCCTTTGCAGGCCTTGCATTGCCATGTTGTTTTAGAATTATTGGGCATCCTTTTCAGCCCCAAACAACTAATATGGAAGTACCGTCCATGGTCACACCCAGTATTGTGACACTCAACCAATTTGTCTCCTGGAGATGGTTTTGCATTGCAGAGACAAATATTGGTGCAGAGCATGGCAGCCTGGTTCACTAGTGCTTTCCCTTTGGCTGATGTAGCCTTCCTGGCCACACGCTTAAACTCTGGTAGCCTGCTGCAGTGGGGACAGTACCAGGTATTCTTCATTGGTACTCCACTTATTGCCAAACATGCCTTGTGAAATCGTCCATAAGGGCACCCTGGGTTGCTACAGGAAACATCATCTGCACTGCTCTGCTCTCTGCAAAAGCAGATGCTATCAATCCCTGGAGCCTTTATGACCACATCGCACTTTCTTGTGTACCACCGGCCCAGGATCTCAGGGAGAATGCATATTCTCCAGAACGATTGTAGTTTCACCATAACAGTACTTGTGTGTTCCATATCAGGACTAATTCGGTCGCATAGTAAATGGGCATTGCCCTCCACATCAAATGTACAAACAACAAAGTCACAGTATTTCCTCTCTGGAAGAGTAAATAACTGTTGCTGGACTTGGTGGTAATAATTATGCGTTTTCTTCAACTTAAAGACCCCATCCATC
This sequence comes from Actinernus sp. WN-2022, assembly GCA_030867875.1. Classification (NCBI taxonomy): domain Eukaryota; kingdom Metazoa; phylum Cnidaria; class Anthozoa; order Actiniaria; family Actinernidae; genus Actinernus; species Actinernus sp. WN-2022. The sequence goes on along the minus strand of JAOWCC010000055.1, from coordinate 552,604 downwards.
TTTTCCAGACACGCACTCTTTTTATTGGCATACTCGTCAAAGTCATTATCGATTATAGAAACTGGACATTTGATTTCCCCGCATCCCAATCCACAACAATCGCAAGACATAAAAAAGTCAGGTGTGGCATGGATAAAAGGGTACTGCTTATTGATAAACAGGCCACATCGCTGAATCTGAAAGTTAACATGATTTCCCTTCATGTGTGCCTCATAAGCCTTAATGGCAGGTTCCTCATATTTGCACCCATGCCTTGTCGCCTTTGTGTTCACTTTGTACAAATGGGGGTAACAAATTGACTTCAGCAGTGATTGCGGCGGCTGTGCAAGGTTGCTGTGGAATACTGCGCCGCTAACAGATGCACCAATCCGTCCAGCTCGATGCCTAAAAAAGCCTGGACCCCTTGCTTGTGACCTTGTATCTTTCTCAACCGTCTCGATATCCTCATCAGAAATATTGACATGTACATCTAAACATTTGCGCAAAAGATCAGGATATTCGAGGTCTAAATTACTGGTTCATAGAGATCCGTTAGTACTGGGACGTTGCGGCTTTTTGACACAAATTGATCGGCATGTTTCTTGACTAAACTTAACGCCACAGCCTTTGTTTTGCATTGGTTCAGCTTGTCATAAAATGTCACAATTTCCGCTGCTGAAACTTGAGGTGTCGGGGTTTGCTTTTGTGAACCAGTAGCACTAGTGGGTCGTTCTTGTGAGCTTATGCTTCCATCAAATGAATCTATTTCACTATCTATGTTTTCTTTCAGCTTTTTAGCCGAAGTAAAGTCGATGTCTTTTATCCTCGCATAAGAAACTTCGCTCACATAAGTTGGAAGCATCCATGTACACTTTACTTGCGTGCACGCTAACTTCCTATTGATTCGTGTCCAACATTCAATGTAAAATAGAACGCTCGCAACATGCGAGCAAGATTCTGCCAACCCTGCTTTGCATCCTAAACAATGCACAGATAGAATGGTTCCATCAGTCCCGATTATTAGCCACACGTCCACAAGAGGGTCGTTCATTCGTTGTGAGTGTCTAATGCGCGCTACAACAACGTGCTTTCCGGCGATCACCTTCCCTTTTACCGAAGCCACAAAACCAGATACCACTTGATTGTATGCTTCCAAACTCTTGTAGCTCTTGAATTGGTCATTGGTGTAATAGCTTGTTTGGAGGACCAAATAACTGAACAAATCCGACTGTTCTACTGGCGGCAAACATTCGGGATCGAACTCATCGCTTGGGATAATGGCCGGGTCGATTCCTATCACCGAAATTTTCTCGAGATATCGCAGCTTAATGCGGCTTTCCAAGGCCAAAGCATACTTGGAGAGCACTGGTATATTCTTGCTGTGCCTTTCTAGCTCGTCTTTCTTGATTTTCTCGGACGAATTCATGCTTAATGTCGATAAAAACAGGAAAGTACTACAGAAGTGGCCTACGATCACAATAAATTTCACACTCTGAGGGGCACAAACATGGCGGCCGTCCATATTTGGAGAGGCCTGTGACGTCACGTGAAAGCCAAGAATAGGGTATTGAGAAGCACTCCAACATCAAACATTCTAGAATGATAAAGTTTGAAAAGGGATTAATAAGACCTGGGACATGAAAATGTGAATTTTGTCGTTCCAAAAAGGCAAAATGTTTGAATTACTAGTACAGTGAATCTCAATGAAGTCCATCTCAACTCTTGAAGAAATTTCGATTGGAATCGTAAACTTCACTTGACCTCTTGGAAGCTTTCATAAATAGTTTCTTCAAATATATCTTGGAATATATTCAAGTACACTGACTACAGATCAGAGTATACAGGGCTAGTAATAGTATAGGCCATAGCAATTCATCTTTTAGTCAATTAGTATTTAGTGTGAGCAACATGAACAAATTAACGAACCTAACATAAACTTCTGCTCACCATTTCTTCAGGAATTCATCTCTTCCAGAACTGAAACTGCCTCTCACTTGGAGCAGTTATTATTATCTTTCATCTGATGAATATTGGCATTGAAATGCTGTTGAAATGACCTTCTAAGCGAGTTTAAAACTCCAGCAACAAAATGGCCTCTTGGCTTCTTGCTATTTGAAATGTGCAACCGTTACCAAATATGGATATAGACTTGGTTCTAGGCCACTCGGTTGAAGCACAGGCAGCCCAAGCCAAAACGATTATAGAATTGCCTCAAACCAAAAATAAACACATCGGTGATGAACAGGAACAACTTCTTAACACACAGGTAATATTTCATGACTTTATTTCCTCTTTTACTACAGTTTCAGATTTGTTCTAAAAAAATCCCATAACATTCCTTGTAACAATCATTAGCTTGGACTGCCTGTGGTTAAAGTGGAACTTTGTCTCTTCCATGTTTATATTCAAATTTCTCAATGAAAGCACACTTTTAAGGGGCTGGATGAAAATATTTTGCTTAATTAAATAATGGGAATTTGTTTTTGGACAAGCCAGCCTACTTGGTGAGTAATATAAAATCTTTAGTCTAAAACAACCAGGAGAAGTCATCGTTATGTTAGAGCTTTTTTTATCCTTTCAACAACAATTAACATCAGGAACTGATCATTAATTACAGGGGGGAGCGGGGCTGGCTGGTGAAAAAAGGGGGTGGGTCCCCAATTTTAATGCAGAAAATTAGGGGGGCATAGTAAGCTAGAGTGGAAATCATTGGGGGGAGGGGTCATCAAAAATTGAGCATGACATTTTTCAGTTAATTCTTATAAGGATTATGTTCCGATCCTAGAAAGATTATATAATTTTTCAAGAATTTGCTATGTCATAGGAATCCTACTTAATAATTATGTAGGATTCCTATTCAATTAGGTGCTGCATGTAACTATGTACATGCATGTACATGTAGGTCCTATTCAAGATGCTGTTCCTATGTAGGATCCTATTCAGGATTATGTTCCTATATTTTTATTATGTAGGATCCTGTTCCTACATAGGATCCTATTCAGGATGCTATTCCTACATAGGATCCTATTCAGGATTATGTTCCTATGTAGGATCCTATTCAGGATTATGTTCCTATGTAGGAATGTAGGATCCTATTCAGGATCCTATTCCTACATAGGATCCTATTCAGGATTATGTTCCTATGTAGGATCCTATTCAGGATCCTATTCCTACATAGGATCCTATTCAGGATTATGTTCCTATGTAGGATTCTATTCCTATGTAGGATCCTATTCAGGATCCTATTCCTACATAGGATCCTATTCAGGATTATGTTCCTATGTAGGATCCTATTCAGGATCCTATTCCTACATACAGTCCCTGTCAAAAGTTTTTCACACCGTACGAACCACATGTGGTAGCATGTGGCACATGTGCCACATGTGTTTACCACTTTCGGTAAAATGAATGTGGCGAAATGTGGCGAAGCGAAATCGGTGACCGAACCACTTTCGTTAAAACACAATCGGTGACCGAACCACTTTCGTTAAAACACAATCGGTGACCGAACCACTTTCAGTAAAACGAAATCGGTGACCGAACCACTTTCAGTAAAACGAAATCGGTGACTCTACCACCTTCAGTAAAACGAATTCGGTGACTGTATCACCTTCGGTAAAACGAATTCGGTGATTCGACCACCTTCGGTAAAATGAATTCGGATAGTCATCATGTTATGTAAATATGGCGCTACGTACGTGATCAATTCTAGTTTAGTTGTAGCAAAGTTCGGCGTTTTTATTCATCTGATAAACTTTACAGACTTCTGTACTTTCATACTTTAATCTATCCCTCAATCCCTTCACGATTCTTTAAAAGTCGTTGCGTACGCTGTATGTTTTCAATTCAACAGATTCAAGAGCTTTTCGGTGCTTACGTGTGCTTTCAGCCGTGGAAACTAATTGTCTGGTTTTTGACACAACAAGAATGTCGCGAACTTCGCGGAACATGTGATCTTATTGCAGAATGCAGAGTTAAATAATGCGGGAAAGTTTCTCAACTTTTAATACTGGCAAGTGATAAACGTCTACCAAATAGAATATTCTGGAATTCTTTTTATTTAACGTGGGATCCTCATTTTGCTCAAATTGCTCGAACAGAAGTGTGACATTTTTGAATAATCAATGAGCTCTGACAGCAGTGTTTGTTTTGCTTTGAGATCACACCAAAAATTATCTTGATATCTTCCTACTGAATCAAATGCTTTCAAAGTTTTGTATTTTATTTACGGTCTGAACAGTTTTCACCTAATGCGAAAACTGGTTTGAGTCCATTCTGTCAAATAAAAACACCCATGCGAATACATTTTGGATATTTTAATTCGTTATTGGTTATTTTGCCGTGAGATCGCACCGAATCTTCTGGAGTTTCAATTTCAGCTTTTTTACTTTATCACTTCGTCAATTTGTGATTGGCATTGCGGTTTATAATTGCTGTGAGACCGGACTGCAGCGATTGGTCTGATGTCAGATGTGAAACAAACAAGTCTCAGGTCGTCGATCGATCAAACATAGGACCTGTCAAAACTCAGACTGACAGGTTCACGCGTGACTGATTGCAATTGCACAATCTTGATATTTTAATTTCGAAAACATGCCTTTCCAGAATCCGCAAACATTTGCAATGCTTTTGGTCGGAACCTTGAACAACGCAGGAATCTCTCGTAAATGTTAAACTACGGAAGCTAAAGTTCGTTTGTTGATTATTGCTTATTGGCGGGGTCCGCTTTAAAAGTTTGCCGCTAGATTATGAACGAACGGCGGTTGTTAGTTTGTGGCGTAAGTTTAAGGTTATATATTCACAGCAGTTCCTTTTTTTTCAGTACAGTTTATCAGTGAGGTTATCAGAAGAAATAGGAAGGAGAGAAATGCTCTTAGCCACTTCGCGGCTTTCTCGGTACAAATCACGATCAAAACAAATAAGTTTTTCGATGATCGCACCAGGACACCGACCTGACGCTTCGCCGACAATTTGATATATCGTTTCAAAGAAGACAAAACGAGATATCATTTTTGAAATCTAAACTTCAGCATTTTCAGTTTTAACGTTGTAAAAATCACTTTAGTCGCAAGCAGTGAACTACATGTACAAGTAACAACTTGTAGACTGTCTTGACCTGCAATGTTTGGTGAAGCGAAATCGGTGACTGAACCACTTTCGGTAAAACGAAATCGGTGACTGAACCACTTTCGTTAAAACACAATCGGTGACCGAACCACTTTCGTTAAAACACAATCGGTGACCAAACCACTTTCGTTAAAACACAATCGGTGACCGAACCACTTTCAGTAAAACGAAATCGGTGCCTATACCACTTTCAGTAAAACGAATTCGGTCTTAAAACGAATGGAGTTTACCGAACGAAATCTACCACATGTGGTTACCGAATCTTCGTTTTACCGAAGCACATACGGTACCGTATACGGTTGAAAAACTTTTGACAGGGACTGTAGGATCCTATTCAGGATTATGTTCCTATGTAGGATCCTATTCAGGATTATGTTCCTATGTAGGATCCTATTCAGGATCCTATTCCTACATAGGATCCTATTCAGGATTATGTTCCTATGTAGGATCCTATTCAGGATCCTATTCCTACATAGGATCCTATTCAGGATTATGTTCCTATGTAGGATCCTATTCAGGATCCTATTCAGGATCCTATTCCTACATAGAATGTAGGATCCTATTCAGGATCCTGTTCCTGTTCAGGATCCTGCTCAGGATCCTGTCCCTGTGTAGGAGCCTACAGGATCCTACAGGATCCTGTCCAGGTTTTCCACCAGGGTTTTAACATAGCCTTTTGTCATGCAAAACAACTTGTTTTGTGCGGGAAAATACATTGTAGTTTACATTACAGGATCAGGAGCTGTCAAACTTTGACATTTTGCAGTTAAAAGTTCAGACTTCACATGCCAAACGTTGCTGCGTAATTAGTAAACTATGCTTTTCAAACTTGAAACAACAGACACAAACGTTTACACTAAACACTTGCTTGTAAATGGTAGTAAAATGCAAACAATTTTTTTGTAGAAAGATGAGAGAAATCATCTCTGCTTGCCGCTCTATTTGTCTCAAAGTCGGCGCGATAGATCTGTTTTAACAGGCTTGGTATATAACATGTTACAAGATACAATGATACGAAGATACAGTGATACGGTGATACGAAGATCTCAAATTTCCTTTAAAATTAAAAAAGTGGTGAAAAAGTTTTCCCCCACAGAAATGTAGTTTTGGCTAGCCTGAAAATCAGGCTAAGTTTTGGCAGCAATTTACAGTCTTTAACCGGAAGTAAAAGGTTCTGTTTGATTGACAGCAGGTCAATTAACACATGACATGTGCTCACTCGACCGTAAATTCATTTCATGTTTATTGAGAACGTTTTTCCTTTCCCGATCCATGGGTTGTTGGCCTTACATGTATGTCTTCCAAAAAGCAAGCAGGGCTAAATGCTCCAGCAGGGCTAAGCTCCAGCAGGATGCTCTTATGCATACGACTACGAGCCTCGCAAAACCCGACAAGTTCAGACAGAGTTCCGAGTGGTCCATATCTGAACATAAAGAAGAATTGATAGGAACCAGCCGAGAGAAGATTTGTTTCCAAGAAAGCTTAGATAGAAACATATTAAAACTCTGAATCGCTTGAAAGCAACACCATGATCTCGCTATTTGCCGTGCTGTTTCAGGACATTTCAGACTCCTGCAAATCGCTGTCACTGGCATTTAAGGCCTTTGATTTCTGTGCCCTTCCTTTGTCATTTATAGGTGTTCGCTTTGGCTTTGTCCCTCAAGGACTTTTCGTCTTTTCCATTTTCGAAGTCATAAGAAAACTAGAAGCGGCTATAAAATGTTCTCGATGCGGCGTGTAAATTTGATCGGAAATCAACATCGCATTCTACGCTTTCGATTTTCAATCAAAATAGAGTTTTTAAAGAGCTCTAACTCAAAATGTCAATTGATATCTCTGCTGCAAAATTTTTTTTGGGAATAGGGAAATTCTAAAGAGAGCTCTTGACGGTGTTTCCCGCATATCTGCTTGGATTATGTTTTCGCCTTTTCACCGAAAGCATGATAACTTTTGAACTAAATCGATTTTGATATTCCCCTACACGGTTTTGTAATACGATTTCTCGGAAATGCGACCAAGCAACCATAAAATATTTTTGGAGTTGGAGCTTCTGAAAGCTTCTAGATCGGAGAAATGGGATTGCGGAAAATTTTCATAATTCTCCCCCCCCCCCCAAAAAAAAACATAAAAACAAAAAAACGAGCAAGCCGAATTTGCACATAAAAAAAATTATGCGTGATTTTTTTTTTTTGCAGTAACTGAGAAGTCATAAAAAATATTTAGAGCAAAAAAAACCGGGCCCCTGCTCCATCAATTGTCAAATGGTCCATCCCTAAATCTAGTTGCCAATGAGGATAAAGCTTTCAGCGTTAATTTCATATTTGTGTTGCAAAAACGTTTCTTCAACAACGGCAATAAAGTGGTTCAATGTTAAATGCGCAACGTTCAAAAGTTAAAATTAAATAACAAAATAGTCAGACAAAGCAGTCATGCTGAAAGATAATACTGTTACATTAGCATCACGCCACGGCTGCAAGAGCTCAAGTGACCCAGACAACAGTCCGTTTCATACAGAAACCTGTATTTAGCGGGGCCATTTCGCGTCCGCTTAAAAATAAGGAAATTTGAGATGTTCGTACCACTGTATCATCGTATCACTGTATCATTGTGTCTTGTAACACGTTATATACCAAGCCGTTTTAACAGCCTAGCTCAGCCTAGACATGTACGTTACACTTAAACACTTGCATGGCTTCCTGCGAAACTTTGCGTGACCGCATGGAAAAAAGGCTGCCATGCCTTTGTCTTTCTCTGTCTTGTTTAAAAATGCGATATTGAACTCAATGAGTTTAAAGTCGAATGTTTATCGCAAAAAAAGCAAATGATTTGCAACATTAAAAAAAAACTTTTTCCTGTCATACAAATTTCAGCTACTATTATAATGCACAATTATTTACACCTAAATGTTGGACAATTACGGCTAAAAATTTTAAGCTGGGCGTAAAATTACACCTTATTTTTTTTCTTAATTTCGAGCCCTGAAAAGAGGTAATCGGCTAACGCTGTTCCCACCCAAGTCGGATCATGTGATGAAAACACACATTACTCTGGAGAATTGACTCTTTGAAAATTAATTTTATTCAGATAGGCATGACTGCATTATGATTAGAATGAAAAGGAATAATTCCCACGAGTAACATCTGTTTATATCACATGATCTGAATTGGGTGGCAACAGAGTTAGCCGATTACCTCTATTATATTATTATACATAAGGGAAATTTAGTTTCTAATTTTCCCCCATGCATACGTAGTAACATGAGGGAAAATTAGAAGCATCCCTAATGAGGGAATTTCGAGGTTAAAGTGCATATAAGCCCTGGGCAGTTATGCTTTTTTTTGACAGCTTAGACCTTCAAAGGTTTTTTTAAAATAAAAATGTTTTCATAATTTTTTTTAGAGACAACTTCCAAATATAGAATAATTTCCTCGTACGTTCTGGGACTGGGATGAGGATAAAACGTGACGTCATCAACGGAACGCGTCTCTTCGCAGGTAAAAGGTGTTGGCTTATTTGCAAAATAATTGAATAGATAACCAAGAAAGATGTTAATATCTCACTAAACATTTTGGAGAGCTTTATTCTGCAGGCCTTTAATACAATGGCGCATCAAGCGTGTTCTGTTGATGACGTCAAAACTAGACCCTGTGCCAATTTTGTAAAGCAGTTATGATGTTTGCCTTACAATATCTTATTTTTTTAATTTCTTATTTACATGTACCTATGAACCCTATATGTTTTGGTAATGGTTAGTGTAAGTTTTATTGCTTCTGGTTAGGATTTGTGTTAGTGTATTTAATGTTAACCACTTGAATGTTTATCTCATTACTCCATTACTTGTTACTGCATTACTCATTTTAGTAACACCCCTTACCCCCTGCTGTTTGAATCCCACAGATTTATTGGAGCTCTGAGTGAAAGATGAGGTGCTCTCAGTTTCAGGCGAGCGAGAATGTCTTAGAAATGGCTTAGAATATGGACTTGCAACTAGTATAAACTAATGCTGGAAAAGTGCTAGTGTAGGTAAGTGAAATAATAATAGGTACGAATAATGAAAAAAACTTCAACATCAATAAGGCTGTGTGCAAAAGCGGCGTAAGTGACTCTTGATCACATTCTAAATTATCCTTAAAAATAAAGAAATTGAAAGAGAATTTAGAATACGATCAGGAGACATACCTTCAATAATTATTATGGTGCAGGTGGTATTAAAATGTTATGGTCAGCAGTCAGAATCTCTTTAGATGAGCTGGTGGGCTCATTATGCAAATTTCTGAAAGTGATTGTGTTTGGAATACATGTACATGTAGCTTTAAGTTCTGCCAGAAACATATAAGGGAGTTGAAACTTGTAACAGCGGCCCCATGCTCTGGATTATTCAGTGAATAAAAAGTACCATATTTGGAAAATTCAGTCTAGTCTACATGTACATGTAGCATGACAGTCTAGTCTAATCACAGTACCAGACTGCCATTTTATCCATATAATTCTGGTCTTTCTTATTTGTGGAGTAATCCAGAGAATGGCACTAAAGCAAAGTATGGGCATTACATGTACATGTATGTGTTTCAACTCCCTTATGTGTTTCTGGTTCTGTGCAATGACTGCCTGTTTGGCAAGATTGTTCTATACTGTGACACTCGCAGGTAAGTGCGTGACCTGTGGGTGGTCCACAGGTTATTTTGCAGGTGACCTGGAAAGTAATATGCATGTACCGTATTTACCCATGTATAAGCCGCACCCCAAGTTTTGAAGCTTGAATTTAGGAAACATTTTTTTTTTGAAAAATACAAAAAATAATTAGAAAATCTTTTGTCCGAGTTCATAAACGCTTGTACATTGTACTTGATGCCAAACTTCTTCAAAAAAAGAATAATCTTTTGTTGGAGTTCATAAACACTCGTACTTGAAGCAAAACTTCATCAGATTGTCATAAATAAATAATCACAACTTTAATTCGATCGAATATGGTTCACCTTGCCTTGTCATTTCTTGTGTATATTTTAACCTGCAGTCTTTAAATCACTCCATAATTCTTCTGCATTTATTCCCCAATTAACTAACAACAATTCCAAGGAACCGCTTTCCTTTAATCGCTAGAGCAAGAAAGGTTTTCTGGCGAAACAATACTTGCACGAGTACATGTAGGTCAGGTCCGCCATCTTGGATTTTCATTAACTAGTGCCAATCTCCCATGTGTAAAATTGCGAAGAATGCCTGGTTGTTTAGATGCATGCTTTGACAACCACTGCGAATCAGCCTGTTTTGGTAGGTAAATAAGCTTAATCACATTAAAATATTCACGAAATTGTAATATATTAAGTCTAAGGTGGGTCTTAGAAGAGTTTTTGCTTTAACTCAGACTTTGAAAGTGTGTGGTTTTTTTTCCAATGATTATGCTTAAATTGCTATATTACACGATTGGATGCGATTTGAACCTGATTGTAATATATGCACCGTCGCATAATAAAAGCTTCATTCAGGTTCATGATACATGTACAATGTAGGTAAATATATGTTAATGTTGGGTCTCCTTTCTAGGTGTTCCCGTAGATAAGCCGCACCCCAGATTTTGAACGAAAATTTTGGGTGAAAAGGTGCGGCTTATACACGGGTAAATACGGTAATCCATAATTTATGTTATCTATGTCTCAGCAGTCATTTTAACTTTTTAATCCATGTACATATATTATATGTTGAGTTTTGATCATTTGTCATCTTTTTTGTTGTTGTTGTCAATTTCAAATTATTTAATTATTTTGCCAATATTTAATTTTATTCTTATCTCAACAGTTCTTGTATTTTAGCTTCTAGATATTTTAAGTCAGTATTATATAATTTAGATACATCTCAATTTTTAGATATATTGTAACGTAACTATTCAGGGCCACAAGGTTATTAGTGTTATACACTATTTAGTGTTTACCCTCCATAAATAAAGGCTTTATTATTATTATTATTATTATTATCTACAGACAAAAATGTGCATATTTGTGAAAACCGGCAAGTTGAAATCACTCGAGTGGCGATAAGCACACTGCAACACTTGACAAAAAGAGCTGTAGAAGAATACAAACAAATTACCAAATGTGAATGCTGAATTTCTTAGCCCATACAATAAAAAAACTGCTTTCTTTTGATGAAACTGTGTGCTAAAGTAAACTTGTTTCCGTAATAATTTTATTTCTTTGTACCATGATTGTAGTAGCGTTGTGAGGTAGTGAAACTTTCCATTATATTTCAGCTTCTGTGTATTTCAGTGACGACTATAGTTATTTATCCCCACTAATCCAGCTAAATTGATCTCCACTAATTCACTTGTTTTTGCTGCAGACTGCAGTTGTTTTCATCGAACTTGCTGTCTTGCATGAGCTGGAAAAACTGCATTAATCGCCCTAAGAAGTTGAATTTTAGCTGAAAAACGAAAAAGCAAAAAAAGTTTTAAATTAGTATTTGCCTTCATGTGTAACGGGTTTTATCACTATTTCAGTATTTGTTTACGAGCGAATTTGGAAAATCCTGAGCAGGCAACCGGGCAAGATGAAAAAATCTTGCCCGCTGAGCAACCAATCAGATTGCAGCATTCAGAGTCATCTTGCCCACGCATTGAACTGGATAGAATAAATTGTGTTGAGATACCCTGCTTAGGCCCACGTCTCTTGTTGTTTTATCCTGCAGATTCTTTTGTGCACTGTAAAAGCAATCCCTGACCTTGCGCCTTACAAATTTAACAATTATGGCGGGATCTCTATCTCTTTGAGCACTATTTCCTGCTAATCGATGGCTGACAGAGATATCAGAATCATCAACATGTGCACCAATTCTCCAATGGCCTGAACGATGTTATCAGTATTTTCATTGGCGTCTTGCTTTGGTACACCACAAACCTCCAGGCAATCGTGGCGTGAATATTGTTCAACACTATCCAGTAGACCATCTTGTACATTTAGCTGTTTATGTGCTTCCAAGAGGTCAGCCTTTAAGGAGGCACTTTCCTCTTTTAGGTACGTAACATCTTTTCTTATAGTCTCGTATGGGTTGCTAAGAAATTCCACTGATTTCACAATCTCTGAAATCTGGGTATTGATCTCGTTGAACTTGTCCAAAACTGACTTCAACTTTTTATCAAGTAGAGCCTCAATGACCTCTTCTGGTGCCATTAAAAGTCGACTAGACTACACAAAAACATACAACAGACAAATCATACATGGTCGAGCATTGAAAACAGAACGAAAAGCAAAGGAAACTCGGAATTTTCAAGAGCTGGAGGAATGACCCACCATCTTGCCTCGCAACCGCTGACTGTGCGGAGACTAAAGTTAGTTTTGAAGAAATTATCATGAAGGCATGAAGAAATTACCATAGTACATGTATGTTGTTTGAAGTGGCGTTTTGCAATGCTGAAAGCATTGTGTGGCAAAGAACAAGCTTGGGCAAGAAGCTGCACTTGAAGGATTTGGTGTTGTGGTTGACATCGATAAATTTTTGACTCCAGCACACAATATGAAGAGGATGTTTGTAAGTTTAATGCACGTTTTTATTATTTTACGGCTTTGAGTTTGGTTTAATAATTGGAACTAAACAGTGGCTCGGTAAACAAGTAATGGTACATGTAGTTGGATAACTTCATTTTAAAACTATTATCTGTGTATCTTGGTACATGTACATGTAGTCTGCTGATATTACTAAATTTAGTGCAAAATTTATTTTCTAGGTACCTTATGTTCCGTGTACTTTTTGCTATCTTTGGGTCTTTATCAGTAAATTCTGAATGAGGATGAAACTTTATATGTAATTTCATGTTCATTAGTATTCTTTATATAAAACGTTCATCCTAATTAGCAATTCAATGAGAAAGCTGAAACATCAATAGAAATTGTGTCCTCTCAGTAAAAACATGTATATTCCCCTCACTGAAAAGAATTATGCATAATTGGAAGGTATGATTCCAACCATTTATCACTTTGCTAGAGTAAGTTAAGTTAATCAAGACAACATAAATTCAAAAACCAGTTAAAACGTTTTCCGAGAATATTAACAAAAATATTAAATGAATTGAATGCTGGATATGAACACGTAATTTCTTTGATTTTTTAATTGTCTCATTTATATTATTACTGATTTTAACATTTATATTCATAAATAGGTTGTAAGGTAGTAGTAATATGAAGTATAGGCTTGCATTCTCAACTTATGCAAAGCTTTGTAGCCTCAAATAAAGCACAATGATAGAGTGCTGCTGCTGAAACTTGAATGCAAAGAGATGAAAATGAAAGTTTGGTCCAGCCGTAGTATGGCATGAAATCATAGTTTCAATATACGTGTTCTGGAAATCAGAAGTAAGTCGAGATAAAGAACAGATTTATAAATCACTGCAACAATGGTGAATCCATGAAACTCATTCAACCGGTGCTTTGCAAACATTAACGTCAGTGTGTGACAACTTGATTTTCTTTCTCTTCACTAGAACCAATTCTCACCTGATTGCTTAGTTTTCTAATAATAGAATCCATTCCAGCACAGCTGGTGCTGATCGCATTTTGATTGAGAAGAAAATGTTTCTTGACAGTAATCTTCCTACCCTGGAAACAGCACTATTAAGAACACAATATATTATTGGTTGTCTAATATGTTTGTGCCAGGCTCCAGCAGCAAGATGGGGACCTCTTGTACTGTGAAATGAGTTCAAGTTTTAACTGTGACATTTTTTTGTTTCGAGCAATAAATCTACCCATTGGAAATCTTGCAAGCAGTAAGGGGATTAGTGATGGGCAAGTGCGATTTTCTAGCGTTTGCCCAATGTCATTTAGCAAGTGGATAAGTGTTTTTTTAACCCTGCAAAGATGTGTGTCACATTTGCTGCACTTCACAAATAACTTCCTTTCTAGTCTGTGGCTCTACCAGAAGAACTTACAGTTACTTTTCACATTACTGTACTCTGGCATGATACTGTTATTACGTCTGAGTTTGGGAGCAGCAGAAGATAGTGGCACAGTATTCCCCTCTTCAATATCACCAAGCTAATGGATGGGTTTTGCAGTGAATTCAATGCCATTTATTGAATAGAACAATAATTTACCCTTCCAATGTCATTAAAATGGGAAAATAAAGTTTCTTTTTCTCAGGCAGTTGTACTTTCCAATGTACTGATCAGACCCATGTATTTGTTATAGTCAGCAATGGTTGATGGGTTGCCTGATACTGAGGCAGCAAAATACATGTACACCATTCTCCTTTAGTTGGGAATGACAACAGAAAGCGTTGCCAGAGTAGGAGGTGGACATTAGAAACATAACTTTGTTGCCCTTCCATTGAATTGTAACTGGCTCCTCATCCGTCTTCCAACATGTCACCACGCTGAACTCCCTTGTTCCAGGAAAGCCCCTTCAATTCTGCAATATTTTTCCACATCCTAAACAGCATTTGCAAATAAGTTCATTGTTCATTGTTCATAAGTTCATTGTTGTGTAGAAATTATACAAAAAATCTATAACTTTTTCTAAACAAAGGCTGGCATAAATTCATTACATGCTAAGTCATGCTCAGGTCGATCCCTTGCAGTCCGGTCTGTGTAGCTGTTAAGAACAACAGAATAACCTGTCGCAGCTTTGGCAAGTATCCTGTCTCGTGTCAAAATGTCTCTTATTTCTCACCATCCTTTCATCCTTGAACAGTGTTCTCTTTGTTGGTAGAGTAATTCACATACTGTCTTCGTATGTTCATAGAGGATTCGTTCTTTCCAAAGATTGTTACCCTCTGCAGTTGGGTCACAAATCTTCAGCATGCCAAGAGTAGCCTTGAATAGTATAGTATAGTATAGTAAAGTAAAGCTACTTTATTTAGCGTTGGTAACTCGTGACAGTCTAGCGAGACTGATAAACTTGAGGCGGACGGGAGACCTACGATTTTACGTCCTTACTCGAGAAGACGTGAAGGTCTAACCATTTGCAGTTGTTTCACAAAGGCAGCACCTTCTACTCAGTTATTTTAAGACCCTGAGTGTTGGTCCGGCCGGGGTTTGAACCCGCGACCTCCCGCGCAACAGACCGGAGCTAAACCACTGAGCTTAACCACTGAACTAATCTAAGTTGCAAAGTTGGCCAAAGGTACAGTGACTTGCAGGACCAGAAACACTCCATATGTGAAGGGCCATGTACTATCTGCTTTCAGGTAATATCTTCACATCTGAAGTCACAAATTTGTGAAATAATGGCCAGAGGGAATAACAACTTGAAAAATGAGGCTGTAGTTGTGTATTGGCTAATGTTATATCCAATAATCACATTGGCTATGTGAATACCAGGAAGCCTTGAAGTTGTAAAATGGGGCACATTCACTATAATACATATACTACTATAATACATATACTACAAAGTTGGCTAAAATAAGAACCAAACAAAATAAATGCATTAAAAGTATGTGTTTCGCATATGAAAGAGAAAGTGCTTCACCTTACTATAACATTCTTGGTATTCTAAAACTTGATAATTTATTCAAATTAAGAATTACTGAATTTACCTACAAAATTATAAATAGGAAAACAAATACCCTAACGGTCTTCTCGTTATTCCAGCAGCTGAGCAACATTCTTATAACACAAGATATGCTACTAACATGAACCTGGTTAGACCAAAAGCTAGAACTAACTTTGGAATTCATACATTCAAATTTATTTCCTCCAAAATTTGGGAAACTATTGACACTTCTGTTAAACATTCTTCCTCTTTCGTTCTGTTTAAAAACGGTATAAAAATATCAGACATAAAATGCAATTTGATTTTCTTTAGCTTAAGCTCTTTCTATATTTAAAATAATGTTGCAGTGGTTGACTCGAAAGCTTTTGCTCCTTTGACCACTCCGCACATCTTTATTATTTATTTAATCTTATACTCTAATGTATCTTTTTTTACAATTGCTTATCTTTGTATATGAAATAATTGTGTTGTAAATAGTGCGAAATAAAATGAAACTGAAACTTCACTGGACCATCATCAGGATCATTATATCCATGGTTGTTTCTAAAACAAATACATAGCGAACCTTTATTTAATGTCAAGTAAGTCTGCTTGTGCCAAAAAAATATATGGGAAAAACGTACTTCCAGTCACAATTCAGGCCAAAATTACATCAGTTCCGGTAGATACACACATTCCAGTTTAATACATATGGGCAATTTCACACGAGTTAAAATCAACATGTGAAAATCAAGATTTTTAAAATGATGTTTCAGAAGGAATCGTGCCCTGTGCTGCATTGCAGGCATGTTATAGTATACAGGAAAAAAAATCTACTTTGCTTGGGGTGTATCCAGGGGGTCCCCAAAGTATGCGTTTATTTATTTTTTAGCATACAATATCTCATGATGCACATTCCACTTACTAAAATCAAACTCGGAAATTGTTAATAACTGCAAACACTTATATTAGAAATAATCCGTTACTGGAGTTTATACATAACTGATAATAACTTTATCTAAAAGAGTTTCTAAAAATAGTAACAAGGATGCGAAGTTCTGTTTTCTCTTCTTAAATAACCATTTGAAGGATAATCGAAACATCCATGCAATAGAAACACTTTGATGGAAACAAAACTGGTAAACTGTAACATTTTAGAAATAACTGGAACAAAACTTCTTCACGGACGTCACGGACGTTACATTTTCTAGACCTGAGTACAAACATTTAAAATGTTTTGAAACTCTTAAAAAAAAAAGATGTACATGTACAAAAGGTCCAAAGAAATAATAACGCAATAATGTGTCCTTCTATGTACCTATTACATGTATATCAGCTACAAATAAAATGTTCATACAAAGGCTTACTCCCAGTCATTTCCACAGTTCAATAGTTGTTACCATTTGCATGCTTACATGTATTTCTTATTTAAACCTTTTATGTTTTCTAATGGCCTTGAATAGTTTTTATAAAGCTGGTTGTTCTGGAGTTGGAAATGTCCCACTAATAAAATTAGGAACTGTAACTGGACCAAAAAAAGACATTTGAAAAGTGATCTCTATCAACATCGTCTCTTCTAGGCCAATGGCAGGTGGTTGGCCCTACTCTGTGCATAAACGTGAATTGCACAAATTGTCGGTTGCGTCTAAAACCCTGCCAAAGTAAACGTTTTTCACATAATCAACTGCGTAGTACTCTCCTGGTTGAATGGGCTGTGGTGGAAATGGAGAACGCATTTTCTGGTGCAATTCTTTTATCATCAGTTGCCTCTCTAATAGTTCACCTTTGCCTCGAAGGAGATCTTTTAGTGGCTTCTTTCCCACTCCTCTTTCAAATTCTTCCCAGCGAAACACTTCGACACAAAGGCTCTTCTGCACTTGCTGTCTTGACCAGTTTTAAATAAGAATAACAACACACTTTGAAATCCACTTGTCATCATCTATCGGGGCATTGATTAAGGAATCACCCTCAAAATCAACTCCTCCACTCACAATCAATTGCGCTGGAAAGCTGCTACATGGCGGAAGTTGAAATTCAGCACACTGGTCCGATTAAAAAGTGCTTTGATGCCATTTGGCAGACCTAAATGGTTTCGGATATTGCTCTTGTCTTTGTCTGCCGTACTTGTCGCAGCTGTAATGTATCTAAAAATATTAAGCTTCTATTATAATTATAAACTAACTAACTATTAAACTGTAAAAAATATGTACAGGCTTATTACATTACAGCTAAGTTATATCTAAAAAATATATATATTAAAAGAGTTATCTTTAAAACGTTTTGACTTACTCCATCTTTTCCACAAGCTTTGGCTTGCCTTTTTTTGACTGAACTGGACGGGATACTCTTTCGCACTGTTGCCACTGTACAACTTCGTCACAAGAGGCATCTTTCTTGGCAGCATCAAGCTAGGTGGGGCATTTATCACGTTTACCCAACATGCATTCATCATTGTTGCTGTCACAGACCAAGTAATCCACAAATGATCCAGAATATGATGGAAAACTTGATATTTCTTTGCTAAGACAGTCTCAAAGCATCTTCACATTGTCATGGTACTGGCAAAGGCAAATTTGTTGTGGCATGGTAGATTCAAGTAAAACATTTTTGTGGCCTCAAGGAACAAAATTTACTTAGGCCTATCTTGACATGAGGGTTCTGCTACTGAAACAATCCAAACAAAAGTCTCTTAATGGCCACATCAAGTGCCATTTTCTTTAACTATGAAAGTCTCGGCGTCCTGGGGCTTGTTGAGAAATAGAATCACGGTAGTAGAATTCCTGAACACAATTTACGGTGGATTTGGAAATGTGCGTCTTTGATTGCTGGGTTTTACTTGATAAGAGAGCCAGTTGATTTCACAAGATGGGAGATAACTGCTTTTCTCTTCCTTGGGCTGTTAGGAAGAAGGGGAGAAACTGGTGTACTGCTTTTCCTAAAGCCTGCGGAGACTTGTTAGCAAATTCCCCATCATTATCAGGAGCTTGTGTGGCAGCCAATTTTTTCTTTAGCCTGTGCAATCTCGCTCTTTCTCTGCATTTTCTTCTCTCCATGGCAGCTTTCTTTGGACTGGGAACATTCTTTGTTAGCAAAAATCAAACTGACGACAGCTTGGTAGTTTTGGGCATTCGGAATTAGCCGGGGGTCAACGTTTGATGACGTCACAGGGGTAATGTTTGTCAATCCAGTTATTCTTCTTTCTTCCTAGTTGCAGTTACCGTTTTGTTTAGTTCATTTAAGCATTCACTTGCTGCATGCATTGCAATTTCAATTTCGAGCGGATGCAGCTGCACCTCAGTTCTACAATGGTAAGCACCTTCACAGTCACACTTGATCAGTATCATGATGCTTTCTGGGGCCAATGTAATGCCATCTGGTACTGTTGTTGGAAGCGATGTCTTAGAAGATTCATCTCTGACATAACTGTATTCTCGTGGATCAAATGCATGTCTGCAAGTGGGTTCTTACGTTGTGGCCCACATTTTGTACCTGATGGCTGACATTGTCTTCCCATTGACTTTGTTGCTGTAGCAAGCACCGACGAATTTGTTGACTGGTCAAAGACATCAGCAATGCGATAACTAACTTGTTTGTTGATGTATGTCTACAGTGGAATGAAACATCATTGATCATATTATTACAAATGATGGACATAAGCTGCTTCTTGTTAGCTGCTACTGTGAGCACAGCCTTCTGTGATGGGAGTGGCATGTCCTGTTGCAATTTCAGAGCAGTGTTTTTTCAGTGGTCTTTCTGTGAACGCAGCCTACTTTTTTTGCTTCTGTAGCTGTCTTAGTTTTTCTTTCCATTCGTTGCATTTTTGGCACACGTAAACTCCTGTCTGAGGCGACTTTACACGGAGCTCCATTTCTGTCTGGGCATACTTATTTACAGTATTGCTGCCTTCTAAATGAGCTTCGTCTTCTGTTTCGATTTCCGAAGCTTCACCTTCGTCGCGATCCGCTGGAAATTCGTCGCTTTCATCACTTTCTGATTCTGTACATGTATCTCTCGCCGCTGCTTTTCCTCTGATATCGCGTAAAAACTGTAAATAATAGCAACAGAATTGGCTTACAATAACTATACTTTAGGCATGTGCTTAAAATACAAGTTTTGTATGTGTGAATAAATTTGACAACAAATATGCCACCCATAGATTGACTGCACGTGCGTTTTATTTCCGAACTCCCGTCAGACTCAGATTGCGCGTATTTCACGATTCATGATTACAAGAATGTCAATGAGCTAATACAAGGTAAGTCTCGTTGAAGTCTACTTCAACCTGGCAGAGCTATTACTAGTAGTAAAGAAGAAAGTAAAACTTGCATAAACCAAGCAGAAACATCATGGACTTACTTTCTTTGATCTCCTGCGCTCACGAGGACTTTCTTGTTGCATGGGAGCAGTTATCGCAGTGTCGATAGTAGGGATAGAGCCTTTCTCTAGTATTCTCTTTTCCTTTATACTTCCCGTATCTTCAGGTTGAAGGGTGCTCAAGCTCCGTCTGGTGTAGCAAGTTCTCGGCTCGAAGTGAACTGAACACAACGCCGATGTTGGAGACGGCAAAAAGTTCGGCCGATGTCTCCTAACGAAACGCGTCCACAGCATTCTGGTTCTCTCATCTTTCGGAAAAATGTGCATTGATATACCAGGGGTATAATTGCAGTTTGTACAGCTTATATTATTTGGGCCGCCGACCACGCAAAACCTTCCACCGCGCTTCGCCATTTGTGAGAAATAACAGAGCCGTGAGGAATTCTCGCTCATGTCAAGCATGTGACGTCACATGCATATTTAATTAGAAAATAAAAGTGTCGCGCTCTCGGGGTCAAAACATGCATTTTCGAGTCCCGAAAATTCGCAAAAATATCTATTTCCAAACGGTAAAAAGTACGTTTTTAGTTCGATCATATACTAAACCAACAATTTTAAGCTATATGTTATCGATTCTTCATATTCGTTTCAGTAGCACTTTAAAGAATGGTTCTGGTTGTTGGTGCAATTCCGGGCAATGTGACCATATCCCGAACAAAGATAGCACTGTAAAGGGCTTTGTCCCGGAGGAGGCAGTGGTGGTTGTCTGGCGTTGACCAGGGGCCGGTTGCTGGCGGCATTGTCGCTGAGAATGGCCGCTACGACCACATGTCTAACAGTTGAATGCTCTTCCATTGGGCCGGCGCGAGGATTGGGCGGGCTGTTGTTGTTGCTCGGCGCTCTTCAAACGCTTGTCCAGGGCATCTTGCTTCGCAGCTATGGAGGCGACCATGCTTAGCAGTTGCTCCATGTTATCGGATGCGGCGGGCTGTTTAGACGTAGTAGCCGCCATCGTTGTAGGAGCCCCAGCAAACGGCACGCGGTAGTCTTCTATCACTTGATATCGTTGGGCGAAGCCCACCATTTTCGCTAGGTCCGGTGTCGGATCGTGTTCCAAGAGTTTAAGCTTCATCGTGGTTGGTAGTCCCTTAATGAACTGACGCGTGACTAAAGCAGTTTTCGGGTCCTGCACTAGCGTTGGCTCAGCTTTAGCCAACAGATTTTCTAGCTCCCAGCGGTACACCGAAGGGTCTTCCCCTGGCCTTAGGCATCTCGTCTCGAACTCAATATAGAGGTTTTCTCGGCGAGCGGCGGGGCAAAGAGCGTGTTTCAGTTCACTAACGGCATCTTTGTACGAGGCCCGCTTTGCCTCGGGAGTAGCGTAGAAGTGACTGGCTGCTCTGCCGGTCAAGAACGCGGGAAGCTTCAGAAGTCTGATGTCTGTCCCCTCGGCCTCTTTCCATCCATTGGCGGCGCAGCACGCTTCAAACTGTCGAAGCCAAGCGTCAAAATCGCCGTCATCAAACTTCGGGGGAAAGATCGCCGTAGACATTTTCTTTTACCGCTGCCACGAGTTTTGTAGCGTACCGAGGATATACAATAACTTCACTCAAAGGCTTCCAGATAGAACTGAACTTTATTTCTCCTTGTGTACACTTTCTAATCAATCTAAACGCCTACATTTCCGGAGGCGCACAGCTCGAGGCTTAGTCATAGCTTACAATATTACAGGTCAGGTAGCGATAACATAGAACTAAATTATGATAATAAGATTATGCAGGTCACGTATCGATGACATAGAACTAAGTTATGATAACAAGATTATATTAATACTTGCGGTCATTACATACAGGATAAGCTATAAAAGTGATTATCCATTGCGCGAGACCCGATAGACCGAACGAGGTAGAATGCACCGTTTCCAGCCCGTAAGCTGATTGGTTGAAATGGTTTTAATCCAATTATAAAGTCCAAAAATATTTATTTCTTCCCTCTGCATACTGGAGTTGTCTGTATCAATATGGCTTATAAATCTGCCCTGTGGCCGTCCCATTGACCACTGGCCCTGCTGGGTGGCCATGGTGGCCCTGGTGGCTATGGTGGCCCTGGTGGCCCTGGTGGCTATGGTGGCTATGGTGGCCCTGGTGGCTATGGTGGCTCATTAAAATGCGGTCCAGCCATTTTTTTAAGAAACACTATATATTTGTAAACTCCAGAAAGTGAACACCGACACTGCATAATAAAGTAACGTTCATAATAAGATAAAAGTACTGAATGGACTACAAATACATAATGTTATTAAATATTTTTGATAAATTATATATGCAATCGCGAGTTGTTCCGCGCCTACTGTACAACTTTTCAAAGAACACCCCATCTCTCCATCCCATAGCTATAATGTACGTTTCGTCCGCTCCACGTTCTCTTTCGCTTACGAGTAGGTCGACCAGTTCAACGAAATAATATATAAATGAAATGACAAAAATATAATGCTGCATGGGCTACTGTGGTCTATAGAATAAGGTTATCACATGTATGTGACCAATAGGACATTTGACTACAACAACCAGAATTCTGTGTGCGGTTTCTTTTGTTCTTCTAATTTGGACCATTGTATTGGTATTCACAAATCTGAATAAGAAAATTAATTCCAAAAGTGTCCTATTAACAGACGGTTGATACTGCTTAAGAAATTAAAAAAAAACTCGCCCGCTCCGATTTATCATCAGGATTTATTCCTTTTATTTTAATATTAAATGAACAAAAGCATAATACTGTTTTTATTTAATTGGTCAACAATGGTCACGTGAGGAAATCAACCTTGTCAGATAAAACAGCATATGAAAATAAGTAATCCTGTGAAATTTGCGTGTCATAGTTTTAATTGCTACAGAGTAATTTGGGTTTGAATTAAGAGAGCTTTGTATGAAATAAGTCAGCCATGGCCTTACCAGCCTTGTTTTCATGTTCTCTCAAAGGTTTAAATGCTAATAACTTTGGAACTAATCGTTATAAAACTATATACTGTCAACAACTTCTTACTGCTCTTTCAGGAGTCTGTATCATTTTTGCTGTATTTGTTTAAATTCAGAATTTATGCTAATTAGGCCACGCCTTTTGCATAGGGTCTCGATGCCATCACTAAATTAATAAATATAATAGATCCCTGATTTTGATCAGTCGCGTTGTGCCTAGAAAGTTAGCCCGTTTATTGATTGAACAAAGTTTCTATTCAAGCTTTTGCTTCTTGCGGCCATCATACTAATTAAACCTCAGTACCTAACTTCTATTTTGGAGGGGTTCTCAGCCGAGCGTAGATAGCATATCAAGCTAGGTTAAAAGGATTTTTTTTTTAAAACCTATTTGTGTCTCGATTTATTGATCCCGCGAGGAACACTTCAAACCAAACGTTCTTTTTCAGTGGAGGCTTTCTTTAACGATTTGGAAAAAAGAGGAACATGCTGTCCGAAATGATTGTGCCTGTTTTGTTTAATATATGTTTAATATATTTGTCCGTCTTCTAGTGTGAAAACGGCCATTGAAATGATATCACTGTTCTGCAACGATTTACCTGCTTCAACAATTGTGTAATTATTACATGTTTGATATTTTCTCATTTTCCTACTCAATAATTGACATTTAAGTGATTAGTTTACTGGTATGATGAATGTAATTATGCAATCGTACGCGTGTAAAACCGAACACAATCGAATTCAATCTGATCCTTATATACATGTTGCAACTTATCATTATTGTTGAGAATAGGATGTGTATACAGTATGCCATCACACCATAGAAACCACTTGTTATTACTGTCTGCAGAATTCCTTTGTTTACTGATAACTATGCAACATCAAATATACCTGAATATACCACACCGACTGGAACCAAAATATTTCTTTTATATATCTATTTTTTAAACAGATCGAAACCAGAACTAACGATGAAGGAAACAATGTTTGATTGTAATCGATTTATTACTTAACAGACTTCTAGCAATACTCCTGCGTACAAACTAGAACTAAAGTGTAATTTGTAATAATATTCTACTGCCCTCTCGAGCGCTCAAATGTATATATTTGTGTGAGTTAGGGCTGGACGTTTTTACTTTTGACACATTGAGCCTGAAAATTTTCTTCAGACCAGCTCCTTCAGACGTTCTTAAATTACGTACATGGTATAGTATTTCAGTAAATCAGAGAACTGACGTGACCAGGAAAGCTAACCTTTCAAAGATCATTGTTTTGAGTTCAAGATGTCGCGCCAGGAAACTCTTCGTCGTTTTGGCTTCAACAAAGCATTGAGCACATACTGGAAACAACAAAAAAATAACTTCTTAAGTAAATTTTAGCCTTGGATATGTTCTTAGTAAGTTCTTAAAATTTGGCGAATCGTAGCCATGTTCAGTTGTCGTTTTCACATGCTGGCATGTGAACTCGGGCAGCGTATTAATGTTGTGATACACAGACCGTTTCACCTTGCACTCTTCGTGCGTACAAAGCCAGAGCCCATCTTGTCTTACGACGAAACATCGGTCATCTTTGGTACTCGTTTTCGGAATTTTTCGGATTGAAATCCTTTACCAAATGTTCTCATTTTCGCACACAACATAACAGATATCCTGGTCATGCAAAGGAAACAAAATGGTGGCAAATATTTTAGACAAAAATTAACTAACGTGACATAAAGACAAACTTTCACGGGACGGAAACGAGGCTGAAGAAACAGCTCCAAACATGCTCTGAAAACTGAACGAATTCTGCCAGAATATAACTCCTGAAGCCGAAATAACCCCAGCAATTGACAAAAGACAGTCTTGTGAACAATAAAGGATAAGCTCTAAAAGTGATTATCCATTGCGCGAGCCCCATGCTAGGAACTGAACGCCATGATGTTTTTGCGAAGTATACGTAGATAAATGGGACATTCTTCTACAGAAACAAGCTATACGTTGTAAGAGCAGAGGGGAAAAGCCGAATCTATGAGTATAACAAAGCTGTCGACACACACAATACTTGTTATCGTTAGCTAGGATATATACGGCAAGCATAATTCCAACGTGACCTGAATACAAATAATTATATTATTACAACGTATATATAAAATGATTACTGGTAAATCGTTCATGAAGCAGAAAAGCCATTTTTGAAGTGAACCTTCCACTTCTTCGTATTCAATTGTATTTCGATTTCAATGCACTTTGTTTAACTGAAAATACTATGTTATTGTGCTTTGAGAAGAAACTAGCAATCAATTCGGGCATAAATTTAACCGCATGCAGTGTACGACTATCATTTAAAGTGGCGCCAAATTTTAGATTCATTCAGATTGAGTACTGTTCTGCGAAGAAACATGAGTCCTGCTACTACATTCTTAATTTACCTGATACAGTAGCTTTTTCTGGGTCATAAAAAGATTTAAGTAATTATAAAAGGTATCCTATCAAATGATAACTACTAGATGAATAAATGAATAATTGCATTAATCACTAAGGAGAGTGGTGGTCGCAACTTGTTTCTTAAAAGAAACAAGAGACTTTGTTTCGCGTGGTTTGGCTGGAAGCCCATTCCATATTTTTGCACCATTGTATGATAAACTTTTTTTCAGGAATTCAGTTATTGGTTGAGGGAGGCAAAGTTTTGTGTCAGATCCTCTTAAATTATAATGAGTCGAGTTTCCAACTGTTGTAAATAAATCGGTGAGGCCAGTTGGCGCGAAATTATTTCGGATTTTGTTTATAGTGACCGCTTTGCGTTTAGCCCTTCGTTCATCTAGTTTATCCCATCCTAGGGTATCTATAAGTAACCTGGAGCTCGTATTATTGTCTGCTCTAAGAATGAGTCTGGCGGCTCTATTTTGAAAAATTTGTAGTTTATCTGAGAGGAATTTTCCAAAATTGTCCCAAACTTCGCAACAATAATCCATGTGTGCGCGAGCTAATGGTGGACGGTTATGGTCTTTTTCAGCTCTCCAATATTTTTACTTTTTCTGCTACAGTTCTTTACTTTTTCTTAACTTCAGCTCGTACTTCTACGTCTAAAGGTTAGTTTTACGTATCTCGTGTATTTTGTGTTTTTCCATATTTTTCATCTTTAAAATTCAGTTTTCTATTTCCGATCGGTAGTCGGTACCTTCTAGCTGTTTTACTTATATAATTATCTTCTCTTCTTCATTAATTGCCCTCTTGATTTTTTGATACACTGTTTTAAGACATAGTACACTGCCTTAAAATCGTTTACATTTCTGTCTTTATTTATTATTATCTTTCTCATTCTTGTTTTCCTATTTTTACTCTTCAGTCATTTTACTTTCATTATACTAGTGCATTTTCGTTCACGTATTACTTCCCTTTCCCGTTATTATCTTTCTCATACTACAGTTAGTTCATCCTCACACTGCGACACTCAGTTCCCTTCTACTTTTTAATCATTAATTAGCTTCATTGTTCATCTCAGTATAGTAGGGTTAGGGTTTTTCACTAGTCATATCATAAGATCATTTTTTGTTTCGTTTATTTCTCATACATTTTGAATTTTGGAAGAGCATAAGAACATAACCGTTCTTGCAATCTTTTTTGTTTGTTTTTCCTTTTGTTTTCCATCTCTATTTATTATTATTATCGGTTTCATTATACTGCAACGGTTTTGATTGTTATTATCATTCTCTTTTCGTTACATTTTGAATTTTCAAAACATTCCATGAGCTCGATCATAACCGTCCTTGTGGCGCGCGCTGTAAATTACAACGGCTACTACTATAACAACGTCAGCAGAGTGACAGCATGATGAATGGAAGTGCTTTGCGCCACGTGTTACTCATCCTCGTCTTGTACCTATGTTTCTCAAACCTGAAGCACTCCAACAGTTCCAGGCGCAATGACTGTCAAATTTTCTATGCCGTTTGTGAAGTCTCTCGTCCAAACACCTATGGCTCTGTTCCCTCAACTCACCCCCAAAAGACTACAATGAGATCTACCTCAACACTACTACTGTGTGGATGCCGCCTGGTTCAGAAATCTTCCTTGGCCATCTTATTAATCTGTCTGTCTAACGATGTATCTCCAAACCCTGGCCCATCTACTAACGGATCGTCAGTTGCTGACTTTCCTACTTCGCGCGGTCTTAAAGTCGGTCATCTGAACGTCCGAAGTATCATCAACAAGATGGATTCTGTGCGACTTTTATTGAAAGAGAAGCCCTTTGACGTACTCACAATGTCTGAAACGTGGCTTCACCCGAACATTCTTGATAACGAAATTTATGTCCCTGGTTATACAGTTACCAGACAGGATAGGAATGGAAAACCTGGTGGAGGTACGCTCGCTTTTGTTAGAGATGGCATTCCCTATCGATCAAGAAGTGACTTACAGAACACTAACATTGAGTCATGCGTAGTTGAGATTACTCGTCCTAAAGCAAAGAAACTCATTATATTCACAATATACAGAGCCCCAGACCAAACACTGGACGGTTTTCTTAATGATCTCAACACCGCTTTATCATTACTCCCATCACAAGCTGAGATAATATTACTTGGTGATTTCAATGTTAATTTTTTGACTTCAAATACTGACTCATCAAGGCCATTGAAACAGAAGCTCGTTAGACTTACAAATCAACATAACTTAGTACAGCTTATTGACAAGCCTACGAGAATATCCGAGAACTCATCCACTGCAATTGACCTGTTGTTCGTTAACAACAATCATCGCATAGTCGATTCTGGAGTTATTCACATAGATTTGAGTGATCACTCACTCATTTACTGTGTCATCAAAGCGGGTGTTCCTCGGGCCCCTTGCAGAGTTATAGAGTATCGATCGTACAAGCACTACTCAAGGGAGTCTTTCCTGACTGAACTCGGAGACATATGTTGGAATGTCGTCGACGAGCAATTGGACACCAATAGTGCAGTTGAAACTTGGAACCAACTATTTACGGATACAGCCAATCGACATGCTCCAATTAAAAAATCTAGAATCAAGGGTATACACGTGCCCTGGATGAATTCAGAGTTATGCAACGCCATGCAAGACCGAGATTACCACCATCGGAAGGCCATTAAATCAAGATCGTCATTCCATTGGTCCATGTACAAAAAGATAAAATCCTACGTAAACAACCTGGTCAAAAAATGCAAAGCTGATTACTATTTAAACCTTATTACTAGGAACAGGGGAAATAGCGGTGAACTATGGAAAACACTGAACGAAATTACTTCGCGAAAGACATCCTCAATCCCTTCATGTATCGAAGTCGATGGCGTACCACATACTGACTCAAAGTCGATTGCTGAAGTTTTAAATAATCATTTTTCAACAGTAGGAACTAAATTGGCTGCTAAAATAAAAGCAAGCCTTGATTTTTTCTATCCACGACCCCCTTCTGGTGAATCCATCGCTAGGTCTCGAAACTTTGTCTTCATTCCAGTTGAAGAAAATTTTGTGCATAGACAACTAAAAATGCTCAAGACAAATAAATCAATTGGCCTTGATCGCATTAGCGCCAGACTGCTGAAAGACTCTGCAAGCGTCATTACTCCTGCTTTGACCAAGATATTCAATCGCTCACTTGAGTCTTCTACATTCCCTTCTATCTGGAAATTTGGTAAAGTTACAGCTCTCTTCAAATCTGGTGATCGAAGCAACGCCAACAATTACAGGCCGATTACAATCCTCCCGACAGTTAGTAAGATCCTTGAGAAGGCAGTCCATGCACAAGTATATAATTACCTTATGGAAGAAAAGATCCTTACACCCAGGCAGTTTGGCTTCAGACCTAAACTCTCAACAGAGATCGCTCTTACTCATTTCACCGATACTATCCTTGGGAATATGGACAGTGGTCTAGTAACCGGTGCTGTTTTCCTGGACTTGTCAAAAGCGTTTGACACTGTTGACCATACTATTCTCTTCAATAAACTAGTAACAGCTGGCTTTTCTGACACAAGTGTGAACTGGTTCAAGTCCTATCTATCTAACAGAAGCCAAATCACCAACTTGGCAAATGTCTCTTCCTCTCCCAAGAAAGTTCCTGTCGGAGTTCCTCAAGGAAGCGTCTTAGGACCACTACTATTCCTTGTTTATGTAAATAACTTACCCTCATGTGTTAATTACTGCGAGGTGTCCCTCTACGCTGACGATACAGTAATTTACTGCTCTTCGACTAATGCCCAGGAACTTAAAGATAAATTGAACGCTGATCTTCTGTCCATATGTCAATGGTTTAACAGCAATCTCTTGACACTGAATACATCTAAATGCAAGTTCATAATTTATGGCAGCGCACGCAAGCTCAAGGATTTCAGAGAGGTTTCACTAACCATAAATGGCTCTGCTCTTGACCGAACTGACTCTTTTAAATATTTAGGAGTGACAGTCAGTCAGAACATGAGTTGGTCAGAACACGTGGATAGAGTCAGTAATAAAGTCAATCAACGTCTTGGCATCATCCGCCGGGTAAAGCATTTGCTGCCCTTGCATGCGCGGCTAACTCTCTATAAATCTCTTGTCCTTCCCTTACTTGACTATGCCGATATCGTCTGGGGAGATAAGAATAATACCGTCCTCATGGATCACCTTCAAGTTCTTCAGAATAATGCTGCTCGACTAATGCTCGACTTTCCCTCAAGCTCTTCTGCATCTCAAGTACTCGAACTATTAAACTGGAAACCACTATACCTTCGACGGCGCTATCATCGCTGTATTACTATCTTCAAATGCTTAAATAGCATGGTGGACTTCAACTTTAAATTAAAGAAGAATCACGACTTTCATACATATAATACACGCCGTCAGCACAATCTATATTTGCCATTCGCACGTAGGAATTGGGGACAACAGAAGTTTACCTACCATGCACTATTAGACTGGAACTCTTTAGATTCTGAAGTTATACAATCAACTACATTATCAATTTTTAAATCTTACTGGCACATAACTTAATTTCATAATAATCCTTGTTCTATTTCTATTTTATTTCAACCATTTATCTTTTCTGTTTTCCATATATTAGTGAAATATATATTTTTAATACAGGACCTCCCTGAAAATCACAAATTGTGAGTGGAGCTTTCCTGTCAAAATATTATTATTATTATTATTATTATTATTATTATTATTATGTGCGTCTGAATAAGGGAATCGTAAATTTTCACAAGTATATCTTGAGATACGAATGGTCTTATACTTTTTAGAGCCCCTAGACCAGAGACTATCTTTTTTGTTATGTAATTAATATGTTCTTCCCATCTTAGATTTTTCGTCTACCACGCCTCCAACTGTTTTACTTTAGGTTACTCTTTTTATTGATCTATTTCCAATTTTTAATCTGGGCATCTTATCTAGATCAGATAAGCGTTGTCTCGAGCCGATTATCATGAATTCAGTTTTGGCGACATTCAAGTGTAATTTATTGGCTTTAAGCCAATTGTTAACATTTTGAAGTTCACGATTTGCTCTTGATTCGACATCACTTGTATTTGAGCCACATATTGTTACATTTGTATCGTCGGCAAACAGACATGGTGTCGATGTTTCTAGACAATTTGGTAAGTCATTTATATAAATGAGAAACAACAGGGGGCCAAGGATTGTACTCTGAGGCACTCCAAATGTGACTAATAACGGTGATTTGCCTAAAGTTATATACAGGGATTGAGTCAGAAATTGAGCCAGAAGGGACAATTTGGCCATTTTCCAAATGAACTGGTATTAATTTCCTTTGGAAGCGGCCAAAGCAGGTCAATTTGACCATAATTATATTTTTTCAATGGACAAAATTAATGTATTTTTAAAGTGGGAACGGTGCAGCCTGACTCGTTCTGTGACTCGATCTGTGTATATAACTCAGTCTCTAAGAATTGCCTTATCAATGGCCCTGATGCACTGTTTCCAGGACTTTATATTATCAGCCAGAGTGGCCTGTGGGTATTTCGCCATTACTAAATCCTTTATATAATTTAACTTACTTGCATCTAAGGCCAACTTTTTGGGCTGGCCAGCATTAAATATCCTACCAGAACAGTTTCTTCCAGATATTTCTTCGCAAGTAAAATTATCAAAAACAAATCTCTCTATCACCATTTGATAGTAAGCGATGGATTGCAAAAAACGGAATAGATACGTTTTTTAGCAAAATTCTGCATACTAGTACTTTTATTAAAAAGAGCTTCTACATTGGAATTATTGAACGTACATGTATTAGTGGTAGATAGATTATTTAGGTCTTGATTAGTAGTAGAAGAAAAAGATGTAGATACATGAAAGGAATTAGTCAGAATAGCTATTAGTGCGTCCACCTTATGTTCTACACTCTGAATAATTTCTTTTGTGTCTCTGGTGTCTTCTGGCCGTGCATCATCATCAAGAGAATCAACAAGCCTCGTTAATTCATCTTCCTGATCAGTGCATGTGACAGAGAATGATGGAGATTGTGACTGCAGTTCAGATGTAGATGTTTCGTGACTGTTAAAATGTGTTGTAGTACATGGTGGATGAATGGGTGACAAAGATTCTGATGTTGATTGTGTATGTGGAACAGAAAGACAGGACATGTGAAATGGAATTGAATGATCTGATGTACATGTAACTTGTGATGTGGATGTGCAGAGGGAAGGTGCACTGACAGAGTTTATGGGTGAAAACGTGGACGATGTGGGGATCTGTGAGTGATTACATGTGGACATTAAAGATGGTAAAACAGGGAAAATGGGATGACATGTTGGTATAGAGGTACACATAGGGCTGGGTGTGGAGTAAACAACATCAGGTGTAGGACGTTCATGATTGGACTGTGAAAATGTCATGTTGCTATTTAATAGCTGTGTAAAAGATGATTTGTGAGATGACACTTTGGACTGCATTGGTGGAGCACATGATACAATGGGTGGCAAAATTAGTGGTGGATGTGAATGGGTCTTGACAGTGACAGTTGAATTAACAGGGCTTGTTGATTCGCATGACGATGTAAAAGGGGTAGTTGTTGAATGAGAAATAAGTGGCAGCTGCCGGTGGCCCCCCTCTTGAAGTGGTATGGATGTGCATGTTGTAGCTGGCATTTCTGGAACACAATGAACATTGTACAACACCTCAAAATTCACCTCATTTAAACTGTTTGTTGAGCTCCCAGGGCTCCCACACCCTTCGAAGGTTGGTGGCATCTGCAATAATAATTAACATGGTCCATTCATATACTGAAGCTATCTGGAGATTGTTTGAAATCATTTTGAAGCATATTCAGTGGTTTTTAGTTTTTGGCAGAAATCTGATATTTACATGATTGTATTTCAAGCACAATCTGACATTACATATACATGTATGGTTAAGTAGCCAATACATCTGCATGGTGACGTCACATACTACAAGTACAAAAACTCTGTGAATCCTCTCCTTAATTCCTCTAATTTGGTCTTGGAATTCTCAATTGAAAGAAGTTTTAAAATCTGAATGAGAAAGAGAATTTGAAAAGGCTTCTGGTAGTTACATGTATAGTAAAATGATGCTATAATAATGAAACTACATGTATCCTATTGCAATGGGTATGTTGTGGTTCAAATATTACCTCTGGTACAAATATATTTGAATCAGTACAAATTTTTTGAACCAGTACCATTTTTTTGAACTGGTTCATTTTTTCAAGATTCTAAAAAGAAAATATTTTTTGTCAACCCTCTCTTCCCTCTAATTTCTACCCTCCCTTCCCCAGTCCCATCCTCCTTTTCCCGTGTCCCCCCTGAGACACGTTACTATACCACTTACCTTGACGGTCACCCATCCACTTATTAACCTCGCCCGGTCGGGCTTAACTTGAGACAGTATTACGAGGAACGCCTGGTAGATGATAGTCCAGTCGATTAACGCACTGCGCCACAGAAGCGCTTGTTGATTCTTACACCACCGTTTATTCTATAGGTGACTAATCGTCGAACACAGTCCCTCTACTTATGCTAATTTGTTTCCAGTCTCTTAATTTTATTCACACATGCGCACTGCTAACAAAATCGGACTTGGAAATAAAATTACATGGACGACAACACGGTCTGTATAATATTTAACAGCATTTGTATGGTATTTTTTAGTTTTCCATGTACAACGTAAATCTTGAATAAAACTCGACAAAAACCTATACAGTGTCTTCTTGTGTTCCTTAACTATGTCTGTGCCATGTTACAGCGAATTTCAGCTTGGGCTACTTGTGGGAAATTATGCTGGAAATTTTAAACTAACTAAAACCCTACCCTGAACCATAAAAAAAACCTAACCGGTCAGTAAACAAGATCTTACCCACCTAGAGCTAGGGTTCTCAAGAAAAACTCGCAAACTCAACCTCCCTCTACGCCCGTGTGAAATCGTTTGCCGAAACTGAACAAACTGTGTCAACGGAGCCGACTTTTACAGAATAATCACAGCTGCGGCTGAGCTAAAAAAAAGCATTTGAACTGATAAAAAAAAATGGTACTGGTTCAAAAAAATGGTACTGGTTCAAAAAAATGGTACTGGTTCAAAATTTTTGAACCAAAGATATAATTGAACCACAACAGGTACACAGAGTTGGACAATTCTGAATTACCAATGCTGTCTCACAAGATATAATAGTAATTTCCTGTAATTAATTTCAATTTTAACATATATGCTTATCTCTAAGATATAAGCAGCATTTATAATGATTGTGAGCCCTTCACTTGATGAGTTTTCCTTAGTAGGAGTGCTTTATTTACTCTGGAATTCAGTTCCTCCTTCACAATAAATTATATATAGTGTACTATACCTCAAAACTATTTGCGTTGCATGTAAGTAATTATAATTATATATATGAAGCCTCGCACATGAGCAAATTACATGTTTAACCCCACGCTACTACAACAATTCTACATGTATATAATGGCCATATTTATATAGCGCCATATCAACCACAGTTTCATGGCGCTTTACATACGACTGACATATCCTGTCAGTGAATTATTTCGGACTGCTTCACGGCGCTAATAGCTGCCACGCAGTTTACAATGTTAGTGTGGTTAGTGCAATGGCCAGGCTGCTGTACCGGGTGACAATCCCCTGCTCTTTTTCGAGTAATACAACAGGTTCTTTCACGTCCCCTTCAAATACTGATTAGAAGTAGAAGGAGACAAGGCCAACGGCTTATAAACGTCCCTGCCCAAGGACGCGGCCGGGATTCGAACCCCTGACCTCCCGCACTCTAGACCGTGCTCTACCAACTGAGCTAACCAGTGAGGCGGTTATATATATACCTTACGCTTTCTTGATTTATGCTTTTCTTTAGCCGATGCATTTGCTGGTTTAGCATTTGCTGGTTTAGCATTTGCTGGTTTAGCATTTGCTGGTTTAGCATTTGCTGGTTTAACATTTGCTGGTTTAGATGCAGCTTGTTCTACTGGTGCTTGTACATGTACTTGTTTCTTTTTCTTCTTTTTTAGTTGACTTTGTTTTATTTCGTCTTCAATTTGCAACAGCTTTTCTTGAAGCACATCATATCGATCTAAAATATATAAATTGGTTAGAGATCAAGCTTATGACTGCAACAATGAATAATATTACTAGATATAATTATATTGGTTACTATAGGTGTTTAACATAATTATTATAAAGTGGCTTAAAAAAGTGGCCTGAGAAAATAGTGTAGGGAATAATCTGATGGATATTAAAATATGGGGTACAAAATAATGATAGTATCTGGCTTAAGCTTGTTTACATGTTATGAGAATGATTAAATTTTAAATGTATTTGCAATTCATAAATGTATGTATGTTTATTAAGAGAATTTTAAACTTACGGTAGTAATCACCAAACAATTGAGTTGATATGTCATATATTTTACGGGGAAAAACCCTGCTAGCAGTGGTTCTTTTCTCAGAGAGGGTAGCAGGGTTCAGAAAAAATGACTTCAAAACTAAAATGGGCTGGGGGCAAGATTTGCTGACATGCAATTTTGAGATTTTTAAACGCTCATTCCTCAAAATATAATTATCGTATATCTCACATTTTCGGTGATTATCGGACTATGTTCGTTTGTATGTACGTCGCTTGAAGTTCGATGTATTATTATTCTAATGAGGAAAAAACGTAAACAAAGATTCGATTCGCTTAGTTATAGATAATCGATATATCCAAAGCCGAATAAAATTTAAAAGTTAAAAAACCTTGGAAGACAGAAACATTATTAGCTTTATACTACTGTCTAGTTAACATTAAGTAAGCTTTATATTTCCCCACGTTTACAGTAACCCACGGACCACCAAAATTGTGCTGTGGTTGTTCGTGTTAAACGCGTGTAGGGTGAACAGCTTATTCGAGTTTTGCATCTTTTGCGATGCCGCTTGAACTTGAAGTTGAAGTCAAACACTGGCTTTTTTTAACCATAACATTTTACAGGTATAAGTATGTTCGAAGCAAATAAAGTCCAGTTGAAGTAAATGTTTACTTATCTTTTACTGGAAACTCCAAATATTGGGGACCTTCTATGTAACCTGCATGATTCAGCTCTTTGTTTTAAAAAATATCTTTGCATTTGATTATGATCGATTCCCGTACAAAATCGTGAAACGCGGTACGTGTCTTTCTTCTTTGTCTCCCATTCATGTCAGCAACTATCTAACTAAAAAAAGTATAATATCCGTTATGCATTTGACCTCGAGTCTCGACCTACAAACCACGACACAAACTTAAATTGTTGTCGAGAACTTTTCGCGCGCTTTACAGCGCGTCCTGTCATGTCATGCATGATCACCCCCACATCTAATTGACAGCTGTTAATTAATACGTAAACCATGTGCCTCGCTCTCATTTTCGGGAACCATGGGTTGCAAAGCCAAAGGTGCACCAGCATTTTCTCTTTTTCAGCTGCCTCGTTGGTTTTCTTTTTTGCGATACCAGTTTATTCCATATGCATGTCTACTGCATGCCTTCGAGTTCTACTGTAAGCCCACAGACAGCCAAAAAGAACAACGTACACTGAGACTCAAGAGCTTACAAATATAACCTTAGTCGTGGGTCTCGTATAACGTCAACGACAACGGATAGTTCATCATCAGGCCGGCCGAAAGGCGGATCGGAAAAAACGTGAGGAATTGTGTTTTGCTTGGCCTCCCATGTACTAGTTAACCGTGCATCACGTACTACGAAACTCTGGTCTACTTCTTCCCTCGGCGCTAACCTAACTGAAGGTAAGCTTCAATTTCATGAATGAACTATGAATGGAGGGAAAATGCTACGCCCGGCTAGTATATAAATTCCTAACACTTTTGCATTTTTTGGGATATTCTTGTCTTCAATTGTGAGTAGATCAGAACGAGGTGGCTTCTTTGTCTGATTGATGTGTTAAGTGTTTTTTTCTTCAATGAAAAACGTTCAAATGCAGAAAAACTTATTCACGGAACTTACCCGATGACGCGACAATTTCGCCAATGAAATCTCCATCGGCACCGATAACAGCCGCCTCTGTCTCGCTCAGAATGTTGATATTTTTATTTTGATAAATGCCATGTTTGGCCTCCTCTGAGAAATACAGAAGATAGTACTTCTTAGCGCTGACACCTAAAATAAATGTTTTGGGGAAGTTAGTTCGTAAATTAACCTTTAAAAAAATACCAAGAAATTTAAACAATTCATGAATTGTACTTTGGTTGGTACTTACTGCGTATGTGAGTCCGAGATGTCATTGTTTCCGGTCACGCTCTAAAACTCCGAGTTGGAGCGGCAAGACGACAACTCGATCTGTAATCTAGGTTCTAATTTACCGCCACTTTTATTCCATTGGCTATATTTAGAGGGTGCGCTTTTGCGTTCGCTCGGGTTCGCTCAGAGTTTGCAGGGTTCGCTCAGAGTTTGCAGGGTTCGCTCAGAGTTTGCAGGGTTCGTTCGGGTTCGCTCAATCTAGGTTCTAATTTACCGCCACTTTATTCCATTGGCTATATTTAGAGGGTGCGCTTTTGCGTTTGCTCGGGTTTGCTCAGAGTGGCTATATTTAGAGGGTGCGCTTTTGCGTTCGCTCGGGTTCGCTTGGGTTCGCTCAGAGTTTGCAGGGTTCGCTCAGAGTTTGCAGGGTTCGCTTAGAGTTTGCAGGGTTCATTCGGGTTCGCTCAATTTTTTGCAGGGTTCGGTCAGAGATCCTATTAGGGTTCGCTTCGAGAAAACACTGAACGAAATTACTTCGCGAAAGACATCCTCAATCCCTTCATGTATCGAAGTCGATGGCGTACCACATACTGACTCAAAGTCGATTGCTGAAGTTTTAAATAATCATTTTTCAACAGTAGGAACTAAATTGGCTGCTAAAATAAAAGCAAGCCTTGATTTTTTCTATCCACGACCCCCTTCTGGTGAATCCATCGCTAGGTCTCGAAACTTTGTCTTCATTCCAGTTGAAGAAAATTTTGTGCATAGACAACTAAAAATGCTCAAGACAAATAAATCAATTGGCCTTGATCGCATTAGCGCCAGACTGCTGAAAGACTCTGCAAGCGTCATTACTCCTGCTTTGACCAAGATATTCAATCGCTCACTTGAGTCTTCTACATTCCCTTCTATCTGGAAATTTGGTAAAGTTACAGCTCTCTTCAAATCTGGTGATCGAAGCAACGCCAACAATTACAGGCCGATTACAATCCTCCCGACAGTTAGTAAGATCCTTGAGAAGGCAGTCCATGCACAAGTATATAATTACCTTATGGAAGAAAAGATCCTTACACCCAGGCAGTTTGGCTTCAGACCTAAACTCTCAACAGAGATCGCTCTTACTCATTTCACCGATACTATCCTTGGGAATATGGACAGTGGTCTAGTAACCGGTGCTGTTTTCCTGGACTTGTCAAAAGCGTTTGACACTGTTGACCATACTATTCTCTTCAATAAACTAGTAACAGCTGGCTTTTCTGACACAAGTGTGAACTGGTTCAAGTCCTATCTATCTAACAGAAGCCAAATCACCAACTTGGCAAATGTCTCTTCCTCTCCCAAGAAAGTTCCTGTCGGAGTTCCTCAAGGAAGCGTCTTAGGACCACTACTATTCCTTGTTTATGTAAATAACTTACCCTCATGTGTTAATTACTGCGAGGTGTCCCTCTACGCTGACGATACAGTAATTTACTGCTCTTCGACTAATGCCCAGGAACTTAAAGATAAATTGAACGCTGATCTTCTGTCCATATGTCAATGGTTTAACAGCAATCTCTTGACACTGAATACATCTAAATGCAAGTTCATAATTTATGGCAGCGCACGCAAGCTCAAGGATTTCAGAGAGGTTTCACTAACCATAAATGGCTCTGCTCTTGACCGAACTGACTCTTTTAAATATTTAGGAGTGACAGTCAGTCAGAACATGAGTTGGTCAGAACACGTGGATAGAGTCAGTAATAAAGTCAATCAACGTCTTGGCATCATCCGCCGGGTAAAGCATTTGCTGCCCTTGCATGCGCGGCTAACTCTCTATAAATCTCTTGTCCTTCCCTTACTTGACTATGCCGATATCGTCTGGGGAGATAAGAATAATACCGTCCTCATGGATCACCTTCAAGTTCTTCAGAATAATGCTGCTCGACTAATGCTCGACTTTCCCTCAAGCTCTTCTGCATCTCAAGTACTCGAACTATTAAACTGGAAACCACTATACCTTCGACGGCGCTATCATCGCTGTATTACTATCTTCAAATGCTTAAATAGCATGGTGGACTTCAACTTTAAATTAAAGAAGAATCACGACTTTCATACATATAATACACGCCGTCAGCACAATCTATATTTGCCATTCGCACGTAGGAATTGGGGACAACAGAAGTTTACCTACCATGCACTATTAGACTGGAACTCTTTAGATTCTGAAGTTATACAATCAACTACATTATCAATTTTTAAATCTTACTGGCACATAACTTAATTTCATAATAATCCTTGTTCTATTTCTATTTTATTTCAACCATTTATCTTTTCTGTTTTCCATATATTAGTGAAATATATATTTTTAATACAGGACCTCCCTGAAAATCACAAATTGTGAGTGGAGCTTTCCTGTCAAAATATTATTATTATTATTATTATTATTATTATTATTATGTGCGTCTGAATAAGGGAATCGTAAATTTTCACAAGTATATCTTGAGATACGAATGGTCTTATACTTTTTAGAGCCCCTAGACCAGAGACTATCTTTTTTGTTATGTAATTAATATGTTCTTCCCATCTTAGATTTTTCGTCTACCACGCCTCCAACTGTTTTACTTTAGGTTACTCTTTTTATTGATCTATTTCCAATTTTTAATCTGGGCATCTTATCTAGATCAGATAAGCGTTGTCTCGAGCCGATTATCATGAATTCAGTTTTGGCGACATTCAAGTGTAATTTATTGGCTTTAAGCCAATTGTTAACATTTTGAAGTTCACGATTTGCTCTTGATTCGACATCACTTGTATTTGAGCCACATATTGTTACATTTGTATCGTCGGCAAACAGACATGGTGTCGATGTTTCTAGACAATTTGGTAAGTCATTTATATAAATGAGAAACAACAGGGGGCCAAGGATTGTACTCTGAGGCACTCCAAATGTGACTAATAACGGTGATTTGCCTAAAGTTATATACAGGGATTGAGTCAGAAATTGAGCCAGAAGGGACAATTTGGCCATTTTCCAAATGAACTGGTATTAATTTCCTTTGGAAGCGGCCAAAGCAGGTCAATTTGACCATAATTATATTTTTTCAATGGACAAAATTAATGTATTTTTAAAGTGGGAACGGTGCAGCCTGACTCGTTCTGTGACTCGATCTGTGTATATAACTCAGTCTCTAAGAATTGCCTTATCAATGGCCCTGATGCACTGTTTCCAGGACTTTATATTATCAGCCAGAGTGGCCTGTGGGTATTTCGCCATTACTAAATCCTTTATATAATTTAACTTACTTGCATCTAAGGCCAACTTTTTGGGCTGGCCAGCATTAAATATCCTACCAGAACAGTTTCTTCCAGATATTTCTTCGCGAGTAAAATTATCAAAAACAAATCTCTCTATCACCATTTGATAGTAAGCGATGGATTGCAAAAAACGGAATAGATACGTTTTTTAGCAAAATTCTGCATACTAGTACTTTTATTAAAAAGAGCTTCTACATTGGAATTATTGAACGTACATGTATTAGTGGTAGATAGATTATTTAGGTCTTGATTAGTAGTAGAAGAAAAAGATGTAGATACATGAAAGGAATTAGTCAGAATAGCTATTAGTGCGTCCACCTTA
Organism: Actinernus sp. WN-2022; assembly: GCA_030867875.1. Taxonomy (NCBI): domain Eukaryota; kingdom Metazoa; phylum Cnidaria; class Anthozoa; order Actiniaria; family Actinernidae; genus Actinernus; species Actinernus sp. WN-2022. Next base: position 512,481 of record JAOWCC010000055.1, on the reverse strand, counting down.
TGTTCTACACTCTGAATAATTTCTTTTGTGTCTCTGGTGTCTTCTGGCCGTGCATCATCATCAAGAGAATCAACAAGCCTCGTTAATTCATCTTCCTGATCAGTGCATGTGACAGAGAATGATGGAGATTGTGACTGCAGTTCAGATGTAGATGTTTCGTGACTGTTAAAATGTGTTGTAGTACATGGTGGATGAATGGGTGACAAAGATTCTGATGTTGATTGTGTATGTGGAACAGAAAGACAGGACATGTGAAATGGAATTGAATGATCTGATGTACATGTAACTTGTGATGTGGATGTGCAGAGGGAAGGTGCACTGACAGAGTTTATGGGTGAAAACGTGGACGATGTGGGGATCTGTGAGTGATTACATGTGGACATTAAAGATGGTAAAACAGGGAAAATGGGATGACATGTTGGTATAGAGGTACACATAGGGCTGGGTGTGGAGTAAACAACATCAGGTGTAGGACGTTCATGATTGGACTGTGAAAATGTCATGTTGCTATTTAATAGCTGTGTAAAAGATGATTTGTGAGATGACACTTTGGACTGCATTGGTGGAGCACATGATACAATGGGTGGCAAAATTAGTGGTGGATGTGAATGGGTCTTGACAGTGACAGTTGAATTAACAGGGCTTGTTGATTCGCATGACGATGTAAAAGGGGTAGTTGTTGAATGAGAAATAAGTGGCAGCTGCCGGTGGCCCCCCTCTTGAAGTGGTATGGATGTGCATGTTGTAGCTGGCATTTCTGGAACACAATGAACATTGTACAACACCTCAAAATTCACCTCATTTAAACTGTTTGTTGAGCTCCCAGGGCTCCCACACCCTTCGAAGGTTGGTGGCATCTGCAATAATAATTAACATGGTCCATTCATATACTGAAGCTATCTGGAGATTGTTTGAAATCATTTTGAAGCATATTCAGTGGTTTTTAGTTTTTGGCAGAAATCTGATATTTACATGATTGTATTTCAAGCACAATCTGACATTACATATACATGTATGGTTAAGTAGCCAATACATCTGCATGGTGACGTCACATACTACAAGTACAAAAACTCTGTGTGAATCCTCTCCTTAATTCCTCTAATTTGGTCTTGGAATTCTCAATTGAAAGAAGTTTTAAAATCTGAATGAGAAAGAGAATTTGAAAAGGCTTCTGGTAGTTACATGTATAGTAAAATGATGCTATAATAATGAAACTACATGTATCCTATTGCAATGGGTATGTTGTGGTTCAAATATTACCTCTGGTACAAATATATTTGAACCAGTACAAATTTTTTGAACCAGTACAAATTTTTTGAACCAGTACCATTTTTTTGAACTGGTTCATTTTTTCAAGATTCTAAAAAGAAAATATTTTTTGTCAACCCTCTCTTCCCTCTAATTTCTACCCTCCCTTCCCCAGTCCCATCCTCCTTTTCCCGTGTCCCCCCTGAGACACGTTACTATACCACTTACCTTGACGGTCACCCATCCACTTATTAACCTCGCCCGGTCGGGCTTAACTTGAGACAGTATTACGAGGAACGCCTGGTAGATGATAGTCCAGTCGATTAACGCACTGCGCCACAGAAGCGCTTGTTGATTCTTACACCACCGTTTATTCTATAGGTGACTAATCGTCGAACACAGTCCCTCTACTTATGCTAATTTGTTTCCAGTCTCTTAATTTTATTCACACATGCGCACTGCTAACAAAATCGGACTTGGAAATAAAATTACATGGACGACAACACGGTCTGTATAATATTTAACAGCATTTGTATGGTATTTTTTAGTTTTCCATGTACAACGTAAATCTTGAATAAAACTCGACAAAAACCTATACAGTGTCTTCTTGTGTTCCTTAACTATGTCTGTGCCATGTTACAGCGAATTTCAGCTTGGGCTACTTGTGGGAAATTATGCTGGAAATTATGCTGGAAATTTTAAACTAACTAAAACCCTACCCTGAACCATAAAAAAAACCTAACCGGTCAGTAAACAAGATCTTACCCACCTAGAGCTAGGGTTCTCAAGAAAAACTCGCAAACTCAACCTCCCTCTACGCCCGTGTGAAATCGTTTGCCGAAACTGAACAAACTGTGTCAACGGAGCCGACTTTTACAGAATAATCACAGCTGCGGCTGAGCTAAAAAAAAGCATTTGAACTGATAAAAAAAAATGGTACTGGTTCAAAAAAATGGTACTGGTTCAAAATTTTTGAACCAAAGATATAATTGAACCACAACAGGTACACAGAGTTGGACAATTCTGAATTACCAATGCTGTCTCACAAGATATAATAGTAATTTCCTGTAATTAATTTCAATTTTAACATATATGCTTATCTCTAAGATATAAGCAGCATTTATAATGATTGTGAGCCCTTCACTTGATGAGTTTTCCTTAGTAGGAGTGCTTTATTTACTCTGGAATTCAGTTCCTCCTTCACAATAAATTATATATAGTGTACTATACCTCAAAACTATTTGCGTTGCATGTAAGTAATTATAATTATATATATGAAGCCTCGCACATGAGCAAATTACATGTTTAACCCCACGCTACTACAACAATTCTACATGTATATATATACCTTACGCTTTCTTGATTTATGCTTTTCTTTAGCCGATGCATTTGCTGGTTTAGCATTTGCTGGTTTAGCATTTGCTGGTTTAGCATTTGCTGGTTTAGCATTTGCTGGTTTAGCATTTGCTGGTTTAGATGCAGCTTGTTCTACTGGTGCTTGTACATGTACTTGTTTCTTTTTCTTCTTTTTTAGTTGACTTTGTTTTATTTCGTCTTCAATTTGCAACAGCTTTTCTTGAAGCACATCATATCGATCTAAAATATATAAATTGGTTAGAGATCAAGCTTATGACTGCAACAATGAATAATATTACTAGATATAATTATATTGGTTACTATAGGTGTTTAACATAATTATTATAAAGTGGCTTAAAAAAGTGGCCTGAGAAAATAGTGTAGGGAATAATCTGATGGATATTAAAATATGGGGTACAAAATAATGATAGTATCTGGCTTAAGCTTGTTTACATGTTATGAGAATGATTAAATTTTAAATGTATTTGCAATTCATAAATGTATGTATGTTTATTAAGAGAATTTTAAACTTACGGTAGTAATCACCAAACAATTGAGTTGATATGTCATATATTTTACGGGGAAAAACCCTGCTAGCAGTGGTTCTTTTCTCAGAGAGGGTAGCAGGGTTCAGAAAAAATGACTTCAAAACTAAAATGGGCTGGGGGCAAGATTTGCTGACATGCAATTTTGAGATTTTTAAACGCTCATTCCTCAAAATATAATTATCGTATATCTCACATTTTCGGTGATTATCGGACTATGTTCGTTTGTATGTACGTCGCTTGAAGTTCGATGTATTATTATTCTAATGAGGAAAAAACGTAAACAAAGATTCGATTCGCTTAGTTATAGATAATCGATATATCCAAAGCCGAATAAAATTTAAAAGTTAAAAAACCTTGGAAGACAGAAACATTATTAGCTTTATACTACTGTCTAGTTAACATTAAGTAAGCTTTATATTTCCCCACGTTTACAGTAACCCACGGACCACCAAAATTGTGCTGTGGTTGTTCGTGTTAAACGCGTGTAGGGTGAACAGCTTATTCGAGTTTTGCATCTTTTGCGATGCCGCTTGAACTTGAAGTTGAAGTCAAACACTGGCTTTTTTTAACCATAACATTTTACAGGTATAAGTATGTTCGAAGCAAATAAAGTCCAGTTGAAGTAAATGTTTACTTATCTTTTACTGGAAACTCCAAATATTGGGGACCTTCTATGTAACCTGCATGATTCAGCTCTTTGTTTTAAAAAATATCTTTGCATTTGATTATGATCGATTCCCGTACAAAATCGTGAAACGCGGTACGTGTCTTTCTTCTTTGTCTCCCATTCATGTCAGCAACTATCTAACTAAAAAAAGTATAATATCCGTTATGCATTTGACCTCGAGTCTCGACCTACAAACCACGACACAAACTTAAATTGTTGTCGAGAACTTTTCGCGCGCTTTACAGCGCGTCCTGTCATGTCATGCATGATCACCCCCACATCTAATTGACAGCTGTTAATTAATACGTAAACCATGTGCCTCGCTCTCATTTTCGGGAACCATGGGTTGCAAAGCCAAAGGTGCACCAGCATTTTCTCTTTTTCAGCTGCCTCGTTGGTTTTCTTTTTTGCGATACCAGTTTATTCCATATGCATGTCTACTGCATGCCTTCGAGTTCTACTGTAAGCCCACAGACAGCCAAAAAGAACAACGTACACTGAGACTCAAGAGCTTACAAATATAACCTTAGTCGTGGGTCTCGTATAACGTCAACGACAACGGATAGTTCATCATCAGGCCGGCCGAAAGGCGGATCGGAAAAAACGTGAGGAATTGTGTTTTGCTTGGCCTCCCATGTACTAGTTAACCGTGCATCACGTACTACGAAACTCTGGTCTACTTCTTCCCTCGGCGCTAACCTAACTGAAGGTAAGCTTCAATTTCATGAATGAACTATGAATGGAGGGAAAATGCTACGCCCGGCTAGTATATAAATTCCTAACACTTTTGCATTTTTTGGGATATTCTTGTCTTCAATTGTGAGTAGATCAGAACGAGGTGGCTTCTTTGTCTGATTGATGTGTTAAGTGTTTTTTTCTTCAATGAAAAACGTTCAAATGCAGAAAAACTTATTCACGGAACTTACCCGATGACGCGACAATTTCGCCAATGAAATCTCCATCGGCACCGATAACAGCCGCCTCTGTCTCGCTCAGAATGTTGATATTTTTATTTTGATAAATGCCATGTTTGGCCTCCTCTGAGAAATACAGAAGATAGTACTTCTTAGCGCTGACACCTAAAATAAATGTTTTGGGGAAGTTAGTTCGTAAATTAACCTTTAAAAAAATACCAAGAAATTTAAACAATTCATGAATTGTACTTTGGTTGGTACTTACTGCGTATGTGAGTCCGAGATGTCATTGTTTCCGGTCACGCTCTAAAACTCCGAGTTGGAGCGGCAAGACGACAACTCGATCTGTAATCTAGGTTCTAATTTACCGCCACTTTTATTCCATTGGCTATATTTAGAGGGTGCGCTTTTGCGTTCGCTCGGGTTCGCTCAGAGTTTGCAGGGTTCGCTCAGAGTTTGCAGGGTTCGCTCAGAGTTTGCAGGGTTCGTTCGGGTTCGCTCAATCTAGGTTCTAATTTACCGCCACTTTATTCCATTGGCTATATTTAGAGGGTGCGCTTTTGCGTTTGCTCGGGTTTGCTCAGAGTGGCTATATTTAGAGGGTGCGCTTTTGCGTTCGCTCGGGTTCGCTTGGGTTCGCTCAGAGTTTGCAGGGTTCGCTCAGAGTTTGCAGGGTTCGCTTAGAGTTTGCAGGGTTCATTCGGGTTCGCTCAATTTTTTGCAGGGTTCGGTCAGAGATCCTATTAGGGTTCGCTTCGAGAAAACACTGAACGAAATTACTTCGCGAAAGACATCCTCAATCCCTTCATGTATCGAAGTCGATGGCGTACCACATACTGACTCAAAGTCGATTGCTGAAGTTTTAAATAATCATTTTTCAACAGTAGGAACTAAATTGGCTGCTAAAATAAAAGCAAGCCTTGATTTTTTCTATCCACGACCCCCTTCTGGTGAATCCATCGCTAGGTCTCGAAACTTTGTCTTCATTCCAGTTGAAGAAAATTTTGTGCATAGACAACTAAAAATGCTCAAGACAAATAAATCAATTGGCCTTGATCGCATTAGCGCCAGACTGCTGAAAGACTCTGCAAGCGTCATTACTCCTGCTTTGACCAAGATATTCAATCGCTCACTTGAGTCTTCTACATTCCCTTCTATCTGGAAATTTGGTAAAGTTACAGCTCTCTTCAAATCTGGTGATCGAAGCAACGCCAACAATTACAGGCCGATTACAATCCTCCCGACAGTTAGTAAGATCCTTGAGAAGGCAGTCCATGCACAAGTATATAATTACCTTATGGAAGAAAAGATCCTTACACCCAGGCAGTTTGGCTTCAGACCTAAACTCTCAACAGAGATCGCTCTTACTCATTTCACCGATACTATCCTTGGGAATATGGACAGTGGTCTAGTAACCGGTGCTGTTTTCCTGGACTTGTCAAAAGCGTTTGACACTGTTGACCATACTATTCTCTTCAATAAACTAGTAACAGCTGGCTTTTCTGACACAAGTGTGAACTGGTTCAAGTCCTATCTATCTAACAGAAGCCAAATCACCAACTTGGCAAATGTCTCTTCCTCTCCCAAGAAAGTTCCTGTCGGAGTTCCTCAAGGAAGCGTCTTAGGACCACTACTATTCCTTGTTTATGTAAATAACTTACCCTCATGTGTTAATTACTGCGAGGTGTCCCTCTACGCTGACGATACAGTAATTTACTGCTCTTCGACTAATGCCCAGGAACTTAAAGATAAATTGAACGCTGATCTTCTGTCCATATGTCAATGGTTTAACAGCAATCTCTTGACACTGAATACATCTAAATGCAAGTTCATAATTTATGGCAGCGCACGCAAGCTCAAGGATTTCAGAGAGGTTTCACTAACCATAAATGGCTCTGCTCTTGACCGAACTGACTCTTTTAAATATTTAGGAGTGACAGTCAGTCAGAACATGAGTTGGTCAGAACACGTGGATAGAGTCAGTAATAAAGTCAATCAACGTCTTGGCATCATCCGCCGGGTAAAGCATTTGCTGCCCTTGCATGCGCGGCTAACTCTCTATAAATCTCTTGTCCTTCCCTTACTTGACTATGCCGATATCGTCTGGGGAGATAAGAATAATACCGTCCTCATGGATCACCTTCAAGTTCTTCAGAATAATGCTGCTCGACTAATGCTCGACTTTCCCTCAAGCTCTTCTGCATCTCAAGTACTCGAACTATTAAACTGGAAACCACTATACCTTCGACGGCGCTATCATCGCTGTATTACTATCTTCAAATGCTTAAATAGCATGGTGGACTTCAACTTTAAATTAAAGAAGAATCACGACTTTCATACATATAATACACGCCGTCAGCACAATCTATATTTGCCATTCGCACGTAGGAATTGGGGACAACAGAAGTTTACCTACCATGCACTATTAGACTGGAACTCTTTAGATTCTGAAGTTATACAATCAACTACATTATCAATTTTTAAATCTTACTGGCACATAACTTAATTTCATAATAATCCTTGTTCTATTTCTATTTTATTTCAACCATTTATCTTTTCTGTTTTCCATATATTAGTGAAATATATATTTTTAATACAGGACCTCCCTGAAAATCACAAATTGTGAGTGGAGCTTTCCTGTCAAAATATTATTATTATTATTATTATTATTATTATTATGTGCGTCTGAATAAGGGAATCGTAAATTTTCACAAGTATATCTTGAGATACGAATGGTCTTATACTTTTTAGAGCCCCTAGACCAGAGACTATCTTTTTTGTTATGTAATTAATATGTTCTTCCCATCTTAGATTTTTCGTCTACCACGCCTCCAACTGTTTTACTTTAGGTTACTCTTTTTATTGATCTATTTCCAATTTTTAATCTGGGCATCTTATCTAGATCAGATAAGCGTTGTCTCGAGCCGATTATCATGAATTCAGTTTTGGCGACATTCAAGTGTAATTTATTGGCTTTAAGCCAATTGTTAACATTTTGAAGTTCACGATTTGCTCTTGATTCGACATCACTTGTATTTGAGCCACATATTGTTACATTTGTATCGTCGGCAAACAGACATGGTGTCGATGTTTCTAGACAATTTGGTAAGTCATTTATATAAATGAGAAACAACAGGGGGGCCAAGGATTGTACTCTGAGGCACTCCAAATGTGACTAATAACGGTGATTTGCCTAAAGTTATATACAGGGATTGAGTCAGAAATTGAGCCAGAAGGGACAATTTGGCCATTTTCCAAATGAACTGGTATTAATTTCCTTTGGAAGCGGCCAAAGCAGGTCAATTTGACCATAATTATATTTTTTCAATGGACAAAATTAATGTATTTTTAAAGTGGGAACGGTGCAGCCTGACTCGTTCTGTGACTCGATCTGTGTATATAACTCAGTCTCTAAGAATTGCCTTATCAATGGCCCTGATGCACTGTTTCCAGGACTTTATATTATCAGCCAGAGTGGCCTGTGGGTATTTCGCCATTACTAAATCCTTTATATAATTTAACTTACTTGCATCTAAGGCCAACTTTTTGGGCTGGCCAGCATTAAATATCCTACCAGAACAGTTTCTTCCAGATATTTCTTCGCGAGTAAAATTATCAAAAACAAATCTCTCTATCACCATTTGATAGTAAGCGATGGATTGCAAAAAACGGAATAGATACGTTTTTTAGCAAAATTCTGCATACTAGTACTTTTATTAAAAAGAGCTTCTACATTGGAATTATTGAACGTACATGTATTAGTGGTAGATAGATTATTTAGGTCTTGATTAGTAGTAGAAGAAAAAGATGTAGATACATGAAAGGAATTAGTCAGAATAGCTATTAGTGCGTCCACCTTATGTTCTACACTCTGAATAATTTCTTTTGTGTCTCTGGTGTCTTCTGGCCGTGCATCATCATCAAGAGAATCAACAAGCCTCGTTAATTCATCTTCCTGATCAGTGCATGTGACAGAGAATGATGGAGATTGTGACTGCAGTTCAGATGTAGATGTTTCGTGACTGTTAAAATGTGTTGTAGTACATGGTGGATGAATGGGTGACAAAGATTCTGATGTTGATTGTGTATGTGGAACAGAAAGACAGGACATGTGAAATGGAATTGAATGATCTGATGTACATGTAACTTGTGATGTGGATGTGCAGAGGGAAGGTGCACTGACAGAGTTTATGGGTGAAAACGTGGACGATGTGGGGATCTGTGAGTGATTACATGTGGACATTAAAGATGGTAAAACAGGGAAAATGGGATGACATGTTGGTATAGAGGTACACATAGGGCTGGGTGTGGAGTAAACAACATCAGGTGTAGGACGTTCATGATTGGACTGTGAAAATGTCATGTTGCTATTTAATAGCTGTGTAAAAGATGATTTGTGAGATGACACTTTGGACTGCATTGGTGGAGCACATGATACAATGGGTGGCAAAATTAGTGGTGGATGTGAATGGGTCTTGACAGTGACAGTTGAATTAACAGGGCTTGTTGATTCGCATGACGATGTAAAAGGGGTAGTTGTTGAATGAGAAATAAGTGGCAGCTGCCGGTGGCCCCCCTCTTGAAGTGGTATGGATGTGCATGTTGTAGCTGGCATTTCTGGAACACAATGAACATTGTACAACACCTCAAAATTCACCTCATTTAAACTGTTTGTTGAGCTCCCAGGGCTCCACACCCTTCGAAGGTTGGTGGCATCTGCAATAATAATTAACATGGTCCATTCATATACTGAAGCTATCTGGAGATTGTTTGAAATCATTTTGAAGCATATTCAGTGGTTTTTAGTTTTTGGCAGAAATCTGATATTTACATGATTGTATTTCAAGCACAATCTGACATTACATATACATGTATGGTTAAGTAGCCAATACATCTGCATGGTGACGTCACATACTACAAGTACAAAAACTCTGTGTGAATCCTCTCCTTAATTCCTCTAATTTGGTCTTGGAATTCTCAATTGAAAGAAGTTTTAAAATCTGAATGAGAAAGAGAATTTGAAAAGGCTTCTGGTAGTTACATGTATAGTAAAATGATGCTATAATAATGAAACTACATGTATCCTATTGCAATGGGTATGTTGTGGTTCAAATATTACCTCTGGTACAAATATATTTGAACCAGTACCATTTTTTTGAACTGGTTCATTTTTTCAAGATTCTAAAAAGAAAATATTTTTTGTCAACCCTCTCTTCCCTCTAATTTCTACCCTCCCTTCCCCAGTCCCATCCTCCTTTTCCCGTGTCCCCCCTGAGACACGTTACTATACCACTTACCTTGACGGTCACCCATCCACTTATTAACCTCGCCCGGTCGGGCTTAACTTGAGACAGTATTACGAGGAACGCCTGGTAGATGATAGTCCAGTCGATTAACGCACTGCGCCACAGAAGCGCTTGTTGATTCTTACACCACCGTTTATTCTATAGGTGACTAATCGTCGAACACAGTCCCTCTACTTATGCTAATTTGTTTCCAGTCTCTTAATTTTATTCACACATGCGCACTGCTAACAAAATCGGACTTGGAAATAAAATTACATGGACGACAACACGGTCTGTATAATATTTAACAGCATTTGTATGGTATTTTTTAGTTTTCCATGTACAACGTAAATCTTGAATAAAACTCGACAAAAACCTATACAGTGTCTTCTTGTGTTCCTTAACTATGTCTGTGCCATGTTACAGCGAATTTCAGCTTGGGCTACTTGTGGGAAATTATGCTGGAAATTTTAAACTAACTAAAACCCTACCCTGAACCATAAAAAAAACCTAACCGGTCAGTAAACAAGATCTTACCCACCTAGAGCTAGGGTTCTCAAGAAAAACTCGCAAACTCAACCTCCCTCTACGCCCGTGTGAAATCGTTTGCCGAAACTGAACAAACTGTGTCAACGGAGCCGACTTTTACAGAATAATCACAGCTGCGGCTGAGCTAAAAAAAAGCATTTGAACTGATAAAAAAAAATGGTACTGGTTCAAAAAAATGGTACTGGTTCAAAAAAATGGTACTGGTTCAAAATTTTTGAACCAAAGATATAATTGAACCACAACAGGTACACAGAGTTGGACAATTCTGAATTACCAATGCTGTCTCACAAGATATAATAGTAATTTCCTGTAATTAATTTCAATTTTAACATATATGCTTATCTCTAAGATATAAGCAGCATTTATAATGATTGTGAGCCCTTCACTTGATGAGTTTTCCTTAGTAGGAGTGCTTTATTTACTCTGGAATTCAGTTCCTCCTTCACAATAAATTATATATAGTGTACTATACCTCAAAACTATTTGCGTTGCATGTAAGTAATTATAATTATATATATGAAGCCTCGCACATGAGCAAATTACATGTTTAACCCCACGCTACTACAACAATTCTACATGTATATATATACCTTACGCTTTCTTGATTTATGCTTTTCTTTAGCCGATGCATTTGCTGGTTTAGCATTTGCTGGTTTAGCATTTGCTGGTTTAGCATTTGCTGGTTTAACATTTGCTGGTTTAGATGCAGCTTGTTCTACTGGTGCTTGTACATGTACTTGTTTCTTTTTCTTCTTTTTTAGTTGACTTTGTTTTATTTCGTCTTCAATTTGCAACAGCTTTTCTTGAAGCACATCATATCGATCTAAAATATATAAATTGGTTAGAGATCAAGCTTATGACTGCAACAATGAATAATATTACTAGATATAATTATATTGGTTACTATAGGTGTTTAACATAATTATTATAAAGTGGCTTAAAAAAGTGGCCTGAGAAAATAGTGTAGGGAATAATCTGATGGATATTAAAATATGGGGTACAAAATAATGATAGTATCTGGCTTAAGCTTGTTTACATGTTATGAGAATGATTAAATTTTAAATGTATTTGCAATTCATAAATGTATGTATGTTTATTAAGAGAATTTTAAACTTACGGTAGTAATCACCAAACAATTGAGTTGATATGTCATATATTTTACGGGGAAAAACCCTGCTAGCAGTGGTTCTTTTCTCAGAGAGGGTAGCAGGGTTCAGAAAAAATGACTTCAAAACTAAAATGGGCTGGGGGCAAGATTTGCTGACATGCAATTTTGAGATTTTTAAACGCTCATTCCTCAAAATATAATTATCGTATATCTCACATTTTCGGTGATTATCGGACTATGTTCGTTTGTATGTACGTCGCTTGAAGTTCGATGTATTATTATTCTAATGAGGAAAAAACGTAAACAAAGATTCGATTCGCTTAGTTATAGATAATCGATATATCCAAAGCCGAATAAAATTTAAAAGTTAAAAAACCTTGGAAGACAGAAACATTATTAGCTTTATACTACTGTCTAGTTAACATTAAGTAAGCTTTATATTTCCCCACGTTTACAGTAACCCACGGACCACCAAAATTGTGCTGTGGTTGTTCGTGTTAAACGCGTGTAGGGTGAACAGCTTATTCGAGTTTTGCATCTTTTGCGATGCCGCTTGAACTTGAAGTTGAAGTCAAACACTGGCTTTTTTTAACCATAACATTTTACAGGTATAAGTATGTTCGAAGCAAATAAAGTCCAGTTGAAGTAAATGTTTACTTATCTTTTACTGGAAACTCCAAATATTGGGGACCTTCTATGTAACCTGCATGATTCAGCTCTTTGTTTTAAAAAATATCTTTGCATTTGATTATGATCGATTCCCGTACAAAATCGTGAAACGCGGTACGTGTCTTTCTTCTTTGTCTCCCATTCATGTCAGCAACTATCTAACTAAAAAAAGTATAATATCCGTTATGCATTTGACCTCGAGTCTCGACCTACAAACCACGACACAAACTTAAATTGTTGTCGAGAACTTTTCGCGCGCTTTACAGCGCGTCCTGTCATGTCATGCATGATCACCCCCACATCTAATTGACAGCTGTTAATTAATACGTAAACCATGTGCCTCGCTCTCATTTTCGGGAACCATGGGTTGCAAAGCCAAAGGTGCACCAGCATTTTCTCTTTTTCAGCTGCCTCGTTGGTTTTCTATTTTGCGATACCAGTTTATTCCATATGCATGTCTACTGCATGCCTTCGAGTTCTACTGTAAGCCCACAGACAGCCAAAAAGAACAACGTACACTGAGACTCAAGAGCTTACAAATATAACCTTAGTCGTGGGTCTCGTATAACGTCAACGACAACGGATAGTTCATCATCAGGCCGGCCGAAAGGCGGATCGGAAAAAACGTGAGGAATTGTGTTTTGCTTGGCCTCCCATGTACTAGTTAACCGTGCATCACGTACTACGAAACTCTGGTCTACTTCTTCCCTCGGCGCTAACCTAACTGAAGGTAAGCTTCAATTTCATGAATGAACTATGAATGGAGGGAAAATGCTACGCCCGGCTAGTATATAAATTCCTAACACTTTTGCATTTTTTGGGATATTCTTGTCTTCAATTGTGAGTAGATCAGAACGAGGTGGCTTCTTTGTCTGATTGATGTGTTAAGTGTTTTTTTCTTCAATGAAAAACGTTCAAATGCAGAAAAACTTATTCACGGAACTTACCCGATGACGCGACAATTTCGCCAATGAAATCTCCATCGGCACCGATAACAGCCGCCTCTGTCTCGCTCAGAATGTTGATATTTTTATTTTGATAAATGCCATGTTTGGCCTCCTCTGAGAAATACAGAAGATAGTACTTCTTAGCGCTGACACCTAAAATAAATGTTTTGGGGAAGTTAGTTCGTAAATTAACCTTTAAAAAAATACCAAGAAATTTAAACAATTCATGAATTGTACTTTGGTTGGTACTTACTGCGTATGTGAGTCCGAGATGTCATTGTTTCCGGTCACGCTCTAAAACTCCGAGTTGGAGCGGCAAGACGACAACTCGATCTGTAATCTAGATTCTAATTTACCGCCACTTTTATTCCATTGGCTATATTTAGAGGGTGCGCTTTTGCGTTCGCTCGGGTTCGCTCAGAGTTTGCAGGGTTCGCTCAGAGTTTGCAGGGTTCGCTCAGAGTTTGCAGGGTTCGTTCGGGTTCGCTCAATCTAGGTTCTAATTTACCGCCACTTTATTCCATTGGCTATATTTAGAGGGTGCGCTTTTGCGTTTGCTCGGGTTTGCTCAGAGTGGCTATATTTAGAGGGTGCGCTTTTGCGTTCGCTCGGGTTCGCTTGGGTTCGCTCAGAGTTTGCAGGGTTCGCTCAGAGTTTGCAGGGTTCGCTTAGAGTTTGCAGGGTTCATTCGGGTTCGCTCAATTTTTTGCAGGGTTCGGTCAGAGATCCTATTAGGGTTCGCTTCGAGCGAACCCTGCATTCAGTTTTGCGTTCGCTAAAGCGAACCCGAGCGAACATTTAACTGGAGGTTAGTTCTGGTCGGCACTGTAGGTACAAATAATGGTTTTATGGTGCAGGTAATATTAAAATGTTACGGTCAGCCGTCAGAATCTCTTTAGATGAGCCGGTGGGCTCAATGTGGAAATTTCTGAAAGTGATAGTTCTGCCAGAATCATAGATGTATAAGGGAGTTGAATCGTGTAACAGCGGCCCCATGCTCCAGATTGGGGCATGGGGCACATCTGAAGTTTTTTTGTATCCATTTTACCACTCTTTCCTCATATTTGTTGTACTCGCGAAGCTAGACCCCCCACAGAATGGGCGTGGCCAATATCTCACTCAACTTACTTATTTTCAATAGTTACAGAGTTCTTACTCTTAAATGATACGGCTTTTCTTTTGAGATTATCAATTTTAAAATTTGGCTAAATACAAGTTCTCGTGTGGAATGGCCCATATACATGTATATCTGTAAAACTACATGTGTTCACAGGATTAATTATAAGTAATACCATGGCAGCGAGGGAAATATATGGGTTTTATCACTATTTCAGTATTTGTTTACGAGCGAATTTGGAAAATCCTGAGCGGGCAAGCGGGCAAGATGAAATAATCTTGCCCTCTGAGCAACCAATCAGATTGCAGCATTCAGACCCATCTTGCCCGCTCACTGAGCTGCGATATAATATATTGTGTTCAGATACCCTGCTTAGGCCCACGTCTCTTGTTGTTTTATCCTGCAGATTCTTTTGTGCACTGTAAAAGCAATCCCTGACCTTGCGCCTTACAAATTTAACAATTATGGCGGGATCTCTATCTCTTTGAGCACTATTTCCTGCTAATCGATGGCTGACAGAGATATCAGAATCATCAACATGTACACCAATTCTCCAATGGCCTGAACGATGTTATCAGTATTTTCATCGGCGTCTTGCTTTGGTACACCACAAACCTCCAGGCAATCGCGGCGTGAATATTGTTCAACACTATCCAGTAGACCATCTTGTACATTTAGCTGTTTATGTGCTTCCAAGAGGTCAGCCTTTAAAGAGGCACTTTCCTCTTTTAGGTACTTAACATATTTTCTTATAGTATCGTATTGGTTGCTAAGAAATTCCACTGATTTCACAACCTCTGAAATCTGGGTATTGATCTCGTTGAACATGTCCAAAACTGGCTTCAACGTTTTATCAAGTAGAGCCTCGATGACCTCTTCTGATGCCATTAAAAGTCTACTAGACTACACAAAAACATACAACAGACAAATCATACACGGTCGAGCACTGAAAACAGAATGAAAAGCGATGGAAACTCAGAATTTTCAAGAGTGGGAGGAATGACCCGCCAGCTTGCTTTGCGACCACTAACCGTGCAGAGACTAAAGGTAGTTTTGAAGAAATTACCATGAAGACCTGAAGAAATTACCATACTATGTTGTTTGAAGCGGCGTTTTGCAATGCTGAAAGCATTGTGTAGCAAAGAACAAGCTAGGGCAAGAAGCTGCACTTGAAGGATTTGGTGTTGTGGTTGACATCAATAAATGTTTGACTCCAGCACACAATATGAAGAGGATGTTTGTAAGTTTAATGCACGTTTTTATTATTTTACGGCTTTGAGTTTGGTTTAATAATTGGAACTAAACAGTGGCCTGGTAAACAAGTAATTCAATGCCTTTAAGGGACTGAGCAACAAGCTGCCTAAATAATTAGTCGCTGTCAACTGTTGCAGGGCGTTTCCTGTTGGTGACATTCTCAAGGAGCATCGGAGATTTGTTTAGGACCTCATTTTCCAAGTTTTCTTATGACTGTTTTCTACTCGTCTTTGAAGGCTTGTTTTGTGCCCCAGTAATTCCAACAACCACTTCATCTGGCTGAGCAGTGCAGCTACAATGTAGATCTGATAGGCTGTCGACTGCTGCCGTATTCGCTGGATCTTCATTCTCATCTATGACATTGACCAAAGGGACTCCAGGTGTTGGCCTAGTCTTAGGACGCCAAAGTCAACCTCACCCAGTGCATGAAATTAAACAATAATAATAAGACATTTTCATCACCTGCTGAGATTGCGGATAAATTCAATAACCATGTTGTAACAAGCACATCAAAAGTGTACTACATGTACCAGTCTTGATAAAATTTCTGCAAAAAAAATAAAAGCCACAGCTCCAGTCATATCGGACTCTCACTTTTCTTTTTAATGCCATAATATTATTGACTCAGGCATATTTCCGGTGGAATGGAAAAGAGCCTGTGTTACTCCTTTGCACAAAAGCGGTCCTCGAAATGACATGATGATTTCTATACTGCCAGTCATAAGTAAAATATTTGTGATAATTTTATGACAAACTATATAATTACGAATCTAATCTTGATCTCTTAACAAATAAAGCATTTGGATTCAGGAAACTCCATTCAACAATGACTGCTTTGATAAACTCGCCAATTCGTGGTTGGTGAACATGGATCAGGGGCTTTTTAATATTGTTAATTTTCTCGACCTAAAAAAGGCCTTTGATACCGTGTATCACGTTATATTATTGGAAAAATTGAAACTTTATGGAGTAAATTCCAGATCGCTCGAATTGCTGCAGTCCTATCTTTCAAATCGATATCAGACATACACAGTAGAGAATACAATGTCTAATGAGTCTAATTACCTTTGGAGACCCACAGTGATCAATCCTCGGGCCACTGCTCTTCTTGGTCTACATAAATTACTTGCCAAACTGGTTAGATACAACAACACCCTGTCTTTTTTGCCGATGATATAAACGTAACATTTTGCGGCTCGGATATTAATGACGTTTCAAATAGAGCAAATAAATTTTTAAAACGTGAGACAGAAATTACACATTGTGAAATCTTACATACATACATGTATATACATACAAAATACATCATTACTGATCTGCACTCCCCTACACACGTATAAACATATCTGTTGTTGGCACATCAACCATATTCTCTAAATCACTGTTTGTTTTCAATACTAGTCTCGACCACTACATGGTCACGAAAACTCTTACGGTTACTTTACGCTTGTCTGCCGTAGTATGAACGAACTTACTCTAATCTACCAACATAACCTCCATTAGCTATTTATTATAAAATGTACGTACGACGTAACCTGAGCGCCAAGAATCCTACAAAACTGGTATTGCCAAATCATTGGTTTCTTAATTGCTATCTCTTACTTGTATACAGGACTCACTTAAACTGTATACGATCAGGACATCACTTTCTCGTTAAAACATAAAAACTCTATCGCACTGTTACTTCTCAACTACGTGCATGCCTTACCATTCACAACATCCTTCTGCGCGGCCTCCACACGCAAAAATAAAACAATTCACTTTACGACTAACGGCTAAATGGCAATTAAACTAACAACAAAACGGTTTTAAAAAGTTTGTAACATTCAGTTGGCAAGCTGTTCCATTCGATTGCAGATAGACTAGAACATCGTTTGGAATGATGCACGGCTCTTTTCTTTTCTTCCCCCCCCCCCCCCCCTGGTCAGTCCTTTCTTAATAAGGTTGTCGATCGGCCATGTTGACGACCTAAGTTCTGCATTGTAACTCCACTGCGGACGCTTCACAACTGGTACTTTCTCGTGTAGTGAGGAAATATCAGGTGACTCCCAGAGCACATAAGGACCACTGATTTACGCCCAATCGTGCTGCAGCAAATTAAACCCGCCCTTGTCTCATCTCGAGGAACTCGGTGAGTCAGATGCTGTGGCATTGCATGGTTCTTGCTTGACTCATTAACTATTCCGGTACTCTCTTTTAATTCTTTCCCTCGTGGACGATCCGATGCAGGATGATCCCGTCGCTAGCAGCCCTTGTTTGTCAATCCCAATGCTGCGCACCAATTGTAATGGGCCGACACATCGTTCTAGCTGGCCTTGAAGGGCACAGCCCGGCCGAAGCTGGCAACACAACAACACAAGCACACAGTGTCTCGAAGCAGAACTGGTTTATTAGATCACTTTCACCTTACTATATTGAAGCCTTTAATCTGATAACTATCAAAGGAATGTAGGTGCAGTTTCCTTTTACATTGTGTCACGCACTCCAAAACTGATTGGCTCTAAACAAAGATTGGCAAATCTAAATGAAGAACCAACTTTGAACATTTGAGACAAGGCTATAAAAAAGGTAGCAATAGCAAAACAGTTGGGTGATAATCAATGAAAACTTAAGATTAACCATATAACAAAGAAAATAGTGTCAGGTCTGGGGGTGCTCAAGAGGGCCAGGCCATTTGTTTGCCAAAATACACTAATGAAAATCTATTATTTTCTTGTTCAAACCCTTTTAGATTACTGTTGTGAAGTGTGGGATACATGTGATAAATTCCTTTCTGATAAATTACAGAAATTTAAAAATAGGGCCGCTAGACTCATTCTTGGGGTGGACTATCGAACAAGCTCAAAACTAGTTCTCAAGATTCTCAACTGGGAGACACTTGATGTTAGGAGGGCTAACAGAAAGAGGGCTAACAGAAAGAGAGCTGTAATGCATTAAATTGAAAAAATAATTGTGCACCATCTTGTTTAGCTGAGCATTTACATTACAATCTTTAGGGGTCAAACACAAAACTCTGTTTGCCCCAACCAAACACAGAATTTACTAAGAAAGGTTTCTCCTATGATGGGGCAAAACTCTGGAATGGGCTTCCAAGTGGGTATGCGAGACAAAGTCCCTGGATACGTTTAAGAAACAAATAAGAACTGCATCTATCCTTAAATAAATATTGTATCATTCGACTGCATTGTCATAACTTAGCAAATAAATTAGTACTAAACTAGTATTTAGCGACTTACTGTATTAAATTAGTATTAATCTAATTTTCTTATTAGATTAGTGTATTTTTCTTTAGCATTAGCTTTTTTATGTATATCAGTTATGTGAATCAGTTAGTTCTACTGTTAAAATTTTCGTGTTTAAATAATAATAAATAGTTGGTTTAGGGATTAGAAACGAAGGTTCAAGGTATGACCTATATCACATTTGGCAAGGTTTTCTCAAATAGAAAGGAGGTTTAAAACTGAGTTATAAACCTCCCTGTACAGTTATAAACCTCAGATTTATGATTTAATTAGTCTATTGTTGAATGGGTTTATACCAGAGTTTCACCCCTATGAAGAACAAAGAAACCCGTGTTAATGCTCTAATTCCAAAATGCGCCTATTGGAGAGGGGGGTTTATTAGAGCATTTACAGTATCTGAAAAGTTGAAGAAAAAAACACTTACAGGTCAAATAAAGAAACACACTTACATGTAGATTTAATTTGTACAGCAAAGTAGTAGAAAAAAACTATGGTCTTTATTGAGGAACAGTCAAATTACTGGTGAATGCATAACTTGAATGAAACGTGGGATGTGAAATTCACTAAAGCCTTAAAACACGGAATAATGGTATGTCAACACACCTGTGAAGGGTTCTTCAAATTGACTGTCGAGATTTCGTATTGTCGAGTGCTGCTGCCTGCTTGTCATGGTGTTTCTAATCACTAGACATTACCTTGAACTGGCATTTGTACCTCGGCCAAAGCTCATTTAGTCTCCTCTTTGTACGACCAGGTGCGGTTTTTAGAACATTTTGTGCATGATTTTACACTCTTTTGTGACTGAATTTCCCCTTGTTGTTTGTAAACAAACATCGAAAAAGCCGCACAAGCGACCACAATTCCTCGTATGGTTACTGCTGAATATGTGATTTTGGGTACACTTTTCTGAAAAATTGCAGCCAAATTGCATCAAGTTTTGAACATGTTGGCAACCTCGGCTGGAAATCACAGCTGGTTTACATGCGCGATTTTCAGTTGCAGCACGAGCGTGACAAAAAATGCATTGAAAATCGCGAAAAAATTGTATCAAAAATTGCCTGTGTTACGTTATTCAGTTACTGTTGAAGTTATTTGCCGTTGTGTTTTGAATAATCTCTCCAAAAAATATCTGGAAATGTTTGCTGATCATTGTCTCTAATTCTGAGGAATACATGTGTATGT
Source organism: Actinernus sp. WN-2022 (assembly GCA_030867875.1). Lineage (NCBI taxonomy): Eukaryota > Metazoa > Cnidaria > Anthozoa > Actiniaria > Actinernidae > Actinernus > Actinernus sp. WN-2022. Next base: position 492,395 of record JAOWCC010000055.1, on the reverse strand, counting down.
TTATCCTCGCCCTGCAGTTACATGTACAATGTACATGTATATGTGTGCTCTGTTGGCTAGCTGTATGTGAATTTTCCGTAATATTCTTTGCCTTTGTTGTTCTGTTTACCAAACTACTGATAAATATATATAAGAGTGGCTGTTTTACCTGCTAGTTCACATCTCACTTCCATGTACATGTTTTAAGCCACTTCTCAGTTCTTGACTCACCAAACTGAGTTGAATTAGCATCTTGTGTGTTTGTTCAGTTCTGTCTCCGCACAATGTATTTCCAAGCATCTAGAGCTGTACCCCAAAGTCTTTCCTGAGTTCCAAGCAAATTTGCATTGTCTTCTCTCAAAACCACTGATCGTTTTTGGTTTTTAATAAAGTTGCAAAGTCCACTCCATGTTCTTATTGACATTTCTGGTAAACCGATCAGTTATTGCTGCTGTTAGGAATCTTAGCGCGGACAAGTGTGATCTTCGCTTTCAATAGGATATAAATGGTAAATCTTTAAAGATGGTGAGCCTAGGCTGGCTTTTAATAACATGCCAGTGTTTCATTTTAGAATTATTTCAGAATTGTTACGGCCGTGTTGTACATGTAGGTTGTGATGAAAGGTAAAATCTCTTTCGATTTGTGTTATCTGGGTTGAAGCGCTTTTTTTCCTCTGAGAGAATTTAACTTCTGCTAAAATGCGAGTTACGAATTCTTGTAACCAATGTTCGAAGTTTTTCTCGTCAGAGTTGGTTCTCGGTAATCTTAAAGCTTCTTCTTTTAGAAATTTATGTACTGAAAAGTTTCAGTTGGCTTGAAATGCATTTCAACATCAAGTATTTGTTTCGGTGTTGAGGAAAACAGTTCTTTGTGATGATAATTCACAAGTGAATTTAATTGTGTTGTGGAATGAATTCGCAAAGTTTACAAAACTTTGAACTTTTTGTTTGATTGTCCACAATGAGAAAATATCATCAATAAAGCGTTTCCAGACTAGTGGTTTGTAGGGGCTTGCTTCTAGAAGTTGCTTTTCGATGTGTGACATAAAAATGGTAGCAAAAGCAGCTGCCATCTTCGTTTCCATTGCTAAACCGTGCATCTGTAAGATCAGTAGCACAGTCCTCTGTCCATTTATTGTGACAAAGGTCGAAAATGTTTTTTTTATTGCTTGTTTGCTTCATCTATAAGAGTGTATTTGTATTGCTTATGTACAGGTAAATCAATAATAATTCATTATTTACAATATTTCGCTAATCAGAGCAATTTTTATTTTTACCCATATTGCCTTGTGGGCGTGGCACAATCTTGAATGTAAGAGACATTCACACAAAAACTTGAAAAAAAGACAGCAAAATGTTTTGGTTCATTTTTGGTGGCATCGCGGACCAAAGACTTATAACCCAACACCTCTTAGTCTTGCGACCTCTTGTAAGTTTGCTGGTGGAAGGAAAGCGTGCAAACTTCACACTTCATACAAATGGGGTCACGCGTGCGTCTACCACAGGAAACTCGTAAGAGGCGGGAAAGTTACTGAAATTGGTGCAAAGCATCCTGGTCTATGATAACGATAGGCCACGTGGAAAGAACGTGTTTTTTCGACGTTTTTTTTTCAATGTTGATTTTCAATGTTTTTCCGATTATATTTTTCCAAAGTTTTTTTATTACTTCATAATTATTTTTTCTTTGTTGTAACGTTTTTTAATTGGAGATATTTGTTTTCCAAGTATTTTTTACTTAATATTATTGATTTTTATTACTTTTTTTTTTTTTTACCTTACCTATTTTAATTGCTTGTATTTTTTGTTTCTTTCCTTTTTCACTGTTTTCTTCGCAATAACTTACATATTTTACTATGATAACGTTGGGCCACCATACTAACCAGGCATGTTTAATCTTTCATTGTCAGCAATAGAACAGAGTAGAATGATTTGTGGACAAGTTTGTACTAGTTAAGTCAGGGGACCCAAATAGCGTTTCTGATTGGCCAAAAGTTCACTTTAGATCTGTAGGGATGTAGGGTAGTGCCTTTTAATAAAAAATATTTTCCAAGGCTTGTACTCATTCTATATCCTACTGTGTGCAACAAGCGAGGTCATAAAATCGACTGGTCAAAGTTAGCTTCACCAAAGCCAAAGAGACTTTCACTTAGAAGAAGACGATTCTGATCGATTTTTTTTATTGTCTAGTACAAGTATGCGATCACGATGGATTTAGCACTCAACGAGGATTCAACGAGGACTCAACGAGGACTCGACGAGGCTCCGAAAACGAATTTCCATGGTATATACAGGATCATACCTTCCATATGCCATTCCAAGACCCACCCTTTTGGCAGACCTGCTTCCCTTTAATGTAGTTTCCCATTTGTTATTCTATGACTTATGACAAAGAAATTAAGAATCCATTGTTCTTGATCTTCTCGTGATTTCGCCTGGTACGTGACTCTGCATTCTAAGATTTCAGAAACTTCCAAGACTGTTATCACGCAGTTTTTTTTGCAGCAGTTTGTCTTTCTGGTATCTTTTTCTAACGATGCAAGCGACATCTTTCTATCCTTGATATTTCCTGATTTGGCAGGCCTTCCTTTTATTACAGCCGTCAACACTGTCGATGCTGGTAGACACGTCAGTTATCGGAGTATCAGCCACATCCTTTAATATACCAAAAAAACATAGTAAAGTTTGGTAGAGTACCTATATTACCGTACAACGTAATACATGAATAATATGAACATAACACAAAAAACAATATGATTGTTTTAAGTTCAGTGCTTACTCGGTCATCCAAGTCGAAGCTTTCGTCAAAGTCGGAGCATCTCGTAACAACACTAGTAAGCTTTCTTTGGCCCACAAAAATGAAGGTAAAGCTACAAAAATGTGAACTAGGTTAAAGAGATGCCATAACTCATTTTCCTTCCTTTCTTTTTGGCTGGTAATTCACCACAAATATGGCGGACAGTAGCAGCATACACGACAGCCGTGTGCTTTAGCTCAAGTGTGAATGTTGTGTCATGTATATTGTCCCTCAGGAAGAAATTTCCTTTCAGGACCCTTACTCCTCCCAATGCATTACACTTGTAGTCATCAATGTAATTCATCTCTAGCTCCTCTACTTCCTCTTATGTAACCTTTAACAAGTAGAAGTTGTACACAGGGTCATCATCAGCTGCAATAGCGACTGTGCTCCCCTTTACAGCCAGGTCAGCAATGTGAGAGGCAGTGTCATGGTCCAAGTCGGGGACTTCTGCTGCCTGCCTAGTGGTAGCTACTGAACCATCTCTGCAGATATCAACCTTTTTCCAGTCATCCAGCCAGGCCTTGTTGGTACAACTATTCTCATCCACAATGCAGCTAATGCAATAACATGACCGGTACTTCACAGAACCTTCTCTTGTTGAGCCAAGGACTTTACACAGTGCCACTTTCTTATCCCTTTAGCTTCTTTAAACTTTCTGCCAGCTCTGTTTCGAGTAATAGACCCCTAGGGCGCCAGTGGGTGGAACAAAGAAAAATATTCAGCATTTAAGCTGAATGACATTTGCTCTTGCAGTGAAACTAGTGGCTGCTGGCTGGGTGAAGTTTTGCACGAGGAAGTCATACATGCTCTTTGCAGTGTTGATGGTAGCCGTTCTGCGGAGGACTGCCTGGCTGACTTTCTGCTTGACGTGGCAGCCTGCAGCATCTTGTTTTCCTTCGGCAGGAGAAGCCAAGTCAGGAAGAGAGCAAGACAGGTCACCAATGCAGTGACGCGATTTATATTGCGCTGCACAGCCATCAGTGAACTCGTGCATTTTTACTGTTGTAGGCAATGCCATTGATGAGGTAGTTGTGAATTAGCTCTTGCGCCTTGTGCACGCTGTCTTGATCTTGAATGGGATCATCAGATACAATGAACACATGCTCCTTTATCAGCTAGGCCTCATCTTCTGTACTCACAATCCCAACTATGGCTTCAACAGCACGACGATGGAGTATTGTGATGTGCAGGGACACTTTAGCCGTGTCAAAATACGAATTGAATTTCGTCTTGCTGTCTGCATGCATAGCCCTCCAAGTAATCATGTATGCAAACAAAATGCCCGAGTAGGAGGTGATTCAGCAAATTTTCAAGCTGATTGCACTGCTATCTTGCCATAAATGAATCACTGGGATAGGTAACAAGCAACTCCCTAAAATACTCCCTAAAATACTCCCTAAAAGAATTAAATCATTTTTCTTAGGTAAATTACCAAACTACAATTCTAAAAAGTTTGAGACAATTATAAAATATTGAGCGAGATATTTGAAAAAACTACAAGGAGATCGCTTAATTATCTGATATGGCGTGGTGATCGTGCTATTCATCTAAGAAGTTTTGGACATTGAAGGAAACATAATTTTCTCCGAAAATAAGCTCTGAGTTCCTGTAATTCCGTTATAGGAATTGGGACAATGTTAATGCTCTCTGTTTGAGGGATATTAGTCTAGGCTAGCTAAAATTACTGCATCTGAAATTTGTGTTTTCTCGATGAAGTTGATGAAATCAGTGGTGTCTTTGATGTAGGACTCTTGTGATTTTGCTATAGGTTGCAAAAGGGAGTCTACAAAATAATGCATTCTGTTGGACCACCTCTTCTGGATATTTCAATTGTGGCCACTGGTACTTTTTATGTATTTTAGTGGGCATGTAAATTCTGGAATGCGGGTTTTGTTAGAACCTACAGTTAACCATTTGTGAGTCATTTTGTCAATGTGTTTGTTTAAGAATAGCCTGTTGACTATCTTACGTACTTTGACTGTAGTTTCAGGTGCCATAGGATTATCAGGAGGCTTGTAAAAATGCTCGTCATAGAGCTGTTTAGGAGGCCTTCTATTTTAGATTTGGCATCCATAATGACAGTAGTGGTTCCTTTGTCTTCTTTTTTTGAGGGTGAGACCTTTTACGCTTTTTAGGGATTGTCGTTCATTTATTCTGAGGTTGTCTTTAATTGGACAAGGTGCAATATTTGCCAACTCTTCGCATGTGTCGTCTGGATACTGTTCGAGTAACACTGATGGTTGAACTGGAGCTTGCCAGAACTTTCCAGTTCAATTTATGTACATGTAGAATTTATGTACATGTAGTGGTTTTTGACAGTATCAGCAAACATGAAGCGTAGATGCATTTTGTTATAGCGGTGTCTTTTGTGTAGGTATAAATTTTAGCCCTTTTGTCAATAAACGGACCTCACTATTGGAAAGAGACCGGCTAGAAACATATATGGCCTAATTGTTAAGTTTTAAAGTTGTTGAACAACTGAATATAGCCGGTTTCTGTGCTACAATTCTGGCTACATGTATATGTTGCTGGCGATAATTGTCAGTAGCTGGCCTCTAATGACAGCCCCAGAGTGGTTCAGGTTGGGGTTTGTCAATCAGTGCTGAAACGTAGTAAAATACTTCATAAAATGATGTTGATGGCCCACCTGTGTAACTTACTACAATCACATGGATAGTTTCTACAGTCCATCAAGTTGATCACCAACAAAGATAGGAAGGTTGGAGATTGAAGAAGTTTATTGACAAGCTTCATATGACTTGTAACACATTTCTGCTCACCGTTAAATAGCCATACAGTTATTGGAACTGACAGTTCCTGGCTAACTTCGGCACTTTCTCTCGGTCAGGCGTACTTTTAAGAAATCAGAGAAGAAAATTGAACTTGGTGCACAATCAAGCAGGGCTTTTTGAACTAAAGATAAGCTTAAATAACCCCAGATATCCCAAAACCGAGTGGAAATTCTTTTTTGTGTGTGGCCTTGCTACCTCTTTCTTTGCTACGCCCTTCTTAATATCTTTGAGAGCTTTGTATTTCTCCTCCAAAGATTTAGTAGCAATCTTACGCTTGAGAGACTTGTCCAACATTTCCAAGCATTATTGTTGAAATTCCTCAATGAAAGCGTACTGCATGATGTGAGTTTTTACTGCAATAACCGGAAACAATGGCCAAACTAAAACATAAGGGTCTTTGTACAATTTTACAAGGTGTGAAAGTGACCGTCAAAGGAACATCCGGTTTGGCTGTAAAACACTACAGTCCAGTATTACAATAGCGTTTGAGAGCTGCTTGGAGCTGCAACTTGACGTTACCTAATGGCTTCCGTGCAAACGTCTGAAAATATCGTATTTTACAACCTGGATTCTTTTATCAAAGGATATCATGTGTACCAAGAAGTTTGGTCCCCGGAGCTTCTTGAGGAGCTAAACGCTGTACCAGAACCAAGCAATAGTGTCGACAAGTATGCGGTATGTGTGCTACATTCTGGCGAAGTTGTTGGACATTTAATGAAAGGCAAATCTGGCCGTTTTGCAAAGACTATTTTCTACTTTTTGCGGGCCAATAAGCAGAACTCCTGCACTGTGGTGGTAACTGGCAAGGCAGTTAACTGTGGCGATGGAGAAGGCATGCAGGTGCCGTGCACGCTGCATTTCAAGGGACAGAAGAAATGTATTGACATTTTAAAGAAACAGCTAAGCGGAAAAGCTTGATGAAAGCTGGTTGAATGGATCCTTTGTTTCCCTTTGATTCCTGCTGACACCGCTTATTACGTACAATATTCTCACAGGACTGACTGAACTGACACGTTTTATGTAACGTAAAACCAAGAAACTAGAGAAGTTAACACAAAGAATACATGCTGCTTCAAAATAAATTCAATGTTCTGAAGTACGTTTTGTCTCGTTACGTCTTGATAAACGAGGTTCGAGTTCTCGAGGGTAAAATTATAAAGAAAATGACGTGAAGGGTAACAAAAATTGCTTCGAGTTAGCGGGGGGTTCGAGTTATCGAGGGTTCGAGTTACGGAGAGTAAAATTACATTAAATGTATGACGCAAATCCAGGGAAAATCTATTTCGGTTCGAGTTAGCGCGCGTTTCGAGTTCCCGATGGTTCGAGTTATCGGGATTCAACTGTATATACTTACCAGATGATTCTGCCTCGAGATCCGATAAATTCCGTTCAAGTTCGAGGGCCAAAGACTCCTGTTCCGTTTCACGGAGCGCCTGACAAAAAGCATTGAAGGCCTCATCTTGTTTCATGTCGTCTTTACTGTGTCCTTAATGATGTGCTTTGACTTGTCATTGTATTTCTTTATTACCCTTTTTTGTTACACTGGCTGCCACTTTCCGGTGTTCCTTTGAATGCATCACGGAATATGCTCCGGATGCAAATTTGTCATCATCAACATAGAGAGTTAGACACTTTTCTGTTTTCCACTCTTTGTTGAGTAAGTGAAATGACTCCAACTTCAATACTGTCTTTGTTCTGGAGGCTGGCTTAACAAATTTTCCTGCATTCAGAAGTTGCTCAATAGACACCGAAGCTGGGTAGCTTTGTGGAACCTCTGATGCCTTCGTTGGCGCAGCAGGTTCACTTGTGAACTTTGCACTCTTGGCAGGCTTATGGTGTACCTCCTTATCACTACCAGCTGACATTGGCTAACTTTTGTATTGCTCATCTTCATCTTGTTCTAAATTGGCCACAAATCTAACAAGGTATACCTAACAAAAGACCCAATGAAAGGAGACCCAATGAAATACTATTAGATTCCATGTTCCAGGTAAAAGAGAATAAAAACAATAATTAAAGAAACTGTATTCTCATTTCGATGGTGGGCATGCCATTTCATATCCCTAATACTTTAACCAATATCACATTTCCTATAGTTTCCATCTGAAAATCCCATACCTTTGATCATTTGATTTTTTTTTATATTGGGAGCAATCAGGAAATTTGAAATAAACAATGAGGCATGCACGTCTTTTAAAATCCAAAAGATAACATTGCCTTTGACAATGCCCAACCCCGGGCTGACCTGTTACAGCAAATGCCCCACCCTGGGGGAGACAAAGAGGGGTTCATGTCATGAAAGAGAACATAAACTACTGTAAATTGCCCTCATAACTATTCCTACGTATATTGAGATTTAGGTAACTGTGATGACAATAGTCAATAGCCTGGATTCCGGTTTCCAAAATAGAATTTTGCGTGATTCCGGATTCCAACCTGGCAGTTCTGTTTTTAAAGTAAAGACATTTTCTTTATTTTTGTTAGGATCTTCTCTATTAATGTATATTATACCGATGAAATCTTTTTGGTGCAGTTGCCATTTCCTTGTCTTTGCGGTGAGGAATCTGGTTTATGTCCGTACACGATGGCCACTTGTTTGACACCAGCACATCGCACGAGTGTGCCGGATAGCCAAAGTGTTCCGCACAGGCAATCATAAGGTTTTATAGCGTTAAATCATTGTTGGAAAACTCGACAAATTCTCGCGGTTGTACCGGTCGGTTGATACGTTTGCTTATTGTCAGGCTCGGCTGTAAGTCGTACGACAATCTGGGCTAATTGGGACAAAGTCTCACTTTCATGGGTACAGAATCTGTACTAGAAATCTGATTGGATGATCGCACCAACAGGTTTTGTAGGCATTTGTGATTGGTTAACGGACCTAAACCGGTTAGATTTTGAAAACAGCTGTCACTTTAGTTTGTCTCCATGGCGGCTGCAAACTTGGAACTGGCATGCAAGAAGGCAATAAGTTTGGCGTTTAAAAGCTTCCCAAACGTCAACATTTAAAAAGAAATCCAAAAAGAAGCGATTATTAGCTTTGTGAAACTACGAGATGCCATTGCTGTCCTACCAACAGGCTACGGGAAGTCTTTAAATTTCAGGTTATTCCAATCACAACGGCTCAGTCAAATGTAAATTTGTGATTTACACAAACCTCAACTTTCGTACTTTTCGGTTTATCCTTTGAGGGGACAACAAGATCGACACGCACAACAAGCTCGAGTTCAAGTTGATTTGGTCGTGATACTCAGGAATGGACAGGATATTTCGTTGTGCTTGAGGCGGTAAGCTGGCTCTTTTCTTGGTTTGAGTCGTTTCGATCGTACTTGGTGAATTCCCTTTGCATCGTTTTACTCGACAGGCAAATCCTTCTTCTTGATTTTATATTACTCTACCAGCACTGTTGCAGAATTATAAGTTTCTCTGCACCTCTGCAGATCTTTCAGTTAGAGATTTAAAACTTTCCAAATCAGTCGTTACTTCAAGTTCAAGTTTTTCAAGCTCCCGCTTGCATTTCGAGCAAATGATCGAAGAAATGAACTCTTCCTGGTTTTATGCTTCAGTTCCAAGCAGCGCCGTCAACCTTTCGGCTACTTTTATAATAGAGAAATGTTATGTCTTCGTCGACCAGAAATTGGAATATTTATAGTGCACGTCCTGCAAAACTCTTTTAAAGTTACACGTTGAGTAGATTTTTACTTAAAATCTCCATGTCACACATTCTAAATCCAGTAATTGTGCTTCCAACTTGATGTTCTTCAGATTCCACATCAGCTTTCTTCGGTTCTGTGGATTTCTTTGGCTGAAGTTTCTGGTATGAAACAGATTTTCGAGAGTCGAGTTCATCGTTGCTTGATTTAGAAGATTCGCCCAGCTCTGGATTCAGTCCGCATGGTTGTGTGTTGTTTAGTTGGTGTTCGTCTTTGCTCGTTCGTTTGCCCTCTTGTATGAACTGATTACCTGCAAATCTTTTCTTAGGACGTCTAATAGTACAACTTTTCCCCATAGCAAAGCTATAGAGAGCAACTAAGTCCGAATATATTGAGTGAGAGCGAATATATAAATTATAATGGTGAAGGATAAGTGATCAAGTTTCCAATTCGAAGTGAAATAACAAGAGTAAACTCCATCTATCGGTATCTCTCTCCAGTCTATCCCCGAAAAGAATTCCACAGGTTGACCGTGTGCGAAAACCCCATCATTTTTTATCAAAAGGGGACTGATTTAAACAATAAAAAGGACGCGTAAACAAACTTGTTGCCATAGCAACCACTCAATTGTCTTCGGAAAATGTATAAAAAAGGGCATTAAAAATATTTTCCTGATAAAATGGTAAATCTGATCCATTTTAAGAATACATTTTAGTTCTCAATCAGTGGGAAAAACCTTTTCGCACTTCGTTCAAATTTTAGCAAAATAAGAGTACCATACAACCGTAAACTTGGACAGGTATGGTATTTTCCCACGATTCACTTAGTGGTGATGGCGTCATTGGTCACGTGATTTTTAGTATATACCAAAATAGCTCATTGATCATCATGAGTTGCCCTTAGGGGGCCCTAAGTTTAAAAATTGGAGTAACTTTAGTTTATTAGGGAAAATTTCAGAGGAAAAAGGATCATTAATGGTTTCAGATAAAGGGATAGAAATCTGATTCTTTAGGGCTTTTAATAAAGGGATAGGTATACTGTTTGGACCTACAGATTTTCTTTTACTCATTGAGGAAATTATTGGGATGATTTCAGGAGGAATTATGGGCAACAAGAAAAAGGATTGTTAATAACTGCCTTTGAGAAAGGATTGAATGCTACGTTTACCTACAGCAATGCGTTTATCAGTGGATTTTCCAACATTCACAAAGAAATTATTAAAAACATTTGCTATACTTTGAGGGTTGTTGATAGTTATATTGTTTTCAATTAATAATATTAAATAATAATAATTGAGTTAATGCCAGACCATCGTTTCTTCATATTAGATTTATTAGAGAGAAAGTATTCTCTATAATAATTAATTTTAGTTAGTTTAATATCATTAACAACTTTATTTCTAAACTTTTCATAGAGGAAGTTAAGATCATGATTGTGTAGTTTATTCAATAATTGTGAATAGAGCTTATCCCTATCTTTTTCTGAATATCCTTTGATATCCATGGTTTGGACATTAATTTGATTTGTCGTTTAGAAAGTTTCCTACATGGTAAATGAAGATTAACATATGATGATGTTCTTTATTTGTATCTATATTATCATTATTTAGACTAGACCAAACGATAGAAGAAATTATGAACAAACTCGTTTTCATCAAAATTACTAGTCATATGAATAATAGCTTTCAGAAAAAAACACCAAGTGTTCCACCTCTGTCAATCGTAACAAACTTGAAATCAGGAAATTGGACTCTTGCTTCTGCTTGCCTCTTGTTCGCCCAATCACGAAGGAGTTTTTGGCAAAACAGATATTTTCCAATCCCTTCTTTGCCAATTACGAGGATCAGAAAAGTACCTATAGATGGTCAGAAGTCTTGGTAAGAATATTTCCACTAGTGGAACTGTAACGAAATGTTATTTTCGTGAATACGTGACTCAACCATTTCTCTATCAATTGAGCAATGTGTAAGTCGCGCCGATAATGCAAGGGCTGCATTTTGGCCTGTTTACTGGCCTGTGGTTTTATGGGAACTTTATTAGTTGTCCGGTAAAGCAGCCTGTGGTGGTTGAAAGGGTTAATAGAACCAAACACTCCCAAACTTGGCAAACCTACTAATTTTGATGTGATATTTCTTGTGGTATTTTGGATTCAGTTTCATTTACAGACTATCCCATTTTCTTTTACCAAATGGCTAACAGATTATAAATTGGCAAGTGACAACAATTCAGCCTAACACTAGAAGTAATGGAACATTACGGGAGTGCGTTAGAAAGGGGCTTGAGATGATATAGTTGGACGTTATTTGTATTACATTGTTTGTAGTGAGGCTGGCTTGTAGTAAAGCTGTTTCAAGAAGTGAAAATCACTGTGGACTTCTTGTGGTGACGTAATAGCTATTGGAAAGAGTAAAAAGGTTGATATAGATCTCAGTTATGCTGACTTCTTCTTCTGTGAAAACTAAGTAAAATTGAATAACAGTAATGAAGTACTATTTTTAAAATAAGCAACCCGGAGACCATGAATTGAATAATAATTCATTCAGGCGTAAATGTAGCCTGTTTCACTTGTGGCCACTCGTGTGAAGAAGTGATTAGACGTACGTGAGAAAAGACAAATTCACATTTTTGCTATGCTTTTGTTTGTGTAAGCCGGCGTTGTGATGCAGTATAAGTGGCCACCGAGAACAAATGGTGCTGGGTTCTCGAGCTTGGTGGTCAGCGTTCCACAAAATAAACTGAAACTGGCTAGAGTTACGGTTTGTTTATTTCTTATAAAATGCCTTCTTTCTATCATGTTGGTTGTGTTCGCCCATTTCAGGGGAGCACTAAAACAACCTTTTTACTTTTCACTAGAGTTTGTTTAGAGTTTTTTTTTTTTATGGACCCTTTTAAAGTAAGCACGATGCAGAAAACGTTTTACAACTTTTAATCATCAACTTGTTTCTGAAATCAACAATTCTTCAGTCTCAGCTGTATCATAATGTGATTATGAGTTGTCTGGGTACATATTCTGACAGTTTGATAGAAGATGGACAGTCTAATATCTGTAATGAACAATTCTTGTTTAATGAAACCAAACTTACTGTCCACTCATCATAATGTGATTATGAGTTGTCTGGGTACATATTCTGACATATTCTGTACGAAGTCTTCCCCTTCGAGATGTACACTGACAAAACAGGCCGTGCTGGGATCGCTTTAGCTCGGACGTTGGACTTTCGAAATGTTCCACAGGTGGTACGCACTTCCCTCAGTCTTTGATAAATCGCACCTGTGATTTACAAAAAAAAGAACATTGCATTTAATTATCTGAAAAGTAGCCAACTTACCGATCCAACAGCCATGAAAAAATCAACACCACCGATCAGGTGTTATATGAGTGAGTACTAATCTTCAAAGGTTTGCCTTGTGTTGTTCTTAGTTAGGGATTACTACCGCTGTTTTGCAGGGATGTACTGCCATGGATAATTATTGGTCTTCCTCTTGCTCTCTTGCGCTTGGTGTTGCTATTGCTCTTGCTGTCCTGGATTTTTTTTTGTGTAGTTGTTTACTGCCCTGGATGATTATTGGTCTTTCTCTTGCCTCTTGCGCCTGATATCGCTATAAATGGTCTTATCCTGACGAACTTCATGAGCATCTGAATCCGTGGCACTCTGCCAATGAACTACGATTCATTCGTAGTTCATCAGCAGGGGAGCTGAGGTAGCTCCAACAGTTTAATGTAGTCAGGCATCGGTTCTAAGGCTTTAAATTATCACCTTGTGGTTTATTTATGCGTTAGAGTTGACAAGCCCTTAACAAATCTGTCCAAGAGAAAGCTGAGAAAAGAAGCAGGAATCAATCAAAAGTGCAATTCCAGACTGAACCGGTTGACAGGACCTTTGTCTGTAATTAAAACTTACATCTATACATTCTCTTTTGTTCGAAAAGAAATCGCGATGTAACCTTCAGCGTGCGGGTAAGAAAAACTAATGTGTGTGATTTCATTCAGTGCAATCATAGAATAAACTAATAAAGCAACGCTTACTAAGGTTTCAATAATTCAAAGCATTAATCTGATAAAGTTTGTGATCGATGAAAACGTGAAAAAGTAACTACATTTATTTGTTCCTTGGAGAACTTAATGAACTGAAAATGCCGACGAGTAACCAGAATATCTAACAACTGCAAACACGCCTGTTACCCTATAACTCTATGACCGATAAGCATTGCTCAATGAACTTGACTGACGATAATTAAATTAATAATGAACTCTGGGAATAAGCAACGAGTGTGGTTCATCAATAAAACGGGAACAGTGCTGTACACACAACTCTTCAAAACCTCTATATATTGAAATGATTAATACTGAACTCTACCTGGGCTGAGGGGAAGATGAGCGGCACATTTTTCAGGCTAAACTCTACCGGAATAAGCCGATTGAGCAGTGAATCTTAGAATACGCAATTAATCTGAAGCACCTAGATATGGACAACTGACTGATATTCATGTCACTGCCAAATAAGTTTTTACATTTAATCACAGGAAAATGGTACTTTTCGCACCCTTTGCATCAAGTAAAGATCGCAAGGGTTATAATTCTGTCAGTTGTAAGACATCTAAAGCTCCCCCGTCTGGAAGGAAAAGGTTTTGAAAGTGTCTTTCAAGACACAGTCACAGATAGATGCTGCAAGGGCTTTGAAAGAGTAGACTTTTGTACCACTCTATCTGTGGAAGTCTTTCTCTGGTTCGCAGGAAATTCGCGATGTGTCGAATCTATGTGGTAGGGAAGCCATCGAGACAGCCATAAGTAAAGCCGGAAAAGGAAGGGCAACAATGAGCTTGGAAGTAAATTTTGGAGCTGGGGAAGGCAGGGCAACTAATTTGGTGGCCACGGTACAACAGCTCCTCAAATGAATTTATGTCGGAAAAGTTTCATTTTAATAAACTGACTTCTGAATCTTTGTTACAAACTAGACAGATTGTACAATTCATCGATCCAGAGCCCCATTTAAACCATTTAGACATTGAAGCTGAAAGGCGCAAGTTTTGAATCTTTAGATAAAGCGATCTACAAGTGGTTTATGAATGCAAGTTCTGTTTTATTTGCTAAATATTGATCCGTTTTTTACTCTTTCTCCGTAAAAAAACCCTGATTAAATGCAATGTTTTTGGACTTTTACCATTCTCGAAAGCAGCTGAAATCTTATTTTTGCTCTTCGCCCACTTGGATAAAGTGTTTAAAGGAACGCCATACCTTTTTGCTACCTCTTTCTTTGCTACGCCCTTCTCAATATCTTTGAGAGCTTTGTATTTCTCCTCCAAAGATTTAGTAGTAATCTTACGCTTGAGAGACTTTTCCGACATTTCCAAGCATTATTGTTGAAATTCCTCAATGAAAGCGTACTGCATGATGCGGGTTTTCACTGCAATAACCGGAAACAATGGCCAAACTAAAACATAAGGGTCTTTGTACAATTTTACAAGGTGTGAAAGTGACCGTCAAAGGAACATCCGGTTTGACTGTAAAACACTACAGTCCAGTATTAAAATAGCCTTTGAGAGCTGCTTGGAGCTGCAACTTGACGTTACCTGATGGCTTCCGTGCAAACGTCTGAAAATATCGTCTTTTAGAACCTGGATTCTTTTATCAAAGGATATCATGTGTACCAAGAAGTTTCGCTTTGATTCCTGCTGACACCGCTTATCACGTACAATATTCTCACAGGACTGAACTGACACGTTTTATGAAACGTAAAACCAAGAAACTAGAGAAGTTAACACAAAGAGTACATGCTGCTTCAAAATAAATTCAATATTCTGAAGTACGCTTTGTCTCGTTACGTCTTGATAAACGAGGTTCGAGTTCTCGAGGGTAAAATTATAAGGAAAATGACCTGAAGGGAAACAAAAATTGCTTCGAGTTATCGAGGGTTCGAGTTATCGAGGGTTCGAGTTACGGAGGGTAAAATTACATTAAATGTATGACGCAAATCCAGGGGAAATCAATTTTGGTTCGAGTTAGCGCGAGCTTCGAGTTACCGACGGTTCGAGTTATCGGGATTTAACTGTATATACTTACCAGATGATTGTGCCTCGAGATCCGATAAATTGCGTTCAAGTTCGAGGGCCAAAAACTCCTGTTCCGTTTCACGGAGCGCCTGACAAAAAGCATTGAAGGCCTCATCTTGTTTCATGTCGTCTTTACTGTGTCCTTAATTATGTTGTTTGACTTGTCGTTGTATTTCTTTATCACCCATTTTTTCTTACACTGGCTGCCACTTTCCGGTGTTCCTTTGAATGCATCACGGAATATGCTCCGGATGCAAATTTGTCATTATCAACATAGAGAGTTAGACACTTTTCTGTTTTCCACTCTTTGTTGAGTAAGTCAAATGACTCCAACTTCAATACTGTCTTTGTTCTGGAGGCTGGCTTAACAAATTTTCATGCATTCAGAAGTTGCTCAATAGACACCGAAGCTGGGTAGCTTTGTGGAACCTCTGATGCTTTTGTTGGCGCAGCAGGTTCACTTGTGAACTTTGCACACTTGGCAGGCTTATGGTGTACCTCATTATCACTACCAGCTGACATTGGCAAACTTTTGTATTGCTCATCTTCATCTTGTTCTAAATTGGCCACAAATCTAACAAGGTATACCTAACAAAAGACCCAATGAAAGGAGACCCAATGAAATGAGACCCAATGAAATACTATTAGATACCATGCTCCAGGAAAAAGAGAATAAAAACAATAATTAAAGAAACTGTATTCTCATTTCGATGGTGGGCATTCCATATCATATCTCTAATATTTTAACCAATATCACATTTCCTATAATTTCCATCTGAAATTCCCGTTATATGTTGAGGCCAGAGAGGGGTTCATGTCATGAAAGAGATCATAAACTACTGTAAATTGCCCTCATAACTATTCCTACGTATATTGAGATGTAGGTAACTGTGATGACAATAGTCAATAGCCTGGATTCCGGTTTCCAAAATAGAATTTTGCGTGATTCCGGATTCCAACCCTATGGCCGATTCCAGTCAAAATTTCGTGGGTCCGGAGTAACTTACATTTGTCGAGACTACGCTGGCAGTTCCGTTTTTAAAGTAGACATTTTCTTTATTTTTGTTAGGATCTTCTCTATTAATGTATATTATACCGATCAAATCTATTTGATGCAGTTGCCATTACCTTGTCTTTGCGGTGAGGAATCTGGTTTATGTTTGTACACGATCGCCCCTTGTTTGACACCAGCACATCGCACGAGTGTGCCGAATAGCCAAAGTGTTCCGCACAGGCAATCTTAAGGTTTTCTAGCGTTAAAATCATCATTGGAAAACTCGACGAATTCTCGCGGTTGTACCGGTCGATACGTTTGCTTAGTGTCAGGCTCGGCTGTAAGCCGTTGTACGACAATCTCGCTTGAAGCCGTTCCTTTAGCACCTTTGCGGGGTCGTGTTGTTTGCTGCGTTCTTTTGTTGAACATTTTTGCTTGAAGGTTCTTCCATACTTGGTTCATTTTTGGTGGCATCGCGGACCAAAGACTTATAACCTAACACCTCTTAGTCTTGGGACCTCTTGTAAGTTCGCTGGTGGAAGGGAAGCCACTTCATAAAAATGCCGGGACATGTCCTTATTTGGGGTCACGTGTGCGTCTACCACTACCCTGGTTCCAGAGGCCACAGTGACCGACGTAACCGAGTGGACCTGGGTTCGACAGCTGGATGTGGCCTCTGGGCTAATTGGGCCAAAGTCTCACTTTCATGGGTACAGAATCTATACTAGAAATCTGATTGGATGATCGCACCAACAGGTTTTGTAGGCATTCGTGATTGGTTAACGGACCTAACCCGGTTAGATTTTGAAAGCTGTCACTTTAGTTTGTCTCCATGCCGTACAGATAAGAGTTTATTTTTATATGGCGGCTGCAAACTTCGAACTGGCATGCAAGAAGGCAAGACGTTTTGCGTTGAAAAGCTTCCCAAACGTCAAAAAGAAGCGATTATTAGCTTTGTGAAACTACGGGTTCGTAGCAAGGAACCGAATCGCTTAATACATTGTAAATGCTAAGTCTGTGTTTTAGTCATAATCATAAACGCTAATTGTGACAACACACGGGAAAACGTACCTAAAAAGTTGTCCATTCGACGTTTTGAGAAACCGTGTGGATTTTTTCCTAGCCCGTTTAAACGTTTTGTGAAAATCGTATACATGATCCACTCAATCTGTTCAAACAATCACTTGGCTGTTCGAACGCTACAAGCAACCGTTGGAACGATGCACTCAATCCGTTACTCAACCGAAGTCTCTGAAGCTTTCACGAAGGACTAAAAAGTTCTAGAAACGGATAATCCTGACATTTGTACGAAACACCATCCCAGTGCTGGTTTTGAATTTTTAGTTCATCGGATAAACTTTTATAGCTTCTGAAGTGTGACATTTTCCGCGAACTAATTTGAATAATCAATGACTCCGTGTTTGTTTTGCTTTGAGATCGCACCAAATATTCTCTACAGATAAAATTTTCTTTTAGAAATAGAGATGCTTACAGAATCAAACGTTTTGAAAGTTTTTACTTAATTTACGTATCTGAATAATTTCCACCTGGTGCGAAAAATGGTTTGAGTCCATTCAGTTTTAATTTGTTGTCTGTTAATTAGCGTGAGATCACACGAACCACATCGAACATTTGCAGTTTTGACTTCATCACTTTGTGATGTTGAATTGTTCGAACGTAAGGGCAAGTCGTTCGAACGTTTGGGGCAAGTTGTTCGAACGTTTATTACGTGAACTGCAGAGTGAATGCGGAGCATACGATCAAAAGGTTCCTTCAGCATAATTTATTAAGTTTTGGCGGAAACCGTTCGAAGATCTAGAGACGGCGCTGGAGTTCCAGGTTACAAACAATTTCATGCCGAATTGATTTTTGACAATAACTGTATAACAAAGGAAAACTACACTCATTTTGCGTGTAATACACAGTGTAGTGCACGCGTGTAATACACTCAAATGCGTGTAGTAAATTAATTTTGTGCACGCGCGTTACACGCGTGTAAATGTTAACATACATCCAGGCTGTACTGTAATTCTGGTCTTTCTTATTTGTTGAGTAATCCAGAGCATGGCACTGAAGCAAAGTATGGGCATTACGTGTTTCAACTCCCTTATATGTTTCTGGTTCTGTGCAATGACTGCCTGTTTGGCAAGATTGTTCTATACTGTGACACTCGCAGGTAAGTGCATGACCTGTGGGTGGTCCACAGGTTATTTTGCAGGTCACCTGGAAAGTAATATGCATGTATTTTTTTAGCAATCATGCTTTTCAAAAGCTGCAGCTTTCCCTCACCATCTTCAGCTCTTGGTTCAAAATAGCAACCCCAGCAGTATTTAGTTTTGAAAAGTTCCTTTTGGGTGTCGATACATTATTCCACAAACAATATTTTGCTGATTTTTATTTTCTGCCTCAATCCAAAGCCCTTCATAGTCTTGTGTTGAGATTGCTCCCTTTTACTAAAAGAAATATTTTGGTTTATATAAAAACCCACACGCATTGGAGATAGTGGGTTGAGAAATGAAACTATAATCCCTCCATATTAATATTAGCAATTTGTTCTTTGTTCAATTTAAGTTTAGTCTCAGATATACCAATTAGGGAGAAAGCATGAGTGAGGTCAAACAGTAAGCTATTTGCAGGAAGACTTCTGATGTTCCAATGCAAAACTGAAAATGACTTTTGTGCCTATAATAAACCTTGGATATCAGTGCTAGAGTGAAAATCATGTACAGAATAGTACTGGAAGTTTGTTAAGGAGGGTAAACTGTTATCAGAATCAATATTGGTCAAACCAGGAATGTTAACAAGATTACTGGAAATTTCAAATCAAGCATTAAATCAGATATTCTTTTAGAACATAAACAGTCAGTGTTTGAATTGAATGATAATTTGATCAGCTCAGAATTACTTAAATTATTAAAAGGAACTGACTTGCCTTAAGCACTGACTGCAAAACCACTCATCATTAACTTCAGAAAGATACTTGAATTTTTGAATTGATAACAGAGAGCATTTCAGGTGGAACCAGTTATCACAGATATAACACTGGATTGCTCTCACATTATCTTTCACTATTTTTAAACATTTAGGACACTTGTACTTATCTTTGGCTAATCACTGAATAAATAACGGTTCTGAATCTGAGTGATAATTACCAGTAGTAGCAGGTAATGGTGCTCTTCTACATGTAGTTGAACTGCTGGTAGGGCGTTGGATTCCTGCCCTTGTGTACAGACCCTGGAGGGCTCCTTGAGTCTTGATATGCTTGGCTGGGGAGTGATCATCCATCCTCATAAAAACCTTTACACCCTGAGTCCAGGCAAACTTGTAACCAAGATCCCTCTCAGCCTTTAAGCAATTGTTAAACAAGTCTCTGTTCTTCCTGGTTAAGCTCTTAGCTCTTGTAACTTCGGACTGATCACGTATTTAACATTAATTTCATGTTCTTATCAGTCACTAGCGGATGCGGTGTCTTTTGTATTGACACACAGCCTAACATGCAACAGTGCGTATGTAGTAGAAAACCTTTAGTCATCTCTGATCTCATTCACTACTCTTCTGGGGAGTTCAATTTACACTACTTCAGTGGCTGGCTATGTAAAAATTGACGTTACTTGCTTACCGCTCAAGGCGTTCCAATTCTTTCTGTAAGATGTTAACAAAGTTCTCTTGTCCAGAAAGCCTCAGCCTACATGTACATTGGACTTGCATTCCCCTGCCATCCCCCAAGTTAACGGCCTTGTCCGCTTTTATTATCACACTGCATGAACTGCTTTTGTCTGCTCGCAAAAAGTAGAGTATTGTTTTTGTAAAGCGTCAACTTTTTCCCCTCTTCACGTGCCCGACTGCAGCTCCGTCTTTGAGAACACACACTGCGTATTTGTCCACGACATTAGTTGGCTCTGGGACAGCTTGTAGCACTTCACTGCATCTAGGTTTCCAGTCAAGTTGATAATCATGATATCCCTGATGCCCATCAGATCACAGTATTAACAGAGAGAATAGCTCAACGATCTCAGCGACAGGGAACAATCACTTCAATTGAGCGATGTTTATCACAGAAGTAGGTAATGTTCACGCTATATATCGGCACTATTATTAATAATTGGCAAAAATAAAGAAATTTTTCACCGACCCCGATAACTTGAACTGATTTTTGTTTCCCTTCAGAGTTCGAGTTACCGGGGTTCTACTGTATTGTTATTTTTCTCGACCTAAAAAAGGCCTTTGATACCGTGAATCATGTTATATTATTGGAAAAATTGAAACTTTATGGAGTAAATTCCAGATCGCTCGAATTGCTGCAGTCCTATCTTTCAAATGGATATCAGACCTACACAGTAGATAATACAATGTCTAATGAGTCTAATTACCTTTGGAGTCCCACAGAATCAATCCTTGGGCCACTGCTCTTCTTGGTCTACATAAATGACTTCCCAAACTGGTTAGATACATCAACACCCTGTCTTTTTTGCCGATGATACAAACGTAACATTTTGCGGCTCGGATATTAATGACGTTTCAAATAGAGCAAGTAAATTTAAAAAAACGTGAGACAGAAATTACACATTGTGAAATCTTACATACATGTACATCTATACGTACAAAATACATCATTACTGATCTGCACTCCCTACACACGTATAAACATCTCTGTTGTTGGCACATCAACCATATTCTCTAAATCACTGTTTGTTTTCAATACTAGTCTCGACCACTACATGGTCACGAAAACTCTTACGGTTACTTTACGCTTGTCTGCCGTAGTATGAACGAACTTACTCTAATCTACCAACATAACCTCCATTAGCTATTTATTATAAAATTTACGTACGATGTAACCTGAGCGCCAAGAATCCTGGACTACTGCTCTTACGTTACGATTTAATGTACAAAACTGGTATTGCCAAATCATCGGTTTCTTAATTGCTATATCAAACTCTTGTATACAGGACTCACTTCAACTGTATACGATCAGGACATCACTCTCGTTAAAACATAAAAACTCTATCGCACTGTTACTTCTCAACTACTGTACGTGCATGCCTTACCATTCACAGCATCCTTCTGCGCGGCCTCCACACGCAAAAATAAAACAATTCATTTTGCGACTAACAGCTAAATGGTAACTAACAACAAAACGGTTTAAAAAAGTTTGTAACATTCAGTTGGCAAGCTGTTCCATTCGATTGCAGATAGACTAGAACATCGTTTGCAATGCTGCA
Source organism: Actinernus sp. WN-2022 (assembly GCA_030867875.1). NCBI lineage: Eukaryota > Metazoa > Cnidaria > Anthozoa > Actiniaria > Actinernidae > Actinernus > Actinernus sp. WN-2022. Next base: position 470,909 of record JAOWCC010000055.1, on the reverse strand, counting down.
CGGCTCTGTGATGATTTATTTTCAGTTCCTCTCAGTTCCCACAGTTTATTTTATTTTATTTTATTTTATTTTTTCCCCGGTCAGTCCTTTCTTAATAAGGTTGTTGATCGGCCATGTCGATCACCTACAGTGTAAGTTCTGCATCGTAACTCCACTGCGGACGCTTCACAACTGGTACTTTCTTGTGTAGTGAGGAAATATCATCAGGTGACTCCCAGAGCACATAAGGACTACTGATTTACGCCCAATGCTGCAGCAAATAAACCAGCCCTTCATCTCAAGCAACTCAGTGAGTCAGATGCTGTGGCATTGCATGGTTCTTGCTTGACTCGTTAACTATTCCGGTACTCTCTTTAATTCTTTCCCTCTTGGACGATCAGATGCAGGATGATCCCATCGCTAGCAGCCCTTGTTTGTCAATCCCAATGCTGCGCACCAATTGTAATGGGCCGACACATCGTTCTAGCTGGCCTTGAAGGGCACAACCCGGCCGAAGCTGGCAACACAACACAAGCACACAGTGTCTCGAGGCAGAACTGGTTTATTGGATCACTTTCATCTTAATACAATGTATATTGCAGCCTTTAATCTGATAACTATGAAAGGAATGTAGGCGCAGTTTCCTTTTACGTCATGTCACGCACGCTACAACTGATTGACTCTAAACATTGATTGGCAAATCTAAATGAAGAACCAACTTTGAAAATTTGAGACAAGGCTATAAAAAAAGGTAGCAATAGCAAAACAGTTGGGTGATAATCAATGAAAACTTAAGTTGGGAAGAACACATTCACCACATAACAAAGAAAATAGTGTCAGGTCTGGGGGTGTTCGAGAGGGCCAGGCCATTTGTTTGCTAAAATACACTAATGAAAATCTATGATTTTCTTGTTCAAACCCCCTTGGATTACTGTTGTGAAGTCTGGGATACATGTGATAAATTCCTTTCTGATAAATTACAGAAATTTCAAAATAGGGCCGCTACACTCATTCTTGGGGCGGACTATAGAACAAGCTCAAAACTAGTTCTCGAGATTCTCGACTGGGAGACACTTGATGTTAGGAGGGCTAACAGAAAGAGAGTAATGCAAAAATTCAAAATAATATTATTGTGCCCCCTCTCGTTTAGCTGAGCTACATGTATTTATTTACCATGGTTGGAAGCTCATCCCATTACAATCTTAGGGGGTCAAACACAAAACTATGTTTGCCCCAACCAAACACAGAATTTACTAAGAAAAGTTTCTCCTATGATGGGGCAAAACTCTGGAATGGGCTTCCAAGTGGGTATGTGAGACAAAGTCACTAGATACATGTACGTTTAAGAAACAAATAAGAACTGCATCTATCCTTCAATAAATTAGATTGCATCATTCGACTGCATTGTCATAACTTAGCAAATAAATTAGTACTAAACTAGTATTTAGCGACTTTTGTATTAAATTAGTATTTAGAGATATTTCTAATTTTCGTATTAGATTAGTGTATTTTTCTTTAGCATTAACCTTTCTGATGTATATCAGTTACATGTAAATGTATGTGAATCAGTTAGTTCTACTGTTAAAATTTCGGTGTTTAAATAATAATAAATTAGTTAATTAATTGGTTTAGGGTTTATAACCGAAGGTTGAAGGTATGAAACTGACTTGTATCACATTTGGCAAGGTTTTCTCAAATAGAAAGGAGGTTAAAAACTGAGTTATAAACCTCCCTGTAACAGTTATAAACCTCAGATTTAATTAGTCTATTGTTGAACAGGTTTATACCAGAGTTTTACCCCTTTGAAGAACAAAACTGTTAATGCCCTAATTCCAAAATGTGCATTGGAAAGGGGGGGCTTATTAGAAAAGTTGAAACAAAAACACTTACAGGTCAAATAAAGGAATACAAAAATACACTTAGATTTAATTTGTACAGCAAAGTAATAGAAAAAACTATAGCATCACCAAATGTATTCCATGTGGCTTTGTTTGATGCTTGCCTTTGGCTTGCAACAAGCTAACCAATGGTCTTTATTGAGGAACAGTCAAATGACTGGTGAATGCATAACTTGCATGAAACGTAGAATATGAAAGTGACTAAAGCCTTAAAACACGAAAACATGGGATGTCAACGTACCTGTGAAGGCTTCCTCAAACTGACTGTCGAGATTTCATATTGTCGAGTGCTGCCGCCCACTTGTCATCGCTGGACGTTACTTTGAACTGGCATTCGTACCTCGGCCAATTAAGCTCAATTAGTCTCCTTTGTACGGTTTTTAGAACATTTTGTGCTTGATTTTACACATTTTGTGTCTGAATTTTCCATGTTGTTTGTAAACAAACATTGAAAAAGCTGCACAAGCGACCACAATTCCTCATGTGATCCCTGCTGATATATCATATTTGGTACACTTTTCTGAAAAATTGCAGCCAAATTGCTTCAAGTTTCGGATATCACAGCTGGTTTACACGCGATTTGAAGTTGCAGTACGAGCGTGACAAAAATTGCATTGAAAATAGCAAAAAAAAAACGTATAAAAAATTGCCTGTGTAAATGGGCCTTAAGAGAGTAAATTATTTCCTTGGTTATGTTATTCAGTTACTGTTGAAGTTATTTTGTGTTTTGAATAATCTCTCTCAAAACATTCTCTGGAAATGTTTGCTGATCATTGTCTCTAATTTTGAGGAATACATGTGTATCCTTGCCCTGAAGTTATATTTGTACCCTGTTGGCTAGCTGTATGTGAGTTTTCCATAATATTCTTTGCCTTTGTTGTTCTGTTTGCCAAACTACTGATAAATACATGTATATAAGAGTGGCTGTTTTGCCTGACAGTTCACATCTCACTTCCATGTACATGTTTTAAGTCACTTCTCAGTTCTCGACTCACCAAACTGAGTTGAATTAGCATCTTGTGTGTTTGTTCAGTTCTGTTGAGTTCTACATTTGTACGTACAATGTATTTCCAAGCATCTAGAGCTGTGCCTCAAAGTCTTTCCTGGGTTCCAAGGAAATTTGCATTGGCTTCTCTCAAAACCACTGATCGTTTTTGGTTTTTAATAAAGTTGCAAAGTCCACTCCATCTTCTCATTGATATTTCTGGTAAACTGATCAGTTATTGCTGTTGTCAGGAATCTTACCGCGGACAAGTGTGATCTTCGCTTTCGATACGATATAAATGGTTCATCTTTAAAGATGATGGTGAGTCTAGGCTGGCTTTTAATAACATGCCAGTGTTTCATTTTAGAACTTATTTCAGAATCGGTACGGCCGTGTTGTACATGTAGGTTGTGATAAAAGGTAAAATCTCTTTCGATTTGTGTTATCTGGGTTGAAGCGCTTTTTCCTCTGAGAGAATTTAACTTCTGCTAAAATGCAAGTTACAAAATAATCAGGGTAGCCTCTCTTAAGGAGGCGTGTTTTAATTCTTTTAACATTTTTTAATGTTCGAAGTTTTTCTCGTCAGAGTTGTTTCTCAGTAATCTTAAAGCTTCTTCTTTTAGAAATTTGTGTCCTGAAAAGTTTCAGTTGGCTTGAAATGCATTTCAACATCAAGTATTCGTTTGGCCGTGAATCTTGATCCTTTGTAAAGTTCTTTGTGATGATAATTCCCAAGTGAATTTAATTCTGTTGTGGAATGAATTCGCAAAGTTTACAAAACTTTGAACTTTTTGGTTGAAAATATCACCAATAAAGCGTTCCCAGACTAGTGGTTTGTAGGGACTAGCTTCTAGAAGTTGCTTTTTAGTGTATGACATAAAAATGTTCGCAAAAGTAACTGCCATCTTCGTTCCCATTGCTACACCGTGCATCTGTAAGATCAGTACTGGTAGCACAGTCATCTCTCCATTTACTGTAACAAAGGTCAAAATTTGCTATGTTTTTATTATTGCTCGTTTGCTTAATCTATAAGTGTATTTTTATTGCTTATGTACAGGTCAATCGATAATATTTCATTATTTACAATATTTTGCTAATCAGAGCAATTTATATTTTTACCCGTAATGCCTTGTGGGCGTGGCACAATCTTGAATGTAAGACATTCACACAAAAACTTGAAAAAAGACTGCAAAATGAAGGTAAAGCTACAAAAATATGAACTACCAGGTACATGTAGGTTCAAAGAGCTGCCATAAATCATTTTCCTTCCTTCCTTTTTGGCTGATAATTAGCAGTAGCAGCATACACGACAGCCGTGCGTTTTAGCTCAAGTGTGAATGTCATGTATGTTGTCCCTCAGGAAGAAATTTCCTTTCAGGACCCTTTATCCTCCCAATGCATTACACTTGTAGTCATCAGTGTAATTCATCTCTAGCTCCTCTACTTCCTCTGACATAACCTTTAACAAGCAGAAGTTGTACATGTACATGCTCTTTGCAGTGTTGATGGTAGCTGTTCTGTGGAGGGCTGACTTTCTGCTTGACGTGGGAGCCTGCAGCATCTTGTTCTTTTTTGGCATGTGAAGTAGTTTCTCTGAATGGAGAAGCCAAGTCAGGAAGAGAGCAAGACATGTCACCAATGCAGTGACACGATTTATATTGTCCTGCACAGCCATCAGTGAAGTGTTGTAGGCAATGCCATTGATGAGGTAGTTGTGAATTAGCTCTTGCGCCTTGTGCATGCTGTCTTGATCTTGAACGGGATCATCAGATACAACGATCACATCCTTCTTTATCAGCTGTGCCTCATCTTCTATACTCACAATCCCAACTACATGTACATGTATGGCTTCAACAGCACGACGATGGAGTATTGTGATGTGCAGGGACACTTTAGCCGTGTCAAAATACTGATTGAATTTCGTCTTGCTGTCTGCATGCATAGCCCTCCAAGTAATCATGTATGCAAACAACATGCCCGAGTGGGAGGTGATTCAGCAGATTGTCAAGCTGACTGCACTGCCATCTTGCCATAAATGAATGACTGGGATAGGTAACAAGCAACTCCCTAAAATACTCCCTAAAAGAATTTAAAACATTTTCTTGGCTCTGCTTTTGGTAAATTATAAGCTCCATGATTTCCGTTATAGGAATTGGGAGTTTGGAGCCGTAAAACTTTCCATAATTTAGGCAACAATGTTAATGCCCTCGGTTTGAGGGATATTAGGCTAGGCTACCTAAAATTACTGCATCTGAAATTTTTGTTTTCTCGATGAAGTTGATGAAATCAGTGGTGTCTTTGATGTAGGACTCTTGTGATTTTGCTATAGGTTGCAAAAGGGAGTCTATAATATAATGTATTCTGTTGGGCCACCGCTTCTGGATATTATAGTTGTGGCCACTGGTACTTTTTTATGTATTTTAGTGGGCATGTAAAATTCTGGAATGCGGATTTTATTAGAACCTACAGTTAACCATGTGTGAGCCATTTTGTCATTGTGTTTGTTTAAGAATAGCCTGTTGACTATCTTACTGTAGTTTCAGGTACCATAGGATTATCAAGAGGCTTGTAAAAATGCTCGTCATAGAGCTGTGAGGAGACCTTCTATTTGAGATTTGGCATCCATAACGACAGTAGTGGTTCCTTTGTCTTCTCTTTTGAGGGTGAGACCTTTTACGCTTTTTAGGGATTGCCGTTCATTTATTCTGAGGTTGTCTTTAATTGGACAAGGTGTAATATTTGCCAACTCTTCGCATGTGTCGTCTGGATACTGTTCGAGTAACACCGATGGTTGAACTGGAGCTTGCCAGAGCTTTCCAGTTCAATTTTACATAGAATTTATGTAGTGGTTTTTTGACAGTATCAGCAAACATGTAGCGTAGATGCATTCGGCGTGCGAGTTCATTGAAATCCTTAAATAAGGATTTTGTTAAAGCGGTTTTGCTTGGTGTCTTTTGTGTAGGTATAAATTTTAGCCCTTTTGCCAATAAACCGACTACACTATTGGAAAGAGACCGGCTAGAAACATTTTGAATAAAAGTTTCTTTCTCGGCTCTGTTGGTTTCGTTTGAGGTTTATTCTGCGTTTGGAGCGCTTTCTGTTGTTTCTATTAAGAGATACATGTAACTGAAACTTCTGACACATTTATAATTTTCATCTCTTGGTTTGATTTCCATCTTAATTGAGTATACAAGTTTCTTAAGTTCGTCAAACTGGTCTTGTAAAGTCCGTTCCTTTGCCTTGGCGTTAGGCTCTTTTCTGTTGGAGTCTTTTCTTCTTGTTCAGCCAGTTGGTATCTTTGAACTTTGTAAGCCGAAAAGGCTTATTGTCGCCAGTTGGGAAAACCTTGGACTCCAGGGCTGAGATGGCCTTGTCATCTGCAGCAACTTTATTCCCCTTCTGTGCGATCATTAACTTGAGAACGTCGTTCTGTGCCTTTTCACAGATCTCTGTCACTTTCTTGTTGAAGTCAGGGTCCGGTCTCAGATGTGGCTGTGGTCTGTATTGGAGTCCAACAGGGCAGCTGAGTTGTTTGGGCTGACTTTATGGGCTTTTGCACGTCTTGTCTGGAGGTTGGCTATTCTGTTGAACTCTCAAGCATGTACTTTAAACAGCGGCAGATAAGCCACACCCCAAGTTCAGAGGTTCACATTTTGGAAGAAATTTCAGTGAGATTACTCCGTAGTTTTAACCATAATTTTAGATCTGAAAGAGTTTCAACTTCATGTCTACTTACTTTTGCATATACAATAGAACTTTCCATATCATTTGCTTGATAGTGCTTGATAGTACTTTTTCGTCCAAGGTCGATTGTTAGCTGAATGTAGTCCTGAATTTCATGTCATCAAAAACATACTCATGCTCTCGTTCGTCAAAGCTCAGTAACCAGTCATTTTAGAAGAGAGAACTGGACACTAGAAGCTCATTCAAATACATTTATTTATCCACATAATGTGTCGTAAACTCGGTGTCATAAATATATTATAGCATACAATATTACAGTTGATTTTGAATCAGACAATTAAAAAAATATATTTTAGTTTGTTACGTTCATAATAGTTCTTATGACAGTTCAAATCCAACTGTTCAGAAGCCGTAAAATTCTTCCTCATCATCAGAGCTACCAAGTAGCTGCTGATAAGTGTCCAGTCCTACTGCCTGTTCCTTCTCATACGTGTCAGCATAGAACAGCTCATCGTCCATTGGAGTTACTTCCTCCAGTCTGCAAACGGAATACTAGTCATATCACCAGGAATGACAGCACACTCGGTGTTCAGTGCAGGCAAAGTCCGACAAATGGGATTGGACAAATGAGCTTGAAATGTACCAGCATCCATGTTTGGTGCCTCAAACCGCCGACTCTACTCCACACAGTGTTGAGCCAGGCCTTCACTAACTCCTCGTTACTCCAGCCCTTCTCTTGGCAGCTAACAACGAGTCTACAAGGAAAAGCCATTTTATTCGGAAGTGTCTAGCATTGAAAGACCACATAGGGTGGAAGTTTCGTCCCATCTCCTAGGCAGGACAGCATTACGTTAAATATGTCTTTGTCATGCCCAGTTGTTAGAATGGGATACTCTTTACACCTTGTCAGTGGTGTTTGATCCACATTCCCAATGTGCATCAGTTCAAAATCGTGTTCCTCTTGGCAATGATAAACCTTTGGAAGTTGGTACATCTTTGTAGACTTTGGGAAGCTTCTGGGCAACACGAAACGGTAACACCAAGATTTAGAAGCTCCAAATTTCCCTTCTAATCCAGATTTCCATGTGATCAGTTTGGCTTTGAGGCAAATAACATTCGTAAAAATCCCAGCACCTCTGTGACGTTTCTCCGTTATTCAACTTGCCAGTTCTTTTTCCAGTTATGGAAAAGGTACAATGCCAAAACGGTTTGCTCATTTATACGTTAACTTTTCTCTTTGAGCTCTCCCACCTGCGAATGAAACTCTTGTCCACTCTGAACTGTTTTCCAGCAGCATGATTTTGATGATCAACAGCATACGCAAGAACTCTCTACTTGAATGCTGTAGTATACGATGACTAGGGAGAACCTCTATCGGACATGATTTTGAATATAAGTTAAAGCAACTCTGTATGAATGTTAACAGCTGGTAAAAAAGAGATCATTCCTGTTGTTTGGAGAGAATTTATGCAGTTGGTAGGATCGTAAATAAATTGTGCTGATTGGTTGTAATTGTTGTATTGTATTCGATTGGGTCATTCAGAGATTGATCGTAATCTGTGTTCGTAATCTGTGTTTTCTCAGCATGGGTTTTGTTGATTTTAGAGATTCCAGAATCGATTTCCTTGGAATATAACACCAGGATGCAATTCTTTATTAGGAACTGAACGAAATGAGAACTTAAAATTAAACATATCAGTAAATCACAATGTGCCAGCCTTCCATTATACCTATCTAATGCCCTGGAAAATATCCATAAAAGTGCATTGTCCATCATTTTTCCGCGTATTGCTTATGGTGAAGCATTGGAAAAGGCGTGGTATTTTCTCGCTCATGGAGGACACTGCAAAAAGCTTTGCAGTGGAATGGGGATGCTCTTGATTGGGGACATTTAGTTGTTTGAGAAAAGCGACTGTCAACTGCTTAAAAGATCACTTAACAAAGAAGATTTAACGGAACAAGGGTCCAGAACAAGTAACAAACAAGAAACAAACAACACAAACGGCTCTTTTAGGAGCCACCAAGTTTGCAAAAGTGATGATCAGTGCTTCCTTTCTTTTTGTTTTGTGTAGTTTTAATCAGCCTGACTTTGTTTTTTTAAATGTTAATTTATGGAAGTTTATTGAACCTTTTCTATGTGTTTTCGCAGGTAAGCCACACCCCCAATTTGCAACGAAGATTTTGGGTAAAAAGGTGCGGCTTACTGCCGCTGTTTACGGTAAAAATGTTTTCCTTCTCTTGAGTCACAGGAGACTATAAATGATGTCATGGTTTGGTGATTAGTCAGACTTTAACATTACAGCACAAATTGGTTCTCCAATAGTTTCCTTACGAATCGCTCTTATTTTCGAGGAACGTGCTTGAGATGGTGCGAAAATTCTAGAAAGGATTCTGTTGTTTAACGGTTGGTCCGTCTGTGCACCGTACATAAATACGGAAACTCAATACGCATAAAAAAATGCAACCACAGGGAATCCAAGTGGGAAGCAGCACAAATGCACTCAATCAGTTTGTTGCTGTGCACCAAATTTCCAGTGCTTTGCACCAAACTTCTGAGGCAATTGTTTTCCATGTTGCAAATTGCTGCAGTCGACCAAACAGACCATTTGTTTTACGTTAACTGCCAATCGATGTGGGACATTTTTGACCAAGTATAATTTTCCCAGAGGCTGCATGAGAAACCATGATGAGTAGTTGTTTAAAAAGGTCTGGTTTGCCTGAGTCACTGACTTCATGAAGGTACCTTGGAAAATCGGGATCGGTTTGGTCTGAAACAAGGATCAATCAGATTGGATCATGTGCCTTTTTGTTATTGTTCGATTGCCTTTTTTTCTTGAGGGCCCATTTTAAATATAACCTGCAGTGTAGCTCCCCTCCCCCCAACCAAAAGAAAGAAAGAAAAGTAAAACTGTTTGCTGACTCTCTTAGTCAACTCACACTATTTACACAGCTGGGCTTTCAGAAAACAAAATCAACCTCATTCCCATCCTGCCCACATCATTGTCACAGATAATCATCCACTTCTGGTACACAGCTAAAGCTGTAGTAATGCCATATATATGGCCTAATTGTTAAGTTTTAAAGTTGCTGAACGACTGAATATAGCCGGTTTCTGTGCTACAATTCTGGCTATATGTTGCTGGCGATAATTGTCAGTAGCTGGCTTCTAATGACAGCCCCATTGTGGTTCAGGTTGGGGTTTGTCAATCAGTGCTGAAATGTAGTAAAATACTTCATAAAATGATGTTGATGGCCCACCTGTGTAACTTACTACAATCACATGGATAGTTTCTAAAGTCTCTCAAGTTGATCTCCAACAAAGATAGGAAGGTTGGAGATTGAAGAAGTTTATTGACAAGCTTCATATGACTTGTAACACATTTCTGCTCACCGTGAAATAGACATACAGTTATTGGTACTGACAGTTCCTGGCTAGCTTCGGCACTTTCTCTCGGTCAGGAGTACTTTTAAGAAATCAGAGAAGAAAATTGAACTTGGTGCACAATCAAGTAGGGCTTTTTACTATCTACGAAGACAATCGCCAGGACTATGTTGAAATTGGAGTGTCTACCCTTTTGGTTTTATTGTAGTCCGTCAATTATATGTAAGACAGGAACCCCGAGACAATAAAAGAGACTTGTGTTTATGTAACAACAACTTTGTTTCTCGATAAAACATAACTTACATCGAGTATAAACTATTTACATATTTACATGAGCGGGGCCTCTTTCGTGCCCCACAGAGAGAGAGCGAATGTTTACATGAGTATGAGTTAGTGTTTGAAAAAGTATGGAAACGTGCAATCGCACTAGTAGTTGATTGAAAAAGTATGGAAACGTGCAATGGCACTATTATTTAAAAAGACATAGGATTGAAAAAGTATGGAAACGTGCAATCGCACTAGTAGTTGATTGAAAAAGTATGGAAACGTGCAATGGCACTATTATTTAAAAAGACATAGGATTGAAAAAGTATGGAAACGTGCAATCGCACTAGTAGTTGATTGAAAAAGTATGGAAACGTGCAATCGCACTCTTATTTAAAAAGACATTGGATTGAAAAAGTATGGAAACGTGCAATCGCACTATTATTTAAAAAGACATTGGATTGAAAAAGTATGGAAACGTGCAATCGCACTAGTAGTTGATTGAAAAAGTATGGAAACGTGCAATCGCACTATTATTTAAAAAGACATTGGATTGAAAAAGTATGGAAACGTGCAATCGCACTATTATTTAAAAAGACATTGGATTGAAAAAGTATGGAAACGTGCAATCGCACTATTATTTATTTAAAAAGACATTGAATTGAAAAAGTATGGAAACGTGCAATCGCACTATTATTTAAAAAGACATTGGATTGAAAAAGTATGGAAACGTGCAATCGCACTATTATTTAAAAAGACATTGGATTGAAAAAGTATGGAAACGTGCAATCGCACTATTATTTATTTAAAAAGACATTGAATTGAAAAAATATGGAAATGTGCAATCGCACTATTATTTGATTAAAAAGACATTGGATTGAAAAAAATTTGGAAATGTGCAATCGCACTATTATTTGATTAAAAAGACATTGGATTGAAAAAAATATGGAAATGTGCAATCGCACTATTATTTGTTTAAAAAGTATTTACATGGGTATTTGTTCTAGTTGAAATTTACATAAATAAGAGCAATAGGCTCAAGTTTGAATTCATAAAAAATTAAAAATTGCAATGGAGAATTTTTTTTATTTAAACATTCTATAATGGTTGCTATAGTTTTCCTTTATTGGGACATTTATAATACAATATGTTTCCAAATGGTGGATCAAAATAATACTCCCTGACTTAAAAAAAATGGGTGATTAATCTCAGACAAACAACAGTAACATAGGGGTATTTTGTTTCTTTTTAGTTTTCGGGATACGAACTGAATAAAGCAGGGGTGCACAAACTGTTTCTCCACAACAGGGCAACGGTGGTAACTGCTTCACGGGAAGATTCCCACACAAAAGACACTAAAAAAAAAAATGTTGGATATGATAATAAATTTTTCCTCCATTGCAATAGACATCACCACCCCCGATTTATAAATAAGATTTCAATGGAAAAATGTGCTCACATAACAATAATAGTGCTTGAATTTATTTGAAACTGGTAAATGAAAGGAGGCCAAATGATGCTGCCTTGCCTTATAAAAAAATAATGTCTTATTTTTTTTAACAAAATAGGCACCGCGGTGGACGGTCCAAACGTATTGAGCCAACTACTATAACAACAAAACAGGAGCCGCATAAGGTCCCCCCACAGCATGGCATTGGCGGCAATTGATTTTGGGACTGGATAAATAAGATTTTCAAAAAAATTAATTGTCGTTTATGTAACCATAATGGGAACTGAATTGTTTTGTAAGGGGCAAGCGTAAGGCTACCATAGTAAAGGAATGCAAGAACACCACCATACTGCCCTGCCTTATAAAGAATTTGTAGTCTATATCTTCTGAGCAAATATCTACATACTGGCTGTTTTCGAAAACTTATTCCTTTGGCAACAAGGGTGACAAAACAAGATCTACACATCGTCCATCCGCAACGGTGGCAATTGTTTTGTTGGCCAATCATAGGCCTGTCCCAAAGATGCTCCAAATTCTCTAAAAAGATGCTCGAAAAAGCTTGAAAAGTTACCCAAAAGATGCTCCAAAATTCAGAAAGTTGCTCTAAAGTTCCTAAAAAAAACCTTAGATTTCTGATGTTGCCAATGATATCGACCGCAATAAAATGTCTCTCTGCCCAACCAAGGTCAGGATTGATACTTTTTTTAATCATTCACAATAATACAAACAATACAAAGTTGGGATAGAGTGCTGGTAAAGGCGACCGCTGACAAGAGTTTTGCATACTCAGTCAGTCTTCCGTAGCAACAGACCCAGTCTCCAACTCGTCCAAATCGTGAACTTCCGGTGAAATCGTTGATTTTTGGAAGCGTTTTGTAAACTTCAGGCTAGCAATAGCGGAGAAAAAAACTATTATAAACGATTTTAGGAGCAAAAAGCTATCATAAAGCCAAGAATGAGGGATTTTTAAGGACCTAAAAAATAGCCAGTGCAGATACCTTAAGTCTTCTTTTTACGCTTTACACCTGTTGATAACACAGACTTTAGGCCCGATACGATCGGAGCGCAAATGCAGCAGACAGGGTTCACCACTTTGAACTCTCTCTTCATCTGTTCATTGACAGGGGCATCCGACCCGAACATCCACATCACCCGCATAAACATTCTCAAACACTTTGTGAAACGATGTTTGAATCTATAAATTTCAAACCTGGTTTTATACATGTTTTATAGACCCCCCCGATATGATTCTTTCAAACGAATCACCAATCCATGTGAACTTGCGCTATTTGCAATCTGCCATCGATCTCCGATGACTTTGTAACCAGTCCTTCTAACTTAGCAACCAAACTTACTAGAACCCAGACCTCCACGATTTTTGTTTTGCCCGACCGACAGACCGACCGACCCACTTTTACGAGGGGAGCTGCGATGGGAAATGAAACATTTTATTGGTTAGGCCTAAGATAAGAGGTGAACGTAAGAAATTTGTTTTCTGTATGCGTCCAGATCATGAAAATGCCGTCTATGTAACGCCACCAAGTGTGTGGCTGGCGTGGGGCATGAGTGAGTGCATCAGCTTCAAATTTAGCTAGGAACAGGTTGGCGAATGAAGCTGCCATTCTAGTACCCATGGCAGTACCGTGTACTTGTAAGTAGTGTTTGTGGTTAAATTCGAAGTTGTTCATGGTTAAATCATTCTAATGAGATCACAAAGTGTTTCAGTGCGTATGGTAGATGTGGTACATGTGTTGAGGAAGTGACGACAAGCATCGATACCTTCGTCATGAGGTATGTTGGTGTATAGCGAGGAAACATCGAGAATGGCATGACTAGGAAGTTGGCCAAGTTGACCTAGTTTATTGAGGAGATGTGAGGTGTCTTTGATGAAAGATGGAGTATTAGTTACTAAGAGTTTGAGATAGAAGTCAACAAATTGTGAAATACGTTCAGTGGGATGATTGTTACTGGAAACGATGGGACGTCTGGGGTTACCAGGTTTATGGATTTTAGGTAAAATGTAGAAATGTCCCGCTGTAGGATCACTGTGTAACAGAAAGTGCTTAGTGTCTTTGTCAATGTGTTGGTCCTGGTACATATGTTTGACGTAAAATTGTAAGGGTTTTTAAATGTCGTTGGTAATGACGGTATGAGTTTTTTTGTAAAAATTGATGTCGTTTAATTGTCTTAAGCATTCGTTAATAAACCAGTCGCGGTCCATAACGACAGTACCAGATCCCTTGTCGGCTGGTTTAATAATGATATCGTTACGTGACTTGAGGCGATGAAGTGCTTGTTGTTCACGTGCGGTAAGATTGTCACGAATGGGTGAACGTTTAGTGGATAAGATATCATGTTCGACTGCATTGAGGAAAGTGTTTAAAGCTGAATCTCTGTAAGGTGGAGGAGTCCAGGTGTCTTTAACGCGAAAGGGATTAAGGTCATTATGAGGAGGGTAGTCATGAAATAATTCTAAAAGTCGCATGCATCGAGAAAATTCGTTAATGTCTGCTTTGACTTCTGCCCAGTCGATGCTGCGAGGTATGGGGCAGAAGGAAAGACCATGGGCGAGAGTTTGGGCTTCGTCAGGTGTGAGAGAAGTGTTACTAATGTTAATTACAGCGTTAGTAACTAGACGAATGTTAGAGTTTTGTTTTGTTTTACGGCGGTGGTGCTTAGTATTATGATTAGGAGAAGCGGCGCTAGTGAGTGGATTGCTATTGGGATTATTACACTGTTGATTAGATCGATTGTGATTGTGATCGTTAGAATATGAATCCTGTGTACGCAAAGCTGAACGAAAAGCGCTCTTATCGATAAAGGATATTTTCTTTTTGCGTATGGCCACGAGGAAGGAGTTTGTTTCGTGGAGAGTGTTATTAAGGAATTCTGTGATAGACGAGAAGACTGTGGGACAGCAAGTAATGGTAGACCGTAATATTTATTGTTCTAATGTGTTCTTGATTTGAGTGTTAATATTTTTTTGTGTTCGTTTTACATTCGTGAATAAGTACCTGGATGAGTTGAAGGGAAGTCTTTGAAAAGCCATTGTCTTAAGAAGTTTTGATTAGTGGAGTGAACAGCGGGTCTGCATTTAAGAAGTCCCTTAGGGATAATCCTGTTGCTATAGTAATAGCGGTAGTTAGACAGGTGGTGTTTGGTTTGGATGAGTGTCTGGCGAATGGCTGTGTTAAATAATTTCCTGTTTGAAGCAGTGAGATGTTTGAGGATATGCAGAGCTGTGGGTCCAGGATTTGGATGAACGTCCATACTGCGAGATATCAGGAAGAGCGTAGTACTATGCTTGAGTTTGACGGGAAGGTTTGGTGATGGGGGACAAGGTAGAGATTGCAGAGATAAATGTTCTGGGTAGCATATTATGGTTGGTTGTGATGCGCAGAACTTGGATTTGTCTCTGTGGTGATTTCCTGTTTGGTCGGTGATGAAGAAGTTGCAAAGATTAAAGCGGTTCCAAGTAATATGATGAATAAGATGTGCACGAACGTGCGATTATGTGAATGCACCTTTGAATGTGGGAAGAAGTTTCTTGCGATTTTCTTGTAATGTGGATGACTTGAGGGAGTGTAAAGGCCGATACGGCTTCTCCATGTGTTGATGTCAATGCCCATACTTTCTTATACTTCGGATCAACTGACGCGGTAGCAATGAGATCTGTGGTCGTCACATTATTAACTGAATATTGTAAAACTGCAGGGACGAACGCACGAAGTATAATACCGGATCACCTTGGAGGGATCTAATCAGCGAAAATGGGTAAACAGTAACAACAAAGAAAGGCTGATTATACGGTAATGGGTAATTTATATGAACCAATATTTGTGACACCGGTGACATATTCAGGCATCCCAGGGGATTTGTTCACTTTTTAGCAAGTTTTTTCCCAGGACTGGGGGACTGGATGCACTTTCCTCAGGAGGGAGGGGGCGTCTCCAAGGAAAGTCTTTGTTTAGTCCTATATGCCAGTAGACGTCACGTTTCGGCTCACTGATTTTCAATATGGCGCCGCATAAAACACGTCCATTTTCACTCCATTGCACTTACTAAATGTATTTTTCCGACCTACATTCTCATAGTTTCAATTATGTAATACTATTTACCAGAAAGGGATATATCAAAGACGGTTTTGAGCCGGGCTTCTACATATGTATTGTTTAATTTAATAGGTTTTTAGGTAGGTTTTTGTGGATAAGTGGAAGTGACGTTTGGCAGAAACAAAAATGCCCGTATAAATGCTTGATGAAACTGAGGATAGGAGAGATCGAAACAACGCTTCAAAATAGGAGGTTCAGGTCCTGAGGTATTCAACTCCTTACATGTGATGTCCTTCAGATGCTTCGAGATTGTTTTTTCATTTTTCCTATATGCCTTTGCTGTAGGGGGAGGTGGCATGTTCATAAGAGTACAGAATTTCTTAGCCCCACTGTGACCCTTGCCTAAAGCCCTCTTGGAATACACCAGGCGTCTGTTTACTTCGTAGCTTTGTTTGTGCTTCTTTGAAGTGCAAAACTTGTTCTTCCAGCCACAGTTCACACAGAGAATTCGCAAATTCGAAGCACAGCCTTTTCTGGTAAAGTAGTTTTCCAACACGGACAAACTGAAATCTGCACAGTAGGGCATCGCAGAGAGGAAAATACATTACTTAAAATCTCCATGTCACACATTCTAAATCCAGTAATTGTGCTTCCAACTTGATGTTCTTCAGATTCCACATCAGCTTTCTTCGGTTCTGTGGATTTCTTTGGCTGAAGTTTCTGGTATGAAACAGATTTTCGAGAGTTGAGTTCATCGTTGCTTGATTTCGAAGATTCGCCCAGCTCTGGATTCGGTCCGCATGGTTGTGTGTTGTCTAGTTGCTGTTCGTCTTTGCTCGTTCGTTTGCCCTCTTGTACGAACTAATTACCTGCAAATCTTTTCTTAGGACGTCTAATGGTACAACTATTCCCCATAGCAAAGCTATAGAGAGCAACTAAGTCCGAATATATTGAGTGAGAGCGAAGATATAAATTATAATGGCGAAGGATAAGTGATCAAGTTTCCAATTCGAAGTGAAATAACGCGAGTAAACTCCATCTATCGGTATCTCTCTCCAGTCTATCCCCGAAAATAATTCCACAGGTTGACCGCGTGAGAAAACCCCATCAATTTTTATCAAAATGGGACTGATTTAAACAATAAAAAGGACGCGTAAACAAACTCGTTGCCATAGCAACCACTCAATTGTCTTCGGTAAATGTATAAAAAAAGGCATTAAAAATATTTTCCCGATAAAATGGCAAATGCGATCCATTTTAAGAATATATTTTAGTTCTCAATCAGTGGGAAAAACTTTTTCGCACTTCGTTGAAATTTTAGCAAAATTAGAGTACCATACCACCTTAAACTCGGACAGGTATGGTATTTTCCCACGATTCACTTAGTGGTGATGACGTCATTGGTCACGTGATTTTTAGTATATACCTAAATAGCTCATTGACCATCATGAGTTGCCCTTAGGGGGCCCTAAGTTTAAAAATTGGAGTAACTTTAGTTTATTAGGAAATATTTCAGAGGAAAAAGAATAATTAATGATTTCAGATAAAGGGATAGGAATCTGATTCTTTAGGGCTTTTGATAAAGGGATAGGTATACTGTTTGGACCTACAGATTTACTTTTACTCATTGAAGAAATTATTGGGATGATTTCAGGAGGAATTATGGGGAACAAGAAAAAGGATTGTTAATAACTGCCTTTGAGAAAGGATTGAATGCTACGTTTACCAACAGCAATGCGTTTATCAGTGGATTTTCCAACATTCACAAAGAAATTATTAAAAACATTAGCTATACTTTGAGGGTTGTTGATGGTTATATTGTTTTTAATTAATAATATTAAATAATGATAATTGACTTAATGCCAGACCATCGTTTCTTCATATTAGATTTATTAGAGAGAAAAAGTATTCTCTATAATAATTAATTTTAGTTAGTTTAATATCATTAACAACTTTATTTCTAAACTTTTTATAGAGGAAGTTAAGATCATGATTGTGTAGTTTATTCAATAATTGTGAATAGAGCTTATCCCTATCTTTTTCTGAATATCCTTTGATATCCATGGTTTGGACATTAATTTGATTTGTCGTTTAGAAAGTTTCCTACATGGTAAATGAAGATTAACATATGATGATGTTCTTTATTTGTATCTATATTATCATTATTTAGACTAGACCAAACGATAGAAGAAATTATGAACAAACTCGTTTTCATCAAAATTACTATAGTCATATGAATAATAGCTTTTACACGCCTCTGTCAATCGTAACAAACTTGAAATCAGGAAATTGGACTCTTGCTTCGGCTTGCAATAACCTTGTTAGCCCAATCACGAAGGAGTTTTTGACAAAACAGATATTTTCCAATCCCTTCTTTGCCAATTACGAGGATCAGAAAAGTGCCTATAGATGGTCAGCAGTCTTGGTAAGAAGATTTCCACTAGTGGAACTGTAATGAAATGTTATTTTCGTGAATACGTGACTCAACCATTTCTAGATCAATTGAGCAATGTGTAAGTTTAGTCTCGATTTCGTGCCGATTATGCAAGGGCTGCATTTTGGCCTGTTTACTGGTGTTATGGAAACTTTATTAGTTGGCCGGTAAACCAGCCTGTGGTGGTTGAAAGGGTTAATAGAACCAAACACTCCCAAACTTGGCAAACCTACTAATTTTGATGTGATATTTCTTGTGGTGTTTTGGATTTAGTTTCATTTACAGACTATCCCATTTTCTTTTACAAAATGGCTAATAGATTATAAATTAACAAGTGACATAACAATTCATCCTAACACTAGAAGTAATGGAACATTACGAGAGTGCGTTAGAAAGGGGCTTGAGACGATATAGTTGGACATTATTTGTATTACATTGTTTGTAGTGGCTTGTAGTAAAGCTGTTTCAAGAAGTGAAAATCACTGTGGACTTCTTGTGGTGACGTAATAGCTATTGGAAAGAGTAAAAAGGTTGATATAGATCTCAGTTATGCTGACTTCTTCAGCATAGAGTGCAATTTATATATCTGTGAAAACTAAGTAAACTTGAATAACAGTAATGAAGTACTATTTTAAAAATAAGCATCCATGAATTGAATAATAATAATTCATTCAGGCGTAAATATAGAGTAGTAGGTAAACTAGCGGTCCGAATTCACCTCCCGATATAAGCCCCCCTGATCGCCCCACTAAGAACTTTCGCCAACACACATTTAATGTAACCATTAAAACCCCCCAATTAGAGAAAGAGTACGACCATATTATAACCACAGCATGCGCGGATGTAATAAGTGTCGATGGTTAACAATTGGCAGGACAACTATTTGTGGTAAGAGTTGTTTATTCGAGTGCTGTAAGCAACACCGAAAACAGCTTAGAGAAGGATCGATCGAGCCACATCCCTGCCGCGGGTGTGGAGTTGGGACTCAAGCAGATACGCGACTTTGTCGTCCATGTGGTAACATTAACGCGCAAATAGCCCTGATGCGTAAAGGTAGGAGGGCTAGAAAGAACTTCAACGTTGTATTGACTGAACTTGTAGCTAAAAATCTCCCCATTAGAGAATAGAGAAACTAGCATTATACTCGTAGTAACTATGTCATATGACAATTAACAGAGAGATGTATTAGATGTGTATGAACAGAAACGCAAGCCAGATCCACATCGGAACTCTCCACTAGTATTCAAACGCACTAAATGGGTCATTGGTAAGTTCTTACGAGGCTGTCAGATGGATGTTCCAGAGGGCCACGAACTTGGTACCGACCCAACGGCCTTCTTACATGGTGTACGCCACACAATCTATGAAAAGCTAGAGGAAGAGATTTTCGATCTAAAACGGATG
The DNA here is from genome assembly GCA_030867875.1 of Actinernus sp. WN-2022. Lineage (NCBI taxonomy): Eukaryota > Metazoa > Cnidaria > Anthozoa > Actiniaria > Actinernidae > Actinernus > Actinernus sp. WN-2022. Next base: position 451,377 of record JAOWCC010000055.1, on the reverse strand, counting down.
AAGTTTCAGCTTGCCTTGAAAGTACAGCTACGTAAGTACAAACTCGACGGTAGTGAAGTATTCATCAACTCAATACTTCGCCACAAGCAGGAGGCCGTATTGCAAGCCCACGAAATCAATTCCGCGCTAGATACGTCTTTCCCCACGATCCAAGAGGCCTAGAGAAATGGACACATAGAGGTTCAGGGTGGGTGGTAGACCGAGTCGTGCTGCTTTGGCTCGACATCGCACGATATCAACCACTACGAGGTGGCTCATACATTTCACTACCTAAAGAAGTCCAAAAACAAGAGGGCCGTGGTTAACGTCCAAAACAAAGACGACAACTGCCTGCGGTGGGCACTCCGATCAGCACTATTTCCCGCTGCGATTAATACACAAAGACTGTTACGGAAACTCTACCGCCTTTAATAGCTCTCTTTGTAAACCCTTGATAACATAGTCACACGGCCTTTCCAGTTCTTGTCACACTCTCAAAATCAACCGTATCTTACATGGCGTGTACAGTGACGCGAGACTTTCGTCATAAAACTAAAAAGCCTAGAAAGTTCGAGAAACAGTCGAACTAGGAAACTTACAAATAAATAACTCTTTGAACTTAAAGGAGTTCATAATGTTCACATGAAATACTTCAATTAACACTCCCCCTCAACTTGACTTGCCCTTTTTGAAGGGTATGTTCAAGTTTACTCAGGGGTCAGCCTCTTCCAGTAAGCACAGCTTTGAGACTGGACGGATGTATTTTACTGATTTTATCGATACTTCAACCGATCTGACACGCCCTTCTTGACCAGGATAGGTGCGTACTATGCGACCCATTGGCCACATACCTCTGGTGGTATTTGGATTGACAAGAAGTACCAAGTCTCCTTCTTTCATGTTTCTTGCTTCATCTTACCACTTGTTCCTTCTTGTGAGAGTTGGAATGTATTCTTTCAACCATCGATTCCAAAAGTTGTTAGCGAGTACTTGTGCTTGTCTGTACTTCTTCCTTGAATTGATCTCCTGATCATGTACTACATCAAATGGAGAGTTAAGGTTGGGTCTGTGTAAGAGAATGTGGTTTGGTGTCAAAGCTTCGAGATCATGAGGATCTGTGCTTGCAGGGACAATAGGCCTTCAGTTCAAGATGCCTTCAACTTCTGCCAGTGCTGTGTTTAATGTATCGTAAACAACTCTTTGATCATGCAGGATTGCATGAAGAGCCCGTTTGCAGGATCTAACCAGTCTTTCTACGACTCCATTCATATGAGGGGGAGTTCGGTGGATTGAACTTCCAATCCGTGCCATGCCGGGATAATTCTTTCCCGATTGTCTCTTGGTGAAGTCGGCTCCACCCTTCTCTCAGTTCCTTGCTGCACCTATGAAGTTCGTCCCTCTGTCTGACGTCATGGTTGTGGGGTATCCACGACGATTAGAAAATCGTGCAAAGCAGTTCAGAAATGCATCTGCTTCAAGTGATTCAGCAATTTCAAGATGTATGGCTCGGACATTTGCACAACAGAACAGTACAATCCATTTCTTTACTTCACTCCTTTGCTGCTTGACATATATTGGACCAAATAGGTCTACGACTGTGCGTGAAGGGAGGTAAAAATGGTGTCAAACGCCGCTCAGGTAGATTACCCATACGTGGTGGGCCTGGTTGAGCGCGCTGTTTCTTGCAGTAAAAACACTGTCTTCCATATTTCTTGACCTCTGATCTACCATTAACAAGCCAATACTTCATTCTTATGGAGCTGAAGATGTATTCTGGGGGTCCATGCGCCAACATGCGATGATACTCTGCGATCAAGAGACGTCCAATGTTGGATTTACCATCGAGTATTACGGGATGTCGTGCATCGTGTGAGATAGGAGCTTCGTGAATCCGGCCTTCAACTCTGAGCAATCCATCTTTGTCGATATAGGGAATCAGCTGCTTCAACCTTAAATTTCTTGGTAAGGGCTTTCCCGTTTTGAGTGCCTTGAATTCCTCTTGGAATGACTTGGACTGAGCTTGCTGAATAAGCAGACATTCTGCTTGATGTAACTCACTGACTGTCAGTTTCAGATTATCCGGCTCGAAGGACCAAAAGGTTTGTTACGGAAACTCTACCGCCTTTAATAGCTCTCTTTGTAAACCCTTGATAACATAGTCACACGGCCTTTCTAGTTCTTGTCGCACTCTCAAAATCAACCGTATCTTACATGGCGTGTTCAGTGACGCGAGACTTTCGTCATAAAACTAAATGTTCCACAGAAAAGTCTAGAATAGAAAGGAAAAGCCTAGAAAGTTCGAGAAACAGTCGAACTAGGAAACTTACAAATAAATAACTCTTTGAACTTAAAGGAGTTCATAATGTTCACATGAAATACTTCAATTAACAAAGACCATCTAAGTATCCTGTAGAGGATGGCCTCAACTTTACAGGAATCGATGCACCAACCCCCATATCAGAGATTTGCAGGGTTGATAAGCAAAACAATCTTGCAATCAATGTCTTCGGCTGGGAGAAAGGGGTGGTAGTCTACGCGATTAGCAAGCAGTCTGCGAAGCAGTGCATCAACCTGCTGCCAATAGAGAAATCAGGAAAGTATCACTACACTTGGATCAAGGACTTGAACCGCCTCCTATTTGACCAGACAAAATATGAACATAGGAAGCACTTCTGCGAGAGGTGTCTCCATGGATACTCCCGAGAAGATCTACTTGAAAAACATATTCCAGAATGTAAAGGTATAGGACAAACAGCAGTAAGAGTTGAGATGCCTGAAGAGGGTAAGAACAAGCTATCCTTACAGAACTGGCACAAACAGCTAAAAGTTCCCTACATCATTTACGCCGATTTTGAGGCATTGACCACTAAGATCGAAGAACCAGAGCTCGACCCAAGCAAGAGCAACACACAGAAAACTCGGCTACACGAGGCCTGTGGTTTTGGCTACGTCGTGGTGTGATGCGATGGCCATACAGAGCCTCCAGTCGTCTATAGAGGTCCCAATACTGCAGAAAGATTTCTCGAGGCAATGCAACGAGAAGAACAGAAAGTCAAGACAACTCTCTCCAGTTGCAAAGCCATATGCATGACTCCAGAGGACTGTACTGCCCATCAGATGGCAACCATATGTCACATTTGTCAGAAACCTCTCAATGGGGACTCGGTTCGCGACCACTGTCACATATCAGGCAAGTACAGAGGTGCAGCCCACAATACCTGTAACCTCAAACTGCGACTGAGCCCCGAAACCACAATCATTCCAGTGGTCTTCCACAATCTGCGGGGCTATGACTCACATCTCATAATGCAGGCTATTTCCAAGATGGAGGGACAGATCACATGTATCCCCAATAACACAGAGAAGTACATATCATTCTCACTAGGCCAGCTGCGATTCATCGACAGCGCTCAGTTCCTCTTGGCATCCCTAGACAAGCTAGTGTGTAACACCATTGGGGCAACCCCCGACAAGTGTAAGACCTGCGAGGAGGAAGAGGAAGTCGTTATCAACGAGGATTGGCTGCTTGTTGGAACATGCCCTAAGTGTGGTGTTGAGAGACAAAAACAGCTTGATAAGTCACTCCTTTCCATCACAATACGACACACACCAGCGAATGCTCACCTTCTCGCACGGAAGGGTGCTTACCCATATGAATATATGGATAGCTGGGATCGGTTTGCAGAGCCACTCCCACCACAAGCCGACTTCTACAGCAAGCTATTAGTTGAAGGCATTTCCGAGGAGGGCTATACCCATGCTCAAAAGGTCTGGAGCACTTTTTACTGTAAAGATATGGGAGACTACCATGACCTATATCTCCGAACTGATGTGCTTCTTCTGGCAGATGTCTTTGAGACCTTTGAGTCTTGCTACCACTGGTCGTTTTCCTGTCAAACGCGTAGGTTCGTTGTTCAAAGCTTTAACAACCTCAGGTAAACGAGCTACCCACTCAACTGACCTATCATCCCTTCCTTGTGAAGCAAGCACCATTTCTTGAGCATATTGGTGTCCAAATAGCCTTTCGGATAGGGTTCGGTCCACACGTCCACGCCTTACGGAAACTCCATGTTTATCCAACAGTGGAGAAACGGCACCCATGAACTCACGCCCAGGATCGACTTGTAAAAGTTGTGGCCATGTCAGTGGACTTCGCTTGTAGATTCGCTCAAAAGCCGCAGCAACTTCTTTAGCTTTGAAGTAACTTCTAGGCAACACGGTGTAATAGGGACTGGCCGGGAGGTAAAATTCCACGGGCGCCCCGGGCAAGAGGGCCTCTTTCTTCAACCGCTTGGGCCAATTCCTTTCCGAAAAAATCCAAATGGGTGTTGTAGCTGCCCAACATGTGCGGCAGGGGCGGTTTGCCCATTCCTGCTACCGTCGCCATGGTTGTCAATAATCGTTGTCAAAGCTATCTCTCTCGACACGTGCACGCTTGACGGGCGTTGAGGGAATGAGAGGTGGTGACTGTTTTTTCTTTCTTTTATTCTTGTTGGGCGTGGTCGGCGCAGCCGCCGGCTTTTTCGCCTTTTTCTTTTTCGGAGCCACCCACCCCGGCTATCTTTTCCAGGCCTTGGATCAACTTTTTACTGGTTTTCTTGCCGAGCACGCGGGCCGCCCCACGACTCGTGTCCTTCGCGATTTGTTTCACCACCCTCTTGCCAAATTTCTTTTTCAGATGATCGAGAATCTTTGGCAGCGGTGCCATAGAACCCGTAGACGGTCCATAATTCATCCTTTCCTTTTCAGAGCACGCTTCACAAATTCCAATGTCACCACCACGGTTGCTGTTGAGGTGAATGAGATGCGGTGGCCTGCCTCGTCGGTTATAAGGATTTCCAGTGTGTCAAACACCGTTTTGGCGAGCGGAAAGTAGCGCATGACCGGAAAGTCTCGTTCCACCACCTTGTCTTAAGGGACCTGGGCCGACACGACCCTCAGCAAGGGCGCTTTCACATCCCCCACGATATGCGGCTCAATCAGATCGCAGTACACGTACAAACTGTGCACGGGTTGGTGTTTAAAATCGCGATTGAGCAGGTAGGGTTTGGTCGTCGAGAATTTCAGGCCGGAGTAATAGGTGGACCAACACTCGGGTTGGTGGCCTATCAGAGGTGTTTTCTTTCTGCGGGATGCGAGGTGGATTTTTTGGGATGGTTCTCCAAACCGATCATGTAGGCCAGTTGAGGGGGGAGGGCTAAAATGTATCCGTCCGTCGCGGTTTGTTTCAATTCCAGGGAGGTCTTGGCCTCGGGAGATTTCACCCGGACTGCAAATGTTTTGAGGATCGCTTGGAATCCCCCTTGCACCAAAGCCCAGCGCATGGCTGGTTGATTAGCTGTGCTTTCGTGTTGCACTTTCCTTTCTCCATCAGCTTGATTATGGTCCTTATATCGTCCCCTTGTTTGGTTGGTTTTGGAGCGTTGCGAAATAGGACAGGCAATTCATCTGGTATCGGGCCAGGTGAAGCTTCGCCTTCCACATGAATAACTTCATCTTGATCTATAGGAGGAGGAGTATTGCTTCGTTCTCTATGTGCTTGATTCCAGAGGTAGAGAATTTCTCTGCTAGCGTAAACGAGTGTTCTGGGCAGAGATCGAAGATAGTTGAGAAAATTTCTGACATCTCCGTAACAAGGCCTTGAAGAGACTCCAATTGCGTAGGTAGTTGTATAACCGGCCTCTTGTGAAACTTTGCTCGACTCCTTCTTCGTTGCGTTCATGTCCTTGAACGAATAAATGATAATGATCACCGTGCGTTGAGCAGTGAATATCTCGAAAGTGTTCCACTAGAATGTAGGGAAGGTCACAATTCGCTGCTACGATATCTGGTATATTAAATTGCTCGTCTGCAGCGATAACTACTGAAGTATAATATGGCATGGCTTTCGCATATTAATGATGCGAATTCTGTGTTTGTGTAATTTGTTAATAATCGCTGTCACTCTTTATATTCTCATGGTGGGCCCTTAGGGATTCCAACGGTATATCGTTGTAGTCGTGACGTGACGTGGCTCGTAGTTATGGCAACAGTTGTATTGTTCGGTCTTAGTTATTCATCGGTACTTACGGCTCGTTGCTGGCTTGCTATATATCTGATCAGTATCGTCGTGGCATGGCGTGGCATAATTTATTCATCACGTGACCCACCCAGCACGTGCTGAGGCCCAAGGGTTAGGGTCTTTGGTATCTATCAGGGTTAGGGTTAGATATCACGTCACTTATATATTTGGGACTAGCAGTAAGCTAATTGTAGTGTTAAGTTATATTAAACATTCTTTTTACTAAATTGTGTGTGGTTCACTGGAAGGGGTAAACGGAGGGAGGTTTTTTCTCTCTCGGTGGATACAGGGAGCCCAAAACGTGGCGCGGAACGTCACAATGGCCTTATCTATATTAAACGAATATTTAATATAAACTTTAATGACTGGTTTCATTTTTCAGATTTTCAGATTAATTAGCCTGTACCTATACTACGTTTTTTCCTTTTCTTATGAAAAATAATATTGTAATCCATCCAATTAAGTAAACGAAAATTAGATTAACAAATCTATTTTATGGTTAGCCTATTGTTTAAAAAAGTTCAGGATCGTTTGCCATGACCTAAATGGGAACTTCGTGTTGAGCGTGACTAAAAGCTGGACCCAGTCTCAGGCACTCTCATCGAGTTAACATATGAAGCCAGCAGCGTAATCGCTTTCTCTATACCGCTGTGACACGACAATTCCTCGAAGCTGATGAAATCGTCCATTTACCCAGCATGGAGGGAAACTACTCGAACATGGTTCGGCCTAATTCCTGTCCATTTGAAGCGACCTGAGTCCTTAGTTCTTTCATCAAACTTCTTGACACAATGCCGGCCCTATAAATCCCTTGCTTAATTCCTCTAGTACCTTGAATTTACATGAAAGATTCTTCGTACTCTTAGCCGGCGTCTCAATGTGAGAGACGGGAGTCGACGGAAGTGTTGCAAAAATGGCGGAAGCTTCGTTGGTTCTTGATTTTGGAAGCCGTAATAATTTCCCGGAGCGCTTGAAACTCGCTAGAACATAACTTTTTCTTCACAAGGTTGTTGCGGCGTAATGCTCGGCAAATAAATACTGAACAAAGTCGAAACAACAACGTCTTTCCTCCTTCCTGTACAGAACCATTCAGCCGCAGCTTTGCCGCCATATTGGCCTTCTACTCTGTCAAGTGGAATCTCGAAAACTTCCCCTTGAAATAGTTTAAACGCATCGCTAGCGATATACTCCTTCAGCCTTCCTTCTGCCATCTCGCTCGAAAAAGCATACAACTTTTTTGAAGGATCAAGGCCATGTACGAAAGAGGCAAATGAGTCAAATGGTCGCGGCACTAATGCGAACTCGCTATCATCATTCCATAGCTGAAGAGAATATTCGAATTTCGGAAAGAAATGTAATCTTATGTACGGTTGTCTCATATTAATTATTAAGGCTGTATCTTAAAGCATCTCTGCTTTATAAAACAAACTTTGTACGTGATGAAAAGCTGCAAAGTAGACAACATTGCGTGTTGATGGAAACTTACATTGGATTATTACGTTACCATAACAACTAATCATTTGGCCCCATTCGCCTGCTGTGAGATTCAGATGCCCATGAAGTTCGTCATAAGTAATGGTCTAAGTAATCTTGGTCTTACTATTGCTGTTTCTCTGCTGGATGTTTTTGTGTGCAACGGTGTAGTGGCCTGGATGATTTTCTGTTCGGTTTGCTACTGGATTTGTTGATAATAGGTGTACTTTCTAGAATTTCTGATATTATTATTATTGGACCTAGGATATTCTGGATTTTCTGTACATATAACGTAAAAACGCGTGTGTAAGCTGCACTGTTTACCCAAAATTTTCGTTCAAATTCGGGTGTACGGCTTATCTAGAACACCTACATGTAGAAAGGAGACCCAACATTATATATTTACATATCATGAACCTGTACGAAGCTTTTATTATGCGACGGTGCGTATATTACAATCAGCTTCAAATCGCATCCGATCGTGTAATATAGCAATTTAAGCATAATCATTGAAAAAATACGCAATTTGAAAGAATTAAAGCACCAACATTTCGTGAATATTTAAACGTGATTAAGCTTATTTACCTTCCAAAACACGCATCTAAACAACCAGGCATTCTTCGCAATTTTACACGTGGGAGATTGGCAAGATGGTGGACCCTCCAGAGCTACTCGAGCAAGTTTAGTTAAGCCAGACAACCTTCCTTGCTCTAGCGATTAAAGGAAAGCTGTTCCTTGGAATTGTCGTTAGTTAATGGGGAAATAAAAGCGGAAGAATAGCTGTTATTACTGCTGAGCCAAATACCATGAAACGGTCAGCGGTTTCAACCATCTTATCGGATCATCGACTCGTTTGAGGCTGTTTCAGGTGTGAGCTTGTTTGAGTGAAATTTTCTTTGAAATATTCTCGTTTTACTCAGGTTTATCATTCCTGTCACTTCATTCGATGCACTAGTAGTGACTGAGATGCTGAGTGGCCTTAGGATGGACTAATCGATTTGATAAGGCTGAATGCTAAGAGGAGTTGGCATGTGAGTTGTTGACTTTACGGACCCAAGAAGCTTCTGAAGACAAGGCTTGTAAAACCATTCCGTCAAATCACTCCAGTGGCCAAGGACGGACACCACTTAACATTTATTCTTGCTTTTCTTAAGAAAATAATCGTTTGGGGCATCATTTTCTTGGTGATCTCCATTCAACGTGACTCCATCTCTGTACCATTTCGAAATGGTTGACCCGAAAGCCTCATTTTCATGAGGGCTGATGGGTGAAATCGCTGTCCATTTGGCTCAGCCGTAAGGTTAAAACATACACAAGAAATGACAAGGCAAGTTGTAAAAAAAATACCATATTCGATCGAATTAAAGTTGCGATTATGTATTTATAAAAATCTGAAGTTTTGCTTCAAGTACGAGCGTTTATGAACTCCAACAAAAGATTATTCTTTTTTTGAAGAAGTTTCGCATCAAGTACATCCGTTTATGAACTGCAGGCATCCCAGACCTCCTATATTTCCTATATATCCTATAATTTGTATAGGATCCTATAAAGAGCCTATATTTCAAGAAATCCTCCTATATTTCCTATAAATAGGATGTATGCTGGGTGATACATGTATATTTTGCACTTTTTAGCATATTTGTTGTGAATTAACAAAAGTAAAATTCTTTCCTATCAATAAAAAAAAAACAGGTTTGATCAAACACATTAAAAGTTCACATGTTTTAAAAATTGTGTGTTTATTGTTTACTATTTATTGTTTGAAAGCTATTTTAGCTCCTATAAAGTGCCTATATTTTGGAAAAAATCCCATATTTTCCTATATTTAGAACTTGCACAGCCAATATTTCCTATCAAATTTGTCCAAAAAGTGGCTGGGATGTATGGAACTCGGACAAAATATATTCTAATTTTTTTTTTTGTATTTTTCAAAAGTTTTTTCCTCAAAACTTGGGGTGCAACTTATACATGGGTCTTTAATCATGTTTGGAAGCTTGCTCTTGTATTAGAAATTTTAGATTCCTATGAAGTGTGAATTTCACTGTAAGCAAACCTTGTCCTCCACGTTTGCCAAATTAAAATCAGAAAAATTACCTTGGATTTTTCTTGTAGAACGCAACTGCTGCTTGATCGGTCTTTTCATTTTATTTGCCCTCTCCTGCCTCTGATTCTTTTGTTCGGCTTCCTCCTTGCCATACAATTTCTTCCGCTTTTATACTTCTGACTTTCTTTTAGGGTTGTTCTGTCACTTCTTTTCCATCTTTTTACTTGTGTTTACGAACACGGCCCCTATTATATACTGTTTGGAAAGGGATAGGTTCACGAAATGCCGAACTTGGAAGCCACACGTAATTGCAGGAGTCTCGTTTCCTTTTGATCTAACTTTGTACTCTTCTATATGGAAAGTCTTGTTAACCCAGACGGCTACGATCTTATCCACTTCGTAAAAATCGTCACTGTTAAAGTTGGTGGCACCCTTAACACTGTTATACTCTGAAGGTTCGATGACTTCAACTTTAAACAAATCAACAAGAACCTTTTCGCTTTCTTCTGACAGTTTTGAAAGTCAATCACTGACTTTGATCAGGGTAACTTCTCCTATAATGTTTCTAACAGGCAACCATTTTGAAATGAAAACACTATTTGCCAAACTATATATCTTGTTTTCAAGCTCTATGTAGACTTCACCTCTGAAATTGTGTTTGCACCATGAACTCGTGCTCACCAATTCTTTCCCCTCTTCCGAAGAAATTGACAAGATGTGCATAATATAATAGGAGTCCTCCTCCTCACTGCAACATCTCTGAAACGAATTACGTCGTGTTTAGAACTAATGGTTACCATTGTTTCATTAAGACTGCTTGCAACCCAATGTCGCCTGGACCTTTCTTTGGATACTCTCTTGGAAGGAGAAGTTTCAATGCCTTACCGATATGTATCATGGAACCATTTATTTCTATGTTCCATTTCATTTGCTGTTGGTAGTTGAAGGAATTTTAACGCCTTCATAAGCGGAAAACTCCGACAGGGCTTCTGTTATGAATGATAAGTCCTTTGACTTGTTTACCGTAATTTCCGGCCTATTAACCCGCACCCGCTGATTTTAGAGTCTCAAAGAAAAATATATTAACAGATTACCTGCACCGACAGATTATCGCACCTAGTACCTCTCGGTGTAAATTTAGGTAACAATACCGGTACCTCATAGTAGGTAGGAACATCAACATGTGTACGTTCTTGATAGATAGAAGTCTTAAATCCATTCGTATACAGTGTGATTTCACTCAAAGCATTTCCGGCATCAGGCGAAATTGTTCAGACACGAAACGAATATAAACATTTGATTCTGATATCAACAAAATATTTGATTCTGGAAGTATCTCAATTTCTAAACGAAAATTTGTCTTTAGGGAAATGTTTGGTGGATGTATCGCAAAGCAAAATAAACACTGCCGACTGATTGATTATTCAAATAAGTTCAAAGATTCACGCTTCTGTGTCATGGAATCTCCTTACCTTTCAAAATGGATTCCATGTTAACAAAAAGAACTCCAGAATATTTTCTTTGGTGGACCTTTTCCATTTTCACAAAAGTTGAGAAGCTGTGTGGTGAATAAGCCACACTTTATACGCTACCCGCGAAGTTCACAGAGCGTGACACTCCGGTGTTGTTGTGTTGAAAACCAGACAATGTCGAGAGAATTCACATGTCAACTCCAAGAATGGGTCTTTTGTTAAGCTGGCGTCTTGAAAACATAAGCAATGATTTCAGCTAAAATCCTGAAGGATTAACGGATCGAGTGTGAAACTACATCGTACAGAAGGGTATATAAAGTTTATCAAACTAGCGGTTTTTGACAAAAGTTAATTGCTGCGACCATTTCAGATAGAAAGCAGATAATATCAATATGAATTTACAAGAAGTGTAAACAGTTTCATAGTGATATTAAAGCACTCGATCCCAATATTGAAGTTGGTGTTGTGAGGAAATGGAGTGGTTAACACTGCGACAGATTGCAAGTAAATACAAGAAACTCAATCCAAACAAATTTAATAAGAAATCAATGTATACATTAGGCCAAAAAAATACATATCAATAAAAATAAATCTATTAATATTGATGCTATATTAAAAGATGATATATATAATAAGATCACTTTAAAAATTCAAACATGCTATCAATACATATCAAAAGTACTGATCATATAAAATCACACTTTTTAAAAGTAAACGAATGTATAATATAATAACTGGAACATTTTCATTTGAACAATATTTACTAACAGTAATACAATTACTATAAATGTCACTCTATACCAATACGTATTATATAAAGTATGTAAAGAACTGGAACGCTTTAAACAAAGTCATATGTGATAACAATGACCAGAAAAAGATTTAGAAAGGAATGATAAAACAGGCACACAATCGTGAACTCGTGGATGTAGTGAGATGACTGATCCATTTTAAAAACTGGTTGCAGGCCCGTTTCTCGAAAGCCCCGATAACTTACCAGACCCGGTAATACCGTTAAAAATGCTAAAAACGTATTGCTTACCGGGCCCGGTAAGTTATCAAGTTATCGAGTTATCGGGGCTTTCGAGAAACGGGGCCCCTGGCCGTAGCTAGCAGGGAGACAAGCGGGGTATCTGCCCCACCCCGCCCCCCCAAAAATACCTAGTGAAGAATAATAGAAACTTAAGATTAGAAAATACTTGCTTAAGGTTACCGGATACCTTCAGGGTGCGTTTCCAGTCTAAATTACGTAGCGCCTCGAGGAAACATCGTATATAAATCATCCATGTATCATTTTAAAGTTTGGCAAAATTGGCAAGAAGAATACATAAAGCGTTTTGAGTTCTTTGAAAATCTCGAATTTTCCGCGATCCCGTTTCTCCGATCTAGTGATATGGCTTTCAGAAGCTCCGACTCCGAAAATATTTTAAAGTTTTAAAATCTGTTTGTTTTGTCGCATTTCAGAGGAGTCGTCTTACAAAACCGTGTCGGGGAATTTCAAAATTCGATTTAGTTCAAAAGTTATCATGCGCTTCGTAGGCGAAAACAAGAGCTCTCTTTTTAGAATTTCCCAATTCCCCGACACCCTTTTGCAGCTGCGATATCAATTGACTTTTCGTGAAAATTTCACACAAAGAGCTTTTTTAAAACTCTGTTTGGGTTGAAAATCGAAAGCGTAGAAAATAGCACTTCACTGTCGTGCGTGAATCTGAAGCCCCGCCTCTCCAACAATTAGCGAGCTCTTGGCCAATCATTTCTCATCACAGTTCAACTATCTGTCAAGATTTCCCGCCAATGTCGATTTCCGATCAAAGCTACGCCACGCATCGAGAAAATGTTAATATAGCCGGTTGTTATAGTTCTCTTGTGTGACTTGAAAAATGGGAAAGACAAAAAGACCTCAAGGGACAAAACTAAGGTGAACACCTAGAGACACCTTGAATGCCAGCATAGTTAGTAGAGGAGACAGCGATTTGCAGGCGCCTGAAACAGCGCGGCAATCCGTTTCAAGCGATTCAGATCGAGTCACCGTCAGACTTTACGTTTCCATCTAAGCTTTCTTGGCCCGGGTTTCTTGGAAACAAATATTCTCTCGGCCGGCTCCTATCAGTATCTATTTATGTTCAGATGTGGACCACTCGGCAATCTGTCTAAAAGTGAAAATACGAACCCTTGTCGGGTTTTGCGAGAACTTGGCTCGTAGTCGTATGCATTGTTTGGCCATGTTTTGCTTTTCTTTTTTCTTTGTTTTCCAAGCGAAGGGCACCTGCTTGCTTTTTGTAAGACAAGGCCAACAACCGATGGAATTATGGAATCGTGTGTGGAAAAACTTTTCTTAATAAACGTAAACATGAATTTAATATGCGCTAGCCTTTCCCCACACCGTCGTTACGGGCGAGTGAGCACTTGTCATGTGTTTATTGATCTGCTGTCAATCAAACAGTACATTTTACTTCCGGTGAAAAATTTCCTTTTGGTATTTCTCCGTCAATATATATTTTTTGTTGAACGGAGCTTTTGGTATATGATAAACTACTGCTAAAACTACATTTCTGTGCGAAAAAAATAAATCCCGATCTTTTTCGTTTTCAAGGTATCCGGTAACCTTAACCATTTGGGGAGTTTTACATACGTTTTACGCATGTAACCTATCTGAAATAGCTGAAAATGGCATTTCAGAGCTTCTATATTTCAAAATTTAAAAAAAAAACATATGTTCGTTCCTGGGCCGTTGCCTGAGTTGGCAGAACGCCCAGTAAAATATAAACTGATCGACATCTTGAGATTGTAACGCCTAATTACTAATTACCGCTGCTCCATTCCATTCAACAAGTTGTAACATTAAATTTTGCTTCCAACAAATGTTGAATGATGTTGGCCCAAATTAACTTAATACGGCAGGAACTGAGCCATACACATATGCTGTATAAAATTAGTACATATATAGTTACATGTACATGTTGAAGTCTTTGTACAGATGCTTTAAATAATATTGGTAATCATTAACAAGCTTGCCAGTGATGACATTTTTGGTTACCAATATAAATTATCATTCACACATGAACAAAATAATTACATTGTACGTACCTCACTTCCTCTGCTTTCTTCAAAAGTAGGATAGTCTTTCATTATCTCCCATACTCTTACATTGGATGACAGCACCTCTCTTCTTCTTAGACAAAATGTGTCGTCCATCAATTGTCGAGCTCTCCTGATGTCTGTAGGCTTGCCTTTCCATAGCTTTTGCAGCTCCTTTTTCTGAACCTCGATTGTTTCAATCGTCTCTCCATCTGGGATGGCTGGGATGACAGCTGCAACTGAGTTTTTTTTTCCTTCCTGGCTTGCCTTTTGGAGCCACCACACCCTCCTCTTCATACAGCTGCTTTTTCAGTTTCTTGTTTGCCCTCTTATTTATGTTTGCAACTCTGTTCATTATTTTCATTGACCAAAATTGCTAGTTGAAATATAACAGATATATACATTTTAGTCACACAACTTATGAAATATTTTGCCTTCTTGGTTGCATCCATTTTTGTTGTTACATGATAGGCTTTTTATACTCTCCAGCCAGAACATGGCAATGGGTCCCAGGAATCATCAATGTTGAAGGGGCCAAATGTCAAAACAGCTTCATCTGTCTCCGCAGTCAGGATTTCAATTCAGGATTCTGACTGTTAGTGTAGGGCCGAAATGAATTCCACTGTTTTTGTGCACTTTTGTGAACATTAAAACACGTACAAAAGCAAGCAGGAACATGGAAGAAAAGTAAAGTATATGATATTGACTTCCTTTAATCATTTCCTTTCTGTTCCCTTGTTAACTGTAAAAGAACATTCCAAACGTTCCACTCAGATACATGTACTTCCATTTTAATTTCATTAGTAACACAAAAATGCTAATGCTTTGATGGCTACTAATTTAATTGAACTTTATAGATCAATAGCATTTTTGCCAGTCCCTGTTTAATTTTCATTTCAGCTTTCATGAATTTAATTTGACGAGCTGCTTTTGTATGTGGATGGAAATTTTTCACATAAACCTGTACTTACAGGTGAATCCTGACTCAAACCCTGGCCTGAAATCCTGACTCGAAGGATAAATAGACTAATGAATTGAAACTTGAAGCTTGAATTTGTAGCTTCTCCCTCTTCAATGACTTACACCGAGAAGCCCATGGCCATGGCCACTGTACATATAAGTCCATCCATAATATCAATAAAAATGGTTTACCCTTGAAAAACTTTGCATGATTATGTGCAAGCTAGATTTATGGAAGGAGTACTTGCGAGAACAGCATTTAGGTATCAGGAGCCCTTCAAGAGCGCTTCCCAAAAACTTTCAATTGCGCGCGTTAAATAAAAAAAAACCTACAAAGTATGTATTTCCTGAAAGCTTAATAAACATAGATTCTAGAAAACAGCTTGATTTTCCTCATTAGTAAATACTCTTTTATTTATTGTGATTTTCATCCAATTTGACCATACCTTATACCTGGAGCTCCTGTCCCTCCTCCCTCCTGTCCTTCATAAAGTAGAGATATTGATCTAAAAAAGGATGTCTCAGTTTTCTGATATCTTATTCCGTCGCGAAAATAATCAACTGCAAAGATCCGGAACACCTTTTTTAGGGGTTGAAGAACGAAACATGAAAGTATCTCAAGAACAAAACAATGCATAAAAAAACTGAGACACTCTTTTTTTTGTCAACATATCGATCTAGCCATGTGCCAATTTTCAATCCGATCTATTAAAATCTAGATGGACAGGAGCTTCAAATACATGCTACAAAACCTGCATTTATAACGACGTAAAAAAATATTTGAAAGTTTCCTGGCATCCCACTGAGGTTTGTTGACACAATTAACTTATCTGTCATTAAGAATGTCATTTTTCCAGTATTTGATGTTGAGCAGAAGGTATAGGGGAACACGATACCATGTTTTTCATGAAAGGCCGCATGCGATTTTGCGCGCTTCTGTGAAGGACTACACAGACCACGATAAGTTAGCTCTTTGGTGCGATGTCTTTGGTTTGAATATCGCAGTAGACAAGTTCAATTTTAGCGTTAGCATTGTCATGGTATTTCACAGAAATCATGAGTGCACAGAGAAGGCAAAGAAGAAGAAAGCGTAGAGAAACAGCCAAACCAGTACAATAACTGTTACGTTTCTGTTGTACTAAGGCTATCGAAGGTGAAGTTACAGTCAAAACTTCGGGGCGAAGTTTATGGGCACTTGCACTCTTTCAACTTGGAATTGACTTTGCAGAATCTCCAACTTCTGCCCACTGATTATCTTGGTTATAATATGAGCCAAGATCGCTTTCCGTCAGCGTCGACTTTCCCTAGGCAGCTAGCTTTCTCGCCGACAAGTAAAACATTCTCAGACATTTGTTCAGCTCGTCTACTTCCATGTCTACAATGCTTGTTGAAAACTCATCTTGCTGTGAAAACCACTCTAAAAATACAAAATTATTTGTGTCAAAAGTGCAAAAAAACAGTTGCAACTTCAGACAAAGACAAGCCAATGTCTTAGCTTTTTATCTTTTAAGTCGTGTTTTTCGTGACCTATAATGTTTTCTTACCTTGAAACACCTTCAACCCGTATTTAGTAGGTTTTTTGTGTTATCTGGTACTGCTTGTTTTTCAATTTCTCGAATATCTTCCTCTGAAATTATCGCAAAACGCGAGTTTTCAGCGGCCATTCTGTTGCTGGGTGAATAGCCCATGTTTCCGAGGTAGCTATTGTTTAATATCTACTGTTTGCGAACCAATGAAATTGCGCGTTCTTATACTAAACACCAATAGTCATCTCCACTGACGATTAATTGTTTATTTTAAACTTACACGTACTGAACTACTCTGTAATATTAATACTATCCTAAGGATTCACTGAAGATGATGATTTACTGGAAGGCACTATTTTGCCCATGTCGTTGCACTTTTGATTAATTGACCTTCTGATATCTGACCAGTATTTGGAGAGGACGTTCTCCGAATAACGTTTGGCAACACACTCTAGAATATATAAAAAAGCATGAAATCATAAGCATTACTTAATTGTTGGATTAATTCAAAGCTCTTATTGATTGTCAATTTAAACATGTTAATCACCCCAATGTGTGATTGGTTTGCATAGCTGATAATTTCAAAGATTTGTTTGGAATTTTCATGGATTTGATGGTAGGGTTCTTTTTGGGTAGTATTCAAAAACATAATGCCACTTACCACGGGCACTAGGATAATAGAGACAGTATTATTCCATTATATTTCTTCTTAGATTAATTTAAGGTTTGAATGTTTAAGAATTAAGATACTTTCAAAGCTTTTAAAACCGGTTATTGAATAACTGGCTCAATAATGACATCCTGTGTTTACATCTCAATGGCATTTGTGGGGTGAATAAAGGATGCCATAAAGTCGTAAGATAGGTATAAAGGCAGTTTATTTCTCTGATCCTGCAAACACTCTACAATAACCGAGTTTTTTAGCTTTGAAGTATCTTTAATGTTCAACCTTTAGATGAATCTACATGTAAGAAGAAATATATTGGAAGAATACTGAAACAGTATATTATTCTAGCGCCATACACTTAGCATACATGTATAATGATATCACTGAGGCATTCACGGCATGACGTACGTTTTGAAAGCGAAACCTTAACAGTGTCCAGCTCCTTCCTCTTATATTTTTCATTAATTGGGGCCACCATTCCCTCCAAGAGTTCCTCCCTGCTGAATAGTATGCCAGCCAGTTTGGTAGCATACCGGGTTGGCTCCTTCGATGGCGCCTTCACTTCAATAAGATTTATCCCATTGTAAATCTGGATTTAGTACAAATCATACAAGGGTTCTAAGATACACGTATGACATACAGTGTATATACAAGCACGTGCATTCAGTGTTTATAAAAAGTGTTTATAAAAAATATATTGAAAGTTAGGTATAGAAGTATCACAATGGCTAAAATTTTGCTTCACAGGTAGCCCAATTCAAAATATGACTATTTTATTTAAAAGTGTTTGTCTGGGATTTTTTCCATGTTCAATATTCAATCTACTTGTTTGTTCTGTTTAGAAAAACTGCATTATTAATAATTTTACTATCGCCCTGATTTATGAGCTTACCAGATGTTGGTCCACTCCACCTCCAAATTTTCCTCTGAATCTAATGAATTTCTTGGCTTTAACATAAAAAGAAGGAAACAGTTTTAGTGCAAATGCAGAGGTATAAGAAGCTCCCATATAAAAGTGACGGGGATGATCATCATACCTTTTAGCGGATAAAATTGGTGGTTTGGTACTGCTTAGGATGTTTAAATCTAAAATTATCACCATTAGATTATCCCAGTACCTTTTAGAGTATTAAGCTGACTGGAACTGCTCGTCAGAAAATTGATTGGTACCTCTTAGGGGTGAAAATGAATATGAACCACGCTCACAAAACGAGATTCTGGTACCTTTTCGGGGTTCCTTTCGAAATGTTTGAAGATCATCCCCATCACTTTTATATGGGATCCTCCCCCCTCTCGATAAGAAAGTCATTATGGCAGATAAAAGGGACTATTTGATGTATGCCAAAAGCAGACAGAGGTCAATGACTTTGTACATGTAAAACTTGTGACTTTTTTTATGTTTTAATGCCTACATGTAATACACTCACTTCCCTAACGGCAACAGGACTAAGTGTCCTTGAAGGGCACACGGTACACGCATAGGTGTACATGAGCACCCAGCCGGTCCACCTTCTTTTCTAATCTGTCTAACTTGACAACAATGTCAGCCAGAGTCTGTAATAAATCAAATGATAAATTTTAATTAATATAACTCAACCAGATTTTTATCTTGATTTTGAGATTGGTGATCTAACCTTTGATCTGTTGGTGACTGTTCATGTACAAATGTACATGTATGCTTTAACAGAAACATTTTGTCACAAAGTGATGTAAGTATTGTACTTAAATAAATCTCAATCTTTTCTGCTGGTCAACTTTCAACCCTCTCTGGGGCACCGACCTCGACCCTCCCAGCTGGATTGACCCCGATACCCTCAGCTACAGGTCTCCAATGGGTGTCCTTTCCGAAAAGAGTTCTGAAAGGTAGATGAACGAACATAAACATATGGTCTATGAAGACCACTGATAGCAAAGCTCCCCTCACACTGGCCAGTGCGTATAAGTTTTATCCCTCAGAATATTGGGGTTTGACTTTTCATGTACGTCTAAGGTACATTTTTAACTCGTGGATGCGCGCAGGTGCAGAACGAGTTATTAGGGTTAGTGGGGTCGAGCTAATTTATTAATCGTTTTATGGTGTGTACTTCGTATTTTTCTGTGTCCGAATAGTGTTTGATTTTCCGAAAATATATTGACGGAGTTTTATGCCACGCGTCCAAATTTGGTCATGCTGGAGAAGATGCATTTACGGTGCCCTTCTAATGCCAGACAGTTCAAACTTGGACAGGCATGGTGTTGGGTCCCCACAAATCACTTAGTGGCGATGACGGTAATAATGACGTCATCGGTCACGTGATTTTTAGTATTTGCCAAAATAGCTCACTGACCTTCCACGAGTTGCCATTAGGGGCCCTATGTTTCTTTACTACAGCTCATAAAGGGGCTTTCTAGTGGTCAATGATGTCATCCAAGATGGCAGATTAAAAAAATTCAATTCGTTAAAAATTGACTTGAAGACAAATAAACAGCTACTGAAATTTTTTGGTAGTAAACGTGTGGTGGGCGGGGTGTACAAGTCAGAGGGCATTAAGGGCATTCACCTTCTTATACGTCCGAGTGTTGAACAAATATTTCCATGTTTAGCAATTGGCTTGTGGATTATATTACATAGGCATTTTTAATTCCTCTGGTTGAGGGTTTGAGATGTAATTGGCACTAAATATATACTGGTAAATTATGATAGTACATTGTAAATCGTACATTCCATGTTCTAGCACATTGATTGGTTTGTAATTTCGGATTTCTAACACATTAACTGGCTGTAAATTAAAGCTAATAATAAGAACAATGATAATAATAAACATATACCTAGCTTTTGTTGCTCTTCTGCAAGTTCCTCTGGAAATTAGATACATTTTGTTAATGTCTTGATGTTACATTGCATGATAGCTATCCGAGGAATGCAAATGCACTAAGGCATATTGATCTATATTTGTAAACATTAGAAAGTACATGTACTGATTAAAAGGACACTCAACTAAATACCATGTGCTGATATATTTATGTTTTAATGTTTTTAATTTTTTTTCCAGTATTACAATTTGATTTTACAAAAATGGACGCAACTATAAACACAATGAAATACAGTACATAACATAGACGTAACATAACGTAAACAAAAAAAGTGACAAAGATACATCAAACAGAAACTTAAGAGGCTGTTACTATTTACATAAATAAACTTATATATTATTCAGATGCTTTTGGGTGGTAAACAATTTCCTTTGATAAGGGATTAAAGTACCCCACTTGTCATAATGATATCTTAGGTTATCTTTTCTCGCAATGAAATATTCGATTTGATAAGTCCTTTTCATTCTCTCGCACAGGCCTCTTGTTGATAATAACCTATTTTTAAGTTTGCAAAGGTATATCAGATACTTGCTTTCTAATATTATGTAATTAACTAAAACATAGTTTTTCTCTAGGTTGATTATCCCAAATATAATCTCTTTGATACCAAGTGTTTTATTAAAGCTCATTTGATTTCTTAGCATGTTTTGTACTTCTTCCAAAAATGTCTGGACTTTCGGGCCAAAAAAATATATAATGTTCAAGCGTTTCTATTTCAATTGCACACAGATAAAGTTGAGTATTTTATATTGAAATGCTCTTAGTTTGGTATCCAGGGTTACATACAGAATAAATAGAGAGATACTTGTAGAGGGTGCAAATGAGATGACCTATGACGTCATATTATTGTTTGCACAGCCTTGGAGTCAAATCACAAATGAAGAATATCTCTACAAATATTGGATAAAAACTATTGTAACTTTGCACATATGTGGTACTATGGAAAATACACATCGTTGTGCAAATTATTATGTTGCCATGGAAACACGCTGGCCCCAGGCTTCCACTACAAATAACACAATCTTCCCTAATTTCTCCTTTGTCAAACACATTTTTTTTGGTGTGGGTCCAAAATAAGATTTGGAAAAACGTAGGCATTGTATGTGAGTAGTTTAAGCAACTTATTTTTTGTAACCAGGAAAGAACGTGGAATTTAATGTTCAAGGTGAAAGGTGCGTTAGGGTTAGTTAGTTTCCATGACAACACCATGATTTATACAATGATGTGTACTTTCCATACCCTTTCAATATGACGTCACAGGTCATCTCATTTGCATATTACAAAAACCTACATATCTCTGAAACGAGATGAGATGTTGACAAACGGAAAATGTTATTATTCCTCATTCGAAAGCATTTTAACATTAGATCAACTTAATTTTTGCTTCATATGCACTTTAAAGGTATGTTCATACTTTTTTGAGGCTGTTGGCTTATTTGAAATTTTTGAGATCAGTTTTCAGAAGAATTTAGCGGATTTCATTAGCGAAGTTGCCATGATGTACGGCCACGTGTTCGACCAAACGGATCGATCGAGCTGACGCTTCTGTCCTTGCGTTTGAGGTTCTAAATTTGCTCAACGAAAACAGAATAGAAGGAATAGTTTAGAGAAACAGCAACAAGCATTTCGATTGAGACTTCAAACATAAATGAACAAGAATAATAATATAAGAGACTACTGACCTTATTGTAAGCACGAAAGGAAGAACTGATTATTATTCATTGCGCCTTGGGTTTGATATGGTACTCATTTGCATTTGAAAGCTTTAAACACGTGACACTGACCAGTAAGTTAATTAGGAAGTATGCCTAATTATCCCACAATGTGGAGCATATCGAAAGAGTAGTATATGTAATAGGGAGCTTCCACCAAGTGTTTATAATAATAAATACAATAATTTATTTATCCTACAATGAATGAGGCTGATTAAAGATAATGCATGCTAGACTCATTCCACACACGCTCCTTACTACATTCATACATTCTCTGCACTCAATGCTCAACTCACATGTTGATTTTTATGGATTTTCATGCCAGATATGGAAAGAGTGAGAATTGGCAACCTAAAGCACTGATAAAATTATCATTGTTGAGGGCATGGAATGCACACCAACGAACTATGTTACATTTGGCTCCTGTTTCAAGCTGTTCGTAATGTATTGCAATACCCATTCCTCCCAGCACTGACAGCGCTGCAGGGAAATTGTTGGACAAGTACTTTGCTTCTAACTTGATTATCTCTTTCAAAGATCCCCCACCATCAAGTTCAGTACGTTCTGAAAATAAATATATTTTCTAACGATTTGGAATGTACACTGTCTAGCAAGTTGCAAGTTGTTGACAGATTGTATTAAGTGTTAGCATTACCGGTATGTAATACCCTAAGGGGTTGAATATAAAGCTATATTATATATAATTGCAATTTAGCATAATTTAAGTTACTCAAAGGTATCTCTATATTGAATCTGTAAAATCTCCAGCACTGAAGAAAATTGAGAACCTTCCCTTTGAAGAGACACTCGTTACCTTAGTACCTTGAACTGATTGTGCATTCAATAAAACGAGATGTCCAATCCTGTAATACTGGAGTGTCCTAGTGATAAAATGTAGTTTGAAAATAATTTGTACTGTATCAATGCTGTACTTCCAATACAACAGAAAGTGGATTATACATATATTAAACATAAATAATAGAGAATTTTGAGATTGATGGTATTTTGTTCAGTAGAGCTGTTGTGTAGTCATGCAGCTGAGAACCACTGTAACATACAGTACAGTACAACTTAACCAAAAGCCGAGGTGATTGGAGCAAGAAAACAATGGATACAAATGCTTGTTTATTCTCATATTGATTAATTCTGCTGGCATTTTGATCTATATGAAAATAAATTTTGTATGTATATATACAGAACTACTGTATATAGATCTATGTCGTTTGTTCATTAATGACTTCTGGGGTCAAGTACCAGGTATACCAAGAACCATCATTGCCAAGATCTGTTACAAACAAAAAAGCTGTTTAATGGTTCCTGCCCGCTAACTCAAGAATAAACAACCAACAATATATGTACGTGAGGTAAGGGGATGGGGATGAAGTACTCCGACCAGGAAAAAGTAGTAAAGAAAAACCAACACAACACCCCTGCATAAGCATCCTAATCCCCCATGGCACTGGAGGTCCTATTCCCCCACCAATGCATGATGATTGCTACCTCAGATGTGTCTGTCTCGACTGTCGGAGGGATGATAATCCCCATTGGGACAGTGAAACAGACATGATAAGCAGAGATGTGAGTCTATTGAGGAATGGTGACAAACGTGAGCACTTCATCCCATATCCCAATTTATTTAGATCTACGTGTTAACTCATGTACATGTACATACAAAGCTATGCTTCTGCATAATAATTATTATAATTTAGTAAATGTTCACAAATAAAGTGTTCTTGATATAAAATGTTCTGCTACTGAAATTGTCCATTAATCGCCAAATGTCAACACTGTTGAAGCTGTATGTGTTCATAATGTGGAAGGTATTAAAGCTAGTTAGGACTCTTGTAACTTGCTCTAAGTTAGCTAACTAATGCTTTAACTGAAACAGAGAGTAGAGGTTAAGGAGCAGGAAACAAAAGGGGAGGATGGATGTGGGAAACATTTTCATTTTTTTAGAAGCTGGCAAGGAGCTGGGGAGCCACAATGCATTGCCACGTGACCTCGCTGTTGCTTCAGAATTTTATCTCCCACCTCCTTCCCTTATCCAGACCATGTTCTTCACGTTTTTGTGGCCCTCACCTTTACTGGGCCAAAATCATTTACCAGATTGTAAATATTTATCGAATGATAATTTGGTTATTTATTAAAAGCGGCTTTGGGTTTTTGCCCTCAGCCATTTTACTCCAAATATTTGGTGTGTGCGCTTTGGTTATAGTTGATGCCCAGTAAACTAGCCCAGTCAATGCAGCACTAAAAATAATAGATAAGTTGTCCTTAGACTAGTATATCAATCATCTTAAGTTATGTATGATATAGCTCAGGGGGAAAACATAAATAATGATTTTTATTGAGGGTGGCACTTTATACTGTATAGCTTTCTTTACTTTTTATGGTGACCTGAAATGTTGGCCAAACACTGCACACAATTGTAAATTTGTAGTTAAAATATTATTTCAAGACTAACAGAAAAATAAAACAAACCTGGAATACCAAGACCGCATATGGGAAACAGTTCTCCCTTATTCTAATTGCATCTCCAGCAGATACGCAAATGTGGACATCAGATCCAATGACCCACATTAGTGGATCACTTTTCCTTTGTAAACCCAGGCACTAGAAAAAAAAAGAATACATGTAGCTACATGCAGGCTTTGAGAAATACATGTGTATGTTATAATTATACACTACCAGTATTTTTTATATAATGTCTATTTAATATAAAATTGCCAAACTCGCTATTTGTTGCTATTGACAGATAATTAATAGTTGGTTAATATTGGGTGCTATATTCCTGTCAATCGTTATTTTATATACTGTATCAAAGTTCATATAGCAACTTACAGAGATGACCAATTGTTTCCTGTGGTTTTGCATGGGCATAGGGGTTTACACAGAATTAAGGTCACATGGTCCTCACATCATAGCAATTAACACAGAAAAAAATTGCAGATGAGCAAAAAAAATAGCCATTTCAGAATTCTATTACGATAAAAATGTGATTTAGTACCCCATTCCAATAAGCCATATATTTTTTAAATACGGTAAGCACCCCCTTTCCAATAAGCGCCCCCTTCTCCCCTTGACTCCAATAATAACCCTTTAAAATGGTAGGTATATCTTCACTCTTGATTCATCTGCCACGCATTCTAAAAAAAACAAGTCTTCTTAAGGCAATTATTGAAATGTCCATATGTTCATTTATCAAACTACCAAACGGTTAATGAAATAATCATGGTGTTCATGTTGAAAACAATTAATAAGCGCCCCTCTCCAATAAGCGCCCACCCTTCAGCTCCAAAAATTAAATAATCGGGATAATACACATGTATGTAACCTTATTTTCCTATACATTGTACATTGTAATTAAACCCATACGTGTAAGCAAAACCACATAAATAATGAATATGGCCTATTGGCTCATTTTAATAAAACTCACCTCGACAGGAAAAACCCTACGGGCATCTGGTGACCTTAAGTAGTCATTGGATATACGTTTGAAGTATGCTGGCAAATATTGATCTTTATATGGGATGGTCCACAATTTTTTTGAGGCAAACTCAAAAAAAGGAACGAACCGGAGGAACGAACCGGAGGAGACGGCTGAAATTCAGGCTAGACTATGAATTGAATGATTATTTACCCGGTATTTAGACCAAGTGGTGCTGTAATCCATATCCATAAAATCTTAGCTGAGTTGAAGTTCTCCAGCCTCTCTTGAGTCTTTATAACATTGGTTTGCTCGCAAGCCTCGCGACGTTCTAATCGCCAAATTTGCGACAAACCACAGGCAACCCAAATGCACAGCAACAATGCAAATACATTGCGCGCAGTTCATTTCAATCCCACGAGATTGAAATGAACCGCAACGAGAGGCGTCTGATATTCCCACTTTTTTTTATTTTTTTATTTGACGTTTTGAGATTCGGAAACGGGTAACAACTTATTCTTTCTAGACTAGTTTTCAGATTTAAAAAAGTTTCTATACAAACAGGACGCAAATAAATCGAATTTCGATTGGCTAGATTTTACGGGGTTATAACCATTTATAATTGATCTCCAGTTCCCTCGACAACGATATAGTGAAATACAATTTTTAAACTTATCTGTAGTAGGTTGTGTCTTTCTGGGCGATGAGAGTTGTCGGTTTGTGCCGTTTGTAATAAGTGTGACTCGAGTCATGTCTCGTCACGCATGAGTCACGCTGTTAAAAAGTGTTACATGTATTTTGCTCAACTTACCAATTTTATAAAAGAAATAGAAAACTTGTCAGCGTGATATGTTAAGTTATATAAATTCTTGGTAATTTTTAAGAACACTCGAGAAGTGCAGAGAAGCACTGACGCTAACACATTTTCTATTTTTTCAACATAAGCAGGCAGACACTGAAAGCGCGACTGTGAAGCGATAGAATGCATGGGTATATGCCAGTGCAACGGGTCCAGGTACATTTTTTTGAAAGAGTATACATATGTACCCACCTTATTTCTGGCTCGATGTCATCATTTGAAATCGACACCTTCGGTAGAACTCTAAATATGAAGCCCTCCGAGCTCCCGCATGAAATGCTCTCCACGGCATACCCCGTGCAAAGTACCGAGAATTTTGTCATGTGGACAAACTCGGTGCCTTTTTTGACAAAATACCCGATTTCGCCATTATTATCGGTTAGTTTTTTATCTGTAGCTCTGGCTGTTGTTTCCTGCTGATCTTCATCTGTGGAAGTATTTAAAGTGAAAGTCTGTATTCATTTTAAAAAGTACATTGTTTTTTTTGCAACGTTTGCAGACTTGCCGTAGAGTTCGATTCAAATTCCTTCCAAACTGTGGCGCATGATATAGCATACAGCGACGATTTTGATCATACAGTAAGGAAGCAGGAGGAGCCACTGACCTTTCTTTCCATAGTCTTGGTTTTTCGATGTGCGCGAAGTACCCAAAATGCTAGCTCAAACCAATGATGATGGCCAAAGTTGCTTTAAACATATCTCTCTGTTTGATGAACGTGTCTTTGATCCGCGACTCCACTAGGTAATCCCCAATGGAATAGATAAGGAAATAAGAATAATTTAGTGTGAAAGGTATCAATGAAAGACAGAGAAATATATCATTGAGGGTTTACTAGAGACGATCTGCGCAATTTTATACAGGGAAACGTATTAACCAGAACAATAATATATAGTTACTAGAAAAAGCAAACCATCATATTATTCTAAAATATTTTCGAATAAGAATGCGTGGTAGTCATGTAAGACACTAATTAATCCCACATTGATAGTACTGTAAGGGTCTGTTATGCATTTCGTGACCCACTTGCGATCAGATGGTTGCTAAAACTACACATGGGTACATACAAGTGCATACGGAATAACATACGAGTACATACGACTGACATACGAGTGTATTATGTTCTAAATAAAAAAACACTTTTATAATTAAGCAGGCCAATGCAATTTTAGTTTGATTGTACTGTATCTTTTTGAGGTTGACTTACAGCTATGCTTTGTGTTTATATATAAGCTAAATGATTCTAAATTTGACTAAGATTGAATAAATGATAGGTCGTTTATATACACTAAGACGAGAATAGGACTTGGCCTCATTCACTTGTACAGCTTGGTTAAGGTTTGAAAGAAAGCTGTTTATCCAAGTCAGTGGTTTTTCGTTAACGCCATAGCAGAGTAGTTTATTTAAAAGCCTGTGGTGGGGGACAGAGTCAAAAGCCTTTGAGAAATCTAAGATAACTGTATCAGTTCTCTTGTGTTGCCGGTTTAGTCATGCAGTACTGTAATCAGTTGGGTTTCTGTAGAGTTCAAATTGAGCCCCAATTAAATTTTGATTGTATTTATGTGCAAAAGGCTTGTACATATTATTCCATACGTATCTGAATTTAGTCTCCTTCGCAGCCATTCTTAGTGTTGTCGTGCAAACGCTAGACCTAAGAACGAAGGAGACTAATTTGAATTTAGGCTCAATTTGAATTTTGCAAGTTTCATTGCAACAATTGAAATTTGAAATGAAGAATGAAATCAAATTTTGAATGATGAACTTCATTTGTGGCTCTAGGGAGGAACGATTGACCTGTTCCGACTGTAAGTCAAAATAAACTCGTATGTACTCGTGGGTTGTTATTTGTATGTACTTGTGTGTACTTTTAACAACGACCACTTGCGACGACAAAGAAAAAAAGTAAAAATAAAAATAAGACAGATAGGCTACTTTAAGACCCGGACCCGCTTTATGTAGATCAAAACTGCTATAAACTAAACGCCATAGAATTACTGTATACGTGAAATTGTGGATACTTACATTGTCTTAAGAGTAATGGGACTTTAACCTGACCACATTTGGAGGTGCAGGCTGTACTGTTTCTTTATGACGCATCACTTCAAAGGGAGGGATGCCCAAAGCTGTGCCGCATTCGTTTCGTTTCAGGTTGGAAGCGCTGGTTTGTCTGAAGTGCGCCAGTGTCCATTTAAAGCTGGTTATATTGACCAGCTCTTTCACGACATTTAAATGTTACTGTTAAAAATAATGAAATTATGTTACCGTCGTAAATATAAATCGATTATGTATTAGTGTCGAATAGTAATCATATGATTACTCATAACTTATGGTAACCCAAGGGTTAGAAGCCTAAACTTCTGATAAAAAAGCTGTTGCCCGGGTATATTATAGGCTTATTAAAATTTCACCTTTTCGCAAAAAGCACGCTTTAGCCTCGTTTGTTAGCTGCGCTTGATGAGATTGCTCATATTGGCGATCGTCCTGCCATTGCTCCTCCAGCCGGTAGAAGTTACTGCAACCTGGTACCTTGCATTTTACGACATGTTTAGCACAACTAAACATGTGCAGGTGTGCATGAGATCTAAAACACGTAAAAAATAATACATTGATTAACTAAGGGTGCCTGCCGGTTAGCTTAGTGGCTAAGCTCCGGTCTGTTGAGCGGAAGGTCGCGGGTTCAAACTCCGGCCGGACCAACACTCAGGGTCGTAAAATAACTGAGTAGAAGGTGCTGCCTTTGTGAAGCAGCTGCAAATGGTTAGCCTCCACGTCTTCTCGGATGGGACGTAAAATCGTAGGTCCACTGACGGAGACAGGCCTAGAAGGGACCTTGAGTCCTATATATTGTTTGTACTCCTGAGATCAGGCCCTGATCCGAATGTCTTAAATCAAATCAAACTAAAATATTTGCAAAGAAGGCTGTTGGGACATTTGCACCCCCTTAGAAAATTGTAGGTACAGCTTGCGATCTGGTGATAGTAGTCTCAGAAGCTTCTTGGTAAAAGTAAACGTTGCAATGAGTTTGTAACAATGAAATGCCAGTTCTGAATTGGAGCGACACTCGATTGATACTTCATGTATATCTATATATCATTATGATATATACATGTATTATTACTTATTATATTATTGATACAGCAAGCCACGTAAATCAATATATTTGCTGACACCCTCTGTAATTCAGTCCCCTTGATTGCAAAAGTGGCGATAAACTAATAATAATATTATTATTATATTATACATTTATATCCTGATGGACCTACCGTGGTTAAATAAAGTTGTCCAATCCAATTATTATTAGTAGTACATGTAGTATAAAATGGGTTTCTGAGTGATTGTTGAGATTTTTCTTACTCAGCCAAGAAGGCAAATACATTAGCTCAGTTTAAACGCAACATTGCCTCCATGCCTGACACTGAGTTATGCTGATTATTTTTATGTTTTTTTAATGTAAGCTTAATATGAGCCATCATTAATTCATACTATTCATGAGTCTTGTATATACATACACCAATCTTTGTACGCCCCACTTGGAAATCAGCTCGCGGGTCAACATTCAGTATTGTAGTGGCTAGCGTATCAAAATATAGTGTATGTATGTATGTATATCCTTCCTTGGAATGCTTTGCAAACAATATCCACATAATATATTCTTTAAAGGGCAAGAACTTTCATGGGAACTATCGTCTCTTCGATTTATTGATACTCCGCAAATGGTACAATTTAACTTGCAAAAGCCGCAACAATGATAGTGATCCTCTTTTTTTAGAGGTTTGTACAGCGGATTTTAATAGTATCCACCAGTAGGTTGAGGGCGATGTTGACTCTTAGTCCTCTCTTCTCACCTGGATCAACCTCTGTCCTGCACACTGGACACGAACAAGAAATTATTGCTTGCACGAATAACTCTGAGGCATTTCATACAGCAACTGTGCCCACAGCGCAAAGGCACAGGATCGTGCATGATATCTAGACTGAACTCCAACTCATTTCTTTGCTCATCCCACTCATTGTCATTGCGCCATGATATATACCGATGAACGTAGTGTTCGTACAAGATTGGTATGATTGTGTAAAGATTATCACAAACATTGCTTGCCAATACGCTAAACTCCTGACCAACGTCGGTTAACGTATGGTATTGTCTTAACCAAATAATCGTCATGAGAACTCTGTCATAAATACAGAACGCGTTAGGTCGGATTCGCATCGCTCTCCTACGAGGACGCCGAGGGTCCCGTTAGACTGCCAGACGTCTCACCTGTGAGCAGCGTATTCCACACACTTGAGTTGATAGCGATCAGCCCGCGGTTGGCCACATAATGGTTTTGAATGATCACATTCATAGGGACAAACCATCGCGAAATAACATCAAGAAAACCACAAGGCATCGAATGGAATAGGTGGCGGAGAGGGAATTCAAAATATCTTGTCTCACACAGAATCTGTAGATATTCGATTATAAACGCCAGAATTCCGAAGATAAAACTTGGAAAAGGTGGAATCGTATTTGCAAAAATATTGAATTAAACTGTATGAATCTCCGGGGTGAAAGTCAGGTCGCAATCTCATTTTACGCTCTGGTGACGTCTATTCAGAATATGAAAATTACCGGCAATCTACGAAAAACAGTGGTCTATGAAAAACAAAGGATATAGAAAAACTCTAATGGCGTTATATAAGTGTTCCAGTTAAATAACCAAGAGTGTTTTAATAGTTCATTATTTCATACTTGACACGGTTTTCTTTGTTATTCATGAGGCTTTATTTTCCATACATACCAGTTAAATTAACAAGTAACTAAAAGCCCGGGGAGGGATTTGATATTTAGCAGGGAAGAGCGGGGCTGATGAATTGAATTAAATTACTCATTACGTATTCAAGGCTTTATCTAGATACAGCCCGTTGAACCCGGGCTTTATCTAGATAAAGCCCTTGAATACGTAATAAGTAATTCAATTCAATTCATCAACCCCACTGTTCCCTGCTACATATCAAATCCCTTCCGGGGCTGCCTATAAGTTTTATTCACAACCTGTTTTTACCATTTAAATTTAATCAAATGTCCAACTATGAAATACTGAAGTTCATCAAATGTCAGCCTATGCAATATTAAAGTCTTTGCTGACATGGATTGTACAATTATGGAAAGAGACATTGCTACCAATTGTTTCCATGGAACCGGTAACTGAATCAGATTTACACTTCTTAACCACCCCAGCACCTGTCTCAAAATCTTCCTCGTCTGGCTTGCATTGCCTTTTTAGAGACACATTGCTTTCAAATGCTTTTGATATTTCATTGTTTTGCTCAATACTAGGCCTTTGATAGCGTTGCAGGGACCGAATATCCCTGTGGCCTGTTCTCTCCATTATTAGTTTATCAGGAATACCTTGAAGCAAGCCCCGTGTCGCTGTTGTTGCTCGAAGACTGTGGTTCGTATAATAACCTTCAATGTCGGCATCCTTACAGAGACTCTTAACCGTGTCCCCAAGCGTGTTATGGCCCACGGGATTAGAAGTAAATCAAACTAAAAATAAAACATAAAATATATAAATATATATATTTTCACTACTATACTAGTCTATTGATGACTAGTCTTAAAACTGCGTCGGTGGGAACAAATTGAAATCACGGATCAGTACTATCAACTAAAAGTCGAGTGAATAATATAGGCAATTTGCGAAATAAAGTTCTAACAAAATCACGGTATAATATATAATTGTTTTAAAATCATCAAACTAAACATACCTTCATCTGATTCACTATATTTTCGGCGCGGAGCCACGTAGAAAACATCCTTCTTAATAGCTTCGTTGGGGCACTTCTTCACGTAATACTTGTACAAGCGATTAAAATAAATTCATGAATAGAAAACTACTAATGCAAAACTGTGGCTTCCAAAGAAGCAGTTTGAATATTTTAAGAATTATGATTACTTTAACACGGAAATTCTGTCAATTGTGAAATACCGCACCACTGGAATACCGAGAGTTACGTAATATTTCATCTAAACATTACGTGCTTTGTTTACTATTTCAAAATGTATTAATTATACCTCTCATTTTATCTTCTCATTATCATCTATTTCTTTTCATATGCCGATTTGTGTATCACAGCAATTGTTCGATGTAAGAAAACCTTGTCAATCATGAAATAAGTCTCGTGCAATCGACGTTTAGAAACTACCAAGGGCCTTGTTTGCTTTTTCTAAAGATCAAAGAACTGTTTTCTCATAGGAAAGTTTTTTTGTGTGAAAACCGTGTCAATCATGAAATAAGTCAGTTAAATACCTCGAAGCTCAGCTTTTATCCAGATACATCCATCGGGATGTATCTGGCTAAAAGCCTCGGTTCTCGGTATTTAACTCTTCCATAAACAAGAGCATTATAAGTGTTCTAGTTCAGTAGGCACTTATCAGCCCTGCACTCCCTGAAATATTCAAACCAACTCCCCAACTTTTAAGGTCGGCACACACGAAGGGACAAGTCCCGGGGACAAATTCCTTGTTGCGTACACACGAAGGGACAAGTCCCCTCGTGTGAACTAGGAAAAATCTTGTCAGTTTGTCCCCGGGACTTATCCCCTGAAATGTAAAATGTATGTATTTTAATAAAAGAGGCCTCGAATTTAACATTTTCAGTCACTTGCTAAAATCCAAACACACTTTCGTTTTCAATTTCTCCTGGCACAAGTATCAATTTTTATTCAACAACTGGACCTTTACGACATGTCTCGCTCAAAAATTCCTACTGTCAGTACTGTTTGTGCCAGAAACCAGATGAAGTATATTAAAGTGCTATGATTGCATGTGACAATTATCCAGGATGCAAAATAGAGTGGTTCAGGTCACTGTCAGTGTGTTGGACTTACAAGAGGAGAGCAGCCTCAGGAAAAGTGGTTCTGCCACACCTTCAAGCAAACTAGTTGAACAGTCCAAATGTCCATCCACGCTAGCCTGCGAACAGCTAGGACTGTTCACATGCTATATGTACATTAGGGACTAAATGTAATTTAGGCATGGTTAAATATCCAGTGACTATTGGGGGCTCTGCCGTGTTCGCGAAGCCCTGTAGTGGGTTGTTTGTCATCTGGAAGTGTACTTTATTGTTATTGCTCGTGGCTGCGCTTGTTAGTTGCAAGTAGCTGTGATTGGTTGAAGTTTTTCACATTAGTTGTAGTGCTTTTAAAATACATACATAAGACAAGAAAGAAAATTGTGCTAAAGGTGGGGATTTGGACCCGTTTGACTGCATAAAGTACCCATGGGGTGGGGGTTTTCTTACATTGGATCATTTTTTAAATCAAACCTCCACCTAGTCCGGAAAGGAGTCAGGGAGAAGATAGATATATGCTTTATTAGCTCCTTGTACATTAGGCTCGGTTTCCAGCCGTGGGGGTTTCGGTGAGCCCGCTCTACTCGACTCTAGCTCAGAGTTCCGAGATAACATCTGAACTTAATTTTTATCCCCGTATAAATTTCGGCTTTTATTTCTGTCAGCGAGTGTCTTGATCGGCACTTAAATATTAAAGAGGTTTAACGTTGATAGCATCGATTCATTTAGCTTTTTGACAGGATAAATTCTGGATTTCCTTTAATAGAAAGTCAGCAGACATCTGCGGAATAGAAAAGTGCTGTTTTCCTAGTAGAAGATCGGCCACAAATTGATGAAGTGCATCAGTCTAAGGTGTTGTTGCGGATTGATTCATCTTGTGAGTGTTCTACCTTCTAACTCTCATGGCTCATGTCTTACAACTTTTAGTTCAAATAACAAAACAATAACACATGGATATTTCTCTACTGTTTGCACGATTGTGTGCCTTGTTTCCAACTTTTATTTCACATGTTTGCACAACTTTTGGGCATTTCATCATTGTATTACTTATTAGTTAACGCAGTTCAATTTTTTGAATTTGCAGTGAAACCTGGATATTGCCCTTTCAGTTCAAACATGAACTGTCTTTCTGCTTTCCATATCATCCCTCTAATTTTGCCTTATCAGCACCATCTTTGATTGTAACATAGTTATGCTCTGTATAAGAGCATTTGCAATAGCATGGATATAGGTGCCTTTGTCCTGCCCACGTAACAAGGATACCCAAACATAATCTTCAGTAGGATGAGGTGCTTCTGGACTTGTATGTCTTTTACACAGTCTTTCTTCAAACCCACAACTACCACTCTGTCACAGCTTGGTTGTGTCATTTCTAGGAAGAAATACACAAAATGCTTAGTATCAACATTTATAATAAAGCTTCTATACTTCACTGTCAATACTTCACTAATTGTACCAACAGAACTTTATGCTTCACATTAACTGTAACCTTTACAAATAGTGCAGCATGACAGTTCATATTTAAAAATGACCCAGATGACATTTATGAATTTGTTAAAAATTGAACTTGAAATGAATTTCCCTAAAAAGAGAACAAACAACATGCAATTTTTCAAGTTCAGATATTCTGAAGTAGGTTTTTCGGTAAAATTCGTCTTAACTGAATCGATTTTACCAAGTAAATGGTAAGAATTCCACATGGTTTTCAACATTTTACACAATATTTAAAGAGCTGGTCAGCTCAATAACGTTCTGTACCAAATCCAACCAAACACCATTTAAAATAGCAAAGTTTAATTTCAGTGTTATTCATCTCGCCATATTTAAATAAATGGTAAAACAAAAGGTTCTACCTACAATAATCTATCTGTGGTATATGGTTTATTTCCAAACACAGTCACTTATATTTAGACCCTATATACAGCATGGTAAATAAATCGGTATATAAACCTTTTTCTTCTAATCTGGTTAAAATCTAAGAGCTCTATTAAACTCTGAACTGAACAAGGCTCAAAATGCATTGGAAATTTGGAAAGACTTTTTCCACTGATCTGGTTAAAAACTGAGAGTTACATTAGTCTGAACTGAACAAGGCTCAAGATACATTGGAAATTTCCAAAGACTTTTTCCACTGATCTGGTTAAAAACAGAAAGCTCCTTTACACTCTGAACTGAAGAGGGCTCAAAATGCATTGGAAATTTCCAAAGACTTTTTACACTGATCTGAAGAAGGAAATTTGGAAATTTGGAAATTTGGAAATTTCCAAAGACTTTTTCCACTGGTCTGGTTAAAATTAACTGAGAGCTACATTAGACTCTGAACTGAACAAGGCTCAAAACGCATTAGGAATTTCCAAAGACTATTTAGAACGGTGGTGTTCCCTTGAGCCTTGAGAGTTAGAGGAAATTATATGCATGTACATCTCTAAAACTGATGAGTAAATTGATGCTTAATTGGCTTAATAACCCCAAAATTAAGTTGGTCTCATTTGAAAATCCTTTCAAAATGAGGTAGGTAGCATTTTCTATTTGTTAACATGAGATCAAATTAATTTTGAATTCATTTGAAGCACAGTGCTTCAACCTGAAAAAATCATCAGATTACATTCTTTAGCTGTTTTAGTGAAAAACTGTCTATCTTAAATTTCCAACTGTCTTGGTTCCTCATTATGTGTTGCATCACTCTCAGACCTGTTTGGTTGGTTGCCTCTGAAGTGAAGTTGTCCACCTGCTTTTGAGTACGAAAGATACTTACAAGCGATGCCTTGTTCTTTGAGGCAGCTTTCAATAGGTCCAATGAGCCTTGGTTCCTTCATAGTATATCTATCTTTTGGCGAAGTTTCGCCAGGGTCTAATAATTATTAAGACACGTATAATTCATTCAAAGTTTTACAGCGAGTTCACACTTCGTCACAGGTTCTGTCGACATGTTAACCCAACAAGCTAATGAAATACAGGACCCCTGGGATTGTTGTGAATGAACCAAGAATTATCGGACAATGAAATGATTCGTATTACCTGGGTTTACATTCCTATATACAGTACTGCGTTGCTAGTTTCACTGAACGATCTGGTTAGACTGCTATCTATCATGGTAAAAACTAAGAAACCTAGCGAAAAGAAAAGTGTTGTCAAGCGATGTAAGTCAAAAAAGCAGCCTGAGATAACAAGGACAAGTAGAAGGCGAAAGCGACGGCAAAACCAAAGAGATATCGCAGATAACCAACACGAACTCCGGCTGTAGATGTGGTCATAGGGCATCCAAAGGACTGGCATTCCGTTTTGGTTTATCCATGCACGAGCTGTAACAATATTTCTAATGACAACTCGAAGAGCGATGAACGATAGCAGTACTGCACAATCTGCTATTATGTGAACGCTAATATAAATCACAAGCGATATATATTAAATCACAAGTGTTTGCATGTCCCGGATGTAGTTTCCTGCAAAAATGTACAGCGAGCTTGCCGCTCATAAAAGGGATTATCACGCCTAAGCTACAGTGTATCTATTGACTTAACTTCGAAACACGGTTTTTCAAATATCTCGCAAAGTTTTCATATTTTTATTTTTAGGGAAATAAAGTACAATTAATAAACGTCACAAGGAATGAAAAAATGTATTTTGGAGAAAATAGGCCGCGAAGGTCTACGGTAACCTTAACTCCTTCTATTCGTTTCTGCTCTCCTGGAGAACCTAATTTTTCTTGCGAATGTACATTAATGTATGGTTTCCGTTTCAACGCCTCTTCATCTTGCCTTAACAGTGATGATGGCGGACATTCTTCTCGTCATCTCCCGTTCTGAATCTCGAAATTGAACGTTTAATGTCATTTTTACGTGAACCTCTCTTTAAAATGAAGCCTAAATCATCATCAGTCGAGGGAGCAAGCAGGCAGTCCAAGGAAGCAAGTAATCAAGAGTATATTATATTCGGCGCAGTCCAAGAGCGGCTCCTAGTCCAAGAGAGAATGTTTAAGTTCATTCATCGAATCTATATCTACTAATTTAACCAAACGGCTGGACAGCCTCGTCAAACAAGTCGCTTAACTGCAATCAAGCCTCGAATATAGTCAAGAAGACATTCGAGCTCACAACTCGTACCTATCTAACATCCAGACTGAACTCCATGATACGACCTCTGAAATTGAAGATCTCCAAACCGCGAGTGAAAAACAACTTCAGAAATCAACCCAACTCGAAAACCTAAGCAGAAGAAACAACCTTCATATCGAAGGTATAGCTGAAGAAGTCAATGAATCATGGGAGTAAACGGAAGAAAAAGTCAAGAAAATCCTGCATCTCGACTTTATTCTATCCATTGAACGTGCTCACCGCTCCGGTCGCAAGACCAAACCTGATGGCAGCCCCAGAGATAAGCCTCTAACAATCATCTGTAAAGTTTATGACTGGAAGAAGAAATACCATATATTTCGACTAGCTAGGAAGAACAAACCCGATGGGATCTATATCAATGAGGACTTTGCTGAAGAAACAGTAGAGAAAAGAAAATAACTCCTACCTAAACTAAAGGAAGCAAGGGAGCAAGGGAAAATCGCCTATCTAGTAGTGGACAGGCTCGTTATTAAGAATAAGTCAAACACGCCTCCTGACCTATATTCAGCTCACCCCTCACCTAACAATAGCTAAGCAGAAATTTCCTTGCGGAATCTGTACGAAATCTGTGAATCAAAATCATAAAGCTATTCAATGTGATATTTGCAACTATTACGTTCATATTAAATGACTATCGACACCTACAACTAAGTAATGAGGTATCTCATTTTGACTTATTACCTTCTCCAACATTTCTGGACTACCATTTCTTGATAATTCTAATTTTGACAAGAATATTCCAAATCAAATTAATTCTCGATATTTTTACCATAAGGCTTTTGACAATTTAGACTTATCTCCTGAACAATCACATTTTTCTTTATTTCACATTACCTTGAATAGTCTTGATGCCCATTTTGATAACCTTCAAGCCACAATACAATACAATACAAAAACCTTTATTTAAACACGATTTGTTTAAACGCAGCACAATTGCTGATGTGGTCGTGTATGAAAGAAATACAATTAAAAATGATATATATACATATACAACAGGGTATAAACACAATACAATAGTATTAAAAAACAAGTGACGTAACTTTTATTGTCTGAAGAATGTTTTAGTTTAAAATGAATACTTTATGTTCTACGCTTGTTTGAAACCTGGGTAGACATGATCTTGACGTCATATAATTAATCCGACTTTGCAATCATTTGAAGAAATACTTTAAATGTTGACTAAACGGACTTTTTTTCTTTACTAACAACTCGCAAACTGTATATATTTTCTATGCGTCGATGTTGTTGTGATAGAAAGGCGCCATGGAGAATAATGCATTAATGAGATAACGTCTACCCAGGTATCGACCCAAGCTTTTACTTACGCGGTCATGAGTCAGGAAAGGTCAAATTTACATGATTTCAAACAAGCGTAGAACATTGGGTATTCTCTGAAAGTACTCAAAACTTTTCGAAGGTTCTTAGCTATAAAACATGAAGGGTTATAGGCACTTTAATACGTACTGATTAGTAAATTATCTACACAGCCGCGTTAGATGCCTAGCCGAGTAATAAGTTGTTTAGCACTGTATTGTACTGCCCAAATAGGCAATATGGTCTAATATTGGGTGTGTCCTTTGCAGTTTTTATATAATAAAAGTATATATAGTTAGTGTTTGCATATTGTTTAAAACATGATTCATGAAACAAATGAGGAATTACTCACCAGTGAAAAACGAACGTAGAGAACAGTGAGCACCAAAATCATTTGGGAAGGGTTCTAATACTTTCTTTCCCTTCTTTTTCATCAGTCCCCTTCAACAAAGAACAATTCTATAAAATATTTCCTCCCGGCCAGTTGAAATATATAAGACCAAGAACAATGAATTAAGGGACTGTTGGCAATCTAGCACAGTTTTCAAGTGATCGAATATTCTAAAGTTGAGAACACAATGAGGTGGACTTAAATTTAAGTTGAACGTTCGTTTATTTATCAAGTAATTAGTTGCATGTAATTAAAATGTTTATCTTAATTAATTGTAAAATACGGGTGTGAAATAAAGTATTTGTTTGTTGTTGTTGTTTGTTTGCATGACAAGTTCCAATTAGGAAATATTTCCCGCATCATAAGACCTTATGCAATACATTGGTCAACAATGGTCACGAGGAAATCAATCTTGTCAGATAAAACAGCATGCGAAAATAAGTAATCCTGTGAAATTTGAGTGTCGTAGCTTTCATTAGTCTTCATTGTTACAGAGTAATTAGGGTTTGAATGATATATTATAGAGTATAGAATGGTCCTTCAAAAAATTGTGAGTCTCGGCAAAATTCTAGCAAGTCTCGAAATCTCGGCATTTCAAAAAAGAGTCGGATTTTGAACAAAGGTCTCGGCGTGTCTCGGATTTGATCATTCTACATACCCTTTGCACGTTACGTTATGTCTCAAGTGGCTGTGGGTACCAGTGCCTCTCAGGGTGCCTCTTCAACCACTTGACTTCTGCCAACATATGACTAACTTTCCTTCTTTTACCATCTTCTCCTTTGGGCGCCACATCATGCGTCAGGTATCTGATAACTACCCTGGGTCTAACTTCTCTATCAAACCTATTAATTAAAACACCTGCATTTGGAGAACACCTGTTCATAGTTCCATTGATCACGACTCTTGAGAAGGAATCACAGATTCATAGGGCACTAATTGTCTGCACATCTGGGTACAGCCCCTCATCTTCACAATCTAAGGCGACTCGTTTTATGGGTGGAGATGGGATAATTGCATCCTTCTTGTACTGTCACATTTCACCCAGAGTTCCATGGTGTTGAGCAGAAAACTCTGGGAATTCCAGTTGCCCTA
Organism: Actinernus sp. WN-2022; assembly: GCA_030867875.1. Lineage (NCBI taxonomy): Eukaryota > Metazoa > Cnidaria > Anthozoa > Actiniaria > Actinernidae > Actinernus > Actinernus sp. WN-2022. Next base: position 411,521 of record JAOWCC010000055.1, on the reverse strand, counting down.
GATTGTAGTTGGCTTCTCTGGTTACTAAATCGATACCCTGAACCTTCAATAGTATGGCTTCATCTTGTTTTGTCTCTGCAGCTCTCTTAATTGACTGTTCAGCTGTTTCTGTTACACATTGTATTAGCTACTGCTGCTCCTTCCCATATTTTCTTATTCGATTTTTATCGCAAAAAAGGCATCTATCAGCAGGCAAGAGCAGTTTTGCTGTGGATGGTTGTTCTGGCAATCTACGCCTTTTTACAGAGCTAGGGCCTAGGTCAGCATTATTAGATACATTCTTGCGTTTTAATGGTCGAGATACGTGTGTGAATGTCTGATAACAAGACCTGTGGTATCCATATTTATTTGGCTTGAAAGTACGTGGCACGTGTGAGCAGATATCATCAAGTCTGTCCTTGGAATTGATCTGGGACTGTTGGATCTGAGCAGATTCCTGAATTGTTTTGAAACGTTTCTCTGACATTACTGTTAAGTTTGACTCAGTTTTGAATAGTCCAGTTTCGTATTCGAAAATTATCGCTGAATGCAGGGTTAGCCTCATTCTGAAGTTAAACATTCTTAAATACCAGCGAGAAGGTGGGCTGGCGTGCACACATAGCACTACAGCATATCACTTTACATCACATTCTTTACACCTACTAGTGCTACGCGGCAAAACATGATTTCATATCATAAGTACATATACATATATCATCGCCGTGACCATAAAACACACCAATACCCACGATTGCTCTCATCTGACTTGATAGCTCAGTTGGTAGAGCGCCAGACATGCAACCTGGAGGTCGTTGGGTTCGAGTCCCACTTGGGTCAGAGATTTGTTCTCTTTCCCTCGTAGGGCGTGCACACATAGCACTACAGCATACCACTTTACATCACATTCTTTACACCTACTAGTGCTACGCGGCAAAACATGATTTCATATCATAAGTACATATACATATATAATCGCCGTGACCATAAAACGCACCAATACCCACGATTGCCGTCATCTGACTTGATAGCTCAGTTGGTAGAGCGCCAGACATGCAACCTGGAGGTCGTTGGGTTCGAGTCCCACTTGGGTCAGAGATTTGTTCTCTTTCCCTCGTAGGGCGTGCACACATAGCACTACTGCATACCACTTTACATCACATTCTTTACACCTACTAGTGCTACGCGGCAAAACATGATTTCATATCATAAGTACATATACATATATAATCGCCGTGACCATAAAACGCACCAATACCCACGATTGCTCTCATCTGACTTGATAGCTCAGTTGGTAGAGCGCCAGACATGCAACCTGGAGGTCGTTGGGTTCGAGTCCCACTTGGGTCAGAGATTTGTTCTCTTTCCCTCGTAGGGCGTGCACACATAGCACTACTGCATACCACTTTACATCACATTATTCACAGCTCTGTATTGTTGTAGTTTCACGTTTTGCACCTTCTGTAGTCGATGCATTCAGAGGTAATTTTCGAATACGAAACTGGACTATTGGTGAAAATGAATTATGCATCCCAAGGTCGTCTTCCTTTGCTTCTTTCTACTTGTAGTTTTAAGGTTTAGTGGCTTTTCACCCTTGTGTTTGTTCATATCCATGTCACCAAAAGTATTTTGTAATGATCGCTATACTCGTCAAAGCAACATGCAAATACAAATATTGGAATGAGTTGAAAACTTCCGAGGCAATACAAAACTATACAGTAATCTTTTATGCTATTGAACTTATCACAGAAACTACAACACATGAACGCCCATGTATATATTGTAGTCACGATTTAGAGATGCTTTGAACTATTCTAATTATGCAGTGACTGCTTCAAAATAGCAAAACATAGGAAATTGTATCAAACATACCTTTAGCATTTCCAAGATGACGGACTTGAAGGATGACGGGAAAGTAAAAAGTGGGAAGAGCATTCTGGGAATTAATTACTAGTTCGCTCATTATAGCTGTCCTGGAGAACGTTTGGCTTACAAGAGCGACTGTAGGTATGCATTTGGATGATTTTTGAAAACCAAACAAATAAATGCTACAAATATCCCAGATTGTTATTCTGAGAGCAGTGAGAAACTGCTGTCCTATGATGATGCGCACTACCTATTTACAATATACATTACTAGCAGGGACCCGTGGAACATAGTCTAGCCGGCTGACCGACTCCTGACACAATGCAATGCCGCCAGATTGTGTACTGGAGGTTTTTAAGCACTTGTCAATGTTTAGCCCCAGGGGATGGGGGACGGGCAAATAATTTCTCAAACCGATGAATACAATTTTTAATATACCTATTGTCGAAAAAGTGCCAAAACTGACGATCACAGGCAGCTCGAGTCATGAATTCGTGTGACGAAAACAAATACGGTCACCGAAAGAGCATTGATCGAAGCAGGAAAACAGATTAAATTCTATGGAAAGCCATAGCGGACAAAAGTGGTCGAGGTTTTTTCTCCACACGAATCTCAATCTACACTCCATAAGCTATTAATAGTCTATATAACAACACATGGATATATCAAGTAGTACAGTCAGTATTAAGGAACTTGGATATCAACACAAGATGAGAGAATTTCTCTATAATTTTGCAGTTGTGTATCCTAATCAATGGAAAAGATCATGTATGACAATATGCATCTGTAGCTACATGTACCAACAGTAATCAGAATGACAGTAAATAGTCAATATTCAGCAGCCAGCCTTGATCTCATATGAAGAATAATCTGAATGCTCTTGTGGCATCCAGGAACTGGAGTGCAGTGTATACTTTATACATGTGCAGGGGCGTAGCTGCCTTTAAGCCCAGGCTTAACAGGAATTTTGTCCATTTGTAATTTTTGCTCTTGATTTAGGTTGATTGTTGGGGAAATATTGCATCGAAAATGCTGGAAATAACGTTTCTGGGTTTGGAATTTCAAAATTTCCTGGGGGGCATGCTCCCAGACCCCCTAGGAGTATGTGCCTTCAGCGCTCGTTTGGCTTGTACCTTCGGGGCTGTCTACACCCCTGATGTGCATTGTGTATGGTTTACGCTGGAGGTCAATGACCATCATGGACACTATAATAATCAATATTCTGCAGCCAGCCTTGCATGATCATATTCGAAGAATAATCTGAATGCTCTGTAGGAACTGGACTGCAGTCTATTATATATGGTTTATGTTATACACTAGAGTGCAATCACCAACATTAATCAGAAATTATTAAATTACCTCCCAGTGGACACAGTATCATGGAGCCAACCTTCATTTCAACAGTAAAATAATTGTTCAAGAACACTGAATGATAACCATACATGTAAATCTATCAAAATAATGAATGTACATTATATCCACTGAATGTAATGTTTTCACTTGAGATTTTTCCGTTAAACTTGTTAAATTTCATTTACAAAATATGGCACACTAGTTAACAATTTTGGTGCTACATGTACATCAGTCAAGACAATCTTCCCTAAGTGACCAATTCTTTTGTTCTCAAGAAGTGCCTCAGCCTTACGTTGGGCTTTGTACTAATATCTTAATTTAGAGAAGTTAGTGTTGATCACCAATGGGGCTTAAAGGGAAAGGATCAAAGGCCTTTTAACACAGACCAATCAATGTTGACTGAGGAACTTAATCTTTGATAGCACAAATTATCCTCCCAAAACATGCAACCTTAGTACAGAACCTAATTTTGGCAAAACATTAACAACTTTGAAACTGGAAGTTCCATGAACATTGTAGTTCTGACACTGCTTTTTACAATATTATGAAAAAAATAAAATATTTAAAACTACTTTTTTTGTGTGCAACTTTAAAACATGCCATACACGTACATGTAAGAACATAACATTTCTTAAAAGAGGGCCATTTCTATTGTATAGGGGATATTTGTTTCAATAATCTGATAATCAACTTTATTTAAAGAGGATAACACGTGTGGCCCTCAATAGAGTAATAAGTGACAAACTACATAAAATGCAAGTATAATTATAAAGTTCTGCAGCAGTCAATTCCAGCAGAGGGCACATAGCCCTTCATATACCTATGGACTCTGAATCAAGATCATTAGGGCAAAAATTGTCACAGTACTTAATAATTTATATTCAAAATACTGACTTTGTTTTTTTTAGTCCAACCGTATGAGCAATTAAACCACTTGTAAGGATTTCATGGCTGCATGCATGACTGTAGCTTGTTTGAAAAACAATACCCTTGAGAATTTCTGAATATAATATCTCATTTACACATTTTGTATTAACATGCAGAAGTTTAAGTATGTATCTGAAAACCAGGAACTCCAATTGAAATTTGGTTAAACATCTGATAAAAAAAGAAACAATGGAGTACAATAATGTACATGTATCATTCTGACAGTTGACCAGCTATCAGGAAACCCCCTGAACCAGCAAGACAACTTCCTCTGGTAGCAGCTAAGTTCCCGTCTACTTTTCAGACTTCCACACAAATAATCCAATATTATTTGTAGTTCTTGAAAGGTAACATGGAAGCTGGAGTTGACCCTGCACTGATACAATTTAACCCTCTTTCTACAAATTATGGATAGATATTGATTATCATGCTGTTAGTACATTACATATAGGCCTCTAACTAAGCTGTCTCAACTCCAGCCTTTATGTCACCAAATTTAAAACTGGCAGTCAAGATCTATGAACTGGACTATTGAAGACCCTGTGTACTATTGAAGACCCTGTATGTTTTTGTTTCATAGAAATTGCCACAAGTATTATTGAAACACTTTGGCCACATTTCAAACACTATGGCCTCTCTGCAGGTGACCACAGACCACAGACCACATGCAGGGGTTAAATAATAATAGTTTTAAATATCAACATTTACCAAATCCATAACAGTTCAAAACAGCTTGACAAATCAAAGCATTGAACTCTTCAGGAGCTTCCAAACCTCTTGTAAGGTTGAGGGTCAGTGAGCATGTTGATGACCAGGGTAGCCTCCTCACTTTATCTTCCACATCATAGAAGGCAATGGTAATAGGACAGTCAAAACCCAGAGGTGGTATGGTATCTGCACCAGTAATAAAAATGAGCATGTCCTCCAACGCCAAATCATGAATTTCCCCTTCTTCCAAGTCCTGTAAGAATAGTTCAAAACAATAAATTGTTTTCTCTTCCTTGTACTTCTGGTTGCACCCATCTTCTGAAAATTGGACTTTGTACAATCTCTTAAAACCAATCAGGTTAAGCTTGCTTTGACTTTCAGCAAGAACTAACTGAAACAGATTTGGGTTATCCATCACAAGATCTCCAAATCGTCCAATGGAATTGAGACCATCACAAAACTGCTGAATCTCTGCATGCACAGAACATACAAAAGCCTGCTTAAGAAGGCACTGCAAAATCTCAACTTTCTTGCTCATGTCAGAGGTGTAGATATTTGAGTAACCATGTTTAGCAATTACATCACATTCAGTCTGAACAACTGCCTTAAAATCATCATCGCTGGAAGAGGATTGTAAATCTTCAAGAACTTTCTTAATTTCCTCATTTGATGCCATCTTCATTCTTAACTGGAAGATCTTTCATCACAGAGAATGATTCTAGTGACAAGCACTTGGGTCCTGGTCCACCTTGAAGGACACTCCATGATACCAACTGTCCGGCAAGTGCATATTTCTTGGAATGGAGAAGCTCCAAATCATGTGAAAACCACTTTCCATGAAATACGCCCAGATTTGCCAATGCTAACATTAGAAGGCGAAAAAACTCTCTCCTGGGACCTCCCACATCAACAGCATCTTCTCCAGATAATGTCACACAGACTGGTTTAACAAATGAGAATGTCATTCTCTTAATTGCTCGGAGGGTGCTTGACAAGATATTCTTTCTATTTATCAAAATGTTTACAGTTTCTTCTTTATCTACAATAAGGTTATCATTGATGAACCTTCTGACAACATCTTGTATTTGATCATCACTACATGGAAGTGGCTGCCTGGTAATCGTTCTCTGATTCTCAAGACTTGCAGAAATAGCTGCACGAAATTCGGAATCATCATCTTCCCAGTCATCATAAATGATGCTTACATAGCTATTATAACCTGTTCCTAAGGTTGGAAGTGACTGCTTATCAGGATGATTGGAAGTGACTGCTGCTGCTGTGACTGCTGCATTGTTGCATTTATTTATGTCACTGCAGCTGGATGGTGTACTAGGTGGCAAACTCCTGGTAGCTGTGACTGCAGTAACAGAAGTACCACTATCAGTTGCTGTACTGCATGTACTTGAAGATTCAAACTCATGATCACTCTCACCATTCCATCCCATTTGTGTTGCCGTTTTAGAGGCTTTAAAAGCTGTCTGCTGGGTCTTACGTAAATCGGTTTGTCCCTGAATAATCGATGCATCATTTCGCCATTGAGATACTGTCCAGGAGCTAACGTGGGCTTGAGTAGTTTAGTATGAACAGAGTGTAGAATCTCAAAATCAACAAGGGAAGGAAGGGTGTCTTCGAATGCTTCTCTAATGTTTACCTGTACATCAATTTCACTCCACTCTTTCATGAACTTGAATGCAATGATGACATGCCCATTCTCTTGCAGCAAAACTATGTTTCCTTGGCGTGGAATATCAACGTCATCCGGTCCACAAAGAAGAATCAAGTCACGTGTGAACGGGGCTGATGTCTTTGCAGCCTTCCTTTTTCCTCCTCGTGAAGATCGATAGTTGGCTAACCTAAAATCGGAAAAGTTCCTCCTCGTTGTATACAAAGGAGCACTCTGATTCACTCCAGGGTGAGCAGCAGGAGAAGAGAAACTGGTTGAAGGCACAGAAGACAACACGTTTCCATTGGCACTCGAGCCAGTCGAAGGCCGAACTCCATGCCTAGCCCCGAATACTGAACGAACTTCTTCTTCCACCGTAGTCGGCCGATTTTCAGTACCTCCTTTACCTGAACTTGACCCTTCCTGAGAAAGTGCGGCGGAAAGCTCTCCAATCCTTCCAACGATTTCACTTAAAATTACTTTCGCAGCCGAACCTCCTACCATCACCTGCAGAAGCCATTTTTGTTTGGACTGTTATTTCGCGATAATCACGTGATTAGTTTAGGCGGGAGAAATGTCTGCTGACCGGGTAAAAATATTCTCGACCAGTTAAAATATATTCTCGACCGACCAAAATTTCTCGAACTGTTAAAGTATATTCTCAACCAGTCGAAATGTATTCTCGATGGATCAAAATTTCTCGACTAGTGGCACAGCGTTCTCGAACGGACTTTTCTGAATCTGGACGTGGGGATTTTAAATTCGCTGATTCGAATGGCATCTCGACTTGCATATTGTGAAACTGGACCCACCTAAAAAACTCGACCACTTTTGTCCACTATGGCTTTCCATAAAATTCAATAATCAAAAGCCAAGTTATTTGAATGTCTGGTTGTAGTGAGTTTATGGTCTGAAGAGCCTACGATAGTGTTTTTTTTATATCTAAGAAAATAGGAAACTCTTAGACACACCATAGCGATGTAAGATTTAAAAAAAGAACAGCCTTTTCAGCGGACAGCATTCTAACTGTGTTTGAATACCTGGTTTTACCTCGTTCGGTAGTTTGACTTCGGCTGCTTCGCCTGGCAATAGGTTTTCCCTAAAACATTCCCATAAACTCGATGGCTTGCTCGCCCAGGTTTTTCCTAAAAAAGATTCGCCTAAACTCGATGGCTTGCTCGCCCAGGTTTTCCCTAAAACAGATTCCTGTAAACTCGATGGCTTGCTCGCCCAGGGCCAGGGCCAAGTTTTTCCTAAAATAGATTCCCCTAAACTCGATGGCTTGCTCGCACAGGTTTTCCCTAAAACATTCCTGTAAACTCGATGGCTTGCTCACCCAGGTTTTCCCTAAAATAGATTCCCCTAAACTCGATGGCTTGTTCGCCCAGGTTTTCCCTAAAACAGATTCCTGACCCTCTAAACTCGATGGCTTTCCTCAAATGCAACCAAGTTTGAAGGCCACTTTTCACATGATTCGTCGTCTTCGTTGGGATACCTGTGGCTGTCACTTTTTGGCGCCATTTTCGGACGCGGGGGTGCGCGTCCTCCATGTCCTCCATATTAGGATATGGAGGGAGCTTGGAAAAGAGCGTTACACACACACACTTAGCGTATTATTATATAAGATGAACATATCTCTGATACAGGTGAGTAAATAAACGAAGTACTGTGCATTTTCACGGCGTTTAGATTTTGTTCTGGTATTTTTTTCTAACATTACCGAATTGGGCTCCCTGTGGTTTTGGCTTGAAAGAAGAATGCTGTCGTACGGCCACACCCACCAACCGATCAAATGCCAGCATTCATTTTTGGAATATCTCTGGGCTAAGAAGTAAAACGGCACATGTCTCACAAAATCCCCAGTGGGGGGGGGGGTTTCACTTGCTGGCCCATGGACTAGGTTTTCAATAATAGTTGGCAGCTGGAAAAGTTCAGCATCTGATGTTGGTCTATGCTGGCTGCATACATGTACATTGTACTTCTACTTCACATTTGTATTATTGAAAACCTTGCCTAGAAGAGCAACTATCAGCTTTAACAAGCCACCCGGCAGCCGTGAATCTTCAAATATAACTCCATCCCAGAAGTCTATTAGTTCATATACTAGTCTACTAGTGGTTTGGGAAAAGACTTTATATTCCCTTTGGGCTCCTATATATAATACCAACTATGATGACATTTTCTTGCTTGAACCGCTCGTCGCGTGGTAGATTCATCAGCACCAAATACATTACTCCACAACTGTGTATGCTTATATGGTTGAAACCAGTCAACATTAAGCATCACCCCAAAATTTCCAGGTGTTGCAAAGTAAGGACTTCCATCTGAGTCCACAAATTCTTCCCATATTGTCCCATCGAACACATCTCCCATACAGTCTTCATGTAACTCTCTTTTCCACCATGACTCACATTTTTCGATGAAGTCTTTTTTGGTTATTAAAGATCTTAATGAGTCTGACCGTTTCTTGAAACAGTACAATTTCTTTGGATGTAGGAAAAATGCTCCATTCTTTGATCTCATACGTTTCATCAGTAGCGCACCACATGGTTTTGCCATGTACAGTGTCTTAGGTAAGGACTGAGCAAATCTAATCACAGTATCACTGTTGGCAAGTCTACCAATCATTGCCAGGAGAGATCGAACAAAATTTAAAATAATAACAATTCCATGGTCAGATACTTTGTATATCGTCTGCCAGAGCATGAGAAATAATATGAGACTCCTCGATTCTGAAGATACTGTTTCACTTTGATGTACAGGTAAACCATTATATTTGCCTTCCGTCTCAACATCCTCACAGTGCTCAAATTCTTCACTGCCTTCTATATTAACACCATTATCATCACAATCATCATGTACCTATTAATAGAAAAACAACATACATGTATGTGTCATTAGTAATACTTTTTAATGTATTGTACGCAGTAATATGTAGGGTTAATAGAAGTTACCCGGAGCAGCTATGAGTCTTTTTGTCAACCTAAGACTCTTTTTGGCCATGAAATACTAGCGAAGTTCACAAATATCGGATCGGTAAATTCAAGATTCGAGCGACGACATAACACCACGAAAACTTCGAATGGCCGCTCGGTGTCTCTACATAAATATCTGCTCAGCACTATTCTACTGCTTTCCAATGATGTGAACCTGAATCCTGGCCCGCCTAGAAGACCTCAATGCGAAGTTTGTAATTTTGTTATCAAGAGAAATCAGCGATATGCTAATTGTTCTGGTTGTTTACGATCTTATCACAGCAAATGTGTATCACTCACAGAAGTTGAGGAACGTCAATTTTCTTGTGGTTCTTCAGCAAGTGATTGGTTCTGTATTAGATGCTTACTGCCTCCTTTGAACGATTCCTATTTCGAAGATACTCTGCAGTCAGTAAACCAAGATAATTCTGGATTTGAATTTCCCGCCGCAACTGGAGTTACTCAACTGAAGCGATTAAATGGGCTAAAAATGGTACATCTGAATATTAGAAGCTTGATTAAGAACTTTGAAGAACTTCGTCAGTTTATTCATATGAACAATTTAGATATCATTACTTTGTCGGAAACCTGGTTAGACTCATCTGTCTCGAATGAAGAACTTGGGATTGATAATTTTCGCTTGGAGCGGAATGACAGAAATAGAAATGGTGGTGGGACTGCAATGTATTTGCATGACCGATTCACGTACGAGCGCTTGGAATTACCGACAGACTTCAGTGACCTAGAGATGGTTCTGTGTACCTTAAAACTTCCACAAACTCGACCTCTTCTGGTCGGTAGTATTTATCGACCTCCAGACAACTCCGGCTTTTATCGTCTAATGTTGGACTGTTTGGATTTTTTGAACTTTGAGAACACTGAAGCGTATCTACTTGGTGATTTTAATTGCAATATTAAATCTCCAAAAGGAAAGGAGTTTGTTAAGCTTATGAATGACTTTGGTTTAACCCAATTGATTACTGATCCTACTCGTGTGACTTCTACTTCCTCTACTACAATCGATATGATTTTCACGAACTCAAGCCATCGTATAACAGATTCTGGGATCGTTGAACTTTCCTTAAGCGACCATTATATGATTTATTGCAACAGAACTTGCAAATTACCCAAAGCTAAGCCAAAGGTGATTAATGTCCGCAGTTTTAAGAATTTCGATCCAGATGATTTTATAGCTGATCTCCAAAACCAGCCGTGGGACACTGTGTATTTATTTGACAGCCCTGATGATGCCTGGTTTGCCACAGAAGTGTTTCTGAGAGATGTTGGTAATAAACATGCCCCAACGCATACTCTTCGAGTTCGAGGATCCCAGCCCCCTTGGATGTCGGATGAAATCAGACAATCTATGAAGAGTCGCGACGTGATGAAGCGCAGAGCCGTTAAGTCCAAATTAGATCAGGATTGGTGCTCTTACAGGACTCTCAGAAACAAAGTAACCCGGCTGATCGAAACTGCCAAGAGAAGTTATTATAACGAGTTGTTAACCGAAAATGCTAATGACGCCTCTAAGTTATGGTCTGCAATCAGAAAACTCATACCTAAAAAGAACAAGGTTGCTATGCATGAACTTAACATTGACGGAAAAAGCATTTCTGACAACACTGGGATGGCAAACTGTTTTAATAACTTTTTTACATCTGTGGGTGCACGCCTAAGGAACGCCTTGCCTACTCTACGAGTGCGCAATCATACATCTTGCGTGACGACGGATTCAGTTACAGCTTTTAAGTTTAAGGACATACCAATCAGCTTTGTACAGAAAGAACTTTCATCCCTTCGTGTAAAGAAATCTTCTGGTATCAAGGACATCCATACTCGAATGCTTAAAACTGGGGCTACTGTTCTAGCTTCTCCCTTGGCTCACATCTTCAATTTGTCATTACGAACAAATAAAGTACCCACTTCATGGAAGTCTGCAACTGTTACTCCACTTCACAAGGCTGGTTCGTTCTCTGACCCAAATAACTTTAGACCAATATCTGTGCTTCCTGTTGTGATGAAGATTTTTGAGCGTGCTGTACATAAACAACTTTATGAGCATCTAACAACAAACAAGCTGCTTTCCACACATCAATCTGGGTTTAGACCTGGTCATTCTACTGGTACTGCCCTCCTGGATGTCTCTGATTTTATACTGAAGAACATAGATGAAGGAAATCTTATCGGAGCTGTATTTCTGGACTTGAGCAAGGCATTCGATATGATCAACCATGATATTCTGAAAGTGAAGCTTAGCAAAGTTGGCATAAACGGGAAAGCATTAGATTGGTTTGACGATTACCTAAGTAACAGATCTCAGACTGTAACTATTAATGGTACACTGTCCGACACCATGGATATATCACTAGGGGTCCCACAGGGTTCGGTCCTTGGACCTCTATTATTTATCATTTTTATTAATGACCTTCCTCTGAGTATTCAACGCAGTAAAGTAGTTTTATATGCAGATGATACAGCTATATTCTTTGCTCACAAGGATATACAGCTAATTGAATCCGTCTTACAAGCTGAACTTGACAATCTTAATACCTGGTTTAGTGCTAATGATCTCATCGTAAATTGTAAGAAAACTAACGTAATGCTTCTTGGGACTAGCCAGCGGCTAGCACGATCCAAAAAGCCATGTTTATCTTCGTCGGGAGTCATACTCCAACATTCAGAGTCCGTTAAATATTTAGGTTTATGTTTTGATTCTAAGCTTAACTGGCACGAACACATCGATGCATTATCAGCTAGAGTATCATGCAGATTAGGGCTCCTTAGGAGAATCAGGAAATATGTTAGTGTAGACACCTGTAAACATCTTCATTGTACACTAGTTCAACCATTATTAGAATATTGTGACATCATCTGGTCTAATGCTGATCAGACAAGTCTTAATAGACTCCTTAGGCTGCAAAAGAGAGCAGCACGCATAATATTGATGAAGAAGACACGCGAGGAACGTACAGTGAATCTATTTAGAGAGCTAGGCTGGGTTCCATTAAACCAGCGTTGGGACTTCCATAAATGTCTCACCGTTTTTAAATGTTTAAATAATTTATGTCCACCGTATCTCCAAAATCTATTTCACCGTAATTCTGATGTACATAATTATAATACTAGAAACCGTAATAACATCCATTTAGTCAAAATTTCATCTAATTCTGGCTATAGATCATTTACTTTCTCTGCAGCTAAACTCTTTAATAGACTAGACAGCTATATAAAGAATGCTCCAACTATCAAGAGTTTTGTAAATAACTACTGGAATAACCCTATCTGTAATTAGTTAATGCTGCTACTACATGTATAGTACATCAAGTATATTTTAAATTAGGGTAATTACTATCAAGTATTTTTTAATCAGTGTAATTACCATCTATGTGAATACTTATATTAGCGTAATTATTATATATTATCAATTATTGTAAACTTATTTTAGTTTTTAAACACAGCTTCAATGGAAATCAGTGTAAACTGTTTGAATTCTGTGTATAATAAAGTTTATTATTATTATTATTATTTGTTGGCTATGTTCATTGGTACTATGGTGTACATTGTTGGTGGTTCTCTTCTGGTCTTTGCTTATTTGCTCACATAGCAAAAAATATAATTATGTACATATTTTTGTAGCAATTAAATAACAAAAAAAATTGAAAGTCAACTTCGCTTTTAATTTCTCCTGAAGAATTTTGAAATCTCAAAGATATGAAATACATGTAGTGCTCAATTTAAGCACCTAGGTTACATATGTCAAATTTGACACGAAGCAGAATTAAGTTACAAAGCCATTTCATTAGCTGCTTTGGTGTCAAGTGTATGTAGCTTAGTGAACAAATTCCTTCAGAATTTGTACAATATTTCTATATTTCAACTCTTTATCATGTTGTAACGTCAAGTTTATTAAGTTGTCCTCAGCTTTTCTTTAAGGTATCAGGAGCCCTTTATGCGATCAATTTTGTGAAAAAATATTATAGATTTTTTAGAATGTTCAAAGTGAATTCTACAGTTTAGTGAAAATAAAATTCCAAAACATTTTATTTTCAACGAGAAATTAAGGCGAAAAGAAATATGGACGCGAAAGCTGGCTGTCAACGGCTTATTAGCACTTGTGAAGCGTTCTCATGGAGCGTTCTCATGGAAACCGCGAAAAACACGTGAACCTTTATAAATAAACACGCTCACTCGTCTAGCTCGTCTTGAAGCCGTTGAGTTGCAAATATTCATTTACGTTTCACACAGAAATCATATCTAAAATATAGTTTTATAATATATATATATATAGCTCAATTCGTAATTTGAAGCTAGCTGCCTAGGGAGGGCTTAAGTTCGTTTTCTTCCGTGAATAAACGAAAGTCGATGATGACGGAAAGCGATCTTGGCTCATATTATAACCAAGATAATCAGTGGGCAGAAGTTGGAGATTCTGCAAAGTAAATTCCAAGTTGAAAGAGTGCAAGTGCCCATAAACTTCGCCCCGAAGTTTCGACTGTAACTTTGCCTTCGATAGCCGAAGACGAAAAACAACAGAAACCTAACACGATCTTCCGTAACAGTTATTGTACTGGTTAGGCTCTTTCTCTACGCTTTCTTCTTCTTTGCCTTCTCTGTGCACTCATGACTTCTGTGAAATACCATGACAATGGTAACGCTAAACTTGAACTTGTCTACTGCGATATTCAAACAGAAGATATTGCACCGAAGAGCTAACTTATCGTGGTCTGCGTAGTCCTTCACAGAAGCGCGCAAAATCGCATGCGGCCTTTCATGAACAACATGGTATCGTGTTCCCCTATACCTACTGCTCAACATCAAATACTGTAAAAATGACATTCTTAATGACAGATAAGTTAATTGTGTCAACAAACCTCAGCAAGTTTTGTAGCATGTATTCGAAGCTCCTGTCCCTCTAGATTTTAATAGATCGGATTGAAAATTGGCATATGGATAGATCAATATGTTGCCAAAAAAGGGTGTCTCAGGTTTTTTATGCGTTGTTTTGTTCTTGAGATACTTTCATGTTTCGTTCTTCAACCCCTAAAAAAGGTGTTCGGATCTTTGCAGTTGATTATTTTCGCGACGGAATAAGATATCAGAAAACTGAGACACCCCTTTTTAGATCAATATCTCTACTTTATGAAGGTCGTTTCAGCGCGGATTTCCGTCAAATTCTCGAGGGACAGGAGCTCCAGGTACAAGGTATGGTCAAATTGGACTAAAATGACAATAAATAAAAGAGTATTTACTAATGAGGAAAATCAAGCTGTTTTCTAGAATCTATGTTTATTAAGCTTTCAGAAAATATATACTTTGTAGGGGTATTTTTGAATTTAACGCACGTAATTGAAAGTTTTCGGGAAGCGCTCTTGAAGGGCTCCTGATACCTTAAGTGTCGTTGTCTGAGAAAACCAGGCAGGGGCCGCGGATCGGGGTCGGCCGATTCGCTTCAAATTGTCACCATTTATAGTCTATCCTGAAAGATTAAGAATGGTCGTATTTTAAGATTTATCGGTTAAATTGTTTTGAATATTGACCACCCCCCCTGGTTTTGCATCTAGTCCGGCCGAAAATCGTATGAAATATCGCTTATATTTAGGGTTCAGAAAAACACACTTCGGGTCTTTTTTAACTGTTGATACATTCATTCTATATCATTTGCTATCTAAACTAATGTTTCACAGGTGAAAATGTCAAATTCGCGGAAAATTACTTTTTCCCGTGAGCGATCGAATTTCACTGTCAAGCGGGTTGTGATCTTCGACCGAATTTGAGTCATATCTAAGAAGCTATTTCTCCAAAGTGCCCCATTTTATATTCAATTTTTTCACGGATTATGAAAGGTCATCTTCTCTATTTTGATAATCAGAAAAGTTTTATTTGGCTTTTTTTAATGTCTTTCTTTGAGTGGCCATCAAAGGCAACAGTGTATCGGCCTTTTCACTGTGAACCTGATTTGCATAATCTGCATAATTATCCATTTTCTTTGCAAGCCACTTCATTCAAGTTAGCTCAGTTGTGGAAAAGTATTCACTAGAAATGACATGGATAATAATAAGGCTTCGAAATATGAATATTTACCATTTACTTATCTGAAATTTGTGAAAAAACTGAAGCGAACGTGACATTTACGCCATCAAAATATTGACATATTTCCCGCGAAAATCGCGAACAGCTAATCTAGTCTATCTAGTGTTCTGTACAGTCAAAACAACTAGTACTGGGAGAAGGACTAACTTGATTGGATTATGTTATAATAGTCGTGATGATAGCTTGAAAGCTTGATCGATTTTCTTACGGGAAAGTAATGATTACAGCAGGCATCAGACAGCTTATGCAAATTACTTTGTTTACTAAAATAGCCCAGCAAGAGCAGTCACACAACACAAATGTATCTTTCAATGTTATGACTTACTTATCTTTGCTAAAACTGATCTTACAACTAAATAAAAAGTTTTATTTTCTGTGGGATAGCCAATCCTTGATATTTTTTTACCTATCGTTTTGTTTTTGGGAGTTTAGTAGTCGATAATAACAATGACATGTATTGCTACCTGGGGTATCATATGTCAGATTTACTTGCGTAATCAGTTGCGAAATTATCAGATGACCATCACTTCAGTCGATACTAGATATGGATGTAGGCTTAAAGTGTTCGTTTTGGTCAGGAAATTCTCTTTGTTGTAATGTTGGCGTTGGTTCAGATGTTGTCCCTCTAACAGCGTGTTCTCAAGACATGCATGCACACTTGAGTTCCCTTGGTATAGGGAAGAAACCTGGAGAACATGATATGCCAAGTGAACAAGATTTAATACTCAATAGAGCTGGACGCTTTGATGTTGTTCGTGAGATAATGGAACAAATGACTGTCTGCCCAACACATCGGAGTACGTTTTCCATCCACTGGCCAGGCAGGAAGATCAAGACATGCACTTATCCGACTCATACCGGTCAAAGGAGGAAAATTCCTTCACCTCGTCGCGTTAACTCTAACATTTCTTCTGAAATTTATCGTATCCACAACACCGTTGTTCCAATTGGCTCAGGTATGTTGTATTGTCTCTATCTTAACAAAGAACCCTTATTTCCCGGAGTATCCAACCGATGAAAATCGATATCAATCGATGCCAATCAATCGATCTATATTGATAATCGATGAAACAAAAAATTGTGACCTTATCGATTGCTATCGATTGCCCCTAATTATCATCGATTGGTATAAATTTTTTCGATGATTTTAAAATATCTAAACACATTTACTTGAAAACTTTACACTGATATCAATCGATGATGACAATCTTTTTGTCTTTCAGTCTTTTTGTGAGTATCGATTGATTATCGATTGGCCGATACCAATCGATATCAAGAGACCATTGCATAATGGTCTCTTGTCGATATCAATTAACCAATTGTATCGATTGATTTCGATTTGTCGAATGGAAAATCGATAATCGATTTCATAGATTTGATACTCCGGGCTTCATTCACTCCTTCCACCCTAAGCTTCCTGCTGCTTTTAGTTTTTCCCTATTGAAGGATAATACATTTAATTCACCGATTGATGAATGAATTTCTGAAGAAACGATTGGGAAGTCGAGGTGCAAGATAATTTGTTTAGTTTCCGGCATTATTTTGTTCACATAGCAATCTGTTCGGGATGTCGAGTAGACCATTACAAAGCCCGTGAACGACATACAAGGAATAAGGGAACAATGCGTGATGACAACGAACAAGATGTAAGTGTATGAGTGATTACAAATCTGGTATTTTGAAAAGTAGATAATAATTATTGAGTTAAAGAGGGAGAGAATATTAAGGTAAATGTGCGAGAAATGAATAAGTAAAGGAGTGAATGAATGAATGATTAGATGGACTAATCAATGTATGAACGAATAAACGAAATGAATTAATGAAAAAAACGAATAAAATGATTGAAACGAAAACAATGACTGAAATGAACGAATGATATAAATGAAATGCATGAATGAAAATAATTAATACAAGAATGAAACGGGTGAAACGAATAAAATAATTGAAATGCATGAAACGAATGAAATGATTGAAACGCATGAAACAAATCAACTGATTGAAACGAATTAAATGATTGAATGGCATGAATGAATAAGTAAACGCCCATGGCCAATGACTGTGCTATACTACAACTCTTCCTAACTATTTTCATTTGGCTTTTTAATAGGTTAGACCTTTAGATATTATGCCTGGCTGTTCGTCGATGGAAGAATTGCAAGAATTGCCGCCCACTGCCGATATTACAGTTAGAGAAGAATCGTCTTCACAATCGTCCCAGTCTACAGTCCCAGAACACGAAATTAGTGTTTGGATGGATGAAATCGAGCAACAACAACAGAAACGCGAGATATTGAACAAGGCTGTCAATAACATAATGGATGGTCGTTACAGTCCTATCAAATCCACATTAAATGCTTCTTGGGATGATGCATCTTCTACCCAACAGCGTTATTATCAGAAAAAAGCTAAGGAGGCAATAAAGGCTGCACTTTTAGTCGTCACTCCGGGACAAGAAAACGAAATGTGGAATGCCATCAGGATGGGATCACTATTTGATGATGATGAGCCGTCACGACGCAAGCACTTTGACCCGAATACAAGACTCATCGATGAATTAGTGAAGGCACATAATCAAGCAGATTCTTGGCAAACTAAAAGACAGATCTTATCTTTATTTGCCAATGATTTTAGTCGTGCTGAGCTACAAGAAATAGTGCCTGGATTATCAAAGTGGCGTATCGATCAAGCTCGACAGCATGCTACAGAAAGAGGACGTGGACAACCTGTCGAAGACCAGCCCATACACAGAATCAGAATAGATGTTGTGAAGGTGGACCACTTCGTTGATTTTATCTCACGACCAGATATGCTCCAGGATGTCGCCTTCGGAACGAAGACCTTGAAGCTCGATTCTGGCGAGCGCATCATCATTCCATCAGTGATAAGAACAATGATTCCGTCACGAATTATCGAACAGTACACAATGTACTGTAAAGAACATAATTTTGAACCAGCAGGCGAACGATCACTGTACAGAATGCTCCAAGTTTGCTCTGCATCAATGCAGAAGTCATTACATGGCCTCGATAACATCACCTCTGAAGGAACAGAAGCTTTTGACAACCTGATGGATGTAATGAAGACGTTGACGGACAATGGAGCCCAAGGACAGCGGGGACAGAATGTCCAGCAATACCTCAAGGATTCCAAACGGTACCTCAAGACCGACTATAAAATTCACGTTGGCCGAGAAGAGAATTGCAGAGACCATTGTACTGTCTTTTCTTTGAGTGACACTGATAGTGCAGATTATTCCATCCCGTGCGACCACGACCACACGACAAAGTGTGAGAGATGCAATTTACTTAAAACTGCTCTACAGGAAATGTTGACAGCGATCAACAGCGTGAAAATGACGGAAGACCAGAAAGCCAGAGTCATGTTTCAATACACAGAATGTACGCAAGCCACACATGCGTGGAAAGCCCATTTGCTACGCTCGATCAACCAAGAGGAGGCAAAACAAGATGCACTTGCCAAGCTAGATGACAAAACTTGCTTGATCGTGATTGATTGGGCGATGAAGTTCCTCCCGCAACACTATCGCGAACAGATGAGTGAGTTCTTTGGGAAAAGAGGACGCAGCTGGCACATCAGTGCAGTCATCACCAAAAAAGATGAAAACTTTGAAGTTGATTGTTTCGCCCATATGTTCAACACGTGCGTCCAAAACAGCTTTGCGGTGGCATCAGTCCTGGAACATCTTCTGCAAGCCATCAAACAAGAGTACCCTCGCATGGAAAGAGCCTTTCTGCGCTCAGACAATGCAGGGTGCTACAAAAATGGTCCTTTGCTACTCAGTCTCCCTAACATAGGCCAAATAACTGGCGTCAAAGTCCTTCGCTACGACTTTTCCGATCCACAGGCAGGCAAGGATATTTGTGATCGCAAAACAGCAACAATGAAGGCTCACATCAAACGATGGGTCAATGAGAAACATGATGTCATTACCGCCGAAGACATGAAGCTAGCACTAGAGTCCCATGGGGGAGTTAGAGGATGCAGAGTAGCTGTAGTTGAAGTCTGTACCAACAGCGACATTGTCAAAGATAACAAGATCCCAGGAATAAGCCTCCTTAACAATTTCTCCTTCGAAGAAACTGGCATCCGCGCATGGAAAGCATACAATGTTGGAACAGGGAGACTCTTCAAATACGATGACATTCTCATTCGCGTTCAAGAAAGCACTAATCTCAAGATCACCCAGCCTTTTGGAGTACCAGTCAAAGAGAGAGGAACTGTTGGAGAAAGTGTGAGGCCAGCGTCAGATATTTTCTCGTGTAAAGAAAATGGATGTGTGCTAACATTTAAGACAGCGGGTGAGGTGGAGGCACACATGGATACAGGTAAACACAGAATGGAGCTGGAGTCTGAATCTCTTTACGACAGTGTAAGAAGAAAGTGGGCTGAGAGGGTAACTGGAATAACATCAGCTGGAAGTCGCCTACAGTCGGTACCAAGAGACCAAGAACAACCAAGCACGTCATCTGCTTATGAATATTGTTCAGAAGGATGGGCCTTGAAGACAGTCAAGAAAGTCTCTAGAATGACAGAGAAAGTCAAACTATTCATAACAGATAAATTTGACGCCGGTGTAAGCAGTGCGCAAAAAGCGGACCCCATTCAGGTTGCAAAGGAAATGAAGTTTGCAAAGGATGATCTTGGTAACCATCTATTCACTCCAAATGAATGGCGGACTGCACAACAAATCACCAATGTCTTCTCGAGACTCTCTGCAGGTCAACGACAAAGGCAAATCATGGCTGTTGATGAACAGATTCACGAAGAAGATATTGATGCAATCAATACAGAAATAGCCATGTCTTCGCTGCGAGATCAAGTTTTGGCTGACATGGGCACACCCGATCACCCCATCAAAGTTGGTTCCATAAATCTTTGCCACCTTGTCCACGCTGGTAAACTGAACTCCTTGAAGATAGTGGAACTTCGACACATTTGTCAAGAACTGCAGCTAGAGGTGACTGGAAGACGAACAAGGAAAATGGCGTTCACCGAACCTTCAGAAGCGTATGTGAAACTATGCAGGTGCTTTCAGGAATGACGAATTGCACTGAACATTAATTGAACATTTTTAAAAGTACTTATCACCCTTATTTTGTGATTTTGAAAATCACTTATAACAATAGGTTTGTTACTGAGTACAGAGTAGCGGGTTTCATCACAATCACTGATATTTTGTCTCTCCAATTCAAATTAGTCAGTAAAATGTGAAATTACGTCATTTTTCTATTACTGTTTTAGTTAGCTTATATGCTTATACTCAAATAAACTTTTTATTTAGTTGTAAGATCAGTTTTAGCAAAGATAAGTAAGTCATAACATTGAAAGATACATTTGTGCCTGCTGTAATCATTACTTTCCCGTAAGAAAATCGATCAAGCTTTCAAGCTATCATCACGACTATTATAACATAATCCAATCAAGTTAGTCCTTCTCCCAGTACTAGTTGTTTTGACTGTACAGAACACTAGATAGACTAGATTAACTGTTCGCGATTTTCGCGGGAAATATGTCAATATTTTGATGGCGTAAATGTCACGTTCGCTTCAGTTTTTTCACAAATTTCAGATAAGTAAATGGTAAATATTCATATTTCGAAGCCTTATTATTATCCATGTCATTTCTAGTGAATACTTTTCCACAACTGAGCTAACTTGAATGAAGTGGC
The DNA here is from genome assembly GCA_030867875.1 of Actinernus sp. WN-2022. Classification (NCBI taxonomy): domain Eukaryota; kingdom Metazoa; phylum Cnidaria; class Anthozoa; order Actiniaria; family Actinernidae; genus Actinernus; species Actinernus sp. WN-2022. The sequence continues at coordinate 390,274 of JAOWCC010000055.1, read as the reverse complement.
TTGCAAAGAAAATGGATAATTATGCAGATTATGCAAATCAGGTTCACAGTGAAAAGGCCGATACACTGTTGCCTTTGATGGCCACTCAAAGAAAGACATTAAAAAAAGCCAAATAAAACTTTTCTGATTATCAAAATAGAGAAGATGACCTTTCATAATCCGTGAAAAAATTGAATATAAAATGGGGCACTTTGGAGAAATAGCTTCTTAGATATGACTCAAATTCGGTCGAAGATCACAACCCGCTTGACAGTGAAATTCGATCGCTCACGGGAAAAAGTAATTTTCCGCGAATTTGACATTTTCACCTGTGAAACATTAGTTTAGATAGCAAATGATATAGAATGAATGTATCAACAGTTAAAAAAGACCCGAAGTGTGTTTTTCTGAACCCTAAATATAAGCGATATTTCATACGATTTTCGGCCGGACTAGATGCAAAACCAGGGGGGGTGGTCAATATTCGAAACAATTTAACCGATAAATCTTAAAATACGACCATTCTTAATCTTTCAGGATAGACTATAACTGGTGACAATTTGAAGCGAATCGGCCGACCCCGATCCGCGGCACCTGCCTGGTTTTCTCAGACAACGACACTTAAAGACACTTTCAAGCCCCAAATGATATGAAACGTTCTCATGACTAGGTACAAAAAACTTTTTTTGCTTTTAAGAGAAATTTAGAGCAACTTGAAATAGGTTCACTGTAACCCAAATCAAGTTTATAAAATGAGCTTTTATAATCTAATGTACTTTAATCTTGCCATCCTCTAACGAATAAGTCTGAAAAGCATACCAGGACATTCACACATGGTATTTATCTTCAATGTCAGGGTGTTATTTCTGTAGTTTTGTTTTAACGAAACTTCAAGGTTCAGTTCAATAGTTATTGGCAGTGTGCCCCTTTAAGGCCTATTGGTGGTTTTCATCGTCATGACCCTCTATCGCAAAATTGGTTTTGCATTGCTACAAAATCAAATACAACATTTTTGGCCTTGTTGAACTCCCAAAAATACACTTACAACCTCCAATTTTGAAACATTAGATTATTTCCTAACAGAGCTGTGTGCCAATGAATGTACAACAATTTTACAGTACTTTGTAGCGGCCATAAAACGAAAATACAAATAAGCTTAATTTCCCATGAAAATCATTTGCTCTGGAACAAAACACCCTATCGACGTGAAATTTTGTGTAGATTTTTATCTAGAATGTCTAGAATATATACAAAGAACATCTTTGTTGGTCTTATACTTTTAGATTTTTGATGGTCACATGTATTTTAAACTTACCTCTGGTACTAGTTGCAGTGCTTGATACTTTAGTAATAGTGTCTTCACAATAACAGGATCCAACAACACTTCCTGCCTCCTGTATGGAAATGTAATTTCCATCAACTGTTTGACAAGTCTAACATCTATATTCGTAGTCTTCACCATTTCCTTCTTTAAGGTTTTTATGTGCCTCTCGCATGTCTCTTGCGTCTCTCCTTCATGCATAGTTGGAATATCACTGGCTGATGTTTTGCACTTTTTGCATACAGTGGCAGCTGTTTCACCAGTAGCAATACTCTTGGTGGCAGGTCGCTTTGACTTTCCGAGGTTTTTGAACCAATTTTTTATTGCTTCCTGCCATGAGGCCTAGGAAAATATAATGTAACCAAAATTTAGTTGAAACACAATTAAGGGATGTGTGCAAAAGGGGTATACATGTCTCCTGATCACATTCTAGATTCTCTCTCGATGTCTTAACTTGTTTTCTAAGGGAGAAAAAGCATCAGTCTGTGAATTGGTACAGTTGTCAGTGCTTTTTATCAGTTTTGGTTTAGCCTGGTAATTTAAGCTGTTTTTCAAGGTACAGCCTTCATGGGATATGGGGGCATTAAATTGTTGGAAAAATCCCTATAGTTGCTGCCATGCGACAATTAGCATGGTAGAGAATCCAGCTGCTTCGCTGCTAAAGTCACCCAGACAAAAGAACCGCTGAAGAACTTTACTGCTAGGACTAGTTCTGAGGTGTGATGCAATAGCTGTTATTATGGCTGAGCCAAATGCCACGAAACGGTTATTGGTTTCACCCATCTTATCGGGTCATCGACTCGTTCGAGGCTGTTTCAGCTTTGAGCTTGTTTGAGTGAAATTTCCTTTGAAATATTCTTGTTTTTCCGGCTGCTTTATCATCTGTCACTTCATTCGATGCACTAGTAGCGAATGTAAGCTGCTGAGTGGCCTAAGGATGGACTAACCGCTTTGGTAAGGCTGTCGGAATGGAAAGAGGAGTTATTGTGTCAGTTGTTGACTTTAAGGACCCAAGAAGCTTTTGAAGACATCAAATCATTCCAGTGGCCAAGCACAGACACTGTTTAAAGTGCATATAAGACCAAATTAGTTATACTTGATATTTATTGTACACGAAGTGAATAATCCAGAGGTAAAGGTAGAATATTTCTTGATTTGGGTGTTACGTCTACGAGATATAAAGAAACAAAATTACATAGTTATATTTGAAGCTTATCAAAGTAAGTTTACAAAATAATCTAACTTAGAAAATAGCTTAATTCGCAAACACAAAGAAATTCAGTAAATGTTGGTGATGCCATCACATCATTAGCACATTGGAAATATAAACCTTTATATATATTAGATGAAACACCCAAATCAAGAAATATTCTACAATTGGACTATCCACTTCATGTACAATCAATATCAAATATACATGTAACTAATTTGGGCTTATATGCACTTTAACATTATTTTATTCTTGCTTTTCTTTAGAAAATAATAGTTTGGGTCATCATCTTATCGGTGATCTCCGTTCAACGTGACTCCATCTCTGTACCATTTTGAAATTATTGACCCTATAGCCTCGTTGTCCCGAGGGCTGATGGGTGTCAAATCGCTGACCATTTGGCTCAAGACGTAATAATAGCTATTCTTCCTTCTGATTGGCCCTCAATTTTGATATGTGCATGTCAGACCAATTTTGATGTATGTCCGATCAAAAGGTTTGGAAGGACACACATCCTGCCAAGTTATGTCCAGGCCTGCATGGGGCTAGATATATCTATTGGAATAACAGAGTTGATGTATTGTTTGGAACACCCGATGTTTTGAAAGGAAGCAACAGTATCGTGAGTTTATTTCCCGATTTGAAATAAACTATCAAGGCTAGACGGATTATCTGTTGATATGTTTTATATTGTCTGTTTTATTGATAATTTTGTTATGGGTTGAAACACCACATCAAGATTTAAACGCTTGAATATGTATCATGCCCTATGGACCCTTTGCACGTGACGTCATAGCCGCCATGTTGGTATAAAGTTAACAATAGATTCCTCGTTAGCTTCTTTTGTTCTGTACACCAACATGGCCGCCATGCCCTTTGAATCTCTGGGGATTGAGTGCAAACCATCTATAACTAAGTCCTAGCAGGAACGTTCCCCAGGGGGTATTTTGTCTGGGTGACTAAAGCAGCTGGATTCTCAAGCATGGAGTGGCTGGTTAATACTGATAGCCCTAGATTATATTATAATAGCAATGCTGTTGTCAGTTAAAGATACCAACTTCCAGTTCCCAACTTATCAGCAAGAAATGGTTCTTGTTATTTCAAGGACTACATGTTCCCTTTCTGTTTTAGATGGGTTCAACGTGTGTACCCTAATTGCGGAGCAGATATCCCTTGTGAATTCGTTTCTTCTATTTGGGGATAACACCTTCTTCCTCAGCTTAGAAGTAACATCTGCTGAAAACTGAAATGGATAAATAATGTGTTAATAACTAGAAATGCCTAGCTAGTTTATAGGCCTTAATACACTAGTAAATGGATTTTGATCTTGTTAAAATGTTTTTAAACCCTGTTTACATAGGTCTTGATACCAATTAAAATACATTTTTTTAAGCCTGCTTTTGCTGTAAAATAACTTGAACACATACCATCAACTGTGTACTCTATTCATTGATTGAATTGTCATTATATACTATAATAGCATACCATGCTGGGAAGCTTAAAGTTGGTTATCCAATTCATCTTGCTTCTCTGGGTGCGCTCTAAAACGCAGCTTTTGGAGAGACTGAGGAGGTCTTTTTCTCGATAATTGGAGTTGATGGGTTGTCAGATACAGGTGTTGATGAGCGAGAAGATGGCAGTGACAGTGAATCAGAGGCTTTGAATGAAGTGGACGGAGATGAACAGTGCAGTGGCGTTGATGGTGGAGACAATGAATGTGTACTCGATGACATATTCTGGAAGAGAGCAATTTGCAGTAATTAAATAAATAATATAGCTGCAACAGTACAATCAGATTATATAGCATCCTCGAGAATGTTTAACTATTTTGAACTGGTAATTTTCTTTTGTCACATGCATAAGCCTACATTATATACCAAATAAAGAACCCTCAAATCAATGTTTTCTATTTTCTGAAAGTTTCACATGTAAGATCATTCTTTTCAGAACATTGAAGAAATGCTAAAAATATTCACCTTGGACTTGTGTTTAGCATTTCTCTCATGCATGTTCATTTTTTTTGTAGTATAATACTTGCTACATATATTGAAAATTGAAATTAATTATTCATGTAGGTTGGATTCTTTTGTGAAATATGTGAACATTATTATGTAACATACAGCACACTATACCTTTGTACGGTCTTTATAGGCTTTCAACCCTTTCCGAAGCAACACTATCTGTCCGCCTTTCAAACCACAAGCTTTCAACAGATCATCTCTTGTGCTCTCTAGCATTTCTGCAGTGTTGAGATGTTTGAAATATAAAACAAAAATGAGCAATTAAAAAGGGGATTTTAAGATTTGAAGCCCCTTGGCTTTTTGATTTCATTTCCTAACACCTCTCCCATTTCCTGACCAGTTCCTTATATTAAAAGTTACAAATTGGTACAGTCTTGGGACAGGTCAAGAATAAAGGAGCACTGTCATTCAAATTCAACCTTCGTTAAAACAAAACTGAATAAACAATGGCAACAATGCCCTGAAATCGAAGAAGAGTACTATGTGACTGCCCCAATATAGTTATTTTCTTTCGATAAAGGATTGCAAAGTTTAAAGTGGATTACAAAAGCTAATTCTAGAATCTTGATTTATGAACTGTCGCTGAGTTCAGATTGCTCTAAATTTCCCTTCAAAGTTGTATTTTTCATCCACTCGAATATTTGCCATCCTCCAATTTTTACCAACACACCTAGAAAGCATACTCTGCTAATCTGAGTAGTTATTAATGTTTATCATTTGGCAGTTGACAGTGCCCCTTTAAAAGCATAGCCAATGAATGATTACCATCCACACACAAACCAAATAGCTCTTATAATTATTTTATACATCAAAACATTCTCACGTTTATCAGAACTACTCCAGAACCCTCACTTGTTATTTATATCTACATGTACTGAATCGGCTCAAACGCTCAAAAGGTCCATGGCGCAGAATTCCTGTTATGCCTTTAACATGGCGGCCATCTTGCTGATTTACCGAGCTAAGCCAATGCAGTCTACGCTTATGCTGCCACTGGCTCTGCGAGATATCCCATTCACGTACTGATCCAACGTTTGTTTATGAGATCGAAGCAGCCAAAAACCGAAAAGGTAGCAAAAGGGTGGTTAAGTGTTAGTAAAAGGATGCCATGCGGTCTCGACGGATTCATCTCAACGCTACTCGCTAGCTTACCTTCCACGGCGGATTGCATGTAAAAGAGCCCTTTAGTTCCAGCTAGAATAAGCCGGGCTAGAGGCCATATATAGTTTTTACCGTGATAGGTTTAAAAGTTACTGAAGCAGTCAAGATCATGCAGACTGTATTCAAATAGCTAGGTGTTACAATGTTTATACAAATGCCACATGGCGGAGCTAGATATCGACATAACACATATCTTACCTTATATTCTTGTAATTTTTCTAAAACTAACTTTCTCAAGAAACAAAGAGATTCATAAAGTTCTGGTTCGAATACCTTAAAAAACCGAGAACATAGTTTTAAAGCAAAACTCAAAAGCGCCCGCTACAGCGCTGTTGCCGTTGGGAAAAGTCCCTGCATCGTTCTTGTGTACATAGCACCTGTAATCTCTGACTATGGATGACTAAACTCGTTCAAACCAGCTTCAATATAGTCCTTAGAAGTTGAATGAGCTACTTACATCTCCAGTTATGTCCATTTTGAAGTAGATGTAAGCTTACTTCTTCACCCGGCTCTCGAAAAAAACGCAACTTGCAAGTGAATGACGCATCGGGTAGAATCTCATTGTTTTAGGCGACATCGACTCTCGACCGCTAATGAGAAGAGAGATATGAATAATTATGATACGCCTTATTAGATATTCAGCCAAGCGCTTGTGATTGGCTGCTAGGGAATCCTTCCGGGAATACCTCATTCCCATGCTGGCTCTTGGACCTGTCAATTACTGTCATCTATCTTGTCATGGGACTAACTGAAATCCCAAAGCTCGTTAAGAGATTTCAATAGACCTTGGGTAAATAGCTAAATCGGTAAAAGTAAAAGATCACCGCAAAATCAATTTGCCGTGGCTACTTGATAGCCTTCCCCGCAGCTCTTCTTAGTGGGATGTAGGTAGGAGAGAATTCCTAAGAAGAGCGGGGGATAAGTGTTGCCGCGCGAAGTTTGCAAACCTATTTCGTTTGGGTTCGACGTTTGACTTATGTCAAAATTAAAATGAAGTATCATATAAGCCTAAGTGAAATTTAAAAAGCTTTATTTTAGTGCCATAGTTGTGAAACTAGTTAAATAAAAGTGAACCTCAGCATTGTTCGCACGAGCTATCCGAGCGAAAGATTTCAAACTCCATACAAGATAGTAAAAGTTTTTTTAACCCTTGAAACTAGCTGCATCGGCGCCGCGAGCAAAATATTTTGAACTCTAGAGAGAAGCTACACGCCACCGCGCACTGTTTGCTTGCTTTGCCTCCCTTGCAGTCGCTATCGAGTTGAAATGATTCGTAAGATTGGTGTTTACACGGCACGAGAGCTTATTTCTTTCACTAAAGACTTTGCTCTTTTATGGCTTTCGGCGTTCGCCGTGGTAGTCACGAAATCTTGGAAATGAGCAATCCCAAAATTAAATAATGGCTTGCCTGCCTCTTTTGTTTAGCTTCTTTGAAAAAAAATTAAATGAAGTAGAGCTTTTCTTGTGAGGTTACAATTTCTAGAGGAGGATTAAAAGTCGGGTTTCAGGACAAAAGGCTTGCCTCTATTGTCTTTAAATGCGGACAAATACACATCACGGGAAAGCAAACTTTACAACACTTAAGTTCAATCAGTTAACATGACCGAAGCGTGCGAGACATCCTGCGGGTTTTTATCAAGCCCTTTTAAGCGACGATGCTGATGGTGCCTTCCGATCCAAGTACCAGCCCGAGACGAAGCCTGTTGTAATGGGAGTTTACGAAGTCGAGCGTGTGGTCGCCAAGAAAAAAGTTGGCAAAAAGTTCCTGTATAACGTGTCGTGGCGTTCTTGGTCATCAGCAGATAACACCTGGGAGCCACAAGAACACCTTTCAGCCGAAGTGATTGACGCGTTCGAGAATCCCACTCCTGGTGAAGCCCATATCGAAGAGGCAAGAGAGCGACTGGCCGTCCTATTCGAGAGAGGTCTCAAAGCCAAGCTACAATATGACGAGACGATTAACCTCAGGCATGATGACATGCGAGCGCTATTTCCAGAAATGCCGTCCGAGCTACGAGCCACTCCATTCCTCGCCGATCTTGATGTATTGAAAGCAGCGGGCCTAGAACCATATCTCGAGAGATATATGACAGTCACTGGCGGTAAGACCAGCGTCGCGACTCCAGTTCACATGAAACTCATCCTCGGCAGGTCACCAGCATTCCTGGACGCCAACGGCAAGAGAGAGCGCTCACGACTTCTTGAAAAAGTTAAAGTGAAGTTCGGAAACATCACCACGCCGGTCGCAGTTACTGAGTTTGCTGCAACATCTCAGTGTAAACACTGATCTCGATTAAAAAAACGGCTCTTTTCAGAGCCACCACATTCATAAAAGTCAATACCACATGCCTTTTACTATTATGAATAAAGTTTTTAATGAAACTTTCGCATTCACAGAAGAGCGCACTCATAGATTTTTATATATCTATATACATGATTTGTTTCCAGACTTCCCTTTGGTGTTAAGCGAGATTCATACGATTTATGCACAATCAGATCTGCTTTATGCACAGCAGAACTAAAAACAAATCCGAAAATTACTAACAGAAACAAATACATTTTAGAGGTTGTGACGTGTGTAGCCTTTTTGCTCTCCTTTGCTCGCGGAACGTAGCTTCCTGCTGGTGGTGGCATATATTCGTATACTTACTGCTGTATTTTTTTTATTCCTCGGCCATTTTGATATCACCTCGCGCGTGCTGCAGCCGAAGTTGTCAAAAGCTTACTTTCCGCACAGGCTAACAAACCTCAGCCACAGGAAGCCCGAGCTGTCGTAAAAAAAACTTGCACATATTTGCGGGGTTTCTGTGGTGGCTCGACTAGCCTGGTAACAACGCAAGGGAGCCATCTTGGCTAAAGCCTGATTCATTCATATCATAGTTGTGGGATTTTTTGGGCTCTTAAAACCCACTTCATATCTAGGAGAAAGGTAAGAAATTACTATTTTTAAATGTTTTTTAGGGTCAGTAAGTTTACTTTATATAAATGGCCCCGGTGTGCACCAAGGCAAACAACATGTGGGCTAACTCAGTTAGGCAAGATTGCAGAACCAGTCACGGTGCCGCTGTTTTGAATAACAATGTCAGTCAATAAGCTGAACTTAGCATCTAATATTTGACTCGTTGTACAAATATTTTTTACACTAGCAGAACAAAGTGTTACTGCATAAAGCCATAATGCAATTGCTCCGCATAAATTTAAGCTAAACTTTGTATTTTCAGCCAGATTTTCTAAAATGCACATGGTCATGAAGTATGAACTGACACTGGATGGAAGCTTATCTGGGAATTTCTCTGAGCCCCTCATGGCAAAATTTCAAATGACACCACGTGGAGTTCAAGTTGAGTGTACCTGTGACATTTGTGCCTGAGATCTTCAATAAAGGTATTTCTAAATGTGCTTGAAGGCTTTGATTTGTTCTTAAAGTGCTACTACGATTAACAATTTCGGTAGCATCATTTTGAGACACTTGACTGTTGCTTCGGTCAGCGTTTACTTGAGAAACTGACTTGAGAGATTTACATCAAATCCTGTTTATTGTTCTCTCCGAAATTGCTAACCAGGCTGCAAGAACATGGTAATTTAATGGTGGTTCCAAACTCTCACAGTTTTGAGCATAAAAGCAAGACACCCCTTCATCATATAGAGAAACGGTTTGTAGGTACTGTGCTTTAGGGCATTTACTACTCATTTAATGAAAAAAACTAGGTATTTCAAAATTTGATTGTTAAGTAGTACTTTAATTCTTGCATTAGCAAGTGGGTAATTATGACTGGGTGAAACCCAAGGAGTAATATGGGGACTTCATGCCTGTAAACTTTAATGGAATGTAAACTGTGTCCAGAAACATGTCTGGAAAGTGATTGTGTCTTCAGTACTATTGTATCACAAAATGTAACTGGTACAATCATCTAAATTGCTGATATTGTTTTAGATAAACAAAACCAACCTAAATTCCAATTCGATCCTGGAGTTCGTCAGAATACTTAAATATAAGCCCCTGGCTTGGGAGACCCGGTAACAGCTTTTTGTATCTTAGATGTAAAATAAACCATAATTTTTTTTAAAAGAATTAAAAGAGCCAGTACAGTTTGTATTACCATAATAAATTTTGTGAGAAAATTTTCACAGCATGTGCAAATAATCCAGAAAAATACCAAACTAAGCATCCTATGTTGCCACATATGCTTGTAGAAAAATATTATTAATCGAAATATAGATATTTACGTTTCAAACAGAAAACATATCGTGGCTTTTTGATAATTCACTGTCTCCAGCATATGAATATTATAGTTGACCTTGTCAAGTCAAGTTCCAAATGCCCACATGTCAATTTCACTAGACATAACACAATAAACTTGAGAGGCAAATTGTACATCAGATTTTGATATGAATATTAAGAAATTTCTGAGATTTATGGAGCCAAGGTTGTTTACAGATTCATATATCACATTCTATTTAAAGATACATTTAAAACTCCCACTGAATAAAAGAGCAATACAAGTTTAGATTTAAGATGCATGTTTGGTCAATAACTTTATTGTGATGTGGTGGCTCTGAAAAGAACCGTTTGTTTGGTTGGCAAGTCTAGTTGCCTCTTGGTGGTAAGGATGGGGTCATCAATGCTGCGATGATATCAGGCTTTCTCGTTGATCGCCTCGCCATAACCTTTCCAGTCATCTCTTGTAGCAGCAGCAGAAGATCATTGACTTTCTTCTTCTTTAATTCCTCTTCTGTGAAGGGGCATGTGGCTGGTAGGGCTGGTGGCTCAGGGCTGCAAGGTGGTGGTTGTCTCGATATCCTGGGGACTTTTTGTGCAGCTTCTTGCTTGTTACCTTCCTCCCAGAATTTGACACAACGTTTCATATACACTCGCTTCTGACGCTGGCAGTCACGGAGGGCTTCCTGACGCTTCTCAACAAGAAGAAGATTGGTGCAGGCATCCCACCGGTTTATTTTCCGGTGGAAATACCTGCAGACATCATCATTCTTTTTCTCAACACCTGATGAATAGATGGAAGACAGTGTTGAACCAAGTACTACATATAAAACCACTTCTGGTAGGTTACAAATTATTAAAAAATTGTAACCAACCATTGTAACATTAGGCAGCTTTTAATGTTCAAGTTTATATTGGGTGTATACTTGTTATGTGTATACTATCAAAATTTAGCTTCTCACATTTTAGTACCTTGGCCACTGAAGAACTTTAGAGTCCCATGCTTCTTGAGCATCAGTGGTATATGGTATATCAGGATGTGCATATATGGTGTAATGATGATACCATGGTTGTACCCAGGGCCGGTACCTGACATTCGAACCATCTGCTTAATCCAGTCCATAGCCTATCAAGAAAGTGTAAAAATGTATTTAAACAGTCCTGATCTTCTAACAATGGTAGTGTGCTCCATAAAAGCTGTAGATGTGAAGAAAAATATTAAAACCATTAAAGTGCAACTAACCCCATTTTTGATATTTTTCATCCATTAGCAAAAAAAAATTTGAAATCGGTGTAATTCCTAATTTTTAAATCGTGTTTGAATTCCCGGTCAACCATGGGACTGGTCGAGTGACGTAAGATGAAGAACCTACGGCAAGTCCGGCTTAGACTTTAAGTTGTTTTCACCACGCTTGTCTGACAACATCCACGAAATCGTTTGAAGAAAGTAGTTTTGAAAGAAAATAAGCATGTCCTCGATCAGTTAAAGTTACTCTGGCTCAGAATTTGAAGAATTGGTCTATGAGTCGGAGGACTCGGCGATGGAAAACTTCATCGAAGTGGAAGATCAACGAAAATGAACTTGAAAACAAAACAGCTTACGACGAAGAGCCACTTGCTGATGCAGAAAGGTTAGCTCAGTACGAGAAAGAACTGGAGGAAACGAAAAAGCTTGAAAAAAGCCTAAGCAACAGATTGAACGGCACTCCGTGAATGCACGGTAAGCTAGCCATGTACATGTCTGCGTATTTACATCGTTTTAGTACATATTCACAGGAGACAGGAAACCCAAGCTCTGTTTGAGTTATAAATTATAAGGGTTTGTATGAGATTTTAAACGAGTATTTGGTTGCATCCGTTAGGACAGAAATACTGAAATTAAATCAATGAAAACCTGAAGTCTATCTGTTCATTGGCTCATTGGGCTCTGTATGCAATTCAGTGAGTTCTGCCGGTTGAAATTTTACCGAACATCACGCTCGAATTTTCATCCAAAATCAATGCCGACCGCAACTAAACCTCAAATAACAACACAACAGTATCTATTTCAAGAGCCTCGTGCCAATGAATTGAAATAATCCTCATTTCTCGAGCCTAAATCGAACAATTTCAAACAAACTTGCCCATAATTGGGATTTGTGACTGGGAAAAGTTGGCTTGAGAGCCAATACACAACAATGTTTTTAGTGTAGAAGGCGGCTCTAATAGCTTAAAGTAGAGGAAAAGAGTAAATAAAACTGAGAAAGGAGAAAAAGAATAATAATAAAAAAAAATTAGTTACTGGTGTGGACTCGAACCTCCGGTCGTTGGATCAAAAGCGCGCAATCTTAACCGCTTTACCATAGGACCGACTCACTTAATTACCAGGTTTAAAATAAGGCATATATGTATACGTTCTGAACCTGTGAACCCCGAATCTGTTTGAAATTATGTTCGATTTTGGCTCGAGAAATGGGGATTATTTCAATTAAATGGCACGAAGCTCTTGAAGTAGATGCTGTTGTGCTATTATTTGAGGTTTAGTTGCGGTCGGCATTGATTTTGGATGAAAATTCGAGCGTGATGTTCGACTATTTCGGAGGGGTAAAATTTCAACAGAATTCGCTGAAATTGCATAAGAAGAACAGAGGCCAAGAACAGATAAAGACTTCAGGTTTTCATTGATTTCATTTCAGTATTTCTGGCCTAACGGATACAACCAAATACTCGTTAAAAATCTCATACAAACCCTTATAATTTAAAACTCAAACAGAGCTTGGGTTTGGTCACACTTTCACTAGTACTGTGGCTGTGTCAGTGCCGATTGTGTTGGGGTTGCAAATCGTCCTCATTGTTGTAATTTCTTTCATTCTTGGAATCGCCGATTTCAAAATCTAGGGTTTAAGCTTTTATATATTGGGAAAAAACAAAAACCACTAACAAAAATACTTTTTAACACCTTTTGCTTCGCCCCGTCTGACTTTTGTTCTGGAACTCCAACAGCGTGGATGACTGAGAAGGCTGACACTCCAAAGTCATCTCTATTTAGCCAACGAACCATTGGCTTTTTTCATCCAACACAGAGGATCATTTTCTTTCACAATCCTCTGCTATGAAGTGTTTGGAGCAGATTAATGAGCGTTTTGTTGGCTCCCATTTCGCACGCTCAGACTTTACAAAGTCGACCCACCTCTCAGTCTGTCTTCTCTTTCTTGCTTGTGGCCGATGATCTTCCCAAAATGGAATATAACGAAGGCCAATGCCTTCTTTTGTATTTACAATGTTGCTACATTGTACAACCTGCTAAAACACATCTGCTCGGCATCTTCAAATATTTTTTTAAATTATATAACAACTTAGATCGCTCCGCTCTTATATAATTTACAAGTATATCTGAAACCCCGAATTCGCGGGTTCTTCATATTACGTCACTAGACCCATTCTCCCATTTATATGTGGCTCCGTCCCGAAACATGCCAGGCTGCTAATTCGCTCAATTTTGCCAACTTCACGAGGTTGTAAAAAAATAAGTATTTGTTCAAATTCAATTTTGTTTTCGGAAAAGTACTCAGAATAATATAAGGAATTTGGATGAAAAATATCAAAAATGGGGTTAGTTGCACTTTAAGGTAGCTTGTGGGTACTGTGACCATTATTTATTATTATTTTAACTAACCTTCTTTGCAAATGCATCCATTCTGTCATTATCCATCTTCTCCAGATGTAGGTCATCCAAGAGTTTTTTGAAATTCTGAAGGCAGAAAATAATTATTGCAATGTTTTCAGAAATAGCACAGTTTGTGGTCACCACTTTAGTAGACAAGTTTCCCTTTTTGGAGAGAATAGCCCAAAGAGAACTTGAGCTTATGATCACAGTAGCAAAATTACAAAAAAAGTATTTTACTTACGTGCCAGAGATTTCTTGTAGTCTCCACCTTGTGGGCTGGCAGGAGATTGCCAAATTCACGAGGCAGGTTTTTTAGAAGTCTGCGCTTTTCGTCTCCCAATAGGGAGGTCCACTCCCACTTGCTGCCATCACTATAAATACGCATGGACACTCCCAGTTTCCGTACTGCCTCCAACAGCTTGTTGAGGTGTGTACTACTCTTCTGCCTTGCAGATCGTCCCATGTTGTCATCCTACAAGTTACATTAATTTTGTATCAGTAACCAAATGTTTAAACACTGTTGATGCTTGACTCAAAACAATAGTCTAAATCATTTTTCACAGAATTGCCTTGGAAAATAATGAAATGAAAATAACCACCCATTTTATGTACAGTGAATATTTTGCCATTTATGTTTTTTGCAAGTATTGTCCAGAAATTATGAAATTGTCTTATCAGATGAGATTTAATGCCAACTGTTGGAAATTGCACCCTTGTATCCCATGAGCAACCCTGAATTTACCTCATCCCATTTCAATAAATCCATGATTAGCCCTTCCTCTAGACGGTCAGTCACACGGAGCATCAAGTGTAATTCGTCAATAACCACGTTCTCCAGAGGAATGGCTGCTTGTGCCAGTCCTGGCATCTCTTTCGCACTAGGGGTGGGCTGGCATAGTAGGTGCTTGGGTATGACATGTTACACCTAAAATGTATTACATGAATCAACTTTAGTTTAATCAGTGATGTGATTTTTTTATATTTTCACCCTTTCAAACCCAGTCACACTGTCATACCCACCTGAGCACTTTCTATTTTTTGAACAAACAATCCAATCCAATATTCAAATTTCTAGCTCTGATTGAATTTTACTGTATTTACCTGTCATTCTTGGCAATGGTACACCAGATACAGCTGTTATTGGAGGTGGCTCCTTTCATCCCATTGGCAAGCAGCAGAAACTGAAAATTTAAAATCAGTATTATATCACTGTAAAATCCCAATTCCTATCCCACTTTGATAATGGAAATATCCTCCTGGTTATGAACACCTTCCTTAGCTGTAAGTCACCTGGATTTTCTCATACTTTGTCAATGTGTTCTGTAACATGTTTTTTTCTCCCAGTTATAAACCTCCACCCAAACCAAAAGCCTTTGCAAACTTGTATAAGCCCAGGGCTTTTAACCAGGATTGTATAAGTAAATTACCTTGGATATCAAAGAGATATTATTATTCATGATTTTGTTTAAGTTTGGTATTAAAAGTAAAAATTGTGAAATGACATGTTACCTTGTAGTCACCTCCAAGGTAGCATTCAATCTCTACCATTACTCCATCCACCATCAATCCTCCCTGTGCAACTATGCTGTTTACTGCATGTGTGACATTTGCCAGAGATTCTTTCAATGCAGAATATTGCTCACTTGTCTTGATGATGGCAACAGCATGGTTCCCTATAAGAAATATGATTTATGTTTTGAAAAAATATATAATTTCAAAGCTACACTGTACAATCGAAGAAATTCAAAAGGCTGTGAACACTTCAGTGATTTCCATTATTAAAAGTGATTAATAATGGGAAATCAGCCAATCAGATTGTGAAATTATATGCGTTTCAGAGAATCGCAGTACACCAAGTTGTCATTGGTTCAAATTTCGGGCTGAAAGGGAAGCCATTCAAGTGCAACTTGTAAGACTTGTCAGTCGAGTCGTGTTTTCTCGAACATCGGATTGGCTGAAACCATTTGGTACTGTACTCATTTCGAAAAGCGCTCTCCAATGCACTGATTCATTCAATCAAATGGTTTTGAGGCCGTTACTAGGGAAAATTCAGTTGGCTGTAACTTATCATCAATTATGCACCTATCAATGTCTTGCCCCAACGGGGGGAGGGCGGGCATACCCAGGGGCTATTGACATTTTCGAAAGCAAAATATCAATAATCCCCACCCAAAGGCTAAACAGACATGACAAATGTCCCCTCCCATGGGAAAATATTAGCACATTTCAATACAGTAATATTTATTTCAATTAAAGTGGTGGTAATCCTTGAAGCTAAAAATCCCTCTGTGGGTCTATTAAAACAACACCAAACCAATCTCAGCGAGAAACAACTTCATAAATCCACATAAAACATACTACATACATATCATTAAACAATACACTTCTTATAATAACTTTTTGTTGTACTTTCCTGTTCCCATCGAAAGTTAAAACCCCGGTTCTCCTCCACGCTTCAGCACCAACACCTCGAGATTTAACAAAGTTCTCAATGTCATTTCCAAAGTTAGAATACTTTTTCAAAATGGTACCAATCTGTTTACTCCGTCTCCTTTTCAGAAATCTCTCATCTTCTTAGCAGCCTTCCTTGCTGCTTGTTTCCGCAGACTTTTTACTTTCCTCGAAATCAATTCTTTTGCTTTTGGTCCTAATGCATCATTAACAGTAACCCACTCTTCCGGATCTATATTACTCTCATCCGATCCAGAGACCACCATCTGTTCTACTTCTTTATTCATCTCATCAATTCTTCTATTTTCCAAGTATACTTGTCTACTCTGTTCTATCAACTGCTCTTCATTAAGCTGTAAATCGAGATAAGGCAGCTGTGATGCAAAGTCAAGAAGAAGTTGATCCAATACCTCTGGTGTTAAATTAGGAATTTCATCCTTGAGCGACTCAACAAAAGCAATCCAATTTAGTCTGCAGGCTTTTAACGAATCTAACAGTTGATTAGTACTCATGAAAGTATCTCCATTACTTGATTGTTGTTTACTGAGAGGCAATTCGTACTTGTCCCTAAATCCAGGCTGAAGCTGGTCTTGATTGTTTTCATTCTTTGCTTGCATTTCATGATCGAGCAAATGATGTGCAGTAGTATTACAGGTCACATTAACATCAAGCCTCTGATCACTGACACTCTTTGTTTCATGTTCCAATGAATGTTCCTGACATTGTGTCTGAATCAGAATCTAAGATCTTGTTGACTCTTTCCTGCTCATTTTCACTCCAGCTTTCATCATCAGATTCAATTTCTGATGAAGATTCCTCACTTGAATCAGACACTTCCACGCCAAGAGAGAGCAGGACAGCCTTTTCTTTGATACTGGCAAGTCTGTACACAGATTCTCTGATTTCCGCTTGCTTCCTTAAAGCAGACTCCACTTCTTCTTTCCGTGTGCCACTGTCTTCAAATCCAAACTGTCTTCTTAACTCTCGTTTGGACAAATTACTTGTCCCAGCTATGGCATCTTTCAGAGTCAGAGGTACACGATTTCATGAGATTCAAGGCATAGTCTTTACTTAGTGTTCTTTCAGGGGGTTTCTTTCATTGATTTGCGTAATAATACTTAGTCTTTATCGTAATAATACTAAGTCTTTATCAATCAAGAAGTTCACAGATTCCTTGGGTCCAACAGGTACTGTAACACAGGCCAGAGGCATGCGAAGGAATTCCATTTTGCATGTGCTGTTGTGTAGTTTCTAGCCGATGATGCATTGATTACTGGAGGTTCCCCTGGTGCTGAATGTATACATTCTGTGCATATCTGACATGGTTGTACATGGTCAATGCTACAAACATATGCCGATTTCAATTTCCAAAATCCATAGTTATTAATAGTATTTGCAACATGGATCATTGATGGACAAACTTTACAGTTTGTGTGTTTAGTTTTACAGATATGTTTTCGGACTTTCACAGTGAAATGGCCAACTGACCATGAACTATATAATCCGATAACTTCTTGTTACTTTCTTGCAACTTATAAAGTTCAACTAAATGCCCTCCCTCAACAGTGTCATCATTGCAAAAGGAGGGCTTTTTCAAAAATCCTCCTCTGTACTCTCTTTCATGGTGACATCTGGACCTTGACTTGATGATGAAGTACTAGCAATTTTATCATCAACCTGACCTTCACTTTGCATGTCAAAGTTTATACATGTAGTTGTTGCCGTACTACATTTTATAGGTGGAACTAAATGTCCTTTTGTTGTAGATGGCATCACTTTGCAAGTACTTTCACTTGTAACATTTGCTTTGGCCTGTGTATGTTTCTTACTTGCATTGCCACCATCAACAATATCAGCATGGTAATTCTGAGAACCTTCACTCGAAAGAACACATCTTTTACTGGCAGTTGTGGCTGTTGTTGTGACTGCAGCTGTCACAGCAACAGTACTTGTAATGCCTACACTGATTTTGTTATCAACACCAAATACACTTCTGATATCAAATGACGACTGTTTGGCATGTTTACTTGTAGTAGTTGATGATGTTGAAGACTTTTTTTTCCTTTTCGTTTGTAGTTGTTTCTGATGAAGCTCTGTTCTCATACCAGTTGGATTTCTTCTGTTTCCGGTCAAGTAATGCAAGTTCTCTTTCCAGTTGACCTTTCTCTCGGACAACAATTTGCTGATTTCACTGCTCAATGTCTCACAAGCTTTCCATTCTTTAACTGAAGAACACTTGTCTCTTCTTAACGTTTTATATCTGATCATGTTTTTGGTTTCCTTTATTTTTTCTGTCAACTCCATATGTCTAATGGCCCTTTCCACAGGTAGGTATATTTCAAGATTTCTTGCATACAATAAACCTGCATGATCATGTTTATATAATTGATATAGTATTAATAATTTTCTATTTTTCCAATCGAATCATCCAACATGGCCAATGGAATTAACTGAACAGATATTAAACAGCAATGCAAATAAAATGACAACATATATAATTGTTTGATTTGCGATTACCTGGGAGATTTTGGACTCTATTTAATTACTGGGACTGGGAGCCCGGGAGATGAGGCCAAAAATCTCCTGGCAAAACCGGGAGAGAGTTGGCATCCCTGAAAGATAGAAATACCACACAGGCAAACTCATACCCGTACATTTGGGCCATCTTGTTCTTTTAATAAAACATCATTTTGTACAATAACCAGGTTCAGTTTGTCACCACTGGAGACGTCAGTGTAATTCTCAATATCAACGAATTCGCTGAAGTCCTTGTCATATCTTTGGAAGATTAACGTTGCTGATTCCAGCACAGGCAGCCCAATCTCATAATTTGTGTATTTATATGCTTACAAATATCGCTTGAATAGTTCATATTATAAATCCTTCCAAAACATGTATGTTAGACAAATACGGTAAATACACGACTTCATCCTACAATGTTTCAGTTGTGGTTATTCATACCTCTGAGCTCTTCTAGGGTTGTTTCCGCTGTTTTTTTTCGAACCTCTTTCCCTCACCTCCTAATAAAAGGAAAAGGCTGGAAACAACCGACAAATATACGATGCATAACCTGTAATCTTTGCCACGAAAATCACACTTTTCTCACTCCAAATAGCTCGAAACTTCGGTAGGACATATATAGAATGATAAATGAACTCATCCCAACCCGAATTTTAAGATCCAGCGATACCACATTCTGGAGAAATCGAACTATTTGTCTATCAGTATCGTTCTTCTCTCTTGATACTGAACAAGGACCTATCGAATAAATGTTTCAAGAACATACAGGTTCAGCTTTGTCAGCATAATTTTAAATGCACGTGTTCTTCGATTTGACAAGCTAAACTCCATTCGATTCATTTTTCATGAAGAAAGTAAAAAATGAAACAAAAGCAAAGGTCATGTGTTTGTTTTGCAAAAAAACTAAATAGAGGCAAGTGGCATGTTTTCAGCATGGATATTGAGCAAATTATTTACCATTTTTTGACTTGCTTTCCACGCTATCCGGCAACGCCGCCATTTTGGATCGCTTTGGCCTATCTCTCTCCCAGTCCTTCTCGGCTAAAAATGTCAAACAGCCCGACCCTGGGGGGAGCCCTGTGTCAATAAAAACTCAACAACCCCTGTCACGGGCAACGCTTCGATGTCAATAGCCCGTGTATGCCCGCCCTCCCCCCGTTGGGGCAAGACATTGATAGGTGCATTAGGTTTTATTGAACCAAATCTGAAACATGCCAAGACAATTCAGTCGATGACGTCATCGCATCACGCCTATATTGTCACCTGACCAGAAATAGAAAAATTATTTGAACGTCTACAATTGCGAAATTTATACAGATATTTTAGTGTCAAAATATTCCATATAAAATTTGCAAAAACTTCACGCATGGATTTTGAGTTTGTCGTCGAAAACTAACATTTTTGCTAAAAGAATGCGTGAATTTTTACAAAAACGACTTATCTTTCCATTCCAATTCACAAAAGTCAGGTACTCTTTTATTTCACGCTTTGTATTTTTGCCGTTGATCGTTTAGAAGGCCTGGTTGCTAAGTACATTTTGCGAATGGTTTTCTTTCGATTTTTGCGGAAAAATAATCAATATTTGCATGGAATATAGGTGCAAGAAATAAAGAAAACAAGCATATTTCGGAAGAAAGAAAAGTTTGTAAATATTGTCACTGCCTCGCCTTCTTGGCTCGTTTTAGAGTGCTGGTATTAGAGGGAAGTTAGGCTCTGACTAACAAGTCATTGAGTGATTTTTCTTTCTTGTAAGATACAATCGGTGAATCTGAAAATATCCTGTTAAGGTTTTGATTGTTAGCAATAAAATGCCAGTGTTTGATAATAATCGTTTTAAGATTTGGTGTAGCCGGCGCTGTGTTAGCGAAAGATGAGTCAGTCAACGAGACATTTGAGTAAGTTTCAACTCTGGCTTTATTTTCGTTTCTAGAAAATACATTGGATGAGTTGGATGATTTCAACATAGACACTAAGACTTTGAACTTGGCTTGGATGGCACCAATGTCATTGGTGGGATTGGCTGGCGTGTTTCTGGCATAGTTCGGTTTGGTCGCCCTGTGGTTAGATCTATTGGTGGCGGATCGTATCTGCTGATGAGTTATTAGCTTCGGCTGGTCAGGATATAGTGTTTTCAGCTGGCTGTTGAGGCTGTTTAAAGTCTCGGTATCTGTGCTGATGTTTCGCCCTTGTTTGACCCTAAGATGCAGAAGATCTTGTTGGCTGGCAGATCTTGTTCATTTCAACTTGAAACTCGCTGTCCTGTCTCATGTGCGGCTGTGGCCAGTGCTGGAGACCGTAGGGACAGATGGATTTGCTGGTGTGTTCCCGCAGGACTTGCAGGACTTTTTTGTTTAGCCCGTCTGGTTACAAGGCTGGCAATCTTGTTTCTGATATTACGGAAAACCTATGTGGTCTTAAGACGCTTAGATGGTGGCTGGGATGAGGGTATCTCATCTTCGGTATCAGTAGGTTGTTGCCTCTTGGTAGGGGACTTGATATAGGTGAGATGGATCGCAGCAGTATCTGGCTGTCTGTCATATCTGCTAGTATGGCAGCGATTTCGCTGTCGGATTGGCTGTTGGTACGAGCCATAGAGTTCTGAAGAGAACTGTTGTAAGTTTTAGCTTGTAGCAAGACCGGTTTCGGAGAACTAATGAGTTTTCCTTCTTCAGTTGCTTTAAAAGCGTGATGGTGTGCTCATGTATTGTCCATTGGCTGAGGGATAGCAATCTCTAATCGCCCAGACAACACAAGAGGGGACTACTCTACTGTTACCGCGGCCTAATTTACCAAATTTCCATATGATGAAGCGCCGATGCCCTTCCTTCCGAAAGCTCCCCATCGTGAAATCAAACTAGTCAGATCTAAAGTCGCATCTCGCTGCAAACTTCCAGATTGCCCCTGTCTAGACAAATGTTAGGAAAACTGTGCAACAAGGTGACACACCGAACTCGCTTGCAACACACTTGCTCTTCCTCGTTGTCTATTTGTCGTGTACCATTGTGGTGACTGACCAGGGGGCGGAGGAGGGGGAGGAGGGGGGTTGCTGCCTGTCCCAACAAAGTTCTTTGCGAAGTCTAGGCTGCCTCTTCCCATTGTAAGTAAGTTTATCAGGAGATGATCCTTTTTGCTCTCATCCATGGAAGCAACAAATCCCTGTAGTAGAAAAAACTGAATTAGGGACTGGTCATAAAGTACAGGGGGGATGATAAAATTCGATTTTTCAAAGGCTGGGTTTTATGTAGTCTTCTTTGCAGCCGTTTTATGTGGCCCACCCCTGGATTAGTGCAGAATTACACATGATCCACCTCTATTTTGCAGCTGAAAAACATCATGACCCACCCCCTAGTACAATTTGGCCTACAAATAATGGTAATACCCATAGTACAGTCATTATATAAATTGGAGGCAATGTTCTGTATTATCTCACTAATGATTCAGAACTTTTTATAATGAAAATCAAATTTGGGTTTAGATACAACATCAGTTGATGTAATATTTGTGCTTCGTAAAAACAAAATAAAGTAACTGTTAATACCTTTCAAGTGTAAAATCGTTTATGACTTGAAAAATTGATGACCCACCCACTCATTTTCATCAACCAACCCTCTCCCCCCCCCTCACTTTATGACCAGTCCCTTAGAACTCAATCGCATTATGACATGTTCTAAGGAAAATTAATGAATTGGATTTGTTGTGAAAACTGTAGCTACGATATCTGGTATAATAAAGGAATACGTTTCAATGTAGCATAACGTAGCTTCTTTTTTTCTAGTGATTAGTTTGTAAAAGACAAAATATTTCGCAGTACAGTTTAAAGGCATTCTGAAATCACATATTTACCGATGGCAAAGCGGTACAGTTATGTTTAATTTGTTTGATTTTACACGCCTGTGCTTTTGTTAAAAGTCCGACATTTGGTTGTGTCCCATGAAAGAACAAAGCTGTTCACAATACCTGTATATCTGCCAGGGAAGTTTGGAAGTCATTGTGGAACTGAACCGCGCCATCAGCTTCTACAACTCTTCTACGTCTGGGCTGATTTCGTTCGCCTGCAGTAGGTTCACCTGACTATTGATAAATATGGATAATTGTAATCAATGCTTCGATAATTTGTATGTAATAAAAACAAAGAAGGCTGAGAATGTACAATGTACCTTATTCGTGCATTTCGACGGGTTGCAGCGACAGTGTTCGGAACAGCTCTTGGCGTTGGATTTACAATCGCAACTACCCCGACCTCTCTTTCTTGCACATTGCCCTTTACAGGCACAAGTCACAGTCTCGGAGTCAGACAGGCAGGCAGACTATTTTATTTTAACACGGTAAAAACATCAGTTGTATAATCAGTAAAATGGAGTACATAAAATATACTAAATATCCTAAGAATTACTAATAAACTGCTTTACATGTTTGCCGTGTGGGAGTCCGATCATATGGGCAGTTACATAATTATGAGACAATTACTATTTCAACGAGACTTACTCAAAGGCCATTCTCTTTGGAGCATATTTGGTCATCATGCTGTTGAAACTCTCTAGTGTGTCTGTAGAGTCAAGTGTTAGCATGAATGTTACTTTACAGCCATATGCCAAAAAAAGCAATTTTCTCTACCCTAACCTATATGAAGGGGGATGTTAAAGAACCTGCTGGCTATTCGCGAAGAGTAAGGGATCATCTCCCAGCACAGCAGTCTGTACTCGTACTAACAATGGGATCCCGGAATTGGAGCCAAGTCGTGGGTAATCTCAGCCTTTATGGCAAAGTTGGGTAAATAAAACAAGACTGGCCAGAACTGAGCTAAAACTCTCAAAGTTGTGGGATACAAAGCTCAAATGTCCTGTGGGTGTTAAAGTTTACTTGTTCTTTCAATTTCTCACCAAGTCATTGACAATTATTTTGACTGATACACTACTATGGCCATGTCCTGCAACGTGCCTACTAACAGAACATTTTCATTTTAACCCTTACCTGAATCAAACATAGAAGGAAACGTGGCTTAACCACTTTTTATTTAGAACGACCTTCCTCAAAGCTGACAATGCCTTTGACGACTTTTCCAGGTAAGTCTTGTCCTGAGTTTCAACAGCTTCAGGTGCATGCTTACATTTGTATCACCCGGATATGTAATAATCAACAGGAAATGTAATACTAACCGGATATGTAATAAAAATCAACAGGATCTGTAATAACAACAGGATATGTAATAAAAATCAACAGGATTTGTAATAAGACGTTAACAGGAAATGTAATACATTTTTAACCGGAAATATAATAAAATAGTTAACAGGAAATGTAATATCAATCAACAGGAAATGTAATAATACTACTTGGTCGAGGTAGCGTATCATCAATCACTCTAGCAGTGAACAAACAACACCTACAAATGAATGACGTCATCAGTCATGTGAGTCATTTAGTGATCACAATCAGCTTCTCAACCTGCACGCCAAAGATCACGTCGATCATTTCTGTCAGAAAACATTATTTAACGTAAATCTATTTTCCGTTAAATGAACCAGGCCTTAACATGCTTGAGAAGTCATAGATTCTCCTTTGTTAAAGAGTAGCCTTGGGTTGTTATACATGTAGTTAGGAGATTTCACCTTTCATCAAAAGTCACTTACACGGAGCGCTTCAATTATTTGGCAGTTGCAAAACTACAGCTACCTGTTTTAGCTTTTTTTGCCGAGTGCTGTCCTCGGAATTTCGGTCAGTTACTTTGCAAAACCCCAGATTCAAATATGTTGCATGCAGTACGCAACATACATACTGCATCATTGCCCTAACAACATACTAACTATTGATCCACTTACTTGGTGAAGACACTTGTTTAGTTTCTTGGCCTTATGCCAAATGTCCAATGAATGGAATAAATGCATGAGCTGGGGAAATTTCTCTACAAAACAACAAGACTACTGAATAACTAACAAAAAGTACGAATATTATTTACAGATTCTTTTGGGGGCATTGCTGACAAAATTCAGACTAAAATTTCATACACTTATGGCCTCAAACATTATGGAATGCCATGAAATACAGTGTAGCATGTTTGTGTGCAGGGTTGTCAAAACGATTTGATGTACATAACAGAAAAATATATATTGGAGTACATGTAGATTAGCTCTGATACCGCATTTCCTCCCTTTTCCCTAATATTTCTTGCTTTTTCTGACAAACAGACCAACAACAGCAAAAAAAAAGAATTGCTAACAAAGTAGCTAACGATATTGCTCTTGTCGGAACATTTTGACAACCCTTTGTATGTTTAAACAAATACAGTAGGGTTCCAGTTATCATGCTTAGGTTGCTACAACCTTTTCTTGGTTTTCAGTTACATAACCAATAATTGTACATTATTGGCCAAAGTCTGTTCATCTGAAAGAGCTATGAAAACTACCTCGCCAATTTCTGGGCTACAAAAAGGTTTCATTTCAAAGATGCGAGCAATCAAATGCGATTTTACAGTAAATGTATGGATCCGTCATTTTGACGTCGCTGTTGATATTTCATCTAATTCATTTGTTTCAATTATTCACTGATTAAATCAAACTTCATTTTATCTCCAAATCCAGTTCACAGATAATTTGATGCAATGTCTATTTTTCCGACTTTTGAAACTACGCTACAGTATCGTGTGATGCAATTCAATTCATCAATAAATCCAAACCCAAATAATTGAAACTTTTAGTGAAGACTCATTTCAATGATAAATACAAACTAACAGCTTTGTGCAATGCAGAGTTTAGATTTTAGGTTTTTGATTATGTCACGTGAAAACCAAGAATACTTGGCAGTTTATCAAATAGAAATAATAAATAGACTGGTACATTGTATTATACGTAGAAAACGTTTTTGAATACTATTCAAACAGGCATCCCAAATCTGGCTTAATGTACCTTTACTATCCCGCACCAGCTTGATGATAGTTGATGAGGCATCTGTTGCTATCTCACTAAATGGCAGTATGTTAACCAACTTCTCCAATAATCTCCTCAGTCCCTCTCGCTCCATGGTAACTGAGTTTCCCCCAGTCTCCCTGCTGTCTAGTGTTTCAAAGTCAACAACCACTTTTGTGGCATGTTCCATTGAAGTGTACACACAGTAACGGGCTGAATGGCCTGGGGAGTCATTCCTTCTATCGCCACAGAGGTAGATTTCATCATAGTGTTTCAGGATTTCCACTATAAGGCTGCACAATGCTTCTGGAAACGCAAAAAGGTATTGCTCCTAATCAAATTCAAATTCAGGGCTTTAGTAATTCGGCAAAACTTGATTTAATTGTTGCCAGAAATTATTATTGCAGCAGCTTGCAGGGAGTCATTGGCATACGTGTTTTTGTTGCCTTTTACAGCCAATATCTCGGATTATTTCCATTTCTTGTAGTGGCCTTTGGTGCACAATTTCAACCCGGGATGCACAGCTGCTTACAGTGTGGGACAGCTGATGTCCACAGATGCCATTACCCTCGTTTACCACACACTTATCACCATTAAGCTCTAGCAGCTTGTCAATAGATACCATCACCCTTACTCTCGAGTATAAAGCCAGGAATGACTGCAAATCTTGCACACTGGTAAGGTCTGCAAAGGCGTCTTCCTGGGATTTGATAAATTTTTTTCTTGTTATCTTCTGCCCGGCTGGACTGCATATCCTCTGTGTCTGATCTCTCTGTTGGTTCTGGTTCCTGGTAAGCATTACTGGTCTCTCCTTCAACAATAGACCCGCCATAGAGTGTGGGTCAACCATTGTTATTGTTTGTTCTTCATCTTCGATGCTGATATCCATACCGTGGACCGTAATTATTGTAACAATCAAGCACAACATTCCAATAGCTATAAATTATTATCATTAATAGCAAATTTTTAACCATATGGTTGCAGGGTTCGCACAGTGAGGCTAGAATGAAATTACATGAGTTTTCTATGACTTTTCATGACACAATCTGAAAATCCGTGACGTTAAATTGCAATATATATTTAGTGTAAAGATAAACATCAGGGTCGTAGCATGGCTACCAGGGTTCATACAGTGATGGGAAGTCGTTGAATTTCGGAAATAGTTTTCCAGGCCTGGAAAAGTCATGGAATTTCACAAGTTAGTTACTGGAGTAATGGAAAAGTTGTGGAATTATGTCACACTATGGATTTTCTATTGCATTTTAGTCTCCCAATCAGTACTGTGTACTTTCATAGACTCCTAATCTACACTGCAGCTACATGTAGGCCTTTAGGAGCGTCATCACCTAACTATTTAATAATAGGGACATTCAGTCTGGCACCAGATATACAATTTGCTGTGTAATCTGCAAAACTGTTATACATGTATAGTGTTTTCCAAACAGGAGTGGACTTGAGCTATACAGCCTTTTCCCCTGGGTTGTTTTTAGCAGTGTGACAGTTACGTTTGCACACATGGGATGTAATAAAATTAAGGCATGGTGTATACATAGCTAGAAATTAACTACACCGAATCACATCACCAAGCAAACTGAAAAAAATACAAACCTTGTCTCAATCAGGAGGTCAAATTCACCATTCCATGCATGAACACCATCATCACTATCATAATCATCACTGCTGTCTTCTTAGTCACTCTTGTTGACGTTTTCTAACAGTGTTTTCATCCTGAAAGAAAGAAGGAAGATTTACTATGCCTCACGTCTTTAAGGTAACTAGCCTAGTTCTGTAAATTACTTGGCTTATAATAATTTAAACCTTTAGACAAACAAGTAAAACCTCTAGACAAACAAGTAAAACAGGTCACATATGTATGATCTCAATGCCGACTAAAAGGTTATTGCTAGCATTGCCAGTGGTACTTATGTAGTACAAAGCAATACCTTTTGGGAAGTGCAACATTATGCCAGCCCAGGAAATACCCACTATCTGACGCCCGGGGCTAGTAAAAAATAATGCATTGGGCGAGTGCATTTACCCATGTTACTTTCCCGACGGGCTAGCATGATTTGCGACATATTATTTAATAAAACCTAAAACAGTTGCTAAAATAACAATGAGAAGTATTGTGATCAAATACAACTGTATTTACGGACTAAAATCAACACTTTTTTTCATACAATAATGGTGTTCACAATTGGGTAACTAGGCAGTTTTTTACTAGAAGTTTGTAAACATGGGCTAGTACCACAGAGTAGTGTGCTTAAGCCCGGGACTACCAGCTCTCTGAGAATTTTTTCGAGCCCTGTAACAGCATGCAAGAAAACGTACGTTAGTTCCAAACCAGGGTGAAGGTCATCAAGATTGTACATGTAACCTGGGGCCTCAGTACAGCTTTCCTCTGATGAATCTCCAGCATCACTTTAAGCACAATTTGCAGCATCTGGTATTGAATAGGGATTATCACTCTGCTGTGGCTCATGGAGAAGCCAGGGACGTGTTGGAGCATAGAATAGAGACGAGTCCTCCAATTTGCTTACACCAGTCACATCTATAATACTGTAAGCAATATCATAGAGACATTATTTACTCAAGTTCGCCATCAAGGGAGGGATTGCCCACAGAGCTTGGCTCCAATTCCGGGATCCCCATTGTTAGTATGAGTACAAACTGCTGTGCCGGGAGACAATCCCTTACTCTTAACGAATAGCCAGCAGTTCTTTAGCGTCCCCTTCATATAGATTAGGGTAGAGGAAGGAGACGGGGCCTACGGTTTTTGGTCCTTATCCGAGAAGACTGTGGTACCCGGACCGGGGATCGAACCTGGGCCACCTTGGTGTCAACCACTACACCACCTGTGCATTTGACAGAGTTCAACTATAATTTCAGCAATTTTACCGATTACTCAAAATTATGCTAATGATATGCTGAATTTACTTTTGAACAATGAAAACAGCACTGCTCAAACTTCACATCTGTCAATGACATTACCGATAAATATGATGCCACCCTGAGGTCCATACTTGACTATCACCATGACTCACCATGGTATACGGAAGAAATACATCAACTCAAAATCACCAAGAGACGATAGAGAGTCGTTAGGGAGCTATATGTAAAGCACTGTCAACTAGCTAATGACACGCTCTTTAACTACTCCGCGGTGATTGACGAACATAAAAATATTTCGACAATTGTTGCCGAGATTTTTCCTTGACGTTGGGTTTGGATCAGCTCCGAGCGGCTTTCACCAAAATCTGTTATATTACAAATGACTGGTTTCTTGGACCACATTTCCTGAATAACTGTGCTATCTTCGCAGGCTTTAGATCTCTGTGTGTGATGTCGTGATCGTGTAAAAATGAAAGACCTTGCGTCACATCAAGGGCTATCTTTGGTATTACTAGGGCAAAGGCATCGCAACCCTCTTCACATATCTCGCGGAGGAAATTCTTCACAGAACTGACCTTAACGTCGCGATCAAACGGCTTGAAATCGAAATATACGTACTCCATCAGCAGGGCCGTAGGACATATGGAAACAGCTTGGAACTTGACAATATGTTCATGGTGGAGAGAGTGCAACAATTTAGCTTCCTTTATGAAGATTTTTTTCGATTCCTCTTCCAAGTTGTGCATTTCTTTCATCACCAATTTGTTTTGGTTTCTATATTCTGCCACAAATACAGTGGCGAAGCTACCGCGCCCAATTTCCACTTTGTTGACAACATCATGATAGTCAAAGCAGGGAAGGCCGCTTACTTCGTTGACGGATGGTGTTTGAGCGAAATGTTTAGGCTTTTTCAGTTTTGGCAGTTTGAAGGCCATTGCGTATATCTTTGTAACTACATTGTATATGCATGATACAAAGGAAGAAAGAATAGAATAAAAAAAATAATATGTATGCTGCTAAACCGCCGTGGTAAGCGAGTAGCAGCTTATGTTTCGAACGTTTTGCCCATCGTCGGATCAAAATATATAACATCTATTTTGTACAACATATTGTCCGGGATCGGTGAATACAATAGAAGGAATGACTATGCGGAATGATATGCGACATTCAGAACTTTTTTCGCCATTTTCTAGGTTACCGCAGTTCGTGATATCACAGGGCTAAGAAAACATGGAGAACCATGAGAAAAGTAGCAGTAAGTTCTGGCCATATTTTTATGTATTATCTTTTACACCCACTTCATCGTATGCCGCCTGTACATTTACATGTTTAACTTTGGTATGTAGTAAAAAAATAACTTTTATTTCTTTTTATGAAGATCCTACCCCAACGACATGTGTAAAAATTAAAGCGTCTTTTTGCACAGCCGATTGCTAGTCGACCTGCATACAGTTATGAAATATCACTTTGATAACTTGTTAAAGAGTTATTTATTAAAAAAAAAACAATTTAAACATATAATTTACCACCCATAGACTAGTTAGCCATATAGTCATGTAGTCATGCGATATACTGTCACTTTCAGAACAGTAGATACTGGTATTATCAAGTTAAAGTTGTTTTGCACACTTCCATGTTTTCTTCTGTTAACCGAGCCCGCGATACCGCAAACTGCGATAACCTTAAAAATAGCGCGAAAAAATTGGCGCGAAAGCATGCTATGCCATACATGCCATTACACAAAGTCATTTTACATTCACCGGTTCGGGCTATATTTGACATCACTACATGTACAACTTGTAGACACTAAAGCCGAATAAGTATATTTTCCACTATCTACCTTAATGATATTCCAATAAAATAAAGACCGGCATGAGATCTAGCCTGTCACACATGCATGGCTGATGCACTATAAATAATAATTTACCGACTCGAACTGGAAACTTAGACGATAAATGACATAAATAATAATGCCATGTCCAAGCCCATAACTACCGATTAATGTACTGTTATCGTGCAAGTAGCGATATCTGCTCTAGTTCCGTGAATGAATCTGTTATTTCTCAGTTCATGCATTGCGTGATTCTTCTATTCACGTCTACACTAATTATTGTCACTGCGGATCAATCAGTATACGTAATTAACAAACTACAGGACAAGATTTCCAATAAAACAAATGTAATATAATGTCAATGCTATCCGTATCAAGTTGTACAGGCATTCCGTATTTGTGTTCCTCGACAAGAGGTTATTAAAATAAGTAAACCTGTCATCGGCGTATCACACGCACGTAAAGTTAGCCTGAGGAAATCAGACGACGAATCTCCCGTCCACTTTGAGGCGTCTGATTTCCTCAGGCTAACGCAAAGTCCTGGGGGTATTTTCTGTTGTTTATTTTCAAACAACACCATAATACTTTGTGTTTATTATATATACTTCTATTCGTGATCTATACAGTCAAATTCAGTAACATGATTTCATACAAATACTATAAAAATCAAAGCAAGCCAGTTTTCCGTTACCTTGGAGGTTATTTTCCCGCCAACACAGTTGACGGCTCAATTGTTTCTTGTCCCAAGTTGATAGTGTTACGGGACTGATCTGCTAATTGATCCTGTCACCTCTAAAAAGCTTATCGGTAATTATCTCTGTTGGTATGCGACAAACATCACGATTTAATCCAGTTGCAGTTTGCTTTCAAGTTCTTACTTTCTTTGCAGTCTTCATTATCTATTACCTCAAAAAGGGAGATAAAACTAGTTTGAATTACTACGAAAATACTAGGTATTCGTCAAGGAAAAATCTCAGCAACAATTGTCGAAATGTTTTTCTGTATGCCAAGAATGTTTACCTACTGTCAAAACGAGTCGAATTCTGAGTCCGCGTTTTATGAGTCCGCGTTTTATGAGTCCGCGTTTTATGAGTCCGCGTTTTATGAGTCCGCGTTTTATGAGTCCGCGTTTTATGAGTCCGCGTTTTATGAGTCCGCGTTTTATGAGTCCGCGTTTTATGAGTCCGCGTTTTATGAGTCCGCGTTTTCTGTGACCGCGTTTTCTGTGACCGCGTTATCTCAGTCCGCGTTATCTCAGTCCGCGTTATCTGAGTCCAGTCCAGTCCACGGTTTACAACATGCCCGAAACTTCACGTATTCTAACTGTGATTAAACAAATTGAACATCAGCAACACGTACAAAATCATTTTGGTCTTTGGAAGGTTATTCAAAACCTTTTGCCTCTAACAGAAACAGTAATGTTAAAGATAAACGGAACAGTAGCAGTCGACAATTACTCCAGAGATTTTCAGTAAAGTCCGCAATAATTCTAATCACTCTCTGACTCAGCTTATGCCTAAAATTAAACCTCCTTCTAGGAACCTCAGAAAACAATCCTTCCTTCGGCCTAAAATAAACACCTCTCGCTTCAAGAACTCGTTTGTAAATAGATTAATCTTTAGATATAACTTGGCCCTTTAATTATAGACAATTGTTACATTTATATTTAGTATACTTATTATGATATATTGTATTACTAATATTTCTCGTATTATTATGATCGTAAGACTCGGTACGTATTTTACCGGTTGAGAAATAAAGAAATTATTATTATTACATTCATCGGTATGATGGATCGGCTCAGTGTTGCGTGACTGGGACAATATTCGTATCGAGACTCGCTGGTGCCTCTACGTGTCCGAACTATTTTTTTAAACATATGCTGTTTCTTTAATACACCCTCTTGTTTTTCTTGTATTTTAATTTCATGAAATGCTGTTTTGTCTAAAGTGACGTTTCCTTATTTTGCTTTACCAATTATTCTTGGCATAAGCGGTAAATGTTAAATTAGTCTACGTGGTATTTTTCAGTTTAGTGGTCCTGTTTGACTGCTAGTTTCAATAACACTCGCCCCAACTGGTTTGTTGTTACAAATGGTATTTATTTATTTATTTATTTATTTATAACTTTATTTACCCACGGTAAACTCATCAGGATTTTTACATATGAAAATAACGTAAGATAACTACAATAAAAATACTACTAATAATTAGACTATAAACTTATATACAGACTATAAGCGATTAAAATATTGTAAGAACTATTAAACTACAAATATTCAACTTTAATTCTAATTTATAATTAACTCTAAATGACTACAAACATCAACAAAAGGACCTGCTTTACATGAGTGCCGTGCTTCTACTTAATAATCTAATTGATGTCAGAAAAGTAACTGCTGCAGGCAGAGCGAAAATTGTTTAGAGTTCTAGCTTGCCGCAATTCTACAGGGAGGCTATTCCATATCACTGCACCACTATAGCTAAAACTGTTTTTCAAATAATTAGTGCGCGGGAAAGGAACAGCAAGTTTGCCCTCAGTGTCTCTTAAAGAATAATTTGAAACGCTGCTTCGGTCGACAAATTTGGTACGTAGATAATCAGGGACAAGTCCGTTAATAGATTTATAAACCATGACAGCTTTGTGGATATGGCGTTGTGTTTCAAGTTTTTGCCAGCCAAGTTCCTCGAAAAGACAATCGGCATTAGCGTCATAATTTGAAAAGGTTAATACTCTGGATGCGCGATTTTGTAATTTCTGAAGTTTGGCAGATAAGGTTTTATTACAATTCCCCCACACAACACTGCAATAATCAAAATGTGGTTGAACTAAAGAGTTAAATATAAATTGCAGCGTTTTGCGAGGTACAAAAGATCATAAATTATTCTTTCGAAAACTTTTGCCACAGCCGGTATAATCGATATGGGTCGATAATTATTCAAATCAGCGCGTTCCCCTTGTTTGAATAATGGAATTACTTTAGAGCACTTCCACTCTTCCGGAAATATACTGGTGACAATAGAACAGTTGAAAATCGAACAAAGGGAGCTCGCGATTAGATCGGCACATTCACGTAGAAGTCTAACGGATATCATATCTAACCCAGTTGCTTTAGATTTGCTAAGTTTAGTCAAGAAAGAAAGGACTCTGGAGCTATTTGTTGGTTTTAGTGCAAACACCTATGGGCCTCCTGTGCTTTCAAATGACGAAGAAATGTTCTTTATAAGAAATTAAAAGCACTTGATGTCCATGTGGGATTCCATATAACTCCCTTCCGGTTAGCTCAGTGATTATGAGCCAATCAGTGCGAGCCGACAGATAGAGATCCGATAGAACAAGTACACATACAATTTTGTAAATGGCTGCTAGGAGTAAAAATAATTATATGACGCGTTTTCTATTTGCTTGTACTCTCTGTCTTGTCTTGTTTCGTTGTATATTCTTTTGTCCCTTTATTTAAGGTTACCGGATACCTTCAAAGCGAAAAAGATAGGTTTTTTTTTTTTCGCACAGAAATGTAGTTTTAGTAGTAGTGTCTCATATACCAAAAACTCCGTTGAATAAAAATTAATGTCGACGGAGAAATACCAAAAGGAAGTTTTTGACCGGAAGTAAAAGGTTCCGTTTGATTGACAGCAGATCAATATAAACACATGACAAGTGCCCACTCGCCCGTAACGACGGTGTGAAGATATAATAATTAAATTTATTTCATATACCAATGTTTACGTTTATTGAGAAACGTATTTCCACACATGATTCCATCGGTTGTTGGCCTGATGCCTTCAAAAGAGCAAGCAGGATGCCCTTAGCTTGGAAAACAAAGAAAAAAGAAAAGCAAAACAAGGCCAAACAATGCATACGACTACAAAGCCAAATAGGAGTCCTCGTAAAACCCGACAAGGGTTCGTATTTTCACTTTCAGACAGAGTGCCGAGTGGCCCACATCTGAACATGAAGAATTGATAGGAGCCAGCCGAGAAAATATTTGTTTCCAAGAAAGCTTAGATGGAAACGTAAAGTCTGACGGTGACTCTGAACCCGACTCTGAATCACTTGAAACTAACACCACGATCTTAGCTCGCTATTGCCGTGCTGTTTCAGCCGCCTGCAAATCGCTGTCTCCTCTACTAACTATGCTGGCATTCAAGGCGTCTCTAGGTGTTCACCTTGGCTTTGTGCCTCCTGGTCTTTTTGTCTTTCCCATTTTTCAAGTCACACAAGAAAACTAGAACAACCAACTATATTAACATTTTCTCGATGCGGCGCGACGCTTTGATCGGAAATCAACATTGGCGGGAAATCTTGACAGATAGTTGAACTGTGATGAGAAATGATTGGCCAAGAGCTCGCTAATTGTTGGAGAGGCGGGGCTTCAGATTCACGCACGACAGACGGCTAGATTTTCTAAAATGCTATTTTCTACGCTTTCGATTTTCAACCAAAATAGAGTTTTAAAAAAGCTCCCAATCAACAGGAATTTAGTCGATTTGTTCGAAATTTTCACAAAGTGTCAATTGATATCTCCGCTGCAAAAGGGTGTCGGGGAATTGGAAAATTCTAAATATAGAGCTCTTGACGGTGCTTTCCGCAAATCTACTCTGATTATTTTTCGCCTTTTCACGGAGAGCATGATAACTTTTGAACTAAATCGAATTTTGAAATTCCCCGACACCCTTTTGTAATATGATTCCTCTGAAATGCGACAAAGCAAACAGATTTTAAAACTTTAAAATATTTTCGGAGTCGGAGCTTCTGAAAGCCATCTCACTAGATCGGAGAAACGGGATCGCGGAAAATTCGAGATTTTCAAAAAACTCAAAACTTTTTATGTATTCTTGTAGCCAATTTTATAAGCTTTAAAATGATACATGGATGATATATCTACGATGTTTCTTCGAGGCGCCACATAATTTAGACTGGAAACGCACCCTGAAGGTATCCGGTAACCTTAAAGGGATACCCGAGTGAAAAACACATTGGGGCTCAAAAGAATCTTCAACATGTTCTTTGTTCAGAAAATGTATTAAAATTTGATCAAACGTTTTTAGTATTAAGAACGAGCACCTCAAAGTTGGCCCCGCGAAGACATGGGCGCCGCCATCTTTGTTTGCATTTACGGAAGTGACGTCACTTCGTCCCACCAGCGTATCGCGGCTACTTGTCTTTGTATGATTTTCACACGCTCGGAATTAAAGTGGATATATTTTCATCGAGATTGCAGAGGAATTCTTACAGAAACCGGAATTATGATGAAGACGACATTATGAGAAAAGTTCAGAAGACTGGGAGGAGGAAGAAAAGCATTGGGAAGGCGAGAAATTATCAGACGAACAACAAGGTCTCGTAACTGCCATTTAATAACAGCAAAACAACATGGCTTAAAAGACTCGAGTGACTTCTGAATAAGTATAAGAACTACAATGTATGTGAGGTACAGTTAAGGCGTTTATCATCCTAAAAACACCTAATAAGTGAGAGAGTGAGAACGCTGGTGGGACGAAGTGACGTCACTTCCGTAAATGCAAACAAAGATGGCGGCGCCCATGTCTTCGTGGGGCCAACTTTGAGGTGCTCGTTCTTAATACTAAAAACCTTTGATCAAATTTTAATACATTTTCTGAACAAAGAACATGTTGAAGATTCTTTTGAGCCCCAATGTGTTTTTCACTCGGGTATCCCTTTAAGTAAGACTGCAGCAAACAATGCATGTCGCGCGGAACTTGGCAGATTCCCTCTTAAATCCGAAGAAATTTTGCGCAGCATAAAGTATACCCTAAACATACAAGACGCGGTGAACGCTGATAAAACAAAGCTATCATATAGTGGTTTTGTTAAGTCTAGGCATATATATCTAAGCTCATGGTTTGGGCCCAGAAGATAAGATAAATAATATTTCGCCTCGGCTACGGCAATCTCTGGCTATACACGACTTTCATAATGGCCGCCTCCTAATTTACATATGTGATTTCCCGTTTCGGTAGTTTATCTACATGTATAGAAAATATGAACATTGTCATGTGAAAGAGCATGTCGACATTAGTGAACTTGTGAAAGTTGAGTGCTGTAGCTGAAAAAACAATGAAGTTACAGCCAGTTGAAATTAGAGAGATTTGTATGAGAAAAACAACGGAAGCCTTTCTAGCCTCGCTTTCATGTTTTTCTGCATTAGAAATGCTCATAGCTCAACAGCAATTTTCCACATTGCTCTAAAACTCAAAACAATTACTAGTTTTAATGTGATCTTTCATGTGGTAGGATTAGTTTTCCTCTACAGATTGGTCTTCCAAATTATGCAAATTAGGAGGCGGCCATTATGAAAGTCGTGTATATCAAGACAACAACACCAATAATTCCCCTGCACTTATCAATAATATAAAACAAAGAATCCAAGATATAGAACAACATTGGTTAAGGGAGATATATATTGACTCGTAACACGAGGCAACGCAACAAGCTGTGAACATATAGAACCTTTAAATCAGCTTAGATGAGAATAAGTAATCGCTGCTTGGAAATAGAAAAACTGAGGAAGATTATTATGCAAGACCGTATAAAAGTATCGAGGAAAGATTGTGCACTCAGATATGCAATGCAGGCATTGAGGACGAAGTCCATTTTCTATTCAAATGTAGAAAATATGAAGATTTAAGGAAGGACTTAAATCTGTCTGTGCCGGTGGACCTTAAATTTGGTTCGTACCTTGGTAATCGGGATTTCTCTCTCTCCACCGTACATTCATTATATATTCATTAATATATATAGATATTCTATTAATGAGCTATAGTATGTATTCCATACACTGCGATAACTAATGTCACTATTTATACACGGTATGGCAGACTTGACAGTGTTGGGTGTAGCTTCGTACACTAGGTACATGTATATTGGCCAGATAGAAATATTGCATGAGAGAGCACAAAAAGTTGGTTTTGTTAGCAACGTTATTTCTATTAACGAAATAATGAATGATAGAGATTATTTAGCTGTGAAGAAGAGTCATAAGGCACTGTTCGTTTTTTTATTAGGATTTTGTACTTGGACAAAAATACATGTACGCCCCTCCCTCTATATGGTAACATGCTTTGTATGTCACCATCTCCATGCGGAGCAACTTTATTATACCCGTCTTTAAAATTTGTTAAATCAAGAAAATATGAAGTAGGAGTTTGCAAATGCCATACCCTTGAGGTAAGTTGTTTTCCAATTCTCAGGTTTCAATTTAAGTTCGATATTCACGTCCTAAGTTAGCTTTGTGCTCGGAATCTACAAACAGTTAGACAATAACAAAGAGTTAATTATTCAATTGTCTGGAATTTTATTCAAAATTTCTCCAAATTCGAGGGTTTCGTATGAAGCGCAAAGTAAATTACCCATTCCAGATTTTACATATGTATTAGCTCAATGCCTAAACACTTCATGGCCAGCTTTTTAGAAAAATCGAAGTTGAGGCACATGGATAAAATTTCCATCGCGATTTCGATGTGGAATATGCCGGTTGAAAAAATACGAGTCCTAAATTGTGATTGCTCGCCTCTCGAATTATTGCCAAGATCAAAATTTCAGCCCAAATGAGATGTCAAACCCTTCCTAAATCAATATATCGGGACAGATTTTTGGAAGGTTGCTTCACTTTTGCTTTCGAGAGAAGTTTAGTCCGGAAGATAAG
Organism: Actinernus sp. WN-2022; assembly: GCA_030867875.1. NCBI lineage: Eukaryota > Metazoa > Cnidaria > Anthozoa > Actiniaria > Actinernidae > Actinernus > Actinernus sp. WN-2022. The sequence goes on along the minus strand of JAOWCC010000055.1, from coordinate 352,455 downwards.
TGATTTTTATTTCAAATTTGTGATACAAGTACCAAACTTCATCTGCGTGGTCCTTTCAGGGTGGGTAATAATATAAGAGGATCGTAACATATTCGCCAGTTATTCGTCAACAAAAAGTTACCATGCTAAATTGTCTTGTGAATTATTGAAGGAAACATTCTCAGAAAATATTCCCACGAGAATCTCAATGTAATTCACAGTTTTTAGTCTACAAAATATAATTTGCCAGATTTTCTCACTCTTGGTAGCAATGGCCATTGCAGGTGCACAGCGCAGTGCAAGGCAGGTTTGCTTTAGTGCACTTGCACAGTCCCCGGCATGCACGCTTGCAACCACATCTGATTAGCTCATTGCATGCATTTGATGCCTCAGGTAGGGTTGTCCAGGTCGGTGTCCATCCCTCTGGAGAAAGATGCCATCCCCACTCTGCTGCACTTGGAAGCTCCTGGATAGGATCTAGTATGCGGCCCCAGACATGACCGGCTTGAAATGTTGCTCCAGACCCCCCCTTGAGTTGGTGGGATACTCTCGATGCTTTTAGTGCCTTGAGCAAACATGGCTTGCCGTGCATTGATGACAGTCTCATGGGGACTCGTTCGGCTATACATTATAACCACTAACCGCTCCAACACCCTGAATTGCTCCTCAGAGACCATTGCTTGTGGTGATGATAGACTACGGAAGACTTCGGTCGCCTCGGGATAACACTTCCATGCTTGAAATGCAGTCTTTTTCCCCCTTCCTGAAAAATACGATACGGTGTCACATCCGGTGACGGCGTGAAAGAACGGTAGTCCTTCGCATTGCTGTGTGGTGAATGAACTGGCTATCTTATGGATCGGCAGGTACCGCAAATGCTTGCCTACACCAAAGGCAACCCACAGTTCCTTTACTTGTAACTTGTGCGCAAATGCAATTCCTAGGATGACAACGTCCGTGTCAACAGTTCGTATGAGGATCTTCTTCATACCATTCACTGATGCATGCTTTACATGGACGAAGATACGCGTATCCGCTTCCTCGTGGTTGCACGGTGCCAGACCCTCCTTGTCTACTGTGGTGGAGCTGATGACATCCACATCAGCCGTACTGATCACCTCTACTACTGGTAGGTTGATAGATGCGACATTCTCTGCAAGGTACTGGAACAGCTCTTTCTTGTTCTCATCCAGCCTCAAAAATGCCTTCCAATTTAAAGGTATCGATGCATTGTCGCACACACGTCTACGAGCTCCTGAGCCTCTAGCTTGACGTGTACCTTGCTTTAGGCTGTTTGGCAGGTAACGATCCCATACCAGATTAATTCTCTTTACATTATGTGCCTGCTTGATGACATAAGGGAGAAACACAGTTACTGCATATTCCTTGAAGGTCTTGCACTTTCCAGGTGCAAGCATGTTAACGACAGCTGCGGCATCTAGAACATTGACATCTACTAAAGGACGCTCCAACGTTGTGTTGACTTCAATGCATGTGATAAGTTCCGATTTCTGGCCTGCACGCATCTTGCCATTACAAGAAAGTGCCGGTGGACTTGAACTGTTTTCGTGTTTGAAAAATTCGTTGAGATTTCCCTCTCTTGCTTGGCAAGCGATGTACAGTCTAGCAAATAGGCTGCAGTCGCTCTTAAGAGCGGAAACTTGATTACTTGTCTTATTTGATTTCCTTTTCTCAGACATGCCAAACAAAGGTAGCTTGCACAGTTCGATAGTGTCTGTGATGGCTTTGGACCGCGTAGTAAGTCGCTCCTTTACATATTTGTCATACTTTAACTGTCCTTTCGCCTTGGCTGTTGAAATAGCTTCCACGACACATTTAGACATAATTTCCTTGGTGTCCAATACAAGAAGATCTGTACTCTCTTCACTGAATGGGTTTCCCATTTCCTCAATTACACTGATCATGCTTTTGACGTCTTTAGTGAAGGATTTCTGAACAGATGGGACTTGCTCGTGGTGACGGGTGTCATTGGGCTTCCGTGCGCCATATGTACTCTCAAATTCGTTCACTACTCTTGCTATTTCCGGTCCTGCTACTTCCGGTCCTGCTACCATCCATCGTCTAAGGGCTGCGGGACTCTCCGTAAGCCCTACGGCCCCGCCGTCCCCTTTGATCATCTCATTTTCCTGTTCGCCAGTGGTTTTGGTCCAGAGAAATCTTCGAGAACAGATGCTGGGATTTCTGTACAACGAACTTTCCTTGTTCAAACTCGGCGTATACTGATGGGTGCCTCTCCTTTAGGTTGACCAGGTCTCTGATGTGGATAGGAAGCCATCTTGAATAGTTAACTAAATCTAGAGCAAACATCCAAGGAACTAGCTTGCCAAGAATCTGAACATACAGGGAAAAGTTTCTTTCTCTAGTAGACCTGACAAATTCTAAAACCAGCAGTTCCAATTCAAGCGCAGTTGACCAGAAAAGAAACTGCGGATGTGCTTCACACTGCTTCTGTATCCAAGTAGTAAAATCTTCAGGTTCGCTAAAGTCAACGATATACAGTGTGCATGCACTCACTTGATGCACATAGCGAGACCTTGTGATATGGGCCGCCTTCAGTATAGCATCTGCCCTTCCACGGGTGGTGATGTCGGCTTGGACTAATGCGTTTAACCAATGTCCAACCATCTTCAATGAGGCCATCTCGATATGCAGCCCATCCATCACCACAACATAGCTACTCTCCCCATACGCATCTGCTCTTTCCCATTGAATCTGTTTGGCAAGGGCGTAAAGGGGCTGGTCCATTCCAATTATGGGTGTCTGCCCGGGATTTATGTATGCGATCGCCTCCTTTACTAATTTCATGGAATGTTGGATCATTGCTTTGCTGTCTTCATTGTCTTCGAAAAGGGGTAACAACGACGTTATGGCAGTAGGTCGGAGAGCTCCGGTTTGCAAGGAGGCAAAGTGAGCGGACCACGACAGATAATCTCTCTCCTCCAGCTTTTCCTTTTATAGTAGTTCTTCGACCTTATTGAGCCATTTGTGCTCTCATTTCATATTTTCAGTAACCAGATCTGACTGCGATTTGTTAGCATTACACCCTCCTGGGACGTAATAATCTTTCTTCGATCCTTGTACCGTATAAGGCTGAATACCGGTGTAGGCTTCTGGTAGATTAGACACACTTTTCATTTTTGGCATGTCAGCATTTATTAGAAGTCGATTTCTGTCAATACCATTAAAGTGGATAGTAGGGTGCTCGGTGAGAGAAATTGCCGTTCCGTGGAATGAGTCCTTAGCTGTACGTGAGCTTGGGTTGTGATCAATGTTGTCTACACTGCCAGTAGTGAACAGCGACTTTTTTAACTTTGAGGGGCACACTACGCCCTCTTCCTCAAACTGCGCACATACACTGTTTCCAAGATCTGCTGAAATCTGCATCACTCGGTTGTATGAAATAGATAGCCCTAATCTGTAGAGCTTATCTACTAACGTTTTCTTCCTGGTTTCAGCGTGGATTAGTAGTCACAGATAGACTGGTAATGGAGGCTCTCTATTCTGGTCGTGTCTGGTTGTTGTGACATCAGATTGCGGGTCCCTCTGACGTTTCACAGCATTAAAAATCAAAAGCTGGGAAAGCATCACACCTGCGTTCATGCCTGTCATATCTTGCTCATTTTTGTTCTTGACATTCGGTCCCTCTAATATCATGTTCACCAGCGCGAGGAGTAAGTCAGGTACTGCAGAGCGCTGACAGTCGGTATCAAATGCACCAGTAAAGCATTGCTTCTTAGCTAGTAGCTCTTTCCTGATAATCATTGCAGCTTTGGCAAGATACATGGCCTCAGTATCATAGTCATGATTTTGGGCAAACTGTAAAGCTGCATCAATGTCACTAGAAAAAAACAAGCTTTACTTCCTTTCCTTCAGTATACGCACAAAGCGCGGGTATTTTGTGCGAGCAGGCGATCCTTCAGCCTGGTGCTATTTACTCGGCCTGGAACATGTGCTCCAAGCTGCTCAAGTGAGGACGAGTACATTTTTGCCAAATCTGATAACTGAAAAACCATTGGACTTGGAGCTTCCTCAATATACATGACGAGTTCCGCTAAAGCAATAGCCTCCAAAGAAAATTGAGAAGTGTCGTTTTCTTCTTGCTCTTGTGAGGGCCTAATGCTCCTTACTCGATTGTAAAGAGCAGTGAGACATGCATATCAACTTTGTCAACAGCTTACGGTCTTGCAGCTTTGTAGCTGCTGTTCTTACATTGCTATCAATAACAAGTCTTGCTGCTCTACGAAGATTCTCACCTGTTCTGACATAAAGATATTGAACCATTAAAATTACGAACTTTTACTTCAATCTTTCTTCCTTTAAACACATTCTTTTTACCTTTTCAAAAATAAAATTTCTTTCTACCGATTTTGAAATATATCAATAAAGACTAGATATTTATTAATCTAATAATCTAATTGTTTATTTTATGGTTCTATATTTGGCCATTTTTATCTTAGCTTATATTTTTTAATACCTAAGGTTTTTGTATATATTTATCTTTGTGCAATTTTCAATGTTATTTTGTAGGGGGGGCACTGGTTTACTATATTGTGTTTCACTCATAGTAGATTAAAAGTTTCTATTCTTACTACTCGACCTGTTTCTTCACAAAAGAAGCATCGCTTTATGTCTTCTCTACTCAATGGTTTGGCTGCTGTTCCCAGGGAGGCACGCGTTTTGACCGGGCTCGGTTGTGTGGAACTCGCCTCGTCAGAGTCGTCACTGATCTCCACAAGCTTTCTCTTCTGAGCTCTGCTCAACTTTGCACTGCTGCATCTGCATCGGTTAAAACACGATTTGTGCCATGATGCATGGTGAGATCTCAGTGTTTCTTCAATCCCTCTTCCTTCGTCAAGACTCGATAATGGCACTTGAATTGGCATTTCGCCAATCTCCGCGAACTTCGGTAAAATATCTGCTAAACTTTTGTAGCCTGATCCGTAGTCTTTCCGTTTATTATTAAATGGACAAACAAGCTTCTCGTCTGCATTGTCTACTTCGCACAAAGCACACAAATCCCAGTTTTTACTAGTCCGTGTAGGAGCCATTTTCTAATTCCAAAATTGAACAAACTGTAGTTCTACTTGGTTAAAATCAGTCAGGCGTCCTTGCTTACACCACAGGAACTCCGCTTTTTAGTCAGAAATATTTTAAAATAATAAAATATTAACTGTACTAGATAAACCTGTTAGAGGCTTATTAAACAAAATATGACTATTACAATGATACTAGGACATTTTGGGCGTAATTTCGTTGAGTTTGATGCATAAATACAGCTAACTATGAGCCTGCTGTACCGAACCGCTGACCGCCTGTTCAAGCGTCTTAAATATATGCTTACGATTAGGATCCAGACTGGATCTTAATGTTATATGAATCTACACGGTAAAATATATTTATTCTGAAAATTTCATACTTGTATCACTAATTTGAACAATTCCTCTATTTTTTGTCGCTTATCTTCCGGACTATTTTGAGACCTGCTAATTTGGCTGTTTTGAGGCTGCCGACAGCCAAAATCGGGCGGTTTTTTGAAAAAACAAACTCCAGCACGTTTATATGAGCAATTTTTTTTTTCGAGTTTGGCCACCAGTTGCTCGATATTTACAGGCATTCGCTCATAAGGTCTAAGAACTACCACAACATGGTTCAATGTATTTGTGTAAGCTTGGAATCAACTTACATGTTTACACACATTTTTTTTCGTAGAATACTATTTCAAAGGCGTATCATACCCATTACAAACCACAAACTGAATGGAATATATATATCCACCATCAACTGAAATTATATAAAGCTCCTAATTTAAAGTCTTCAAATCAACTTTTGGTATCAAGGACCGGTATTTGAAGAGCTCTGTAATTTTGTTACCAAAGAATGCATGTATCTTCACACTTGTTTTGTCTTGCAAACAACACGATACTTTAATAATAAGTTTATGACACATGACATTCCAATACAAATGAATATTACTATCAACTGAATTAAAATCCCCTAAATTTAACATCACATCTACTTTTGGTATCATGAGGTATTTCAAACTGAAATTCTGTAATAAATAAACTTGCATGTTTTCAAAACATTTCTTCACACTAGTGTTGTTTTTGCAAACATATACATTAAAGGATCTGTATTGTATGGCTGGCATGCACCATAGATCTCAATGCACACAAAACTGAATGGATCTACTGAAAGGCCCTAATTTAATGTCATTACATTAATTTTTGGCATCATGAGGTATTTCAAACTGTAAGTCTGTAAATTCTATTAAACCTGAATGTTTACGTTGCAAGGAATGCATATGATCCTAGTTTTCTTTTGGAAACAACATGATACTTTAAAGGCTCTGTTGTATATGGCACACGTCACATCCATAAACTGAACAGATGACCATCAACTGGATGCCCTAATATAAATCATCGTTTGGCATCAGGAGGTATAAAAGAATGCACGTCATGTCTCATACTAGCTTTTTGCATAAAACACGGTACTTGAGGCTCTTTTAGAGGGCATTAATCCCAATACAAACTCCTCAAAGAAAAGAAGCAAAAGCTCTTGCTTCTTCTCATATGAAACATTAAATGAGAAATATGCATCTAATAAGATTAGTAGGGCCTTAAAATACAATGATATCTGTAGCTTCATGAAAACCTTCTTGTCGATTACAAGAAAGAGCTCTTTTGGTCCATCCTCATCACAGTCTACAGGCATACACCAGAGGCAGGGCTGTTTTGATTTAGTGTTCTTCAGAATTACATCATTTTATATGTACAGTCCCTGTCAAAAGTGTTTCACACCGTACGAACCACATGCGGTAGAATGTGGCACATGTGCCACATGTGTTTACCACTTTCGGTAAAATGAATGTGGTGAAGCGAAATCGGTGGCTCTACCACCTTCAGTAAAATGAATTCAGTATCTCAACAAGCTCTAGAAATGTAACGAGTTACATGTATGTAAATGTGGCGCTACGTAACGTACGCGATCAATTCAAGTATAGTCAGAGTCACAAAGTTTGCAGTGAACATGTAGCTTCTGCTTCCATTTGATTTCATTGACGTTTGAGTAAATAAAAAAGATGAAGTGAAATAACTGAAAGTCAGATTACCTGTATTTCCATGAAATAATCTTCATGTCAGTGCCCATTCGCATTCAGCCTGAACGCATTAGGTTTTCCTTCATTTAAACTCTTAACAGAGTAGGGAGATCACGTTTTCCAGCTGTAACAAAGTATTACAAATCAAACCTTTTTGCGGGCTGTGTACATGTTGTTTAAACTCTGAAGATACCACTCCGGCCGATCCGAAGCACTAATTTGTCACGCTTGAAGAGGTTGACCAATGAAAAAGAATCAATTCTCAGATTTAAAAGGTTGCGGCAATTAACTGTTTCCAAAACGAAACCTCCTTCCTTTGGCTTTTCATATGTAAAATTTATTCAAACTGTATTGAATCGAAGTAAAGTAAAATTAAGAAGCAAACATATTCAACATCTCGATCTCTTGTCCTGATGAGTGACACACTGTTTATGATAACAAGTTAATTAACCCTTGGAAGTTTTATTAAAAGTCGTATAAATGCTGGGATAGGTTTCAAAGTTCCATAAACAATCAGATCAATTGTTTTAATGTTCGGCGAGAGTTGATCGTAATAATTATGTTAATCACCCCTTTTTTGTTGACAGTATTTACGTGCATTTGCCAATGCGCGGGGACCTCCAAAGATTTTTTGGAAGACTATTCAATGTATTAAGCGCATTTCATTCTAAAGGAATTCCACTTTACCAGAAGAAGTTTTCTGGTATAAAAAGTGTAGACGTTTTTTCACGTCTTTCGTAATCCAGATAGCAAATGTTAGCTCTTTATCAATTATTATTATTTATAGATATTCACTGTAAATATCTACATTATTCTGTATTGTAAAATTACCATATATCCAAACTTAGGTTTGTAAACATCCTTTATTTTCTTCCCCTTCCTCTTCTCTCATACAGCCATACTTTTTTAAAACTCTGTAAAGCTACAATTAAGCCTATTTGTTTATTTATTCCTACCCTCGTTAACTTCAACATGGTAGTGGGCAACTGAAAAGCTTTTGCTCCTTTGACCACTGCACACTATCATCTAAAGATTGTAATTATTATCTACTTTTGTTTTTCCTTATGGCTTGTTATATTCAAACAGTAATTGTAACCTATAAACAAGTGTGAATATCACCATCATTCATGTGCATTGACCTTTGCAGTTGGGCGCTTCAAGGTATATCTTTACAATCCTACCACGAAAGCCCAATTTTACTTTAAATAAGACAATATCAGCTATTGTAAATAGTACTTACTTCAAGGGCGCGATTTAAGAGCTGCGAAACTGGTCAAAAGTAGCAGAATTGACAGAGACGTCGTAGTTTAAGCGTGTACCGTGAGACAGTTGAAGACGAAAGAGGTGGAATTTGATCTTCTGTTGCCATTTCAGCTCGAGGCTATTAACGTGATTTCCGGAACAAAATCTCTCCCCACGAAGGGTACCTCGGTATAGTCAATCGATAAAGCCCGTTGTTTTGTTTTTATTGTTTACAAAACCAAAACAAATATTGATAATGACTCTTACAATCGAAACACTTGAGTATTATAACTATTCCAAGTGATTTCAATGTACTATCTATGTGTTACTGCTCCTACTTAGTGGGGAGGGCTAGGGGCAAGTTTTTTAATTGTTTTTTTTTTGGCGCGAAAGGCAGAAGTATCCCATCTTGCAACACAAGCATCATTTTCGGCGAACTGAGAGTTGATGCATTATCATAAACAATGGCAATTATGAAAACAAAGTTGACTAGTGTATTTTGTTTCTTTTTTTATTTATTATACTGACTAAGAATATTCATATACCCTCCACTTCTGTTGTTGAAAGCCTGTCCGGTGTCATAGCCCCTCAAAATATTCAAACGTGGACTGCAATGAACTGTGAGGGTACAGTAAATTCTTCAGATTTATTTTTGGTTACAAAGGTCACCATGAAAACACAGCTGAAAGTAACTGGGACAGTGATGTAGCATGAGATGTAAAAAAAATGGGGGGCAGGCAGACCTGAATTATGCAGGAGATTAGTGAAAACCTGTTAGCCCAGATTTATTTTTGTGAGAACATGGGGGCCTATGTTAAAACATGTGGGTAGAGATCTATTTTGCTTCGTGGGAGAAAATTATATTAACTCCTGAAACTATACTCCCTTTTGTTTGAGGAATATTTTACTTCAAAGAAGGGTTAATTTAACCCCAAATACATTTTGGTGAGTGAGTGAATTTAACTATCCTAATTAAACTCCCCTCTTAGAGTAAATGTTACTCCTACGAAGAGTTAATTCGACTCCATAATCATGGGTTGTTTTGGCTCCGAAAATTGTACTCCAAAAAGTGGGTTGTTTTAACTCCAGATTGCAAATAACAGGAGTAAAAATAACGCTCACATATTTATTTTATTTTTGCAAGAGTAAAATTAACTCTTCCCGGGGAGTAAATTAAAGTTTTACTCCTGTCGTGAGTTAATTGAACTCTATTGTGTGGGTGGAAATCACTCCCCTCAAGGGAATTGTTTGAACTCCATTGTTAACTCCCTGAAAATAGCAGTGTGCATACACAAACAATACTACAGTAAAAACCCGCGTATAAGAACCTAGAATTTTTGGGTTCAGGCTGAATGGGTTCTTATATTTTGGGGTAGTTTTTCCGAAGTCAGGCTGATTAGGTTCTTAGTAGGTTCTTATTTGTAGGAGTTGTCATAGTGATACCATTCAGAGAACTACTGTAGTACTAGTATGTCATAATGGTTGAACTTTTGTATTTTAAACAGCAAAAATGCCAAGCCTTGTTTTTTAAACAATAATAAATTCAGTACCATAGGCTACCATATTTACAGTTGTATTTGATAATCATGTAAATTTTAAACAGCAAAAAGACCTGTCTTGTTTGCTTAATTATTCCATGCTGTAAAGAACAAAACTTTTTGGGCTATTTACAGAATGTACAGTGAATGTTCACATAAATTTAAATAAAAAACAAAAGCTCATCATGTTCTAAAAAAGAAAAACAAATCAATCAAACATTATCAATATAAATATATAAATAAAAACAGCAAAAATAAATAACAACCCAATTTAGGGAATTAAAATTGAACCAATTTGAAAATAATCAAATAGAATTTGAAACAAAATATTAATTTTCTTGAATATTGAAATAAAGATGCATTGTACTGTACATTAGCTTTTGTATGATTGTAAAGTCTCTAAAGGTATTCCCCAGAGTCCATGATTGCAAAGTGTCTAAGTATGTCCTAGAAGCCATGCACATGACTGTATGCTCTAGAATGTATAAGGCTCAAGTCCCTGTGGTCTTATTATTGCCTTCTCACTACAATTCTTTGCCACAGTTTCTATCAAGCCAACTTCTCCTGGTGTGCTCGTGTCTTGATCCATGCATTTACTTCCACCATGTATTTCTTGGGCGGCTGCAAATGTGTCTGACCTTCTCTGCCTCAATGCTCTTTCCTTGGGTTCTAGCACTCCATTGCTGTTCTTTGACGGTATTCTCCTTCTAATCTTCCCTCCCTTGTCTGACATAAATCTGGCTTTCTTTCTTGGAACTACCTCTTCTATCTCTTTCTTGGAACTACCTCTTCTACCTCTTCTATCTCCTACATCCTCTGTCTCTCTAGCTACTTCCTCTACCTTTTAATACATGTGAAATGCATGTACACATGAAAGGCACAACAAATATATATTGTATAATCTCTAATTATTACAGTCCTACTAACTTATATAAAAATATGTTTAGTTTTAGTATGTTTTCTATAATTCACAGCTGTGTGGCCATCATGCATGTACATGTACATTAGTTAAGCATTTCAACTAATGTGAACATGACAGTATCCTCTCTATTTATAGTCATTAATCATAATTCATGATAATTTAGTGTGGGCTATGCTGATTTTATAATTGATCACCTTAAAATTTTAGATTTCTATTCATTATGAATTATGACAAGTTTTTTATGTTGATAATAGAAATAATCTTTCAACGTGACACTTGAGTTGTTAATTGAAAGTACACCTCGTTTAAATACAGAACCCGCCGTCTGCCAAAAAGGAAAATAGCAGACTCTAAAAAGTGATAGAAGCGGAAATGTAATCTCAAACTGACTTACCTTTTTGCAAATCCGTTTCAAACTCTCATTTTTTGCTCTCAGCTGAGTTTTCTTTTTAATCAGCTCGCTCTGGACTTGCCAAATTTAAACATGCTGCTGTCTCTTCTGCTTTTCAATGGACATGAACTTCCCAACGGAAAACCTCTTGTAATTTCTCTTCCGTGTTGACATGATAGAGCACAAAAACGGCTAAATAAACATACTCGCACGGATCAAAATGAGAAAACTAAAAACATATGATGGTAGGTCAGGTCATAATTAACATGGTGAGCGAGAGAGATTTGTAAACAAATGTTGGTTGAAAAAATGAATGAAGTCGAAAAATATGCTCTTTCAACGGAAAATACGGAAAATGCAGGGACTCATGAAAACAAGGGTTTAAAAAAAATTATAACCTCGCACGTAAACGCGCTACATACCCGTTCTTGGTCTCAAATGAAAGCTTGAAATCTGCCCTTCGATCTTCCCGCTTCGATCGTAGCACAGGTGACAATAAGTACTGTTGGAGGGTGGGTGAATTAGGTTCTTTCGTTTGCGAAATATTAGGCACCAGACTCCCAAAAAAGAGCGCCCGTCCAAGATGGCGCCCGGTCATGAAAACTGATGCCGATTTGGCGACCTTTTTTGCCCGGCGTGTACGTTTTTACCTCTGAGGTACCAGCACAAAACACAAAATAAATTATTACCTGACATTTGATCCAAGTGCAATTGACTGTGAAATGCCAAATTATTTTTTGCCTTGTAACTAGTTCTTACTTTGAATAACATAAAAGGTACCACGATAACCACAACTTTAGCCATTTCAATTGACCCTAACTGGTATAAATAGTACGATGAGCATCCCTGTCAGTGCCGTATAGGGAGTCCCCCCGGGCAAGAGTTGCCACATAGCCATAGATTATTTGCAAAATTTTAAGATTTTAAACGCTCATTCCTCAAAAATAAATTAACATACCGTAGCTTGAAGTTGAATGTGGCCTACTATGGTAGAAGTCTGGGTAGTAGTCTGGGTAGTCCATGTAGTACTCTATCTGGTCGCGTCAGTTTGGTAGCATGGCTATTTTTAGAACTAACTCCTCGGTTTCACTTGGTGTCATCCCATAATCTTGGTCGATTGCTCGTTAGCTTTTATTGTTTGGTCAACCAGCATGTCCGCCACGCCTTTGTTGTCCGAATCTGTGGGCATTGATTGCTAACTAGCAATGTAAAACCTACTGAATGAAGTTAATCAGTTTAGCAGCCAGCCAGTCATGGAAACTAAATTTTAAACTAAATATAGCCATGCTATCAAACTGATGGTACCAAGCATAAGATGGGAGATAGCTCCCCTAGTGATTGTCCCCTAGTGATTGGCACGAATAATCGTAAAAAAACGGCGGGGTAAAGTGTAACAGAAAACGTAAAAGTAACGCCATTTCCTTACTTCTACTTTAAATTTGACGCCGGGGTGCCTCATGTTTTTGGTGAAAATTAACCTTTAAAACACGTTAAAAAAAGATTACGTCATCAGAATACCTTTATGAAATATATTCATTTGGGGAAAATTTGAACGTTCTAAGATAAATATATTCAAAGTTATGGACGATTCACTATTTTTATGACGTCATTATTAGTGACGTCATACTTCAAGCTTAACTATAAAAAATAATATTAAAGAATACTATGACTTGCGAGTGTTAGCCAATTGCATTTCATCCATAAAATTCCAAAAAAAATGAACTTGCTATTTTCTGAGGGTACACAAGTATTTATTCTAAAAAGAACACGTTATTACTAAAGAGCTCTATTACTGTGCAAAATATGATGCACCAGTACACGCGACATTTTTATTTTTATACTATTTATTTCCCGCCAATTTTTGGCGGCCAAATTACCAAAATTCAAAATTTAATAACTTTAGTTTACTTCAACCAATCGAGAACGGGTTTTCGATTATTTAATTCTCATGAACACCTGATATATTTTTTGTTAGAAAAATGTCTGAAAAGCACATTTTTGGGTTACCCATGATGCAACCGATATAAGTATATAAGTATATAATTTTCATGGGGGTTCAGAATTTTTGCACACGGCTGTTTAAATTATGGACCAGAATTAAATGGTTTTCGTCTTGTGTAAAAATAATTTCTCCTGCGTGTTACATAAATTTTACAATTGGTCGTCAGTTTTAGCCTAGACAATAGTCCAAAACAATGGATATTATAGTATTATATTATGTTCTGCTGGACAACCTTTTTGGCATCGACAGAAAGGTTGTCCTACACAAATATCCAGATATCCAGATATCCAGATATCTAATTTATTCAGACATATCTAATGAGATGCAGTAGGTCTGTTTTCTAAAAATTGCGGAATGCGCGGAAACATCGCAGCAACAAATTCTCAAAATTGAACTTCGCGTCATTGACTCAAAGAAAAAGAGTAGCTACAAGGTCCACAGAGTTGCATCCTGTGGTGAAAGATATAACGAAGTCAATTTTATATGTCCTCGGTATAAGTTTGAAACAGAAGCTGGTCGATCTTTCACAGTACGAAGCATAAAAGAATGGAACTCCCTGCCTTTAGAAGTTAGAAAATTGCCATCCGTCAACTCTCTCAAATCTGCTCTTTTTAAAAAAGCTTTAGAAGACCAGTCTCAGCTAGACCATTTTTAATCCTTGTATTTTATCATTATCGTATCTTATATCTAAATGTGTAGTTTCCGGCTTAAATTCTAAATTAGGTATTATCAATTAGATCATTGTATATTAAGCAAATCAGATTATTTTAGCGTATATAATTCTAGGCTCTACTGTTAGTAGAACTTTAATGTATACTTTTATCCATATTTTAATATTTGATACATTTATACTTAGGTAAACCTTCAGAGGGCCACAAGTTTATCAGTTCGTAACTGTTTAGTGTCACCCTCGTTAAATAAAGTCTTATTATTATTATTATTATTATTATTATTATTATTATATTCATGATTTCAGACAAGCCGTGGAATTTTTTTTACCCGACGTTAAACCACTTGTCAATACGATTTTGTGTAGTTCGGGGAGCGAAACCGAAAATTATGGGTCTATACAGCAGAAGAGCTAGGCGACGCCTATAGCATGGCTTTAAACGGCTGTGCTTTCTGGATTGATCTGACTATGAAGGCGCCAATCCTGTACCACTGAGGCAAAGGGGACCAAAAGTAAGTGAGTCTTTAGCGTGCATGAATAACCCTTTGAAAATTCCTTCTCCGAGCAAGTCGTAAAGCGAAATACCCCACTGATATTTTATTTTCATTTTAATGGCCTCATGAATCAGAGAAAGAAGAGGAGATAAATGAGACGATCACTAAATTACGCGAATCACACGGTACTGCCTACCAGCCATATAAATACAGAGTATGGGCCGAAATGATTGTATTTTTTTAAACTCGATTTTGAGTAATATATTTATAGTTTTACTTCTAAGAAATTGTACGAAAAACCCATAAGTTTGACACTATAAAAAGCCTCTCTAGATCTAAATACTCTGCTCGCACTTTCTTGACAAACCTGTCAACAACTACTAAAGTTTAACTAGAACTAATTCAGTGATTAAGCCTATAATTAGTTCGGGGGTGAGCACAGTCATAGGAGAGATTAAGCATCTCGTTCTTTCTTTCCGCGAACGGCAGAAATGAAAACATACCACGATTTTCACGCGTTTGCTGCTTGACATTTTCAGTTGTTACGTGAAGTTGAGTCGATCCGCGTTTGTTGTGAACGCTGGAATTCTTTTCCACTTTTCTTAAATATTTATTTCGTATTTTGACGGCGGGCTGACGTTTCCCGTTTGCCGTCGAAAGCGGTGCGTAATCTCTCTATTGTTTCTACCGAGAACGACGGTGGTGATTTCAGTGTATGCTATACGCTATTAACTGCTCGGTTCACGATTGCAAATACACTTGGCTTGTTCGGTTTTCGAGCTTATAAATTAAGCGCCCTTTCAACATTGGTTCAAAATTGTGTCGAAAGAGTGTGTGTCAAATGGTTGCAACATTGCCGATGTCGAGAACAAGCGGTTTCAACATCTGTTTAACATTCTAATTGCTATCAACCTTGTTCTCGAAAATGGGCTTCAAGAAATGTTGCACCGATATTGACGAGATGTTTGAAAGTTTTTAAAAGCGGAACTTTAGTAATACAGAATTATCCAGTGGACAACTTTGGGTCCTGATGCTGTAAACATGTGTTGTGCAAACTTTTAACAGACAGGGCGGGAGATTCAAATCCTTTAATCTAGGTGATGGTCTCTTGTCGTAATTCTTTACGTTTTGTAGAAACCGCTTCAATTTTTGTGTTTCTGGCAGTTTAGGTCTGTAGCCTCCAGTTTTAACAATTCAATAATTTTAAAAATTGTGAAATAATTCGCGGTCTTAAAAATATACCCCATTTTACGCCACATTCTCACGTGTTCACTGATTTGGTTTGCTTCTAGTAGGCTTTGTGAGGCGATTTCACAGGGTTTTCTTGTTGCGTTTGTGCTTTCAGACACAGGAAAAAATTCTTCAATGAAATCCTTGAAATCCTGCAGTTGGCAGTCTTTTACTCCTGCCCAACCTATTAGGATGTGTTTTTGTCACTTTAAAGCAACGGCTTGAGTCCAAATCACCGCTCTTGGTTGTAGGGGTAAAAGACTTATTAATAAAACCCTACAGGAGTTCCAGAGGGGGAGACCCCTTGTTATTTTTTTGTTGATTACCCAGCATGCAATTGGAGGTGGTAGCAGGGAAATATGGTCGAGTGAACTTCAGTGTAAACATCGGCGTGGTTCACAGTCGTTTGGTGCGTTTTCTGCAAACAAACCTGGTGGTTGGAAAGATACTGTACATGTAACGACTGAGTGTTGATTTTGTGTTTGCATGCTTTTGATTTCAAGTGCGAATGGGAAGGGTGTTTTTAGCCGATTTTTAGCTCCTTAAAATTCGTGAAAATCGAAGAAACAAAACGATCGCCAAAACAAATGAGCTTTTCTCCATAGTGAAAGAGTCGAGCAATCCCTGTTATAGCTCTGACTTTGAAGCCATACATCTCTTTGCATAATATCGCAATATCGTCTTTCCAGCATGTCTAGATGTGATGCAATAATTTTCCTAGTAACGGACTTATGCGTCTCCTATTCACAGGCTCGGATGGTAAAGAGTTAATATCATACAAGACTAATGATGATGAAATGCATTATATAAGTTATATGTACACTGTAGTACCCTTTTCAACTCCTTTGCATACTCTTTGTTTTGCTCCTCTCGTAACCTTCTGAAGTCATTGAGTCTTTCTCTGTCAAAGAAATAAAAAAAATGACTAAGGGAATTTATGAAAAGTGATTTCTTTCTAAACCAGAGTTCTTGTATGAATGCATGTTCCTTTGTTCTGAACATGAGTAGGTGGTTTTAGCCATGTATGACTGTAAATAACCTAATTCGAATTCAAATTAAGGTTACCAGATACCTTCAAGGCATATTTTTTTTACACACAAAAACAATTGATTATTTGGAACGTTTATGGATTGTTCTGCAATTTAGAAAAAAACATTTTAAAAGATATAAAAGCTTGTGAGATATTTAGAAAAAAACGTATTTAGAAGGAAACTAAATAAATCACCAAGGCATTATAATCCCTTTACGTGCCATGGGCACCCCGTGGACTTTTAGCAGGAGCTGTTATCCGAGTAATTTGCATACTGTTGTAGCTTGACCCTTCTTCGAAATAACAAACCTGCATTTAGAGTGTTTTATTAGTTGTTTGTATGGGGAAATCCAATTCTTGTGTGTTAACCCGATGACGGCTAATTTACTTTTATAAACCTTGTCAGTTTTGTGTTTGTTGGCTTAGCATTGCTTTACAATTTAATATTTTTTCAACGAAGCCATTCAGCGTATTCTGCACTTCAGAAGCTGTACAGAGGTACATGTATATATAGGTTTCTTTAGTTTTCTTTAAAACAATGCATGTACAACATTATTAACGAGAGAGATCCGCGAAGGTATCCAGTAACCTTAAACTAACTTAATTAGTTTAAATTAACATGAAATGAAATTTAACCTGCAACAGTTACAACTGTTACATTAAATATTTTAACCTTTCAATGGACAGCTTCTCCATCACTTTCCTGGCATTGCTAAGGATTGCTTCTGAATTCACTGTTATCAAGTCATCACCTAAAGCACACATTCATAATGGAAATTAACAATGATTTTATTGTACATGTATCATTGGCATTTACAAATTCATGCATTCATGTAAATTTTATGTGTTTTATTTGACATAAAGTAGAATTATTTGGAATTATGTAGAATTATGTGGTTCAACTGTTAAGTCTTTATAGACATAAACCTAAATCTACCTAAAAATAGTACATGTACGAAAATGTATACAATCACATAGGAGTCCCTCAGTGTATGTAAAAGCCTGAATCAATTGCATCGCAAGTGTGGCTTTCAAATAAATTTTGGTGATTTAATATATGTTTAAAATTAGAAAGGAAAATGCTAATGGGTAAATAATGTAGAATTTGTTTTGACTATACTGTCAAAGATAAATTCCTTTCCCCTATGTGCATGACCATATCCTATAGCCATGCGAGCTTAGTTGCTACAATAACACATTGTTGTCACTTAGGACATACTAACATATAACTTGTAATTTCCCATGATACTACAGTGCACCACACAAACAACGAGTCATCATGTGCTAAGGAATTAAGAATAACACATTCTAGGAATATGTACATGTACTTAATTGTTACAATAATTTTAGCCCAATATCACAAGGAATTAACCTGTCAGTCTTGATATTAAAACAGGTAACTTCACTGAAGATGATGGGGCCAGAATAAATAACTGGATCCCATTACTGGTGCTGTCCCCAAATTTTGTTTTTTTACTGAAAGATAATGATATGATACTGATCTCAGCATAATATTTAATGTGCAATAACTTTAATACCTACAATACATGTTTATGCCATAGTTGTTTTATAACACTTGCTTTAAACTGAGACTGCTAGATTATGATAATTAGTTGATAAAAAAAAATGAGAAAAAAAATCATTCATTTGGTTCAATGTTCTAATTGGCTGAATATTTAAAAAGAAACCTACATGTACTACAATGTTGAAGATTATTTATTCTGATATTTCATGATTATTACTATTTAAGTGCCACTATGATCAAATTTTGCCCTATTATTATTTTTACGTATTTATAAAGTAGAGCTGCTAAATATTACTCGGTCCAAACCGTTTTGCGATACGACGACGGGAAGTCTTATTTTTCGGACTCCGAAACTGGAGTAATTACGTCCGCCATTAATCGAGCATGTTCCTGGCCGCGCAAAAGACTGGGCAACCAGATAGAGGAAGTGACGTCAGACTCTCAACGCAAAGACTCCGCATGGCTAATTACTCAAACAAATCCATACAAATCCGTACTGATCGAGGTCGTATTTCTGCAAAGCGTTTTCCTTTTTTCTCTGATCCGCGGAGTTTTTCGATAGTATGCCAGGCAGTCGATGTGTGGTTCAAGACTGCAGTATTAATGTTACGAATCACCGTGAAGGTATTTCGCTGCACACCAGCCCTGTGTGTAAAAGTGCGCGAGAGAAGTGGGTGAGATTTGTTCAGATCATTTTGAAGTTCACCAGTTCGAGAGAAGTGTTCACATAGCAGGAAGGAGACGTTTTCTTATACAAGGCGCTGTTCCAATAGTGTGGAAGTAAGAACCCAACAACGACCGGCCGTCTTCCTTGCGAAGCCGTAGAATGGTAAGAAAATGTGTGAAATCCCAAAATTGTTTGTTTATATTTGTTCGATGCAGTACTTTTGAAGAAAATCGACTCTTAATTCCCTATATACCCATAATCTATGGAAAATAGATTTTAGAAAAAGCTTAGATGGTTTTGTTTTCTCATGTCAAAGTTTTTGGAAATCCACTTGTCAAACTCGGAAAGTGAGCAGATCAAAATTATAACTTTTTTTTCATAATTCATGATGCGAAATACGTTGTTTTGGTTATGTAGGTTATCAAAGACTTAATGCCCTCCAGCAGCAGCATGGACAATTCTGAGACTCGAACAGAAGTAAGTATGCATTAGAATAATTCAGCTTGTGATTTGCTTTCCTGTTTGTCATATTGATAGTTTCGAGGTTCAGTCAAGGTCCGATCGCGAGCACGCCGCGAGGTGGTACATGCAGCTTCCGGCTCAGTAGCTTGCATTAATATTATTGACAAATCTTGATATATTTACAACATGCTTCAAAGTGAAATAATTATTTAAAAAGGTAAGTTAATTTCTGAATGTTAAAATATGAAAAGTGGGGCTGACGATTCTGCATCATTTAAAAAATCTACCCACTTCCCACAAAAATATAAGCCTTATACCCGTACCTATCAATGTTAAGCCCAAGGGGTGGGGATTTGACAGGCAGGGCTACCCTGAGGGTAGGGATTTTGACATACGCCGCCTGCCCAGGGTTGGGTTATTTATAGGAAACATAAGGAAGACAGGGCAGATATTTGATATTTTGACCAAACATGTTGTCCCGAGTGTGGGGAATTTGACATTTTTTTGGCCCCCCTCCCTCGGGCTTAACATTAACAGCATGCAATCAATTCTGAAATAATAAAAATTAACATTGAAATATTACTTAATCCAGTCAGCAACAGCTTTGCCAAAAGTAACTGAGTACAGACCTGCACCAGAAGTAACTCAACCAAAAATAACTATGCCAGAAGTATGTGAAATTCCACCAGAGATACCTCTGACAGTAGTATGTGAAACACCACCAGAAGTAACTCTGCAAGATGTACATGAAACTCCACCAGAAGTATTGGCCACAGAAGTACGTGAAACTCCACCAGAAGCCACTCCAGTGTCACAGGTCCGTGAGATTGGGCATTTGCAGTTCCAGAAAATATCCATACACCCCACCCCTTTCCACGGACGGGCATGAAAATTCCAAGGGGGTAGGGGACCAATGGCAGTAATTTTCTATATGAATGTTACCCTGTTTTTGGAAAGTACTGGGGGTATTTTTTTTTGGGGGGGGGGGGGGGGGTGGGTCTTTAAGAAAATCCCTTCCGTGGGGGAATTATGGATATTTTCTGGAACTGCACATTGTTCAATTGAATAGGAAGAACAACAACCCTAAATTTATGAACTACCAGTACTCTATTTATAGCTCTGCTTTTAGCACTTGTTCATTCATATAAACTTATGTTTATGCATACTGTTCTTTTTATAGGCACCAAAACAGACAGCAGAGTCAGCTTGTCCCAACTGTGAAATTGCAAAGAAGGAAAAGAAGAAACTACAAAGGCAGTTAAAATATATGGAGGCAAAGCTGGAGGTGATAAATGAACGGATGTTGTCAAACCAGACAAAGTGGGCCAATACTTTCCAGGAAGTAACCCAACAGCCAGTATTGGTATCATCAGGTATGCAATTATAGAAATTAAATATTATAGTACATCTGCTCATTAGATGATAAAATAAAACACTGGGGGGGAAATATGTTCATCCATGATATTGTGAAAAATCAGGGAGTGCCAATAACAATTAAAAATTGTACTGTTAATTAGCCTATGTGCTAATGTCTGAACCAAAAAAAATCAATGATAATGATAGTAAAAAATATTACATGTACAAATAAATAAAATATTATAACTTCAGTTTTAAATTCTTTAATAGGAATTCAAACAGCTGAGGCTGAAACCAGTGACGAACCAATGGACAAGGCAGAGGAAATACTACCATCAGTTCAACCAGACGAGGAGATGACAGACGATGAGAATGACAGCAATGAAGCTAGTGAAGAGGAAACTAACCAAGATACATATTTTACATCAGAAGAAGTTGAAAATTCCTACAGGACAGCAGGAGATGATGATCACAGTGAAGAAGCCACAAAACCTAGGTACTACATGTATATATTCCAGAGTTATTTATAACTTTAGTAAATGTATTAACCTTGACCTGTGTATATCATACACTGTAAGTAGTGGGACCACAAAAGCATGAAACGTATACATAGGGAGAACAAATTAAATATAATATTTATATTGTAAAATGACCTAACAGACATTATATATTCCAATTTCTTTTAATGTCTTTCTTATATTATATAGGTTGGATTCAAGGAGGATTGAAAGGGCTTCCCGTGGTACTTTGAGCGCTCACATGGTACTTTTACAAGTTACAGAGATTGAAAGGAGAGGTTCGCGCAAAAATTCCCTTCTATCACAAGCGATTTTTCTACTCTTTTAGGAATTGAAGGATAATCTTTTATATACCAATCGTCTCTTTATTATTCATATTACGTGGTACAATGTTTTTTTCCAGACAACTGTCGTTGCATTAATTCATGCGAAGTCGTTTTGTTATGCTTGAATTCATAATAGCGTCCATTGTTCAAAGTTCAAGGTGACTGACCTTCTCATGAATTGAAGTTTCTTCCTAAATCACTGAATACCTTAGATATTTTATGTATCAGATATCTTATTCAAGTGTTCAACAATACTCAGTATTCAAATGTATTCTAATGTACTCACGTTCTGCTGGAGTAATCCACGTCTGCATTAAACGTTAAAATTCGGCGCGAAACGGATATTCTCAAACCAGAGCTGCGAATTCACGGTCGAATTCACTCACGATGATTTTGCAAATCTTTGCTACTTGTTTGATTTACTCCTTAGGTGTTAATATTCAAATGCATGAAGATAATATTGGTAAAAGACCACATATTGAAAGTGGAAAATCAGTAGCTTCTCTCTCGGCACAAAACTCGGTAGCAAACTCGGTAGACGGTAGTCAACTCCCCGGCCGGCAGCAAACTCGGTAATCAACTCGTTTAAAAACTGAAAATTAATCTCCAGACATGGAAAACTTCGTACTGGGGTGAACTTCTTTGTACTTTGATCCATATAATAGATAAAATATACATAAATAAGCTCGCGAGTGTCAAATGGACTAGCAGAGAACGGTCTTATCCGAACGCCAGCCATCTCAAATGAGCAAGTCACGTGATTTTTGTCGTTGATAATATATTTGGTTGCAAAGGATCATGGGAAGCCCTTTCAATCCTCCTTGGGTTGGATTGCAAGGGAAAGAATATTAGGGAGGAGCCAAAGGGTATTGTTTTCCTGTCAAAGCTGCTACTTCTTTTTTAGACTTGTCACCTGTGCTTTGCAAGCAATCCCCTTCTCAAGGTGACCCAGGCAGGCACAATGCTCATCATTCAGTCCAGTTGCAGCAGCTGTACAGGTGTATTCACTTGGAAGAGCCAGCCATACCTCCTTGGAAAGTTTCCTGCTGGGAATCTGCTTCTCAGCTTTGCCATTCTTTGTGCAGGTGCTTCCATAAGGAAAGTTCTATTGGTGTTTCAGCACATGGGAGTACTGGTGTATCACCAACCTACCTACTACTATCACCAGAGGCACCTGCTCATCCCTACCATTGTGAAATTCTGGAGAGCGTACCAGGCAAAGATTCTTCAATCTTTGAGTGGAAAAGAAGTAGTTCTTGCAGGTGATGGCAGGCATGACAGTATGGGTCATTCAGCAAAATATGGGACATACACCATATTTTGTTGCACAGTTGGCCTTATGATACACATTGTTCTTAAACAGGTAATTAATTCAACCGACTATATATTACTATTATTATTTAACACCTATTTGCTAGAATGTCAGAAAACTATTTTTTAAACGCACTACAATGTACATTGTGCTCTGGTGAATTTTAACGTAATCTGTTTTTCTTTATTTTTTTGGTTTACAACACATTCTGCAAATAGCAAATAGGTGTAAGTTTAAGTTTGACTAAGTTTGGTGCCATTTTTATTATTCTTTACGACATTTCAAGAATAAAAATGAGGAATATGATTCATTGTAAAAATATTAGTGATCCCTGGTCTACATGATGATTAAAATATTAGGTGCATAAATAAATAACAATATTTTATTATAGGGTTAACATAATGTTTTTTTTTTTACTAAGGCAAACCAAGCTGGTAGCAGTTCGGCAATGGAGTTCATGGGGCATCAAGAGGCTTTTGCATTCTTGTTAACAACATGTTTAATAATCAAGGCCTTTGTTTCTGACCGCCACACATCGATTGCAAAATGGATGAGAGAAGAGTGTCCAAAAAAGTGCGAAGAAATTGGAAAGCCAGTTATTGACCATTTCTTTGACCTATGGCACATTGGAAAAAGTAAGTACATGTACTATCTAAATAAAACATTATACATGACAAAGATACATTGTTTTAATAGGCCCTTTTGCAGCTGGGGGTCATGTGACCTTGTCAATCAGAAATCTTAAAATTGACACAATTTTGATGCCAGAAATAGAAAGAAAAAGCCGAAATAAGTAACCTGAAAGTTTCAGTTTCATACAGTGCTGTGTCTTTAAAATTGAAGCTCTGGCAAATTTTTGAAATCTCAAAAAATCTCAACATTTAACAGATTTTGTGGGGAATTTTAGCCAGAGCTTCAATTTTAAAGAATGGATGATATGAACCTCAAGCATTCACAGGTTACTTTATATTTAAGCTTGTTCTTTCTATTTCTAGCACCAAAATTGTGCTAACTTTAAGATTTGTGATTGACAATGTCATGTGACCACAACTGCAAAGGACCTATTTACATAATCACTTGTTACTTTTCTGGAAGATATCTTAATTTGGTCAGTTCAAAATTATTATTTTTGAATAGGGTATATTTGTATCTACATACAATGTAGTTACACAAATAACAATACTAAATTGTCATTCAATAATACTCTTTAGTAGATACCAAAACCAAGGTTCTAAAAATACAATGTAAGCTATTTCATTTTTTTAACATATGCTCAGGTATTTTGTTTGGATTCACTTAGTATAGTTTACATGTACCACAATTGTACATGTAGTCACTGTGTGCACCAGCCTACTTGACAGACTGTATATTACTTGTATTTTATGTCCAGTAGGGTTTGTCATTAATTTTTGCAATTTTTTTGGTGGAAAATTCAAAGCTATATATTACATGTACAATGTATATGCAAATTTGCACTAGATCACTTGACTGGATACTACATTGTAGTACATGTACATGTATAACACTATCATATACCAGTAGTAAATAAGTATGGTCCCTTAAAGGTTCTGACCAACTGACCCAATATTGCTTGGCAGTTCAAATCCCAGAAAGTACCACACAATTAGTATATAGTTGATTACATAGTGAAAGAGATCGATAGAGATAGAGAGGTAGGAAGGGTGTGATAAAGGGAAGTAATAAAAATGAGAAGGAAAAGTAAACAAAAGGGTAGGGAAGGGTAAACATATTTGTGGTGCCAACAATTCCTGTGTAAAAAAACCTAGGTTGAAAAAAAAAAGTTTCTTTTCAATTAATCTGAAATGGAAATCCATCTACAACATGCATGTACATGTACACATATGACCATGCATGCATGACCAATTCTTGTTTTCATATTTTGTATTCAAGAAAGTCAGTTCAGAATAAGAGATCATAAGATAGTTATTCAACAGTATGTTGTGTATGTTATAGTTTTGAAGAAAGTATAAAAATTAAACTCTAGTGTCTAAATGAATGTCTAAATGAATGAATGGATGAAACTTCATTTAGACAGCTAGCTTGGTAACCCAAATCGGCTGGAAGCTGGTTCACAGATATCCATAGGGGCCCTGTATAATTATAACAAATGGCATACAGTGTACATCTTATTCAAAATGACCATTACTTGTACAGGAGTGGTGCAATTTCCTTTATAATTTATATATATCACAAAATGCATGATGTTTGAATGAAATGTTATAGCTCACAATGGAGAGAGTTTTTCCTTATAAATTATAACAACAATTCTACCTTCTGTGGCTATTCTATTATCACTGCTGTCTTCAACAGTACCAGTGGTCCCATGTTCCATAGCTGCATCTGTTAAATTAAGTACACGTACATGTGCATGATATTCGATAATACAGTAATGCATTTATGCCCAACAACTTCTCATGCAGTTATTAAAATTCATTTTTGTGTCAAGTCACAAATGTACAAGTTAGTGTGAAGTTTGAATAAATGAAAATAGTATAAGGGTTGTTTGTAAACGAACTGAAACTTCAATGCATGGCTTAAGCCTCTAATTATTAAGTACAAGATGTGTCTATACATATGGTGCCTGAGCCGGGAATTGAACCCAGGACCGCAGCAGTGAGAGGCGAGTGTTTTACCACTGCGCCAACCTGCATCCCCTGCGTTTCTGGCTACACAAAAGTGCCACACACTGCTGCAATATTGTAAACTTGGCAGTACGAAAGCTTTGTACAAGTGCACTTTGACATAATCTGGTATGAGGTTTTTGAAATGCTTGATAACTTGAAGTTGCATCATGTTAACAATTTTACAGACTGTATAGACATATATTTGTCAAACTTGAGATTACAATCAATATTTATACCCAGTATGTCAATGTTGTTATGCCTCTTAATATCTTTGCCATCAACAACAAAAGTAAAGTCCTGGTCAGTTGATTGGAGAATGAGTAACTGAAATTTGTCAGGGTTGGGCCATCAGGCCATTTTGCATATCCTCAGGTTGGTTTTGTTTGAATAATTGCTTTAAGTCATAACTTCTGCCTAAGATGTCCACAGTCAAAGTTTATACATGCACATTAGATAAAGGAAACTGCATGTCGTCTACATAATATTCTAATTTCTTTAAAGATTTTCCAAACATTTGATCTTCTCTGAGAGTCGTTTGTCGTAGAACGTGTACAGAGGGCTCTTGACAATGGCTTTTCCAAAAGAGAAACCTGACAAATAAGCAAAACCGACAATATGTTTTTTGTGAATGCCATAATTAGCAGTCAATTTCAGCGGTCCCGCGGGCATTAGACATAAAAAACTAATTTCAAATGCCCAACGATGGAGCCCCCCCAAAAATTAGGCAAATGCTCCACCCTCGGGTACATCGCTATACCTCCCGACTACACATTTATTTTTTATAGTAACATAACACTAGCATACGAGTCGGTTATTGCTAAATATTTTCAGATAATGATTAAACTGATATAATATATAATTACATCATTTTCTTTTTCACAATTACCTGATTTCAAACACAATCAACTAAAAGTCGATTAAGGTATGCTAATCGCCGTGGGAAGCGAGTAGCAGCTGACGTTTCGGGCGCTAGCCCATCGTCAGCGCTAGCCCCCTGGTTGCAGGAACGTGTCACACATCGTACCTTATTTCAACGTTGACTGACTGGCTTCCAGAAAGCATTTGTAAATACAAATGATAATCTGGTTGCTTGCTGATCAGGAATCTTAAACGCGATGTCCCACATTGAAAACACGGGCTGATTATGGCCGATGAACCCGTTCCAGTGAGGTTTGACACAGAAACGTCTTTGAACCGTTGAATCGTCCAGGTGAAGCCAGCGAACAGCTTTTCTTCTTTCCAGATGTTCACTTCTTTCTGAAATTGAAATATAATCAATGTTAATTTGTAACATGGGCGCATTAAAAAAGAGTAGCGCACGCAGTAACAAGAGACAAATGGTCCAATAGATGGTTTGCACTCGATCCCCAGAGATGGCGGCCATGTTGGTGTACAAAACAAAAGAAGCTAACGAATAATATATTGTTAACTGTACACCAACATGGCGACTATGACGTCACGTGCAAAGGGTCTAATATATATATAATATTTTTTTTTAGAATCCTTTTGTTTTTACAAAAGCCTGGTTGCATAATTTGCAATTCTTTTGTTTGGCGTGAAGTCAGACGTAATTTTGTTAGCTCAAATTCCACTATTGCATTTAAAGGGGGCGAAATTACTAGTGAATGGTACTCGTAATTCTTACTGAAATCGTATCGCCTTAGAAAATAAGAGGTAGTACATGTCAACTTTTTTTTATAAATCTAAGTCGTTTTTGTTTATAAAATTAAGTGTAGGACCTCTTTTAGCTACTATTACAACAACTGACTAAACAAATACACGAGTCGATATAAACATAACCTGCTATGCAGACGTATTTTTTCACTCTCATAAATTGGACGAAAAAGTTTACGAGAGTGAAAAATCGCTGGTACTCGGCCCGCGAGCCCAAATTTAAGAGTACCGTGCCCAAAATATTTCTCGTGTAAATCTTAAGGTAATATTTTCGTCCACTCGAATCTTTGCCATCCGCATCAAAATTATCTCAAAATTTCTCCTGTATATCTGTAACGCATACTCTACTAATCTGAGTAATTATTTTTGTCTTTCATCATGAGGAAGTTTATCATTTTAGGCTCTAAACAGGCACGCGCAATTAGTTTGTTTACGTACACTGGTAAGTAAAACAGCTGGATCCGCTCCTAGAGGATTATCATCGGGAACATCCATCTTCCATCCTCGTAAATAATTCTTTAAAGGACGTACTCGGATAAATGTTAGTATATGCTCAGCCATGATATAATACCTTATACCTACAATCCTTTAATATTGTGTATAAATACAATAAATGAACTATAGTAGTAAATAATACCTTATAAACATGTTTCTCTAATAGGGTGTTAAAATGTAAAAAATACAACAACAAAATAGTACAACAAAACTGCTCTAATCCGTAAAAAAGCGGTAGAAACCGGTCTCTTAATATAATGTATAAATACAATAAATAAACTCTAGTAGAATACTAAATGCCGTGTTTTGGCCCACGTTGAATTTTTATTGTATTTTTATGATAACGAACCCGAAGGGTGAGATGTCATAAAAATACAATAAAAATTCAACGTGGGCCAGAACCGGCATTTGATATACTACTGATGGTAAGGGTTTTTTTTAATGTAGGGGTAGGATTGGGATTAGTTCACAAGTCATGATTATTTATTGTTTGAAGCAAACTAAAGCAAAAAAAATTGGAGTTCCATGACAGATTCCATGTGGGTTACTACTTCATGTAAGTGTTGACTTGTTGACCCGAGAGGATCTGGGTTCTGGTTTAAGTTACTTATATTATAATAAATGTTGCTTCCAAATCAACAAGCGCTTGTGTGGCGCAGTGTGTTAAGTCAGTGGAAAACTGGGTGTGTCAAGGCAGAGCTGCTGAGTTCATTTATCCCTCTGAGCTCAGTACGTGGTAATACATCTGAATGAAAGGTAAGTGTAAGTATATGGAAGGGGAGAGAGAGGAGGGAAGGGATGGAAGGAAGGAAGGGAGGGGAGAGTGTATTTTTTTAGAATCATTGATAGCGAAACCTGGGTCAATTTGACCTAGGTTGAATTGACCTGGGTCAATTTGACCTAGCTTGAATTGACCCGGGTCAATTTGACCAGGTCAAATTGAACTAGTTGAATATGACCGATGGTCAAATTGAACTAGTTTTTTTTACTCATGGTCAAATTGAACTGAATGGTCAATTTCAACTGCAACATCAACATGCCTCCCTTTTAGTGCTCTTGACAGCAAATGGCATTCAATAGGGATATCTTCTTCAGCCTTCAGTTTCAATATAAAATTATAGTAGGAAGATGATTTCTTTGATTGGGTAAGAAGTTACATGTAGATGTAGTTTGCAGAGTTTTCTTAACTATTTTGCATTATAGACATGTACAATGTCATTGTGTTGGGTAATAATTTCCTCACCTTTAATATCACAGTTCCCAGTCAAAGACAGGCATGCCCTGAGAACTGTTGTTTTCGATGTTTCTGTTTCTCCATACAATAGAACCACAGGACATGACCCTCCAAGCTGGATTATCCGTTGATAACCCAGTGACATCACTGTGCCACCCAGGGCAAGGCATGCTGCTGGATAGTTTGATGTCAGCAAAGCTTTTAACTTAGATATAAGGTCTTTTAAACCTTCTGGTCCAAATGGCTGGGAAATTTTTACTCTTGTGTGCGAATCCTCTAAAATAACAATTAAAATAACAATTAAAATAACATAATTAAAGCTTGGCATACATGTACATGCATGTACTTCTAATACATGTATCATCTTAACTAGTAATACATACAATATATAATTATAGAACCCTCACAACTGTTGCTGGTAGAGTTCGGTGTCACAAAGTTGGTCACAAAGTCACACAGTTGTTTTCACATAATTATATATAACTATTAATTTTGGAATCGGTGATAGAACTGGTTTTTCTTCTGTCATTACAACCTTCACTACAACCTTCACTGCACTGCACTTTTTTCATAAAAACAAAAGACTGGTGGGCCACAAAACAATTTTGGCAGGCCACGTTCTATTGTTCTTTATTGCGTGTGCAACATCATCAAATTAAAGAGGCTAGCTATTTAACCCTAGTGTACTGATTTCCCAAACTCTTATTAAACAAAAACAGGTAGGTCTCATACTGCCTCCTCTGCCCTGCCATGATATTTACCATTATTTTTGCCCTTTCGCCATGATCTCTGGTATGGAACATATCGTTGGTCTTCAGGGAGAAGCGATTTCTGTGCTGGACTAATCTGAATGTTCTCATTAACAACAAATACACCACAAGGTTGCCAAGCCGGATACTGTGACAAATAAAAAAAATATACTGTGATTGCATGAAGAAACTCTTTTGTATCATTTTTCTAAATGCCTACTTTAAGTTACACATTGGGTGACTGTTATGCAATCTTTGTTGTGATTTCTGTTTATACAAGTTTTGTTGTGCTAGAGCTGCTGTTATGAACTCAAATTACTTGTGTATATACCTGCCACAATTTTTTACAGCATCCTTCCAATGAAATTTCTAAGAAACATAGTAATTTCATTTTAGTCAATGATTTGGAATACATGCAGGACAAGCATGCTCTAGGTTTTAGCCATTTCCAAATTGGAGGTGTGGCTTATCTGTGAGAACTTCTACATTGTGTAGAAAAGGATTTTACATTATTTTGTAAACTTCCATGACTTAAATGTATCAATAATAAAAGTTTTACCATGAAGACAGACTGCCCTGCTATATATTGGTTGCTGTCATAAAAAAAAACACTCTAAACGTAAACCATGGAAAAACTATACTTCTATACATTTGGAACAAACACTTCTGAATTCATGAATGTTGCACTGGAATTTATACTTGGGAGTCATGTGCGTGGTCTAAACAATATTTTATTCAGGGCTTGCAAGCTGCCATGGAGTTGTTTTGGGTTAAACATTTGATGAAAGATACTGTACATTAAATCATGAAAGTTTCTGACTTATAAAAAAAAAAAATATCTCCTGAACTTAAGGTGCAGTTTATCTGTGATGGGGGGGTTTATCTGTGCATGTTTATGGTAATTGTATAGTAAATTACTGAATTCACCACTGTAGCAACTTTCCTGAGTTCATCCACTTTAAAGTCATCCGTCAATTGAAACATGTATGCACCTAAATCTACACTGGATGGTGCATCCCGTGGTACTCTATGCCAGAGAGAGTCACAGCAATGACGCTGTAAGATGCCAAGAACTATTCTAGAGTCGCAAAGCTGACCTGGAGTCAGGGCACATTTCCTGTTATGAGGAAAAAAACGTAAGTACAAGGTCACAACTGTAGAAACTTTACCATAGACTTGAACAGCCTGGTCCATCCCAAATTACTCCATTAATCCCATTAGTCATTACATTAATCCCAAATTAAAACATATTTTAAAACTAATTAAGCTTATAAAGCTAAAGGTTGCTAAAGTACAAAAATCAATGAAATTGAAGCTTGATTTTTGATTCATTAAAACATATTAAACAATTGGCAGCAGCAAACCCATACATATATATTTAATACCTAGCTGCAAGCTTATTGTATAAATCCGTATACATTCGAACTCTCGGTATGACTCCCAACCTCGTTCCCAGGGGTCTTTACGCGCCTAATCAAAGATGGCGTCGAAAGTACTTTCGACGCCATCTTTGATTAGGCGCGTAAAGACCCATGGGAACGAGGTTTTCCAGACCCAACCCTTTCGACGCCATCTTTGATTAGGCGCGTAAAGACCCCTGGGAACAAATTGACCCAGACCCCCTCTACGTTCCGTCCGCCATTTTTTTTCCGCTACGTATTTTACGTCATTTCCCCCAGTATTCTAGAGCCTGTGAACAGGCTAAGACAAGAGCGGCTTTCAAGTCTATAAGCACAAATACCGGTAGGATAATTATTTGCGATCTGCATCAAATCTTGTAAGTGAAGTACCGTTAGCTAGAGTTCAGTTTAAAATTACGTCAGTTTTGGACTTTCCTGAAGGCGCCAGCTTGGCGCTGCACGCACGGGAGCATGTACGATATACACCACAGCTCGAACGAAATTTCATGAATTAATGTGAGATTCTTTCCGAATCATTCTCGGAGTAAAAGTCTCGAACTCGCAAGTTTCGTTGGCTCGCAAAGTCCCTGGGGCAAAATACATTTTAAAACAGGGTGATTTTTGTTTCAACGTATATTGAAGATAATAAGTACTTACCATTGTTTATCTTTAGCGCTGATGGTAAAAATAAAGCCTGATACAATGTTGGCTTCGAATTTCCCTTTCACTGCAACGGTAAAGTTTGTAATAAATATGGTTCTCTTTCCTTGGATGAAAGCCAACTTGTTGTCTTTTTCGAAGATGCCTTTCACGTGTTCGGCTTGAGGTGAATCTTGAGAGAGAGAGGCCGGTTGCGATGAATCCTGTTAATAAGAACAATTGCAAATTGCTTTTAATTAAGACGCTATTAATATTACACAAGGCAACGTTTCGTGCAAGCTGTCTCGCAAATATCGTTGCGAGACTAGTTTCATTAATGCCCCGGCATTACAAAATACAATGAGCTGCACGTGAAAATGCACGCCTACATTTCCACCGTTCTCTGCAAAAGCACAACGTGAAAACCCCAAGTTGTAAGTTTTAAAGAGAACGCGAACGTAACGACTGCAAGACAAGCTAAAGTTGCACGAATCGTTGCCTGGTGTAACAGTTACTTAACCTACATTTTTTGGAGTATGGGCTTGGTCGATGCGAAGGATTCTGAAATTCTCTTACCGACTAGTGCCGCGAAACTGAGAATTATCAAACGCGAATGCCAGGATGTCTACATTAACGGCTAAACGGCCTGTTTACCTTATTACTGGGGCTGCTGTCTGGCGCTGAATTATTCGTTGCCATGTTGGTGTCCGTACGAGCGAGCTAGCGAAATGAAACTGACCATGTGCAGCATGTGGACGACTACCTTGGCTCAGTTTAACAAACACGCGTCCTGACCGCTTGGCGAGGCGGACCGGCTGTCAATTTCAGTGTTATGGGAGCTCCGGAAACAAGAACATAATGAATTTCCTTCAGCCAGGGAGGTGCTTCAGCACACCATTTAATAGCAATCTCAGTTGACGCGGTGATTATATTGACAAACACAATATCAAATTCAATTTGACATAATACAATTTAGCCGTTTAACTAAATCGACTCTCGCACCTCCTGTATTCACAAGTTCTGACAGTTAAAAATATCGAATTAAGCAGTGAATTATTCCCGAGTCAGATCGGAAGACCTCCCATATAAACCGTGTAATTCACTGCTTCGATATTTACTGTTTTTAATACATAGTCAGAACTTGGACGGCATGTGTTTATTCACCAGTGCAGTATCCGGGCCCGGAAGCGAATACAATTCCTATTATTGGGTTGCAACCAATCCCCAGAGATTCAAATGACAATGAGGAATCTTTTGTTAACGTCCACCAACATGGCGGCCATGACGTTACGTGCAACCCAGCAATAGTCTGCTACCGGTTGTAACTTTTGCGTAACCGGGTGCCGCAATAGTCAACACCCAGAACTATAAAGTCGAATGGAAAAGGACTATTCTGAATGAAACACAATATACCCTGACGTCAACTAAATGAAAAGCGCAACTTGATAGCAAAATATGGGTTTTTAAATTTCCCGGATATATCCGTTTCAGCATCAGATAATAACAATGTCGTAACCGAGCCATGCCTTTCTATTGCAATTATGTAGGAAGTGTCAATCATTATTTTAGACCGTTGGTGAACCCACAACCTCCCTGCACGAAAAAGCAACACTTTAATACCAAAATGAGCTGCATGACCCGTCAATGAAGAAAAACTAGAGGATCGCCGCCTGGTCCAGCATCAGCACTGCCATCTTTTACAGGCTCACAGCATTCCAGGAAAACATTCTTGACATACCTTTGCTGAGCTGTGATTGAGTAGTATTTGTTCAGTTATTTCCGGTAACTTTTTGAGTATCGTAAAAGGTCCAAGAATCTTTTCACCAAAGAATTGTGATATTTGCATTAAATTTTCTGAACAGAACCTCCCTTTAATTACCACTCTGACAGTTGTTCGCGGTTGTCCTGTAGCATGCACCAATAGATTCCACGCGCTCAGGAGCCAGACGCGCTTGATTTTCGTCCACAGGCAACCCAAGACACGTTTTGGGGCAACTTTGAACGGCGAGTACACCGAATATGACAAATATTGTAAATTACCTTTTTTTTTTCAATTCCGGAATCATTCGTCTATGGCCTCTAGTCTCTTCGTAAGAAATATAACTAGTATACCTAACAGGTAGTGAATGCTGCTCCGCTCAGTTAAAGTGCCACTACGACGAAAATTTACCATTTCGATTTGCCACTTTTTCAGTGTCTATAGGTCAATCAGTATTAGAAATATCCGAAATAGTAAAAAATATTCCCAAATGGGCATCTTAAACCACAAATTTTAGGAGAGTTTACCGGTAAAATCCTGTCCGCCATTGCTGGAAGCCGTGCCCTTTGTTCAGCTTTAAACAAAGGTTTATTCACCGGAAGTGATGTCATACACTTAACACGACAACCTCGTGGCGCGAAATAGCGTGCATAAAAAAGTAGCCAATAAATATAACTTTCTTCTTATGTACGTGAAGACGTTTTTAGTAGAAATATGCCTCCAGGCGTTGTGTTCTGCAGGCGAGCGTTAAGTGTATGACATCATTTCCGGTGAATAAACCTTTGTTTAAAGCTGAACAAAGGGCACGGCTTCCAGTAATGGCGGACGTGTAGATTCAATATTCGGAGCTAAAAAAATAAGACTTCCTGTCGTTGTATCGAAAAACAATTTGAACTGGTAATAATATATGAACTCCACTTTATGAATATGCAAAAACATTGATATGTCAAAATTTGATCGTAGGGGCACTTTAAGGAAGTGTATTAACCTACAGTAGCACTTTGATAGGAAAAATAGATTACTGATAAAAATGCCAAGGTGTTAGATGCATATATTTTGTAGGTTTTGGGAATCCTGCTTGAGCTGTGGTGTGTATTTCAAAAGTTGTCGCGATTTATTTTCATTTTGTCTCGACATATCAACGATCTCCCAGTAAATTCCCTGAGCCTACCAATTCCCGACATTTTCTTAAGATTCCCAGCACAACAAACTGCTGTTCTCCCCGGTGAAGATTAAACACCGGAAATCAACTGTAATTGAGAATGTAAATGCTAATTGTAGGCAGTTTATCGAAGCCAACAGAAGAAAATTATTTGCTGCTCACCATCTTGATAACAGTAGAGATCTTGCTCTTTGGAAAATGATAGTTCAGTTAGAAAGAGTTCGCCTACACTTCAACAAATTCATGATTACACAAGGATTGCATACACAGAAATGCATTACAGAACGGTTGAACGTGGTTAGCTCCAACAATGCAGATTCCACCAGGTGTAATGTCACGTGACGATCAGATCCGTGCAAAGCAGTGTGGTAAAAAAAGACAATAGAAGTGATGCATTGTGGTAAAAAAAAGCAATCGAGATTTGGACCCGCTTACAGACTAGTATACCTAACAGGTAGTGATTGCTGCTCCGCTCAGTTAAGGAAGTGTATTAACCTACAGTAGCACTTTGGTAGGAAAAATAGATTACTGATAAAAATGCCAAGGTGTTAGATGAATATATTTGTAGTTTCGGGGCTATCTTGCGACTGAATCCTGTTTGACGGAGCTGTGGTGTGTAACTCAAAAGTTGTCGCGATTTATTTTCATTTTGTCTCGACATATCAACGATCTCCCAGTAAATTCCCTGAGCCTACCAATTCCCGACATTTTCTTAAGATTCCCAGCACAACAAACTGCTGTTCTCCCCGGTGAAGATTAAACACCGGAAATCAACTGTTATTGAGAATGTAAATGCTAATTGTAGGCAGTTTATCGAAGCCAACAGAAGAACATTATTTGCTGCTCACCATCTTGATAACAGTAGAGATCTTGCTCTTTGGAAAATGATAGTTCAGTTAGAAAGAGTTCGCCTACATTTCAACAAATTCATGATTACACAAGGATTGCATACACAGAAATGTATTAAAGAACGGGTTAAAGAACGGTTGAACGTAGTTAGCTCAAACAATGCAGATTCTACCTCGTGTAATGTCACGTAACGATCAGATCCGTGCAAAGCAGTGTGGTAAAAAGAGACAATAGAAGTGATGTATTGTGGTAAAAAAAAAGAAATCGAGATTTGGACCCGCTTACAGATTAGAACTGCTGCCTTGCTCGCTCGTTTCAGGCTCGCTCGCTGCGGCAGCAATTATTGTAGTTTTGACTGGAAGCCATTGTAAACTAATGAGAATGCGGCAGCATTTTGAACTCTTTGAAGCTTTGTTATCTGGTAAGCAGGAAGACCATAACATAAACTGTTACAGTAGCCGTCAAGGCGGGATGAAATAAATGCATGGACAAGGATAGTGTTAGATTTAATGGTTAAAAAATCCTAATCTTTTTTAATGTTCGTGTAAATAATAAAATGATGATTTACACATTTTATTTATGTGTGTTTCTAGAGACAGCATTGGGTCCATCCAGACTCCAAGATTTTTGGCAGAGGGTGGGTGTAACAACAGAGTTGGCAGCAGAGAGATGGCTGATTGAGTTTTTGTCACAAGTTGTTTGACATGTGCCATTTCAATTTATAATCATGAACTCAGTTTTTCCATGGTTCATTTTGAGCTTGTTCTCGTGCATCCACTCCTGGATATCGTTGATACACTCTTCCATACTGTCACTAGCCAAGACTAGCTGACTGGTACTGGTTATAGTATCCGGTTTCGGCTTAAAACATTTATTTTTTATTTTTTTTATTTTTAAAAAATATATTTATTGGAACTACTTTTAATTACAAAGACAAAGTTGCAGAACTTTACAAAACTGAACTACAACTTACAAATACGACTAAAATGCATACAGCTACAAAGTGCAAACTTTACAATACTAGTCTACAAAAGAAAAACTATAAAATTCAAAACTACTACAAGTATACATTAGAAAAAAAATACATACAAAAAGTGATAAAGTAATAATAGGTGGCTGTACGATATTTTCCCACTTTCGGTAATGCGTCAGGAGATTTCCATTTTTTCTGGCTATAAAGAGCTCGATGCTATAAAAATACTTAAGTCTGGCAATCAGCACTGCAAGGCTCGGCTTCAGTTTTTTAAATCTACATTGATAAATTGTCTGTTTAGCTACTAAAAGGATGAAATTTGGAAGCAGATATTTTTGATAATTTTTCCAAAGGCCAAATATAACGTCCTTTTCGGATAATATTCCATCATATACACCCAAACTACCAAGCCATGCCTGTACTGACGTCCAGAAAGTAGAAACATGATGACAGTGATAAAGAATGTGTTCGAGCGATTCGTCTGCAGTTTCACAAAAGGTACAGAGTGGAGAGGAGACTATTTTCATCTTACACAAAATCTTATTAGTATACATAATACGGTTTAGAATTTTGTACTGAAATACCCTTAATGACGTATCTAAACAAGTTTTGAAAGGTAATAAATATATTTCTCTCCAACAAAACTGAGAATTAGGGTAGAGGGAATTGAATTTAGCTTGAGCAGTGGGGGCGATGGCCTTGCTAATTATAAAATGAGAGTATATCATTTTTGAAGAAAGACTCACAGGATATTTCCTTCCCTTGAAGAAAAAGGCTTTGTGAGGAAGAGAGGGAGGGTTTTCTCCATTGTTCTAATTCCAAGCCATTTAAAAACGTTTTCCACTGTGAGGGTATGGAGTCGAAGATCCCCATTAACAAAAAGTATTCAGTTAATGTAAAATGTGACTTATGTTTTTTAATAGAGTCAAAAGAACGTAATTTACCAGCTCTAGTAACAAGGTCATCTAACCTTACAATGCCCTGTTCCATGATTTTGCATCTATATATAGACTGTTTACCGATGCAGATATTTTTATTGTTCCATATAATAATATTTAGCACATCCTGGAATGTAGATGGCGCAGCTTTGTTAAGTAATGACCAACAGTTAAGACACTCTTTGTAAAAGCCTGGGATAAATATTGATAGTTTCGCAATGCTAAAATCACAATTTAGGAGAAATTGTCCGCCTACGGGTGCTAGATAATGCTCAAGAAAAAGTTTCCATGAGCTAGGATAATCATCGCAAAAAAAATTAATACACATAATTCTCTGTGACTGAATGATTGATTGGAGATCGGGCATTTTTAGACCTCCTAAATCAATCTCATTTATAAGCGCTAATCGCTTGGGCGATCGTTTCCTTGTTTACACATATTAGTGAAGTTGTATACATGAATTTAGGTATAGCAAAAGATTTAATTATTTGTATCTTTCCAAGAAGAGTAAGATTTCTCCATTTCCAAATATCTAATGTCTTTTTTAGAGATTTCACAATAGATTCAAAATTTAATTTTTTCCTTAATTGTTGGTCGTAAGTGAAAAAAATTCCTAATATTTTAATAGGGTTATCAATATCATTAATATTTAGTCCAACAGGAGATTGTTTTTTTGCATCGCTGCCTAGCCACATTGCTTCGGTTTTAGTAGTATTAACCAGTAGTCCAGAGCTCATTCCAAATTCATCGAGCAATGCACATAGCTTGAGATAAGATTGATAATCCTTCAAAAAGGTAGTCAAATCATCCGCAAATATGGACAGTTTCACTTCTTCGTTATTGACATAAATACCTCGGATTTCCTTTTCATTTCGCACAGAAATTGCTAACAGCTCCAGTGCAATTATAAAAAAGTAAGGAGCCAGGGGGTCTCCTTGTCTTACACCTCTACCCACTCTGAAATACCTTGTACAAAAAATATTATTCATCACGCAGCTAGATAAATTATGGTAAAACGTTTTAACCCAGCTTATAAAAGAGGGCCCGAAATTAAATGCTTTTAATGAGGCAAATAGAAATTTCCAGTTCAGCGAATCAAATGCTTTTTCAAAGTCAATAGCAACTAAAATGCCAGGTATGTTCTTGTATTGCGTAAAATCTATCATGTCATCAATTGTCCTAACAGCATCAAATATTGTTCTGCCTTTTACATAAGCGTGTTGATTATGGTTAATAATATCGGGTAAAACTTTCTGTAAACGATTTGCGAGTGCTTTAGAACCAATTTTTCCGTCTACATTAATTAAAGAAATAGGACGCCAGTTTTTTAGGATAAGCCTGTCTTTGTCCTTTTTTCGATTAATTTAATGATTGCTTGTTTTTGAGAATTGGACAGTTCACCATAAATATGCGAATAATTCAAAGAGTCAACTAAATATTTTCCTACCAACGGCCAAAAGGATTTATAAAATTCTGTAGTTAAACCATCATTACCGGGAGACTTATTATTATCCATAGTTTGTAAGGCATTATAACATTCATTTAGGGTGAGTTCCCCTTCACACAAATCTTTCAGATGATCCGATAATTTAGGATTATTCGGGTTGGCAAGGAATCTACTGGCATAATCTTCCGAAAACGCAGTGGTGTTTTCAGTATATAGTAATGAATAAAAGGATTCAAGTTCGGATAAGATATTCCTGGGATTTGTTGTAGTGGTATTATCTTTACGGCTTATTTTTCTAATGCAGCTTTTTTTAAATTTATTACTTTCAAGGCTAAGAAAATATTTGTTATTTTTCTCGCCCTTTTCATACCAGCTAGCTCGCGATCTAACAATAGTGCCCTGTACAATGTAGTCGTGTAGCGTTTCGTATTTCGCTTTGATTATTTCCAAATCAACAAGGTTCGCCTCTGAGGCATGTTCACTACATAATTCCTCGCTTTGTTTCAATTTATCTTCAACTACCTTGAGTGTAGATCTTCTTTCTCTTGCTTTTTCTTTGCTGTAACTCATCGAGATAAGGCGGATTCTATATTTAATTAGATCCCATAGCACTCACTTATCATCGACATCACTAAATTCAGTAAGCCACTTAGGAAAACCTTCCTTAATTAAGTCATGATATTTATCATCGTCTACAAGACTTGAATTAAATTTCCAATATGATGGTCCCCGAGAATGTACGGGAATGCTATTGAATGTTAGCGTAATAGCAGAGTGATCTGATTTTATCGATGGGATGATATCTACATTTTCTATATCTTCTTGAAGCGAAGCATCCATAAGCCAAACATCTAATCTACGTTGGATAAGAGGGGTTTTCTGTCTCCATGTGAATCGCTTTACTTCAGGATTTCTTACTCTCCATATATCAATAAGATCAAAAGTTAGCATAATGTCGTCCACGACCTTTGTTGACTTTTTTTGTAGCTGAGTGCCCCCCTTGCAATCCAGCTCAAGATCCCTGCAGATATTAAAATCTCCTCCGATTATTAATTTAGCTTCAGGATTAATTTGTAGTTCATTAATAATAGTTTGATTTAATAACTGGTAAAATTCTAACTTCTCATTTTGTTTGTTTGGCGCATAAATATTTACAAAGAGGAAAGGAGTATCCTGAATTAATGCATTCACAATAACAAATCGTCCAAGCTCGTCTTGAACGACTCGGTTAGTTTTAAAATCCAAGGTATTTTTGATTAGGGTCATCACGCCCTTGCTATGGTTTGTTCCGTGAGCGTAGAAAATGTCGCCACTCCACTGGGTTCTCCATTGATTTTCAATTTCAGGAGAGCTATACGTTTCTTGTAAAAAGACTGTCAGATTTATGACGATTAAGCCAA
This sequence comes from Actinernus sp. WN-2022, assembly GCA_030867875.1. NCBI lineage: Eukaryota > Metazoa > Cnidaria > Anthozoa > Actiniaria > Actinernidae > Actinernus > Actinernus sp. WN-2022. Next base: position 312,310 of record JAOWCC010000055.1, on the reverse strand, counting down.
ACCATTATTGATTTACGTTTTGTGGAATCACGAATCCCTCGAACATTTAAAAGATAAAATATTAAATTGAATATTGTTTATTTTGTCAGAAGGCAAATGGAGTACAATTATTTAAATTCCTGAAAATGTGTCTAGAAAAAAATATTTGAAGTCTCCTGAGGGAAAACCAACAAAACAAAAATTAGGCAGATTTCGTAACATGGAAAGTTCAAAGGAAATTCAAAGTGATTAAGTGATGAGATGACAGCCAGCACAACGTAAAACAAAAACAAAAATGACATGCACACAACAGTGTAAATAGCAATAATTAATAATTTGCATGTAGGTTGATTTAGCTTACCTGAAAACTACAGGAAGCGTAGCTAAAGAACATGAAGACCCATTGAAAGAACTCTCTCCATTTATCAAAAAAACATATATTGAATAGTCGCTGAGGTCAACTAGTTGCAATGTTCCAATATATATATATATATAACTATGACTATTCTTAGTTACATGGGAACGAATTGATTATTAATATAAAGTCTATCAGGTTTTGCTCTGTCAAAGTAAGCGACCTTCCCCTCATTTCTAGCGGCCTTTAATTTCGAGATCTGCTTTTTGCGGTTGTCGACTAACTCCTTAGGAAGGTCTTCAAAGATACTAATTTTGGCTGACCTGCTTAATTTCCTGGCCGCTTGAAGAATATTTTGTCGATCTGGATATCTTAGAAATCTAGCCAGAATGGGTCTGAAAGATCCATCCTGCCTGGGCTTACCCAACCGGTGAACACGTTGGATTTCAATTGTGCTAGCATCATGAAGGCTAAGTGCTGATTCTAGAAATTGGCAAAGTACTTTCTCTGTATCTTCCCTCTCTCCAGGTCCAGATTCTTCCGGTATTCCTATAAACTTTAAATGTTCCCTTCTACTGTAGGCTTCGTGATACAGCAGATCTTGTTTTGCTTCACGTTTCATTTTGTCTTGAGTTTCCTTTCCTTCGCTAACAGATTTCTTGAAGTCTTCAAATTGAGCATTTATGAACTCTATACTCTTTTTGAGTTCAACTGACTCCCTCTCCACTGACTGACAACGTTCCTGTAGTAAAACCACGTCTGCTTTGACGGTGCTAACCATGCTCTCAAGTACGGTGACCTTGCTGACTAAAGAGTCTAGCTTGCTTTCAATCGAGTCGAGTTTGTCTAATTTAGAAAGGATAATTTGTAGCATGTCGCTGTCTTCATCGCGTTCCGTATTCTCCAGCGTTGTTCGAAGGCGAACCGCTTCTCTGCTTCTTTTCTTCGGGCGAAACAACCAAACTTCCACTCGAGCTTGCACTGCTATTTCTTGTCTTCCTTTTTGGGGGAGATAGAAGACTGGTCATTGAAACAATTAAACTTCTACCCGAACTTGTAGTTTCATTTTGAGGAGATTGAAGAGTAGTCATAGTTATAAACATGAATTTTAGACCAAAAAGGCGGAGAGAGTTTAAAGAGCGTCCTACTCCGCCGTCATGCTAGACCAAGACAATTGTGTTGTTTATTATTCAAGCGGTGTACCTTGCGGATGCCTGTACTAATTTTAAGAACTGGAATTTCATTTCCAGTTGCGATAGTTGCGTTCATTTTTCTAGTTTTCGATTCGGTAAACTGAAGGTATAACAGTTAGTGTCTTTTATTAATAAAACAGTAAAGTGACAACTACTGTGTCATTGTTTGATCATAGTTAATAGAGTGGAATGGTTTGATTCATGAATCTGTTTGATGAACTGCCTGAAATCAAACTTCGCTTTTTGCTGGTGTTCAGTGTCCAGAAATTGCCTTTTTTCACGATACTTGCCGGGCTGTTCTTTTACTGATATGCCAACCGCAAATGATTTTCAAATTTTACTTGAGCTGAAACTCAAAGAAGTAAACAAACTCTGTGCACTTGACTCTTGAGATAACATCTGATTGTCTTTTTCAGTAAATTTCTTAAGTCATATATATTCAAATAATAGCATGATTTGTACGTGATATTTAATTATCACCCGCTGTATTTATGCCAAATATCACTTCAACCACTATATAGACCAAAAGGCAAAACTTAGCCTTGTTCTGCAGTACATCACACGCTGCTGTAAACACGAAGTCTTATACAGATGAAACGGGAAAATAAAAGGTTACAAAGGAACCACATGTTCTGGTTTATATGAACTAATGGTTTGTCCTGGAACCGGTGGTGCTTACAATGTGCTAGTTCTTGCAAGTTAAAATGAGAAATAGCTGATCATCAGAAGTTTCTACCGGCACTACATGCCTTGTCGGTTGTCCGCCAAAATGTTGTCGCTTATATAATTAGCTGTACAAAAACAAAGGAAATCGCTGTCTTAGCCAATCAGGTGCTGCTGATAAAATTTCGAAGAATATAATTGGCTAAGTGCGAAATGGCGGGAAAAGCTTTCAATAAAGAAATCGGGATGGTTGGACACTCTGATAACTGATCCCAGGCCCAGTCGAAGAGGAGACAAATCAACCTCGTCCCCAGGGTCTTCTCGGTCAGATCCACGACCTTACGACCGATTACGACCGCCATCTTGAAAATTACCCAGAAGACCCTGGGAACGAGGATATGCGCAGACGATCAGATGTTTCACGCAGTGTTTTTAATACACTATAGCTATGATTTGTATTAGGGCAATAACAAGTTTTCTGATTGTCATATCTTTATATAGTTCGCTCACTTGTAGCGTTCTTCTAGGTAAAGGTGAAGACGAACTCTTGAAGGAGGTTGTACAAGGATTCGAAAATGATCCACAGAATGGGAGGTACGATCGAATAATTGAAATGCCCATTTCACAGTCAAAGTTGATTCCCAAGATTTTTATCTGGTGCCCACTGCGACACTATGATATAACTATAATTTGCCCAATACATTACTGCCCATTACGAACTGGACAGTGGACAGATATTCTGTTGGGCTCGCTGACGAATCCACGAAATCCAAGGCTTATTTATGACATCAACGGAAATACGCTGCTTGTGCAAGCTTTCTACGAGTGTGATTGCAACATTCCTGGGCACAAAATGAAAGGCCATAAATATATATCTGCTTCAAATGAAATCCTAAATGTTCTTCCAGACGAAATTCTAAAGTCGTTTCCACTTATAATGCAACAAAGAAGCGGATTTGCGCGACGACTTTATGACTATATTATAACTGGATTATACCAAGTACAGAATTTCATGGAATTGTCAGAAGGAATTGCTTCTATAAACTATAGAGAATTTGTACGAAATAATGCACAGATCGATAACTATCAAAAGAGCTTCGAAAGTAATATATTTTGTTCCTCACCAAGTAATGATAAGCTCATGGAATTGTTTTTGATGCAATTCAAGCAACATGAAAAGCTTTATGATAATAGTTTGAACAGGAAGACTGGGCGAGTGTTGTCGTGTGACCACACCTTTAAAACGGGTAAGCACATTGGTATCACGCGTGAGGATGGAAAGTTTGTTCGACAATTTGAGAATGTTTTTCTTGGTATTAATGAAAATGGGGAAGTTATGTTATGGAGATTTACAAAGTCAACATCGTCTACAGATTTTATAGACCTCCTTAAAGATTTAAAGAAAAGACTGGATGAGGCAGGCATTGCCCTGGATATGATAATAGTTGATGATTGTTGCCATGTATTGAATTTGTATCACCAAATATTTCCTGGTGTGCAAGTCAAGTTAGACTTGTTTCATGCATGTGCAAGGGTTGTTCAAACAATACCGAAAAGTGTAGACTATAGCAAAAGGTTTTCCAGAGAATTTTCGCTAATTTTCAGAAAAAAATGGTGACCTTAATACTGAAAGAACAATGGAAACTCCATGTCCAGATGAGATTGAAGCAAACCTTCAACGATTTTTATTTTGTTGGAGAGAAAAAATACCGTGTAGGACGAAATTTTTGCGGGAGGAAAATTTTGCGGATTGCCGACTCAATTTGTTTTGCGGGAGGAAATTTTTGCGGATTATTATAAATAAAATTCAAGGCAGTATCGGTATTAAATTGAAATTTTACTTCCTGACTTACAATTTCGACGGGAAGTTTCTATAGTTGTTGTTCTAGCGCCAACATGAACATAAACAACGACAAAACCTGAGAGAATTATTGTACGTTCTTGTAAAAACGTATTAGTCGATTATGATAACAGTCTCTGTTTCTTTTGAGGACGTGTCTGGAGTTGAATCGTGTATACAGATGCCTGTTGTGCCGGTGGTTTTTTTCTGGGGGAGTTTTTTTCTGCGGGAGTTTTTTTTTGCGGATCGAAGGAAATCCGCAAAATCCGCAAAAATTAACTCCCGCAAAATTAAACTCCTACACGGTAGGAACTGAAACTCTTCATCAAATTGAAAATTTGAGGAAACACATACAAAAGGGATGTCTGTCAGGTATTCCAGTTGGAATTGGAACTGAGAAGAATGAACGTCTGCATAGACATCTGAATAGATCAATGTTGTGTGGAGTATCAAAAATTGGGCCAGAGCTTGCCATTGCAATCATGTCATGTGCAGTGTATGCTTGGAATTGCAAAAGAAAGGGAACCAACTCAAAAAACAAGCGAACAATTCCTATAACACCAATTGAAAAGAAATCTTTAGCAGCATCAGGTGAACACAATTTGATTCACATGAAGCCTGAAAATTCGGCAAATTTCCATTCTGCCAACCAAGAGAAGCTATCATTGCCAAGCCATGCTAAACATAACAGAACAGAGAATGTAGAAAGCAGTAATTCTGGGTTCGCAACATCGGTGGAACAGCTTAAAACTGAATCATTTTTCAGTTACATTTTACATAGGGTGCTTTATTTACAGGTTTTTGTCAAAAGCTTTAAGAGCAAGTGCAGGAACAGAGCATTTGATATTTCTGGTCTGCTTTGGGCAGTTAAAACAAAGATGACCGACATCATCAATAATGAATCAGACCTAAATACAATGAAGTTGGATCTCAGTTCCCAGAATGCCGATAACTTGACTCGTAATTTATCTGCCTTGAGCCTTGAGTTGGATGAAGTCCCAAAGGATGGTAACTGTTTTTTCATGGCAGTGGCAAAGCAAGTAAAGAAACACGTACATAATTGCAATAAGGATATAAATGAGTACATCAAGTTTCTTGGGCTGGGACATTCTGTTGAAGATTATGCAAAACAATAAATTTGTGAAAGAAATGACAGAGAACAGGGTCAAATACAGAGAGTGGATGTCACAGGAGAACTTGGACTCGGGTGAGATAGAGAACTTCTGTCAAGATGGTTATTATGCAAGCGAGGTTGGAGATTTGTGTGCAAAGGCTACTGCTGTTATTTTACGGATTCCAATTGTGGTTGTGACTTCATTAGCAACTGTACCAACGATGCCATTTCTTCCTCATGAATTTGTTACCACCGATCCAATGTACATTGCATACAACCATTCTGGGCCTGGCCACTATGATGGCACAAAAGGTATGACTACAGTACAAATTAATACTGTACATGTACATTTTACTTAATATCTCAATTTCAGTGGCTGACAGCATACAGCTAATAGCAATCTGTGCAGGCATTAACTATGCATGTATAAGATATATGTAGAAATTACATCAGAGTAATGTTAGAGTGGTAAAGCAAAGTGTGACATCACAATTTCACAATTTTTTTGGTCCATTAATTGTTATCGAATGGTCAACTCAAACGAATGTTGCATACCAAAAATGAAGTGAATAGGATGAAAGCAGCTGAGATCGATATGGATGGCTTCCATGTCTCAACTGTTTTGTGTCCAATTCACTTAATTTTTGTTGTGTAAAGTTTTTTTAGAACAGTCTTTGTGACTTAATGTTCGACATTTGCTAATGTAGGTAAAAAAAGTATATGTTCTGTGATGCAATGTCATGACTTTATCACTGTATTATTTAATGTACATGTAGGTATGATGTCATTGTATTATCTAGCTGTAGGTATGATGTCACATTATTAATTTTAATGTAGGTAAACAAGGTATCTTTGTGACAGAAGGAAAAAACGTTTAATGTATAACTAATCATACTTACCGGTAAAGCACCAATGATTAAAATAGTCAAACAACTTATTCTCCTCATGTCACCTCATGTCACCCATGTATGGGAGCACCCACACCCCCTTGGGGCCATTCTGTACCGCTCGAAATGAGCCACACCTATGGCTTACCCAACAATACAAAACACCCTAACCTTTAGAACGTGCAGTACTAAAACAATAGAGCTACAGTATAATGGGTGCAATCAGAATACAGGTCTCGAGCGGTAAAGGATTACATGCCCCCTTTTTTTTTGGGGGGGGGGGGGGGGGGGACTGTAGAACAATACCCACAACCTTCACCCAAACCAACCTATGATTACTTGCAGCCCCTAGCCATAACAAAATTAAGGGATGTGTGGTTGTATTAAATTTGGTGGTACTGATATATGTAGGGTGGGTTGAGCTTGAGTAGAAGGAAGGTTAATATGGACATATGTGTCTTCATATTTTACGAAAATAGTGCTTCCAATGTTGGTGTGAACAATAATTAGTTAATTATATTTATTTATCTAACTATTTAGGTGACATTGCATAATTTTAGTGTAACTAAATCGCCAGTGGGTGAAATCAGGGGGCTTTGCAGAGAAATACATGTAGCATTGGAGTATGACAGCAAAAATCTCAGACTGAAGTAATTAAGGCTCCGTGTGCCTGACAGTTAACAAAAGTGTTGAAAACATTTCACTATTGCAACAAACTTTGAAATAACTAGCAACCACAGCTTGTTGGAGTGGGATTGTCAATTTCCACAAGGTTTATTCTTCAGCAATAAAAAGTGCTTCCGCCGGATTCGAGAATGGTTGTAGCAAGAAATTTCAAATTATTTGAGGTCAGCCAAATTTAGTCTAAATGTATTTCTACTACTCATAAAAAATGTCTGCATTGGAGGTTAGATACTATGGGGGTGCCAAAATCCTCGTGAGAATTTCAAATGTCTTGGCCGAAGCGGCCTCAACATTTGAAATTCCACTTGGATTGTGAAACCCTCATAGAATCCCATGACTTGGATATGAAGCGTTACTTAGTTGAACTAATTTAGATAATTATTTTTAAATAAATGTATTGTTCTCGATGACAGTGGAAGCACTAATATCTCACCAAAAATAATTGAACCGACTAACTCCAAAGACCTTGCAAGTTCCTTTTCAGTAAATACCAAGTTCTATTTGAACGAAGTATGAACAAGTACAAATTAACTTTCCATAGCAAAAGTCGCGACAACAAAACTTGTGCTCTGCTTGGTTACCAAGATAAGGTACATGTACAGTACTGGAAAAAAATATTGCAACAAGGTGAAGTGAAATTTCACTTGCAAAGGTGATTTAATATCCCATAAAAGTGAAATTACACTTTCCTTCTATAGGTGAAATTTGCCTTATTTCACTTCATTGAAATCTTTTTTCCAAGTACTGTATTTCGTGATAAAGTGTGATGATCATAACAAAAATCCATGAGAAATATTTTGAATGTTGCAATACTTGAGCTTGGTTTGTGACTCCAATCTTACTTACATTACACAATTTTTCCAAGTTTTTGTGACAATAATTATTTTTCTGGAAACACAAACTATTTGTGTGGCTCTATATTCTGCTGCCTTTATTGGACCAACTATTATATTCACAATCACATTTTCTTAGTTTCAGATGCTCTGGTTTTTGCTGAATCAAAAACATCCTCCATTGTAAAGGCATTCTGTACATGTGATAAAAACAACAAATGTCCAGGCAAGACATCATGCACATCATCCAGGTGTGCATGTAATGCAGTTGGTCAGTCATGCACAAGAAAATGCAGATGCTTCAACTGCAAGAATGAAAACAACAAAACAGGTGCACAAATGAGGTATTCTGATGTGCAGTTTAGCAATGGATGTGCCTGTGGCAGTTCTAATAATCAGGAAATATCATGCAAAGATGGGAAGAGAAAATGCAAGTGTCCATGTGTTGCAGGAGGCTTGGGCTGTACATCATTGTGCAGATGCAACAATTGTGGTAACATTTTCCAGTCACGGGCAAGTCAAAATACATGTACAGATACCCCTGCCATGAAAAGAAACAGGGAGACAGTTTCTCCCTATAAAAGGAAAAAAGGAAATGATTACATGCATGCCCAAGGAGTAGAGATCAAGAGAGGTCCTTGGAGAGACTTAGAGACACTATGCATCATTGTGTGTCATGAGACTCTTACCCTCAACAATCTGGAAATCACCTCTGTCAATCTGAGCACATTATACAACTTTATTGCAGATACTAATGTATGAAAGCATATGTCCCTTGAACTAGGCAGTAAAAGTACAGCACAAATAGCAGCTAAAATGTCAACTTTTAAAGATTTGTGCTGATACAGAGAGTATTGTCATCATGTTTAAATCAAAGGTGGACTGTCCATTATGCAAAAAAATACTGTATTACCTTGCATATTACATATAGTTTACAAGTTATGACAAAAGATTGGTCCATGAGATAAAAGGTGGTTACATGGAAACCTGAATAAATAACTGTCTTTTTATTTAATATTTAAGATATTGGGTGATTTGAGCGAACGTCTTTCTCTAAAATTATTTTTACTGTTTTTGAAGTCTTAACGTCTAGCATCATCAATATTTATCCACAATCATGATGTTCGTATTTAGCTAAAGTGTATTGAATTAATAGTACAAACTTTGACCCAGTCCCCTGCTTGATTTGTTATTGGCCAATTCCTTATGTTAATTGTTGTTTAAAAAAATGAGTTACATTCTTTATATGTTATTGTTTAAAAATACCATTATCACTACGTCTATTTGAACTTTTGATATATGAATATTAACAGGGCTTGCATTTCAGCATGAAAATTTGCACATCAATTTTGAAAATCTCCCCTTACAGGCGGGGGAGTTAAGTCTCCCCTCCTCCCCTCTTAAAATTTTCCCATTTTTAGGAATGGCGGAGACGCGCTCCCCCAAATCTTTAAGTGAAACGCGAGCCCTGAATATATAAATTTGTGCACTATGTAAAATAACTGTTATTATTACACCCCACACAGCGGTCAAACGTCTGCGCATGCGTCGACAGTCTTGCAACAACAACATATTCCAAAACAAATTCAAAGCGAGCAGGCGGCCGTCACTGTTCACACAGCCGTTTTCAAACCTTGAGAACTTTTTTGGTAAATTACGAAAACAGTTTGAAGTTTGTTCGATTTCCCGTCGACTGTGAAAATAAAAAGCTTAACTTTCAAGTATTTTTCTTAACTTTTGGGGGTAGAAGTTCACTGTAATATGTTTTAAGGTAAATTTTACGCGGGAAATTCACGCGGCCGCCCACCAGACTGACCGTAATATATATTGATTAGAATCATCAAAAGCTTAATTAGTTCTCTCAAAAGGGTGGTCAAGGGGGTAATCAATCACAAATCACATTTTCTTAAAATCACAGATCACAGTTTTCATTTTATCCTGTTTTCATGGATGGCCAGCCCTGTTAAGGGTAATTCAGAAATCATGGCAAACAATTTGGGCAGTTTTCACGAATCATGACCAAATTTGGGCTGATTCTCGGATCACGTGTGACCCCTTTGCCACCCGGCTGTCTCAATTTCATTGGGACAGCACATCCCATTATTTTGAATTGATATAAAAACGTAAACTCCTCTTTCAGAATTTGAGGATATTGTAACTATAGAAAGTACAGTATTTTATTTTTTAAATGATTGCAGTGGTATAATATTTTTTATCATTACCTGCACTTGTTAAATAAACATAATATGAAGTGATACATGCACATGCATTTATTTGTGTCTTTAAAGGGTTGTTGCTAATTTTTGGTGGCTGAGAAAGGGGCATTTAACATATCATTATCAATTATCAATGTATTTATGCATTTGCAAAGGTAAACGATAAAGAGATGCGTAATGATTCAAATAAGCGGCCCCTCCCACATAAGTGCCCCTTTTCTCAAAGGAGACTGCCATATGTAAATGATTGCCCAACCATGTGAATATCGGTCCTCTGGCATTTATTGTTTTGCCTTAAATCCTTGTTAATGTTTTTGTTCTTATTAAGATCGTTATTAAAGTTCGATCTGCTTTTTGTGCACTCGTGGGGAACACGTACAGTAGAATACAGGGGAAGACAGTAGAATACAGATAGGGAACACACTAGTACAACACAGGGGAACACACTAGTACAACACAGGGGAACAGTAAAATACAGGGGACAGTAGATAACGGGAACACGGTAGAATACAGGGGGATTACACAATTTACAGGGGAACACAGGATACAAGGGAACAGTGGAATACAGGGGAACACAGTACAATACAGGGGAACACAGTAGAATACAGGGGAACACAAGGGAACACAGAAGAAACCAGTAGAATACAGGGGAACACAGTAGAATACAGGGGAACACAGTAGAATACAGTAGAATACAGGGGACCACAGTAGAATACAGGGGACCACAGTAGAATACAGGGGAACACAGTAGAATACAGGGGAACACAGTACAATACAGGGGAACACAGTACAATACAGGGGAACACGGTAGAATACAGGGGAACACGGTAGAATACAGGGGAACACGGTAGAATACAGGGGAACACGGTAGAATACAGGGGATTACACAATTTACAGGGGAACACAGGATACAAGGGAACAGTAGAATACAGGGGAAAACTGTAGAATACAGGGGAACACAGTACAATACAGGGGAACACAGTACAATACAGGGGAAAACAGTACAATACAGGGGAACACAGTACAATACAGGGGAACACAAGGGAACACAGAAGAACACAGTAGAATACAGGGGAACACAGTAGAATACAGGGGAACACAGTAGAATACAGGGGAACACAGTAGAATACAGGGGAACACAGTATAATACAGGGGATGAACACAGTACAATACAGGGGAACACAGTACAATACAGGGGAACACAGTAGAATACAGGGGAACACAGGAGAACACAGGAAAACGTAGTAGAATACAGGGGAACACAGGGGAACACAGGAAAACACAGGAGAACACAGGAGAACACAGTAGAATACAAGTAGAATACAGGGGAACACAGGAGAATTAACACAGAAGAATACAGTTGAACGCAGGAGAACACAGTTGAACGCAGGAGAACACAGTTGAACGCAGGAGAACACAGGGGAACACAGTAGAATACAGGGGCACACAGTAGAATAGAGGGGAACACAGTACAATACAGGGGAACACAGTACAATACAGGGGAACACAGTAGAATACAGTAGAATACAGGGGAACACAGTAGAATGCAGGAAAATACAGTAGAATACAGGAGAATACAGGGGAACATAGGAGAACACAGGGGAACACAGGAGATCACAGGGGAACACAGTAGAATACAGGAGAACACAGGGAGAATACATGAAAAAGGAAGAAAACACAGGAGAACACAGTAGAATACAGGGGAACACAGGAGAACACAGGAGAACACAGTAGAATACAGGGGAACACAGGAGAACACAGTAGAACACAGGAGAAAACAGGGGAACGTAGTAGAATACAGGAGAACACAGGGGGAATACAGGAGAACACAGTAGAACACAAGGGAACACAGGAGAACACAGGGGAACGCATGAGAACACAGTATAACACAGCGGAACACAGGAGAATACAGGGAACGTAGTAGAATACAAGAGAACACAGGGGGAATACAGGAGAACACAGGAGATCACAGGGGAACACAGGGGAACGCATGAGAAAACAGGGGAACACAGTAGAACACAGGGGAACACTATGGTGGCCCATGTGTGCCATAGGCAAAATCTTAGAATTTTAGTGTTAATCTCTTTTTTATTTTTATTTTTTGTTATTTAATAACGTTTTTCATTATTTTAAATTTATTTTTTTATTTATAGTTATTTATTTTATTATATTTATTTATATTTATTTATATTTATTTTTATTTATTTTCATTTATTTTTATTTATTTTCATTTATTTTTATTTTATTCAAAAAGTAAATACGTATGGCCTACAAGTGCCATAGAGAATTTTTTTTTTTTTAAGTAAATACGTATGGCCTATGAGTGCCATAGAGAAAAAAATATTAAAAAAGTAAATACGTATGGCCTATGAGTGCCATAGAGAAAAAAATATTAAAAAAGTAAATACGTATGGCCTATGAGTGCCATAGAGAAAAAAATATTAAAAAAGTAAATACGTATGGCCTATGAGTGCCATAGAGAAAAAAGTATTAAAAAAGTAAATACGTATGGCCTATGAGTGCCATAGGAAAAAATATTTTTAAAAACAAATAAAAAACTTTGGGCGGCCTATGCGTGCCATAGACCAGGATGCATTGCAAGCAGATAAAGTGAGAGATAAAATATGGCGGAAGCGAGGATTAGAAACAGCGATTGGGAAGGCGACATAGATCTAAAGAATGACCTTGATAAGTTTGTCAGACTGAATTTGAGGAGGGTGGAAATATTAGACTTCATGAAAAAAGGTTATCCAATGTACGCATGGAGCATCAGAAGTCTTGCTCGCCGAATGCAGCATTTTGGATTTCGCTTCACTGACTTGAATGTCGACGTAAACGACGTGGAATGTGCAGTACAACAAGAAATATCTGGTCCAGGACAGCTTCTCGGCTACAGAGCCATGCATCAGAAGGTACGGGAGATACACGGTTTAAATGTGCCAAGGGATTTGGTTTAAGCTGTAATGACCAAAGTGGATCCCGATGGTCTGAAGGAGAGAGAAGGTGTGGGACAAAGCAAACGACCTCGAAGAAAAAAAGCGTTTGTGAGCGGGGTAAGTGTCAGTTTTACAGAATACAACAATTTTAGGCCCGTTGTGGAGTTAAAGTACAAGAATCAGTCTGCTGACCTGAGTTTAATAGCTGAACCATATCCGGTACAAACCTACATGTATCCAGTCGTTATCGGTCTCTGCGCGGGGAATACCCTTCCCATGATTCCCCGCGCAGCAACCGAAATAATGCTAACAGAACAGACTAGACTGCAGAATACCCTACCACGTAATCTACCTTTATACACGTTGACAGTCAACACGTCAACGCGTTGTCACGGTCAAACATATATGTACATGAATCGAGTTGGTGCGAGGGTCGACGCGTGCATCGATCGTAAGTGAAAATAAATAGACGTTTATCTGGGTTGTGCATAGCAAAATAAATATGACGGAATTCCGATTTATTTTCACGTTCTTATTACGTGTTCAATAAATGACGAATAATATACTCTGTCTCGCTGAATGTCTTTGTATAAATACATTCAACCGCAGTCTACTCGTTGACACGATGACGCGTTGACATGAATAAAGTGTTCTCTATATATTACTACCTTCGTTCTATAAGCAACCGCAGTCTACTCGTTGACGTGATGACGCGTTGACATGAATCAAGTCTACTTGCTGTGGTGGGGTATTCTGCAGTCGTTCGAACAGTCTGAACATACCTACTGGAAAATCCCATGTTATTTTTTTGCCTTTGGTATTCCAGATCTCCTCAACAGGGGAAATGCATTTTATTATTCTTTTTTGGGGGGAAATCACCCATTGTAGTTTAACCAAACTAAATTTATTTGCTGTTTATTTTGTAGGGACCAGATTGCACCATGTCTCTTGATGGGCATGATAAACTTTGTGGCTACCAGAAATCCATGTTCCCTTTATGTATATATGGTGGCCAAGATACATACAGCGGTCGCATCAATTTTCTAAGAATATGGACATCAAACAACAATCCAAAGATTATTGGAAGATTTTATCTAGACTACCTGTGGGAGAGTAGAGGTACATCAATTCATTCGCACTATACAGAATATTGGGTATACAAGAGTGTAGCCATAGCTATTCCCTCAAATGAATCAAATACATTTTTTTATCAATAAGTGCCTTTCCATTTTACTTGTCTGTAAAATATCATTGTTAGCTAATGAAGTAAAGTAACACTGAATTGTAATTTTTGTTTTTCAGCATTGCCTGAAACTCTGAGAGTAGATAAGGGTACAGAAACTGGTGTAATGGCAACAATCCATTGTTTTCTGCGCAGTAAACAAGGTGACTTGGATGATCCAACTGACAGTGTATTATATGGGCCATCAACCCAGAATAAGATAGAGAGACGGTGGAGGGAGCTCCATGAGAGAATGGAAAAGTACTTTAAATCCCAACTCAAATATCTTGTCGAGGGTGGGCATTATGACTCCAGTGACCAAACAGACAGGTCAGGTAAAGACAGTACTGTTATAATAATACTACTATTTTGACAGGAAAGCTCCACTCACAATTTCTAATTTTCAGGGAGGTCCTGTATTAAAAATATATTTCACTAATATATGGAAACAGAAAAGATAAATGGTTGAAATAAAATAGAAATAGAACAAGGATTATTATGAAATTAAGTTGTGTCAGTAAGATTTAAAAATTGATAATGTAGTTGATTGTATAACTTCAATTCAGAGTCTAAAGAGTTCCAGTCTAATAGTTCATGGTAGGTAAACTTCTGTTGTCCCCAATTCCTACATGCGAATGGTAAATGTAGATTATGCTGACAGCGTGTATTCAGTATGAATGAAAATCGTGATTCTTCTTTAATTTAAAGTTGAAGTCCACCATGCTATTTAAGTATTTGAAGATAGTAATACAGTTGCCATGCATGCTAACCTCTGTTGCTCAAAAGAAAATTTAATTAATGTATTTAGATGTTAGTGAGCCATATTGTAGAAAGTAAAATAGATCAACAGGGAATTAGTGCAGCTTATTTGTTTACTATTTAGGCTATTGAAATAATTTGTTTTCATGGTTCAACATGTACCAGCAGCAGAACCTGCATTCGACTTACAGCTGTTAACTCAGTGTTGCACTTGTTTATTTTCAAAACGTTGTATGTGCCTTAGCCTCTAGCTTGTAAGGATTAATTGAAAAGGGGCTTCTGCTCATGTGGGCTTTAAAGAACCAGAAGTGGATAATATTTCCCTTTTTTTCACAGAGATCTTCTTGCATACATTTACATTCCAGTCTTAGAAAAAGAGCTTCATGTGTTCAAAACATCGGTATGGAACAATCATAGGACCCGCCAACAAAAGGAAAAAGAACTGCCAAGTTGTGTTCCAGAACACATTTATAACTTCCCAGAACGGTATGGTGGACAGAAATGTGGCTTCTGTGTTACAGAGGAGCAGCTAGAGGAAGTGGCAGAACTGTCAGAAGTTCTTCAAGGAACAGATGATTACTTGGAACGAGCTTTTCGGAGAGAATGTGAAAGGCATTTGCCAAGCCTTGATAGTATTGAGCCTGCTGAAGCAGCTGATGCCTACACATTTTTAAAATCAGCATTTGACCCCAACATGCTTTAGCGGACTAAATACACAACACTCATTTACGGTTACATGTAGTGGGCATTTATTGCCTATACATCATGTGAAATTCACCCAAACAACCCTAGCCTGAGTATCAAACTAAAACAATCCAAACGAGTGTGCGAGTAATAACGCTAGTGTTCCCTAAAGGTTTGAGTGTGACTTGCAGTCACAGCATAGCTCACTTACAGAATGTCTAACTATCTCTCTACTCAAATTAAACATACCATACATCTTAAAGTACAGAAAGTATGGAAAGACAGGCACATAGGCTTGGAGGTGCAGGGGTATAAATGTCCACTGGAATCTTATTTACTAAATCCCTCTGCATAGACCATAACAATGGTAATACTCTGACATAGTAGAGTGGTTTTACTTAACCCATGAAAAAGTTGGCAAACAAATAGTTACTATTCAACTTTTTTTCACCGGTTAAGTAAAACCACTCTAATTGTAGCTGTTGATATCATAGGTGGACAAGAGGAGTAGGGGCATTACCTGTTGGAGAGAAAAATATATGCAAGTTCTACTCAGGACATTGTGTAGGTGAAATCCCCTAGGACATCCAGTTTAAACCACAATCATTCACTGAACAAGAGTTAACAATATTATACTTTTAGACTTTTATTAAAAGGTCTTCTTATGAAAAGTGCTTGTTTTGGGTTTGGGAATTGTACTATTTTTTCCTACAAATAAACTTTTGGCTACAGAAGTTTGGTGGGTTCAAACCCCAAAAAAAACTTACATGGCAGAGGTTGGATATTTTCTGGAACAACACAAATATACATTTCCATTTAATAGTTATCAAAAATAATCCACATAGAGTGCAAACAATAATTATACTCATGAAACAGTACTAACTAATTAGTACTAAATAGAACTAATGAAACAATAGAAAACAATAGCTTTAACCAGGAGCCCATGATATAACACTATTTAGTAATAGTACTGTTTCATGGGTATACTGTTTGCACTCTACCATATTTTCTTGAATAATTACCCCTGCACACAAAAAAAATCACCTGCCCAGCTTGAATAATAAATCACCTCCCAAAATGAAAATGTCCACAACCAGCAAATTTATGTGAAATGATTGTGTTCATGGCAAATGCAATCATGAATAGTTCACCATTTCATGATCTTGATTTTCTTAAAACAAAGAAATCACTAACTAATATAACAACAGGGACGTAGCCAGGATTTTCCATTCACACTCCATCGTTCACCACCAAATCCCCCCTCCCCTCCCCAAACATATAAATTTAAATAGTAGACCAAGAGGAAGGGGGGTCTCAGGCACTCTGGGCCTATGCCCCTGAACAGTAACCAATAAAATTGCTCTATAGCATAAACAAACAGTCTGGCATACCAAGGTATAGTTTTTTCAACTGTATACATGTATATGTTAGTAAATCATGCACTTTGTGAACATTGCATGTTTTACTCATCTTCTCTTTAATCCAGTTTAAGCATCACACAGTATTTGTTGCAGATGTGGTTGCCTAAAAACGTATCGATTGCTGTTGTCGAGAGGTTTCCCGAACAAAACAGAATCGTATCATCCTTGGTCATCAGTGTAGAACTTGCGATCTCTGGATCACAAAGCGAGTAGTTTACGCCCTGAATATCTACAACCATGAGTTGCCTCGCTGATGCAACGTAGCTGTAATGGACGAAAGTTTCCGCTTTCAAGCTTAGTTCGCTAACTCCGTCACCAAAAATGTCACCAGTGTTGTTAATGTGCTTTTTGAATGTTCCATTCAAGTAATTCTCCAGAGTTACAAATTCGCCATGGACCTTTCCAAAATACACTTTGGTGTAGCTGAAAGCGTTTCCAAATTCTGCTGGTACTTCCATGGCAAATTTCATGGCAAAATTTCGTGCCAGACAGTGTTCATCTGTACCATTTTTCTCGTGTGATATTCTTCTGAAACGAAGAGCTTCTCCACTTCCTTGGCTTGCTCTTCCTTGAATTTCTTAAGGACATATTTTTCTCTAGGCTGCAATCCCCCTGATATGACTGTGGCTTCGTAAGCATCTCTAAATGCCCCACTGGCAAACTTGTCCTTACTCAGGGAAAGTTTGACTTCGAAAGGTGGCAACCATTCCCTAGTTTTCAAGTCGAACTGTTCGAGTTCTACTGTCACAACGTCAACTTTAGGCTGAATAAGCTTCCCAATTTGAAGCATTGCACTAAGTGGGACGGAAGCAGGGATTTTAGAAGGCGCTGGTGCAGAAGCTAGTGGACGCCTTTCGCGATCCGACTTCACGGGGCTCGCTGAAGATCTATTTTTGGCCTCCACTCGCGGCACAGGATCACAAATTGTGCTCCACATGTTGGGGATCCGGATGAAGCGAATATGAAGGACCTTTCCAATTTGTTATCATGCTGATGTCGGTGAACGTTGGCCCTCTTTCCCCGGCGAGCACATCACACTCCATTTCTTGCAAATTAAAGTAAGTTTTGCAGGCTGTCTTGATGTTGCTTAATGAAGGCTCACAACCGAGTGGAACAATCGTCAGTGCCCCGATACGCGAATATTTTTGACATTTCCCTTCGACAGTGGAAGACAGCCTTTGGACAGTTATATACTCTAAACTGTCACTACAACCTCCTTCATCTTGCTTCCCCGTCCTTTTGTTTGACATTTTCTCTTTGTATTCATCCCACTTAGTATTCCGCTTTCGCTTGGACATGATTTTACCAGTAAACTTAGTGAAGTCTTCAGTTGTCGAAAGTCACCACGTGGAGACGTGGACTTCGTTTCCATTTGACTGCGCTTTATCTGCTTGCAATGCATCCTGGTCTATGGCACATCTTTTATTTGTTTTTTAAAATATTTTTTCCTATGGCACTCATAGGCCATACGTATTTACTTTTTTAATATTTTTTTCTCTATGGCACTCATAGGCCATACGTATTTACTTTTTTAATATTTTTTTCTCTATGGCACTCATAGGCCATACGTATTTACTTTTTTAATATTTTTTTCTCTATGGCCCTCATAGGCCATACGTATTTACTTTTTTAATATATTTTTTCTCTATGGCACTCATAGGCCATACGTATTTACTTTTTTAATATTTTTTTCTCTATGGCACTCATAGGCCATACGTATTTACTTTTTTAATATTTTTTTCTCTATGGCACTCATAGGCCATACATATTTACTTTTTTAACATTTTTTTCTCTATGGCACTCATAGGCCATACGTATTTACTTTTTTAATATTTTTTTCTCTATGGCACTCATAGGCCATACGTATTTACTTTTTTAATATTTTTTTCTCTATGGCACTCATAGGCCATACGTATTTACTTTTTTAATATTTTTTTCTCTATGGCACTCATAGGCCATACGTATTTACTTTTTTAATATTTTTTTCTCTATGGCACTCATAGGCCATACGTATTTACTTTTTTAATATATTTTTTCTCTATGGCACTCGTAGGCCATACGTATTTACTTTTTGAATAAAATAAAAATAAATCAAAATAAATCAAATCAAATAAATAACTATAAATAAATAAAAAATAAATAAAAAATAAATAATAAATAAATAAAAAATTAATAGAAATAAATTTAAAAAAATGAAAAACGTTATTAAATAACAAAAAATAAAAATAAAAATAAAAAAGAGATTGACACTAAAATTCTAAGATTTTGCCTATGGCACACATGGGCCAACATACAACACAGGAGTATACAGGGAACGTAGTAGAATACAGGAGAACACAGGGAGAATACATGAAAAAGGAAGAAAACACAGGGGAACACAGGAGAACACAGGAGAATACAGGAGAACGTAGTAGAATACAGTAGAACACAGGGGAACACAGGGGGAATACAGGAGAACACAGTAGAACACAGGGGAACACAGGGAAACACAGGAGAACACGGGAGCGCAGGGGAACGCAGTAGAAAACAGGGGAACACAGGGGAACACAGGAGAATACAGGGGAACGTAGTAGAATACAGGAGAACACAGGGGAACGTAGTAGAATACAGGAGAACACAGGGGGAATACAGGAGAACACAGTAGAACACAGGGGAACACAGGAGATCACAGGGGAACACAGGGGAACACAGGAGATCACAGGGGGAATACAGGAGAACACAGTAGAACACAGGAGAATACAGGGGAACGTAGTAGAATACAGGAGAACACAGGGGGAATACAGGGGAACACAGGGGTACACAGGGGAAATACAGGGGGAATACAGGAGAACACAGGGGAACACAGGGGAACACAGGGGGAATACAGGAGAACACAGTAGAACACAGGAGAACACAGGGGAACACAGGGGAACACAGGGGAACGCAGTAGAACACAGGAGAATACAGGGGAACGTAGTAGAATACAGGAGAACACAGGGGGAATACAGGAGAACGCAGGAGAACACAGGGGAACACAGGAGATCACAGGGGAACGTAGTAGAATACAGGGGGAATACAGGGGAACACAGGAGATCACAGGGGAACACAGGGGGAATACAGGAGAACACAGGAGAACACAGGGGGAATACAGGAGAACACAGGAGAATACAGGGGAACGTAGTAGAATACAGGAGAACACTAGTAGAACGAATGAATATATATTATATATGAGAATACAGTAGAATACAGTAGAATTTATAGCTATATTCGGTACACGATATATATCATATATGAAGTACCTACCAGGTTCATGAAGTGGATCTTGTCCAGGATGGTTGGTGGTGGTGGAGGTGGTGGGTACTGATGGTGGGGGCCTATTACCACTAGTTACATAAACTTTTGTGGTGGACGATTTATATTGCATCACCACATCTTGCCCATTAAGGTTTCTGCCAACCCTATAAATGGAGTGCCTACCAGCACTTCTTGATTTATAGAAATCCAACCTTTAGTAAGAAAGCAATAATTTGACTGCACATAATGTACTCATGAATTGATTAGCCTGACCCATTCCCTGGTGGTCGAGTTGACATTTGTCACATCAACCAATCAGAATGCACCTGTCATCTGCAGGACGTCCTGCTGTCTCCAGACTAAGGTAACAGCAACTGAGGGTTTTTGATACCACAAATACGTGGTTTACATGCAAGGGCTAAAATGTATTATGAAAATGTATTTTGAAATTGCATGCATGCATGAGGAAATACACTCCTTCTCTTCTTCCTAAACATTTTCATACCTGCCAACCCCCGGAGTTCTAAAATCTAGAGAATGTTGGTTGAGGCTTTGTTATGACGTAATGATTTCCGAATTTTTCGGAAGATACCTCGATTTGTGTTCCGAAGACTTTCCGAAAGCTCTCGGAAAAATTAGTTTCAAGTTTTTTAACCCTCGAGCCTCAATCCATAAAATGGCTAATACCCGGGAAATGTGAGGTTCTATCTGGGAGACTGGGAGATGAGGTCCAAAATCTGGAGTCTCTCGCATAAACCGGGAGAGTTGGCAGGTATGCATTTATATCTGCCTAGCTCATTTCTCAAAACTTTACCCCCCAACAAAAAATACCGCCTCCTTACAAACTAACGCCGGACCTTCTCCTAAATAAGCTGCATTCAGTTCGGCTGCAACGAGGCTACAAAAAGGCAAATACTACTGAGAGATAAAAGTCTTATCGCAGCTGAATCATTTACATACCTTGTATCGTTGCCCATTTCAGGGAACGCTCTTCTTAAGAGAAGTGTCATGTCTTCAGCCGACGACGATTACGGGAATTTGTTTTTTTTTGCCGTCGATGCCAGGTCTATAGTGTTGACATCGATGTCGCTAGGTTTGGCGATCGACCCGAGCCAGACAAAATTTCTTGACGGGTGTTTTCCACCCCTCCTAGTGGCTGGCAATCGACGATCGCTAGTGCGAGCGCTGTTGAACACAGGCCCAGTTTGTCCAACTGTAGTACTAGTCGTGGTACTTAAATTGTTGTCCTTTTCTCTGATTTCATCGTTCAAAGTCGCAGTTAGGTTCTCGATTGACCGATTGAGGTCTTCAAAAACAGCATCCACAGAGCTAGAATCCATGAATAACGCAATGCAAGGAGCACGAAGCTATTTAGAGTAGCGCTGAAGAACAACCTGACTGACCATGTAGCTCTAGCGTGGGAAATCAACGCATACGAGCCTTAGATAGATCAAGTTTCCTGTTTAAAACAATGGTAGGAATGACACTGTAACTGGATTAAAAATTAAGGTGGCAAGCAAAGGCAAGCGTGAAAATACCGCATGTCATATTGACAAGCAAAATATAAGTGTGACAAGTATGAGCACAATAGGCAAGGATTCGGCCCACGTTTGCTTTAATTATCTGATTGCAAACCATTACTAGCAAACCATGTGTTCTCTCCGCCCTCTCGAAAACCTATGTTTGTATGACCAGCTCTTTGAGTATAAACGTACGTAACACCACTTCAATTATGGCTACTGACAGCCCAATGCCATAGTGTGAAATCAGTGGTTTTGTGTTACAGAAAACGAATTACAAGGCTTTCCTTTGGGATTTAATAGAATTTACTTGTGAGTATACTGTTGTCCTCTTGTCTTCTGGGCTCTTATAACTGACTTATTTCACACTAATGAGCTTGGGCTGCCTGTGTCTCAGCAAGAGAGTTAATTTATTTTCAGATTTCATCGCCAGTTTACATGCCCTGATCATCCGTCGTGATAGAGTGTGCGATAAAAATCACCTGTAATATATATTAAACTGTTACACTCAGTTAAAACTGATGTGGGAGTGTTTCTATAAATACTTTAAAGCTCAGGCACTGAGATTCTTGGGACATAGTTTCAGGCTTGGCATCCTTAATTGATATCCATACATTTCCCCTTCCTTGAGGGAAACGTTACGCAGTGTCAGCACCATATCCTCAGAAGACTTTGAGCCAACAACGACAAACCTGGTAACATAAAAGGATATGTGTGGATTTCAAAACTACGTTAGCAACCTCATCACGTGGTACCGGAGTCCCCACCCAAGGGCCCGGCTATAAGGGCAATAGTTAACTGAAAGTATGAAGCCCGGGTAACATGCATATAAGTTTTTGAAACTTTTTAGAATGCCTTACATACGATTTGATTCAGTTTGGGAGATACTGAAACATTTGTTCTGAAGAGGAGAATTTGTTATTAAGCTCCATATAAAGGGACTATTTCATCGGTCACCGTGTATCGTTCGGAAAGTAAGTTTAAAAATACTCCTGGTATTGCTTCTTACCTCACACCAACTCTCACCGGAAATACAGCATTCACCAGCTGTAAATACAAGCAGCATTTGGGCGCAGTAAATAATACGGGCTTGTCAATGGTTCGCTGAACAAGTAGCCCTTTTGAAGTTCTCAATTGACCACATGAAACTTGCTATTTCATCTTTGCTGCATACTAAGTTGTCTACCTATTTAGAAGAGAGGAAAAATACCACTTGAATAACTAATATGTCGGTAACTGAAACCGTACACTTGTAGGCGGCACTTATCCGGGTTCAGGAACTAGAACTAAGCCCACGACAGCTGCATAACATTTTCTCTCCTCTCCTAACCACACTGCCAGCATGCAACTAATTGCTATCGAAAAACTGATATATCAGAAGCTATTTTGGAGCGCTATTTTGTGTTGCCAGTCATTACGTTATCTTTTTATCTATTTTGCTATTTCGTAACTTCTCCCTTCTATAAACACGAGCCAATGTAAATTGAAGAAGGCTAGTGTGGCATGTGGCTAGCCGAAATACCGTACTTCATAAAACCATACAAAATCTACTGTTGCATCGGCATTTGTTACAGGAAGAGGGCTTTCCCAGGGTTCTTCATAGTGTGTCGATTGATAATAGACAAACAAACTTTGCTTATGAAAAGTTTACGACTTGCAAACTCACCTGCGCACGAGAGTAAAAACGTGGGTAAGAGTGGACAAACGATATGGGCTCCATAATGAAAAGCTCATATCGTTTTCCACTCTCACCCACGACTCGGGAAATAACCATAGGAAAGAAATATCACACCAGTTAAAATCATGGTAAAGTTACCGAGTTTGAGAAAGATTGGTTTGCTAATTGCTGCCATGCTGGTACCTGTAATATTTTCCAAACAGGATGTACTCCGTACCTGTCGGATTCTAACAGTTTTGATGCAAAATCACCCGAATATATCAATCATAACAAAAATGGCGGTTCTCTTCACGAAGACTAAGCACATGGCCAAAAAAGTCCCATAATTCATAGCGCGCTCTACCGGAAATAGCTAATACCGGAAGTACTAACACAAAATATTTAACACTCCCTCCAGTCGGTCCTCCAATACCAAGAGACACTACTATGGAGGCCGACTAACTATAACAATGACATACATGTAGATCTCAATAAATGTCTCCAAGTTCATCGTTCAGTTCTAATGACTGAAACTAACAGTTCCCAAAACTCTACAGATTCTGTAGTAACTGCCTTCTCTGGAGTCTGCCTTTTCAGCAGCCTTTCGCCTTGGTCTCGTAGCTCCTTCACTGTTACCACTGATGACCTCTGAGCAATCATTTCTGTCCTTGCTTCCTTCCAGAGGATACAGCCTTTGTAAGGGACGCAGCAGAATTGACACCTTGCCCTTGGCTGTCATAGTTTTCACCACAGCACCTCTTATAGCTCCATCCTTTCGTGTGACGAGCCCCTGTACGCTACCGCATCTTCATAATCCTCTTTGGACATCATCCTCTTGTATTATTACAGCATCCCCAACTTGGATTAAATCCTTACCCGGAGTCCTAGTCTTGAGACAGTGCCAGAAATGGAGTAGAAGTGTCTTCAAGTAAGCTACCTTTTTGCTCGCCACTTCACTGATTCCCTCAGCAACATCATCATCACTGCTATCCGGTAGACTAAGCAGTCTTCTTCCCATCATCAAGTGGGCAGGTGTCAAGGCCTCTTCAACATCATTGGCAGATGTGTAGGTGAGAGATCTTGAATTTAGCGTTGCCTCAATCTCAATTACGACTGTCAACAGCTCTTCATACTTGAGCTTGGCATTACCCAGGATCTTTTTCAAGCACCTCTTTACACTTTTGATTAGCCTTTCAAAAAATCCACCCCACCATGGGGCCTTCTCCAAGTTAAATGACCACTTTACTCTTCTATCCAGGAGATGTTTTCTCACTTCTGGGAGGTCAAATAGTTTTGACAACGTCTTGGATGCCGCCCTAAAAGTCCTTCCATTGTCTGACTTCATCTTACTAGGTATTCCTCGACGTGCTGTAAATCTTCTAAAGCTTCGCAGAAAGGCTTCAGCTGTCAGGTCTGGCACTAAATCTAAGTGCACAGCTCTTGAAACACCACATGTGTAGAGTACAATGCAAACATTAAACATTTTGTCCGCCTGCTTCACAAATAACGGACCTGCAAAGTCCACACCTGTGTATGTAAATAGTTTACAGTCAGCCTGAACCGCGGTAGAGGCTGTGGATCTGGTGCCCTGTATTAGTCCATGAGCCAAGTCGGATTTCGGTACCACTCGAGGTGGCAAAGGCTATCATATATCAAATTAAAGCCCTTCATGTGTAGATTCCAAAAATATATGATAGCAAGGTTGTCGTGGTATCTTAAGGCCGTCACGTAACCTTGAAATTGCGCAATCTGCACCCAGACTGCAATTTCTCGGGAAGGTATATATTGCTGCTATAGAGTCATGAGTTCGATGCATAATTGTTCCTAAGAGGCCTAGATCGCAATCTATAGGTACAGTAGTAAAGTTCAAAACAAAACAATGTTTATTGTTATGTTATGACGTCACTTCCGGTAGAATGGTCGATAACGTTATTAAAAATTATTATTTTTTAAATGTTTTTTTTTAGTATATAGCTAACAATATGATGGCTTTTCGATGCTCATACACAATACTGAGAGTTTTCAACTAGAACGTTTTAAAATGCCGATATTAAGTTTAATTTTGAGCTTTTTTGGCAAAGAAACATACTTCAGTAAGAACATTTTACATTGATACATCGTTGAGACTGACCTTCACAACATAGGTATATATCCTTCTTTATAGGTCTTCACATGACATTTACTCCTTTAGAGAGAGGCACGCATATTGAGATCTAGCCCAGGTCATCATCATCTTCATCGTCTTCCAAGGCGAAATCTTCTTCATCCGGTTGGTTTGTGCAGGTGGCGAGACGACAAAGATCGCTGCACTTCAGCCCATTGAGGATGCAATCACAAGTATTGCTCTCGCATGACCTCTTACAAGTGCAAGCAATGAGCTCAATTACGGCTGTTGGCGCGGGTAACCCACTCATCCACTCTACCTCAAGCCATTGATCGCTTTCATCGCTTTCCAGAACCCAGCCTTTGCCAACTGGACTTGGCACTTCATTATTTAGAAGAGAGTTCTTCCACACAGCAGCCTGATAATTAGCGCGTTGGCAATGCTTATGCAAGCAGTCCCTGCACGGCGGTAACTGATGCGATTCTGCCTCGCCCTTCTTGGCACAGAATACTGCATATCGACATTGATTTATATCCTTTGTACCTTTGTTTGCACCATACAGGGCAGATACAAATGATTCCAATTGAAGACAGAGCTCTTCGGATATCGACCATTCCTCCCCAAGATTTTGAAGCATACCCTGGAACTCTTTCTTGTTACGGAGATGTTTAAGTGGCTTAACCTTTCCGATGCCTGCAAATGCGCTAACTGAGTCACAGCCTGTAAAGGCGTGAAGTCCTGGAAGTGCCTTGAATACATCCTCTCCAATTGCAATGGCTATCTTTCCAATGTCGATATATCTTGCATGATGCTGTGATACACATCGCTGGTAAAGTGGCACTGTGATGGATTGTATGAAAGCGACACAGAGTATGCGCACATCCGTGTCCTCAGACGAGACAACGATGGCCTTTACTGGTGGTTTGGACGCGTGTTTTGCGTGCAGAAGGAGACGGGTGTCGGCTTCCTCTTGCTCAGATCGTAGCTCTTCCACTTCTTGGACACTTTGTGAAGTTAGCTTATAGCAAAGGTTGCCGCACGTGGCGTAGAGTTCCTTGGCTTGTAGTTTCGCTCGACTAGAGGGTCTACTCCAGTAGTCAACGATAAACTTGATTAGGCTGTTCTTGTTATGGCCATTCTGTAAAAAGTTTCTGAATTGCTTAATATTTTACCCAGCGGCAAGGTTCTTATACGTTATCGAGTCTCCTTCGCCTCTTTGCTCCCTCTCGACAGACTTTATTGACAACTTCCTGTAAACATCAATCTTCAATTTCTGAACAAGCGCCATGCCGTCAATTAAGTACACAGTTGGGCTAGGTATCTGTGCCGTTGGTTGAACAAGCTTCTCCAGCTCTCTGCCAAGCTGTGCTTTATTCGTCTTACGTGACAAACCATTGCTCGCAGCCAAGGAGGACGGTAGGGGCCCCAAGGGATGCTGTAGAACATCCTGCATGTGCAGCTGGCGACTTTCAGCGATTATTATTATTCGCGCAAATAGATTCCGATCTGCTCGAAGAACCGTTTCATCGCCCTTGCTCTTCGTTAACCTTTTTGTTTTCGTCAGGTTGGTGAAGCTCTTTAATTTCTGTTTCTTGAGGGAGTCGTGAAACTTCACTGATGGCTTGTCAGGCCCTAAGCGTTCCTTCTTGAAATCTTGATATGCTCTGGCCAAATCTCGTGCAATTTCAGGCGAAGGAACAGCGCTCGTTGAAATGCTTACAAGGGGCTGGTCAACATCGGCAAATGGATTGATCCAGTTGTTAAGTATCAGGTCAACCATTCCTTGTACATCTTTTTCGTCTTTTGCAATTCTCGACTTCTGGAGATCAGCATGACCATTGTTTCCTTGAGCATACCCCACCATTTCTCGTATCTTGCGAAGAAACAAAGTCCTAAACTCCGCTGTCATGTAATAGCGCTGTATCGCAGCTGGCTTCAAGCTAAACCATTTTGTCCCTCCAGCTGTCTGGGTATCTTTGTTGATGGTCTCTTCGACTGTCTGATCTACTGGAATCCGGCCAAAGCGGTTCTTTGAGCTCATTTGGACGGAAAATCCGCCACCTTCCATAAATGCATGAACTTGCGGGTGCTCGTCTGGTAAGCTTGTCATGTCACTGTCATAGACAGACATATACCTGGCGTAATTGATATTGTCATACGCAAAGCACCATGGCAGCATTTGACGAACACAAGCAAGGTGCAACATCCAGTTCCCTTCTCGTGAAGCACGAATCATGTGTAACATTAATTATATCATGTCAATGTAAGACATCCAGAATGTGGACAGTGGCCCGTTTGTTTTGCGAAGGTGCTCCTGATATTCTTCGGACCGTTCGAACAGAAGCTTGAATGACTGGCTGTGCATAACTTGGTCATTGCTCTCTTTCTGCAGATTGTCAGCAAGACTTCCGATATCTTCTAGTGCTTTCTTTACTTGATCAGCGTCTTGATGGTAATGGCTTTCAATCCATGGCAGAAATCCCGCCCAAGCCACTCGCATGAAAGCTTCATAGGACAGCTTGTGAAAGCGTACGGCTCTGTTATAGCCTCGACCCTCCATCAAAACAGATGCCGACCCTTCAGCTACTACCCCCGACTCGATACACAAATCCTTGAGCCCAGCATCTTGGAACCTCTTTCCAATGATAGAGATAAGTGTACATAATGTGTGAAATGTTCCGAGGCGAAGTACGATTGGCTTGTACAGGTCAGCATTCTTCGATTTGATCTCTAGCGCCTTGCAATAGATGGCTTGGTCAAAAACACAAGTTATGCTTGTGAGTTTGAGGCTGTGCATTATGGTAAGAGATTGGTTAAGAACTTCACTGATGGTTGACATGCTCGTTGCTGGAGCGTTTATTGTAGGCAAGTAGCCCACGTTACTTTGGATGATGGTATTTCGATCATGAACTTGTATGTTGACCCCGGTCCAGCTACTGACTTTTTGCTCATATTGTGCATAATGTAGACGTGCAAGCTCTCTCCGTCGACCTCAATGACTTTCCTCGGGGGCGGTCCAGTTATTTGGCTCATGTTGTATATCGGCAAAGGTATTTCAGCAGCAGCAAACGACCTCTGTTTAGACTTGTCCACCTTGGGCAGAAAAATCTCTAGGTGTGGTCCTAATACTGCATGCTGGACAGCAATACCATTGACACGATGCGAAGTTCCGCCTCCTGACAGAGTGCATTCGAGACGGTCGATATTATCAAATGCAAGGACTGTATTAGTGTGAGCATGTATGTTACCTGGCAAAGGAAAGCCATTCTGTTCTGCCATAGAAAGCTTTTGCAGGCACAATGAAGTGTCTAACTCTTCGAGCTGTGAATAAGCAATGCCATGGCGAAGTCGGTTCAGAAGTTGTATCAGCTCCACATTTCCAGTTAGTGATTTGACCGCAGATGGAAGTAGGATGTGTTTCGCAGGCTTGAATCGACCTCTGGTAATTGCAAACACCAAATCTTGGGCCACTGAGTTCTTAAGCCATGTCATTCTTTCTGAGAGGGGAGAATCACTGCCACTAAGTAGATGATGAAGGAATGTATGAACAAGAGGAGGGACGTCAGAACAATCATTATCAAGACTTGTGGGGTTTGGCGGCCATTCCGGGTCAACACACTTTTCTTTAACAGATTGGCGAATTTGACTAGCTACCTCTTTGACACCTGTTACTCCAGGATGGGGTGCTTTCAAAAGAGTGACTTCTCTCTGAAGCTTGAAGCACAGCACAGCAAGTTCATCCCTGGTAAGACTGTCTGGATAGACAAGAACTTTGTTAGATTCGGTTAGTATCATATGTAACGTGTCTTTAAACTCATTGTCTAACTTCCTTCGGAGGTGCTTGCTAGTGGACATCTTTATTTCTTCCATTCCACCATCTCTTATAAAATCATTAAGCATTTCATTGAGTTTTGAAAGTTCTACAACGTTCTTATTCACAAATAATTCATTCCTTATATAATCGAACAGTTGGGACAAGGCATTCCTCTCGGCGTTAGCATAAGCTACATCGACCGTCTCTTCACCTTCTTCAGATTCAACACTGGTATTACTTATTTTAATGTACTGCCTGTAACAGGTGCGGTGATAGTGAGCTTCAGCGGCAACCAACTCACGGGAAAGAATGGCTAGAATCTTCGAGTCCTTTTTAATTTCTGCAGCATTTGTAAGTGTTGTATCTGTTCATTGCTAATAAGTTTTGCAGTAGAACACCTCAGTCCTATAACGTCATCAATTCCTATTAACGCAGCTAAGTCCTTATAGCACTTGTGATTTCATCAGCAACTTCGGCTTTTAAGAGACACTTCCGAAGTGTTATCCGTTGACATAATCAAAGGAAAGTCAGGTTAGGGGAGTCGTATAGAATGTCGTCTCCAGAATTTTTAAAGTAAAGACTGCAACTTACGTTTTCTGTGGAATTCCAATCATTTGTTCTATCTGGCCTATAAGAATGAGAATTTGAGAATGAGAATGAGAAATTTTGAATTTGAGAACGAGAATGAGAAAATTTGAATTTGAGAACGAGAATGAGAAAATTTGAATTTGAGAACGAGAATGAAAAAAAAATAATTTGAGAATAAGAGAATTTGAGAATGAGAAAATTTGAATTTGAGAATAAGAGAATTTGAGAATGAGAAAATTTGAATTTGAAAATAAGAATAAGAACATTTGAATTTGAGAATTTGAGAATGAGAAAATTTTAATAAGAAAATTTTAATAAGAAAATTGGAATGAATGCAAATTGGAATGAACGGAAAATTGGAATGAGGGATTCAGCTGAACTCGGCTTTCTTGCGGCACTTGCTGCACTTGAGGAACTGTAAGGACTTGCGGCACTTGAGGAGCTGTAAGTTCAAGCGGTCTCACCGGAGGACGCGCTGGAGGCGTGTTTCCGGTATATTCTAATTGAGTTTCGAGGTACCTGTGTAGATGCTCGCTCAATTCAATTTCTGTTGGCGGACCTTCTGAGATCAAGTTCATACCCTCACGCTGATACCTGGAACACACCTATTCTCGTTTCAGTCTGGACAAGCTCTTCTCTTATCTGGAAATTTTCCTGACATTCTTTGATAGCTTCTAGAATGTTTTCTTCATCCATAAGCACATCAGTCTGTTTTTCTCTATTTGCACCAGAGCTTCTTTTCTGGGTTGACCTATGTGTGAGCCTTTCTTCGAAGACTTCTCGAGCTTCTTGAACTCCTAGAACTCTTGTCACTTTCAGCTTTGAGATCCAATTCCAACTCTCAATCTTCCCCTCAATTGCCGGAGCATTTCTGTATTCTCTCTTGCCACAGTTTCGTGATTGTTGAAGAACTCGTTCTTTTCTTCTTCAGTAATTAATGCAGACTCTAAGGATTCTTGGGCAGTAGCAAGTTAATTCATTGTATCTCCAAAATGTTGCCCTGATCCTGCAAGGCGGGAATATCCCTTCCCGTCATCATCAACGACTGTAATAAATTCATCTGGGTTCTCTACTTTCGCTTCGTTGATCTGAAGTTTTCTTTCAGACGCTCAAGAGAATATACCTCCCTCTTGAAGTTTGCACTCTCCTACGCATACTGTTTACTATTTCACGTGTTATCTCGTTGGCTGTTGAAGCAGCGGCCAGAGGGTTGATGCTTGGGTTAGAAGAATCCGTTAATCCAAATAATCCATCTTGGCTTGCCATTTCGGCCGAGGAATTGTTTTACTATAATTCCTGGTCGCAACTAATAGCTTCGGCCCAGGTGTTTTTAACTGATAACAGCGGCGATGCATGCAGTTTGACAACTTCGTTTATTTCGATACCATTAAAGTAAAACTACAAAATAAGAATACATAGCATTACATTACATTATAAGTAAACTAAAACAGAGAATCGAACAACTAGAATTATATTAACAAATTGTCTTCTAGGAAGCTCTATGTTTATCACTTTCGCATCTCGCATTCGGTCATGAGTTGCATCTTGCATCTGTAAGAGACTTAGTTCCTTCGCCTACTAATGACAAGGCGCGGATTAGCACGATAGCGTGATGCATCTGGAAGTTTTTAGGGGCAAATCTGAGCTGTGGACGTATAGTACAAGTGAGGAAACTGTGTATGGCTGAAACGTTTTTTTTTGCGTATAACTTTTTTCTGCCCAAGGTATTTTTTAGGGTATTTTCCGATGGTCATCCCTACCCTTTTTACCTAGAAGAACCCCCGGGATTTTCAACCTTGCACCTCTTGTGTTGCAAAGTGGCTTTATAACTACAAATGCCAGGAATAGTAATAAAGAAGTAATGACACAACTTGAATCATGTTGTGAAATATTTAAGGCTTTGTGCCCATTTGTGCACTTGAACTTCTCAAATAATCCATTATGCATGAGCATAATCTCAGCCAATCGAGGTCACATATTTGGTCACATGCATCAATGTTGATGCCCAATGCAAACCTACGATGCAAACCTATCTCTACATGGATCTTGATGTCCAATGACAACATATAGGAAAATCACTAGTGATTTGCCAAATTGCCATATTGAATGTCATTGATATGAAATGTGTCCCAAATGTGTATCAACAATTTAGATCTAGTGATCAACTTCTCAAAACTGGTAAAAGTTCCAGGTGAGAAGTCGGCGATTCTGTCCATCAATCAAACCGAGTGGACTCGATGCAATAAATAAACAACCCACCAATGTAACGGTGTTGGGTAGCAGTTTTTGTATTGCAAATAAGAGCAAACAAGGACGTCCTTACCACTGGGTTTTATTTATTCATTCATTTATTTGTTTGTTCATTTATTTATTTGCCATCCATATAATGATTGACAGAACAGAATCACCAACTTCTCATCTGGAAGTTTAGTTTAGTTCGGTAGTGCATTCATTCTTTGATAGTTATAGGGGGAAATAATAGTTGTAAAACAATATTTGAGTGTACAAAGAGTACACTGGCTGCCTCATCCTCATTTCCTGGGCCTATATGCATGTAGCAAACCAGGCCATTAATAGACACAGGCTTTCACTATCTTTCTTTACCAAGCTTCTAGTTTTGTATAGTTATGGGTGGATACAATTTCATTTCCATGCAGCGGATGCAAAATTGTTCTTTATTTCATTGGCTTAAACAAATTAAACTGGAGTAAAGCAACCAAACATTGTGGCATTATATTTTTTAATGAAAATAGTACCCAGTAGCAAAAGATTTACTGAGGAAGACCTTGACGTATATTGCATTGCATATGGGCCAGCGACTTAACGGACACAAAATTGCTATTATGGCAGTACGAGGACATTGAGTACCACAAGCACTTGAGGTCTGAGTTTCCGTTTCGAATCTGGATAGCAAAGTCTGTATCGCTACCCATACAATTGTACCACTACACATTCTGACTCGAGAAATCGAAAACAGTGGTTGTAACTTGAGCTGGTCGCATACGAAAATGGGCTATCGTAAGCGAAGATGTACAGTCACGCATCCATAAAATATTCAAAATGTCTCTTATTCACATGATTACAATGTATCATAAATGTGTAACATAACAACTGCCCCCAAAACGAAGCACATTATTTGAGTGGTCCCTTACGATCACTAGTGGCCCCTTACGATAACCAGTTGTTAATTGCCAAAAGTGATTGCAGTCGCCACTAGAGCGGTTGCTTACGAGAGCTTCTAATTGCAGTGTTGAAACAGGGTTTCACAATGGTGGTTGTAACCAGAGCTGGTCGCTTACGAGAGTGGTCGCAAGAATAGCTTTGACTGTATCATGACATTCAGCATTTACTAGAGGAAAATGTGGCTGAAAATGCTGAAGACTACACAATAAAGCAAAGATATTAAAACCCTTCACTAATCTAATTTCTCTTGTGTTGTTATTGAGTTGAATTATTTTCTCCGAATTTACCGTTTTTGTGGAATAATTTTAAGTTTTAAATATTTTGGCGTCACTCAACATGTTATGCGTTAACAAGTGGAATTTGGTCTGCTTACAAACCATTTTATGTAAAAACAAATAGACGTTATTGGACTTTGAAAGGCCTTTATCATAATACCCACCAAACATAAAACTTCGTGTTACCATCAGCACACAACAAAGCCTTTAGCCGAAAAGTTTGAAACAAGTTTGAGTTTGCTTCCCATACCCATGCAGACATGCGATAGGCAGAGGAACACTGTTGGGATCATCAACAAGCTGTTCAGGTGGTGGTGGACTGGCAACACTAGCAGTCTGTATAAGAGCGAGAGACTAGCCCTGTGGCACTCCATCTACACCCTTATCCAAAGGCTGACATCCAAACTCTTCCTTCCTGCCATGCAGAATAATAGTGGCAAAGGACTTTCTCATGCTAACTGCATCAACATGGTCGTAGAACATATGTACATCAGATGCAAATGTAGCCATGACACAGAGAAGGTACATCCCACAGTCTGTTTGGCTCTGTCCCTGAGAAGGAATCCTCTTTCTTTCTTCAAGACCCAGGTGCCTGAATTCCGAAATATCAGTGCTAACTTTCTGGAACAAATCTAGCAGCACCCTTGTGCACATATGGGCTGCTTCTATCTTGACAAATTCCCTGTAGAACTTCGATGACAAGTCTATAGTTATATACGAACAGTGCCCTGGAAAGTGAATGGGGAAGATGAATTTGGTATAATCTGCAAATTTTGCACTGATGTCTACCATGCCTTGGATGTTAGTATCAAGCCAATACATATTTGCGACAAAAACGTGTTTCTTTTCTATTAGGAAGGAACCTATGTAATTAATAATGGAATCGTTTATCTGTTCTTGGGGTCTTAAGGTACGTAGGTCCTTGGCAGTGACGGTTCCAAACAATGTGGAAACAATGGTGTCATCAGCTATATCTCCCGCCCAAATGACTTCTAAACTTCACTTGAAATCCTTCTTCGTTTCCACGTCTGGTGCCTCTTCCACATTGATGGGTTGATTCTTTGCGCCCTGTTTCTGAACACTCGCAGCTGCAAAATGTTGGTTGTCGTGCGACTCTCTCTGGATATAGAGCAATCCCGCTAGTGGTGACAGATGAGCTGGTCTTGTTTTACGACTGTCAAGGAGGATCACTTCATGTAAAAGCAAGGTAAGAATGATATCCCTGGGTACGAATGATGAGGGCATGATTCTCAATAGCATCAAAGGGACAGTCAGTGAATAAAATTCACCCAAATAAGAACTTGGCTTGTTGTTCAATGCAGTTCCATCAACAAGAGCTCTCAGAGAGGTATCTAATCGTTGAAAGATGGAGTTTTTCATCAACGCTGCTTTCTCAATGACAAGAATTCGTTTACAGCATGAGCTTACCAAAGCCGGTATGTCCCCGGGTCCTTCTTCCAGGAAATTGTTCCAGGACGAACTGCCCATTATGAGCATAATATCCCTATGAGAAAGATTACGGAAATGCCAGGATGAGAATATAACTAAAGATAACCAACTACGTTTGGTGGCCCATTGATGGCATATTTTTTAAATTAAAATTTTGTTTTCATTGTATTGTGGCCATCAGTGCCATAGGCCCAGGAGTGTCATACACTAT
Source organism: Actinernus sp. WN-2022 (assembly GCA_030867875.1). NCBI lineage: Eukaryota > Metazoa > Cnidaria > Anthozoa > Actiniaria > Actinernidae > Actinernus > Actinernus sp. WN-2022. Next base: position 277,450 of record JAOWCC010000055.1, on the reverse strand, counting down.
AATGCAATTCGGGCATAACTCACTCCCGCCATGTTGTTTACACCTCTACGTGCATTCTGACACTTCGCTCTTCAACTTACTCCCCCACGATGTCAAGTTGAGTGGAACAAATATAGAGAAAAAGTAGGTAAGAAGCGGGCGGGCCACCAAAAGGACGAAGCGTCAAGTGGCATTCATGTTGAAGGCTGTTGTCAGAAGTATGCAAGGTTCGGACCGTAACAATGGTGCCTCCTACACTGATGCAACCCAGATAAAAAGCTGGAAAGTGGTACATATCCGCTTTATCGAGCGTGCAGAATCAAGCCAAGCCAGAACCACTTCAACGTTTGTCAAGAGTGCTCCAGCACTATGTAGTATAAGCACACAAAAAGAGCTACCAGAAAACACAGCTACACCGACTGTGGCAGCCTCTGTGCCGCTCAGTCAGATGTTGAAGCTTGGTAGGCTGATAGTTCCAAAGATCGAAATTTTAACGCTCTGCTTGGAGGAATTTCCCTCACAAAAAGACAGGGGTTACCGCCGTTCGAGGTCAAACTGCCCCTTGACAAAGTACCATTCTCCAGCTGAGGGTCCCGCCATGCTTTTATGGCTGCGGCCATCAGCGGACTGCCTCGAAGGAAGTTTGTCTTGAAACGGTACAAACAGGAGAGAGTCACGGAAATTTAGGCATTGTTCCAGTCAACTGAGGCTCATATCAGGAAGGCTGTGCAAATGAACACCCTTGCGAGGAACGTTGCCCAGAACATGGATTTGGATCCATGGAGAATTAATTATACTAGAGGAGTATATAGATGAGGAAATATTCGAAAAGTATGTAAACAACGATGGCTCCATCTGTGGGGATGACGTAGACGAGGTCAGCTTAAAGGCTGTGGCTTTTGTTTACTACACACATGAGAGGTCCAACCAAAAGTTGATGGTTTTTGGATATTCAGGGCATCAGGTACCATCTGTGCCATCGAGAGATTGCAAGTAAACAACTGACAGAAAAAGACAAGGAGGGCTCCATACTGTTTTGTTCTGGGAGTCTGCGCCACATCAGATTTTTTTCAGAGCACAGTAATAAACACTGCAGGCTGCTGAAACTGAGAAATCTTTGAATTTATATTGCACACTGTTTCATATTACATGGACATTAGCATAATTGCAATTACAATGGAATACCAGGGGGACTCTCGTATCAAGTTGAGAACAAAACTGAGACCCAGTTATGGTGCCAATTTATTTGTTCCTGTAATTGGGCTTGTTATCAGTTACATTTGTTATAAGAATATATATATATTTCGTATATCTGTTATTGTTAAATGTCGATAAATGTAATTTAGGCAAAGTAAAAATTGAGGCATTGCTGGTCAGCGGTCTCACCCTTAACTGTGGGGGCTCCAAACCCAATTGCCCCTGCAGCATCTGACGTTACTTCCAAATCAGACTTAGGAGCATTCCTGGAAACATCCAAAAGTTCACCCTGTGCCACTCAGATAAAAACTAGCGGCACCACTGAAGAACTAATCGCAACTCCTTATTCAGGCGAATGGGGTGATCTCTCCTGCGGAAGCACTTAAGGAGATCAATCATGCGTCTAATGAAGATGGCCAATCAAGGATTCCAACTGCTGCCTATCGCACCAGCGTCTCACAAGCTTGGCGGGATGGTGGAAAACCCGTGGCCCACCACGAAAGGCTGATCAAGAATGGGGGCAGGACGCTCAGGAATGCTTGGAACGCTCAAAGTCGAACCAAATGTGAAACTCGTTTGAGGCAAAGTGCTACCGAACGACAGCACAGAGGAGGCTAGTGGCAATGAAAAAGTGTTCACAACACGGAACAACACTCGAAGACCTACCTAGCACACTAGGGGGCGCTGTAGAAGATTGATGCGCCACAAACCCAGTCCCTGACAACAACAGATCTGTGGCTCTCGAGTTGAGGCTCGCCCCTTGCGAGACACACGTGGAGGGGACGCTCGACGGGAAAGAGCTTGATGAAACCGACGAAATTGCCGTTAGAACCGGATTTGAGGCTTCCACTGCCGCCAACGCTGCTTTTGTGGCTGCAGCTTGAATCGCCGCCAAAACCTCTGGTGACAACTGCACACTCGGCAAATACCGGACGCCACAGGAAAGAGCGAAGCATTCAATCTATTTCGTGTCTGGCGAGCCATGACTATTTTAGGGTGTTTTAAGCATGTACATTTGCGTAATGCAGCGAGGAATAGATCCGCGACGCTCTGCAACGTTGAGCACATGTACGCCAAGCCCATGCTAAGCTTAGGGTGTGCCCCCATAGTTAAGGGTGAAACCGCTGACCAGCAATGCCTCAATTTTAGCTTTGCCTAAATTGCATTTATCCACATTTACGTGATCACCTTGCATCATTACCAAACAGACAGTGATTGTGCCAACTTGCATGAAACTTTGAGCTCAAACAATAATAGAATTATTAGTCACTGCAAACACGTACAAAAACTTGGTAATTACCTAACCATTTCTAATTTACTGTCTGCAGGGCACTTAATAATTGTGACACTTACAGGTATCTTTCCAGGGCTCAGAGCCAACATTGTGGTCTGAAGAAAAAAAAACAGATTCCACTGGAAAGGATAATCAAAATTATATACATAATATGTTTAAAGTAATAAAACCAATGAAGTGTGCCAGTTCTTGATGCATCGCATACAATTTTCTTCTCAGCAACTACATACAAAATGTCCAGATCAAACAAATCTTGTCCATTGAGTATTAGTACTGGAGGTTTGCTTTGTCCATGTCATCTTCTTCCTTTAAAAAAGAAGGAAAGAAGAAAGGAAAATGTTATTTTAAAACTCATTACTAACTAATCACGAGACAACCCCAGACACGAGACAACACCTCTAATGAACAATTATTAAGAATACTAAGAGTACAAAAACGTTACGGTAGACTGATTCTAGATGCAAGCTTTAATGATACAATGTAGGTCAGTAGAACTTTTTAACAAGCGGCACTGGATTCCTATTGGCAATCTCGTGCGCGTGAAAAAGCTGTGTATGATGTTTAAGATTGTTAGTGGAAAGTGCCCGGAGTACTTTAATAACTATGTAAATTATTTAAAAGACACTCACAATCATTGAAACTGAAGGAGGTAGAACATTTGATGTTACTAGTTGTAAATTGTGGAACTCTCTACCATTAGATTTAAGGAAGCAAGACTCTTTACATTCTTTTAGACGTAACATGTGGAATCGAATTTTTAGTGAGCAGAAATTTATACATCATTTTGTTATTTAATTCAATTTTATCCGTTATCTTTTCCTGTTGTCCATTTTTATGCCTAGTCTAGTTTTATATATTCTTGCATTTTTATACTTAAATTTAGCTAGTTATAGATTAGTAGTTTTTTAGATTTTAATATTGTATATGTAGAACGTAGAGCTTTTTATCACTGTTTGTATTTTAACTACTAGGAGGGCCACAAGTTTATTAGCGTTGCTATTATGTGTTACCCTCGCTAAATAAAGTCTTTATTATTATATTATTATTGCACAAGAGCCTCGTCTAACCTTGTGTTAGTTGTACCTAAATGCCGAACGAATTCAGGGCTTCGCACATTTCATGCGAGCGGATACTCGATTGTGGAATTCTATTAGTAACGATGCGAAAAATATTTCCCAACTAAGTAATTTTAAGAAACATTTATTCAACAACATTTTATCCAATAACTTCAAACATACACATTTAATTATTACAAGAACATTTTAATTCAGTATTTAGTCTACTTTTAGGACAAATTGCAAATTACAAATTATCTTCAATAATTAATATTACTTATCTAGTTTCTATATTGTAATTCTTATCTAGTTTCTATATTGTAATTCTTATCTAGTTTGAGTTTTTATAATGGGCCGTAATGTAAACTACTGGGTCACCAGTAATTGTGTTTCTTGCCCAATAAAGTCTATTATTATTATTGTTACTAACTTTCTCTGTTAGACTATTGTGATACCCCCTCTTCCCCTTTACAAGAGTGCACTCTAGCGGTTTTCTGTTTTTCACTTCCAAGTTTAGCTTGGCGTTCTGCCTGTTCTGACGCGAGTCCATTAACTTGCCTCACGAGTTCTTCTTCAGATACATCAGGAGACAGGAGCGTTGGCCTCAGGTTTGTTGCAAAGTATGTCATCTCGTAACCCTGTCTCGAATGCTTTTAGGAGGGTATTCTGTATCAGCTGAGTACCGTAGCTAACCTCGCAGTCAGCTTCCTGGCTGCCAAAATTAACTTTATTCCTTAGGTCTAAAGAGCACAGTAGAAATTGCTGGGGCATTTCCTTAGGATTTTGACATGTCGCTAGCTGTTAATGTACTTGCAGGATTTTTCTTATCTTTGTGAGAGATGTAGAGTCTCCACAAAGCTCCTTGGACTACTATGTGGGGATATCATATGGGTAACTGCATCTACTATCTCTACCTCCTTGTATTTCCATTTGTCAGAGAGACAAAAGTTAACTTGTCTGTCTGGCCGGGTTCACCTATTTGACCGGAGGTCTTGAATTGACGGTGGAACAGAGACAGTCCGGGCTCTGCCGTTTGGCCCTTGTAGTGTGTTATGTTAGCTTCCTCGACTTTATTATCTGAGTTGACTTTAGCGTTTTTTTCATGTCGGAAAATGTGGCCAAAATACTATCCATTTCTTCGTTTTTGGATTAAAGGTCGGCGTACTGCTGTTTGAGTTTTTTCACTGTCTCATCCAATTGCTTTTCCTTTCCTTTCATTTCACCCTCAAGCGGTGGAACACTTCCGTTTATGTAAGCGATTATATGCTTTAGGCACGTAGTCACTGAGTCGTCATTATATTTTATCTTATCTGTTCATGCTATTCTGTTCATACAATCCTGCTTTCACTTCAAGCTGTAGTTGCTCCATATTTTATTGCGCAATAACTCAAATCTCCTAAATATGTATATACGGAATACACTAAATAATACCCGGTAGTAGAATATTGGAAGATTGGATCGAAACGTTAGTTTTAATGCGTGTGGGTTGCCTGTGGTTTCTTTGCCGCGCGAGAGTGGTTGTGAATTTATCGTAGTCTGTTTGTTTTTATCCCAAAATTGTTCATTCCCAGCCTAAAACAACACTTAATTCCCTTTCAAGATCATACCCTCACATTCCAGACTAAAAATGTTAAAATTATGACCCTATTTCTAACTAAAACAGCTATAGAACCTAACCCTGGGTCAGGCCTATATGGCCAACAGTGTATACATTGTATTTTTGGGGGCAATTCTGAGCACAGTGGTTCAATTTGTTTAATGAACTAGGACACATATTTTTGAACTGGGGCATACAGACAGTAATTAATTATGTTTGTACTGCGTGGGCAATTATCATAATAAGTGATAAATATGTCAAATTAATGCCCCTAGCTAGGCTAGCAATTTCTAAGGGTATACATGCATGTGATTGGGTGTCTCGTAGTCAGTAACTCAATGGAGCATTCATGTCTCCAATTTCCAGGCTTGTGAAGTCTAACTATTAATATACAGACTGTAGCATTGATTAGCAAAGTCAGATCACAGGAACTTGTCTGGTTACATAAGGCTTCAGGGCCAAAGCATCTCTCATACTTTGGGGAGTAGCAATCCTTTAATAGGCAGGGGTTTCAATAACTTTTTAGGCAACCGGCAGTCCTGACGTTAGAGACGGTGATTTACCTAGTAAACTTTACTCAACACTTAACAACAACAAAAAACGATGATGTGAAGTAGCCGGCAGTAAGAAGCAAAGTAACCGGCGGTTTATCGCTGCACAGGTAGCCGTCTTCTATTGAAACCGCTGAATAGGCCCATTGAGGAATTGTTGTGTAATTATATTAGCTGTTATCACAATATTTTTAGCTAGGCCCAACAAAATAAATGTTGTGTTTCCGGTCACAAGCTGAGCTAAGTCCAGGTCGGTAAGGTCGCAAAATATTTTTTTGTGATTTATTTTTTGGCTTTTGTATACTGTATGCATGCATGTTAATATTTTGAGAGTTAGTTATTTTCCTGTATTTAAACTGTTGTAATGTTCATGCATACTGCGTTGAAGACACTATTTACTGATATATATAGTGAGAATTAAGTTATCATTTATGTACATTGTACTTCTCATTGTTTTAATGTTTTATATTTATTATTTTGATGTGTTTCAAGTCTTAATGGAAAATAGCATTAAAACGTTTGTGGTTGGTATGAATAAAAATCAATCCAGATCGGTTAGGTTTCCCAGACACATTCACAACATTTATTTCTTTTGGCCTTAAAGTAACAATTAACAGTCCTATTTTTTTAGAACAAATTAAGTTTAAAGGAGCTGTGTCATGGTGAGGGACACACCTTGATGCTAAATCCCCTAGCCCCCCACCACTACCATTGGGTTATCAATATGCAAGCAGAACACTTACTTGTAATTATTGAGGTACGTCACTTAGACAACAAGAATCCATTGCATTGTAGAACAAAAACAAAGAATTTGAACTTATGGTCACCGGTCACAAGCTCAAAATGAACCATGGAAAAACTGAGTTCATGATTATTGGCACACGTCAACAGCTTGACAAAAACTCAATCAGTCATCTTTCTGTTGCCAACTCTGTTGTTACACCGACCCTCTCTGTCAAGAATCTTGGAGTCTGGATGGACCCAAGGCTGTCTCTAGAGACATACATTAATAAAACGTGTAAATCATCATTTTAGTATTTACATAACATTAGAAAGATTAGAAAAATTTTAACCATTGAGTCTAGCACTATCCTTGTCCATGCATTTATTTCATGTCGCCTTGACTACTGTAACAGTTTATGTTATGGTCTTCCTGCTTACCAAATAGCAAAACTTCAAAGAGTTCAAAATGCTGCCGCTAGAATCATATGTAAGGTTTCCCGTTTTGCACATATTACCCCGGTTCTCATTAGCTTACACTGGCTTCCCGTCAAAACTAGAATAATCTTTAAGATACTTACTATCACTTACAAAGCTATCCATGATATGTGCCCTTCGTATATTTCCCAATTAATTAAAGTCAGAGGGCGCTCTTTTTATAACACTAGATCTAATAATGAGCTACTGCTGATCGTACCGTCCTTTAAATCACTGTCTACTATTGGCGATAGGTCATTTACATCAGCCGCACCTTTTCTATGGAATAAATTACCTGCTAGTATTAGGGAAATCAAATCCTATGACTATTTCAAGAAGAAGCTCAAGACTTACTTATTCAGAGAAGTCTTTAGCCTTTAGCTACTATTTACGACTAGTTTTATTATATTATCGCTATTATCGACTAAACTTTATCATTAACTCGTAGTAATAGCATTTTATTGGACTGTTATTATTAATTAATTGGTTAGTTAATTATTAGTTTGTTAGTGTATTTTAAAAGTAGAGACTTTGTAAAAGCGCAACAGAACATTTCCCATATGCTAATTTGCGCTATATAAGTGCATTATTATTATTATAATTATTATAATGAAGAGCCATTTATTCATTTAGAGCCATTCATTTGTTTACTCAGGCTTCTCATCACTTGTCATTTTCACTCAAACACCCAGGCCAGCAGGAAACTGAACCCAAGTACTGTTTCTAACCATGTGGGTGGTATTCTCTACATGCTCAAATATCTTAACCGGAGCTCGGCACCTTCGTACAGTGACGTTCCTCTCATCAATCAGCTGAGAAAAACGGCCACGCATTTACAGAAGCAAGGAGATTTGGAGCGTCCCAGCACTACCCATGAACTAAAGGCAGTGAACCGCTGGTTAGATTGGTACGTACTTACATTATCAATACGTACTGCCAGCTAGCTTGACTGGGCATTGAATGATTTAGTAACTATTAGCTTAAGGACTGCATGCATGGTTACGAAACAGAGAGCTCACATCGGACAAAACATGGCTTTGCTCTGTGAGATAGATATCCCACGTGTTATTATCCACACAGCATAATCACATGCATAATTTGTATGTTGAATGCCCAATACATTTATTTGCATGCTTCTGTCAGAATAAAATTGCATATATTGTATAATAATTCAAATAATTGCACATTTGTATACTAATTCGAGTTTATATTTGCAACTGAATTGACAAAGAGTTATTAATGAAATGGTTTTTTTTTACAGGGAACAGATTGTGGGGTGTATGACGATGCAACGGCAGAAATTTGAGATGGCTAAGGGAATAAGCAAGGCGAGAGAGTGCATGGATCCTGTGTTACTGGCAATGTACTGCGAAATACCACCAGCCCGAGCTCTGGAGATCAGATCGTTTCGCATCTGCAGAGAAAGTCCACAACAGCAATTCAATGCTAGGGATTTTACTGGGAAGAATGTCCTACTACTCAATAGCAGCAGAAGTTTAACTCTACACTTTCAAGATTACAAGACCAGGTCACCGTGGAGGTAAGCATGTCTGCTGTCTACATAAAGGGCCAAATTTTCAAAGGTTACACGTTTTTATTACAAATTTTGATTCCGTATCAAGTGATCATGCAGTTGAATAAATTTAATACAGTAATTTTCTGGGTTGCAGACCTCACATTCAGTGGCATTTTCGAGATGCAAACTCATGGATGCATGCAATACGTACTCAAATCAAGAAACATTCTACCTGCAGTCAATATGTGACAGGGCGGCTAACAGCTAGCAGAAGTGAAAAAAAGCTTTGAATGATTTTAATACTCGTTTCTACATTGCAGGAAGGAAGCGAGCTGACCAGGATAATACGAGAATATCTACAGACGTACAGAGCACAGCTATGCCATTCAACAGATGACCAAAATTGTGTTTTTTTGGTGAGCAGAGCACAAGTCAAGATTGTTTACAAATCATGTCAGTTAATTATTACCCTGGATTTGACTCATTTCAAATTATCAATGAATGATATTGGGCTGTGTGCATGTGTTTCACCATTGCCAAACAGTTGTAACTAATATCTAACACCAATAATCACTGGCTTAATGAAGTCAGTTAATTGACTTAATAGAACTGATCAGAATTGTACATGTGTATTAATTTAGGCTAAGGGTGAATACTCCATGTGACTCATTTTGGGTAGATGTCATTCACCCTGGTGCAGGGTGAAGTAAAACGAGTGTTTGTTGTCGACTGTCACGGACAAAATCTAGCCCTGACCTTTCCCTGACCAGAAAACAATTTTCACTGACCATAATAAGGTTGTTTGACATTCTCTCGTCCAAAACAAAAGTCATTGTCAAAACATGTAGCCTCACACTTTGAGGCATTAGGAGCCGTCATGGCAACCTAAAAATTTAATTCCTTGACTTTTTCCCGACTTGGACAATAAATTTAGAATTTCCCTGACTAGATGCAAAATTCCCTGACTTTACCCTGACCTTGAAAAAATATTTTCTCGACTTCAACAAAGAGACAAGAAAACCCAATGAAACTCCCCAGAACGGCAGAGAAAGGTCACGAAGTTTGTACTGACAGTAAGTAAAATGAATAGATAAGAGTTCTTGGCCATATAATAACAAGAAATATGCTCACTCATGAAACGTTTTCGACTGAAACTTATACCACTGAAACTTATATCGAGACATAGATCCTTACAGAGGCAAAGCTCTGCCCGAGGCTCAAGCGTAAGTGAACATCGTGACGCCAATACGGCCATCGAACAGCCAACATGGCACCACCATAGATGACCACCTGAAGAAAGTCCTAAACCAACTGGTACATCGGCTAATAGACAGTGAAAACGATTTCTACGCTCTCGGTGACTGCATCAAAAAGCTAGTAGGATCTGCATTAGACGGCACTTGCACCAAACGCCTAACCATCAAGCCAGTTAAAGCCATGTGACTTTGATGCCATTTTTATGGAAGCCCAAAATCGCATATCAAAAGCACTATCATAGATCTTAATGTTCAGGAAACTGAAGCAAGCAAACTCTGCAGTGAGAATAGAGATAATATCGAACAATCGCTCATTGAATGGAGAAATAAGTCTTGTTGCACCAACGAAACATTCCTGCTTGAAGCTGATAGGCACATAGAAAAAGCTAGAAAATTCGTAGAAAAATTCTACTTCCAGTGTGACCTCCGAGCTTCTAAAGAACACCCAAGAGTCCCTTAAGAGGAAAGAGCCAAACGTGCTCAGATTGAGCAGGAGTTCACGGCTAAAGAGCAGACTATCACTATCATAGTCCGACATGAATTATCTGCTGCAAAGTCACATCACCAACCAATCACGAACTGATAAAAAGTAGTTTCAAAAGGCAGTCCCTCCCAAACCAGGAAGCCAAAAACGGTGGAAGACGAAGGAAAGGGGAAAATCCGCCGCCAAGCGCTCCATCACCAAGCACTTCCAATTGAAATCACACTAGCACCATGAGAGATACCCGAAATTCGGTATCTTTCACAGTGCTTATCCAACAAGCGTCAAAAAACGGAAAACGTCGAGGGCCGGCAAGATTGACCAAAGAAGTTCTCATTAAAAATGGATGAACAAATTGGCTCTACTACGACCCTTACTGGATTTTGAACATCGGAACTTAGAATTTCACAATTTTTCTTCCACTGTACTCACTGAGCTACAGTCAAGAGCGGTGGGACTTGGTTTAAAGTTTAGACCAACCCTGAAACCACCCTCAGTAGTCAAGTTCATGCCCCAGATACAGGACTTCTGCCGCAGTGTTCATCTTCACCACAAGTTTGCAAACCAGCCAGAGGATCCAGATTTCAATCCTAGGTTACATGTTAAACCAGACTGGAATCCGAAGACCCTGATCTAGACCCGAAGACCCTGATCTAGAAGACATCCTGTATCACATTCGATAGGACCTTTGCCACAACCTTAGCTCCCCCAAACCCAAACCAGAGTGATAACCGCAAGAGTGGCATCAGAGTAGAGCTCCAGAGTCATAAGGATAACAAGTCCGTGAGAGTAACAGACAACAACAAGAACTTGGGTCCTGCTGTTGTTTCTACGGACTGGATAAAACATGACATCTTCAAGCACCTAAATGACCCAATATCTTATACAAAGGTCACGCAGGATGAATGGTCTTACAGACGTTGTAAGATAATTGACGCTTTCTTCCTCCTAATACTATAAAGTATCTGCGCAGTTATGACCATACAACTAGTAACCCAAATCCTGCTAAATTTTATGTTATTCCTAAGATTCACAAAACACCTATGGCTAGCATCTATGCACATAACATCCGATTGCCTTCTTGTAACAGCAGATGTTAAGTCACTGTATCCTAACATCAACACCAAAAAAGCAATCGTACCTCTTGATCTCTTACTTAGAGAGAACTCTGTACCCGAGACACCACTTTTGATCCAGCTCACTAGGATCGTATTTGAGACTAACTTTCTCATTTCTGAATTTAGCCAGGATATTTTCCATCAAACGTTTGGTATTGCAATGGGAACCTTTTGTAGTCACCGCCGCTAATGCTTTTATGAGAAAGATATTGTAAACCGATACTCTCAACACCTACAGTTATACAAGAAGCTTATTGACGTCATAATAGTCATCTGGACAGGCCCCAGAGACACGCAACTAGAGTTTCGTAATGCACTTAATACTAAAGATGACCATATCAAAATAACCTTTGATACCAGTGATTCTAGTATTCCGTTTCTGGCCTTACTTCTTTTCAAAGACCGTGAAAAGAACACCATTCAGTTCTCCACGTTTCAGAAACAACTTAATAAGTACTTGTATATTCCATACGAGTCGTTTCACCCCACTAGCAATAAGAGGACCTTTATCAAAGGAGAATTTATGTATTACACTAGAAATAGCTCAAGTTTCACAGCATTCTCGATTACACACAAACTATTTTGGAAGCGGCTCAGATTATGCAGTTATCGATATCAGTTTTTGCTTCCATTATTTCGCTAAGTTAAATACTCTGACAGTAGTAAGTGGCTCAAAAACCGCAAACGTAATCTGGATGGTAAAGTAGTTGTTTTTAAAGCTACATATAACTCCAGTCATCTTACTATTAAGAGTTATCCAACTATTCACCCGCATGCCTTAGACAAATAATTTAGAGAAACGGTTGATAAGATTAAGTTGAGAAGATTAAGTTTCTTGAATACCAGAGAGGGGGTACGTAGTGGAGGGCAACTCGATGAAGTTTTGAATCCTATCTTAGGTGTAGCTAATTACAACCCTCAAAGTGGTTCAAGCTATCTACCACTACCTAAGAAATTGCAAGACAAGAAAGCGGTTCTAAACGTACATAACGATGATGAGAAATGTTTCATGTAATGATTATCGTTAGGTTAATTATTGATAATTACGGACATGACATATAGCATGTCGGCTCGCATAAGCGCTCAGTAATCTGTCAGGTTTGCTCCGTCGATCCACTCGAGCTGCTCAAACTGCACGCTCGTTCTACTGGAAGAACAATATCCGAAGTCATGACAAAGGCTCCAAGTCAACTCGCCAATCTAAACCAAAAACAGATCCAGATTTTAACTTCGAGCAATTGGCCAATCTGGATCTCAAAGAAGAAAACCCACTTCTTAGCATGCCTCACTCAGTACAATGAACCATTCACTCGCTCAATCGACACCTCTTCCAACTTCCAAGCTAGACAAGCAATTGGAATTGCTCAAGCTTCAGAAAGCTAAACTTGAATTGGAGCTTGACGTCCTTCACCTTCAGGCTTCCAAACCTTCCAGCTTATCAACTGAACGAACAAAACATAAAAAAACGTACCATCGATTGGCCACAAGATTACATACCAGGTACATCTACTATAAAAGAATTTGCAAAGCTAGAAATAGCAGAATTCGCCGCCGGTTTCCTTACAATGACCAAACCCTAACAAGATTCGGTCAAGGCAGCTACATGTATGTTAGAGCTCTTTCATCTTTTGATGATTAAAGCAATCGATTTATACCTGGCCTAGTGTGAGGGGATTATATAATCACACTGCTAAGCAAGTAGAAATGCGTCGCCATACCTTTAATCAAAATATATGGCTGCAACAATTTCTAAACATTCTCATCTGAGATCACAGGCTCGAAAGCTAACTCAACATCGCAACCCAGCTCTACAACATTCTCAAACAAGGACAATTCAGCCTCTACAACGTGTAAACAATGGATTTAAAAGGGGGAGATGTGCATGTGACACAACAGATAGTACTTATGAGGTGCTGCATGTTCGTAGGGTGTGTAAATCCAACAAACATCCAATGCTCAATTGTTGTAAGCGGCGAGTGGTGATACCTACCACAGGACAATGACTTCACGCGGAAACATTGGCTTTTCCTGATAAGTCTGAAAAAGGACCGGTACAGGACACGTACTTGGACATTGATATTCTAAACAATAACTTCATTGTGTTAGCAAGCAAGTCTCCAGCACCGAATGCCTTTGGAGCAAAAGTGCCAATTAGCACGTCTTTTAACATTTCTGTGTGGGCAAACTATCTTGTTAATTATGAGGATCGCATGATTGTAGAATTCTTGACTTCCGGGTGGCCTATTAACTTTACAGCATGCAATCCATCTCGGTCTTCAACTGTCAACCACCCATCAGTACTTCAGTACTCTGATCACGTCACACATTCCATTAACACTGAACTCGCTTTGAAGGCGCTTGCAGGACCTTTCAATTACAATCCTCTTCATCACTTGCTATTTCACCCTTGCTGACCGTACCTTTTTACCCAAAATCTTCATTTGAAATCGGGGATGCGGCTTATCTGCGAGAACATCCGCAGAAGATTCCGAAAATTTACGTAAGTTAAAATTTTCAAAGAAATAATTTGTATTAACTCAAGCGAGTTAAAGTATACAACTAAACACCACACAAAACCAAAAGAAACTAAGCACTGGTCATTGCTTTCGCAAGTTTGGTGGCTCTCAGTAGAGCCGTTTGATGTAAGATATATTCTTGCTGTTAAACCTTCTTCGTCAAAAGATATTTAACACGGTTTATAGTTGCTTTTCTGGAGCAACTAAATGTCACCAGACATGGGATCTCCATTCCACTACAAACTTTAAGCTTGTTGCAGTGTTGTTGTTGGCCTGCTACTTCGATGGTTTGTTCCTCCACGAGCAAGAAAATACCACGCTATCCTAGAGTATTTGCGTGGTAAATGGCCCACTGTGTTGTCACTACAGCAAATTAGTCAAACTGACCTTCCACCTCTCTTTGGGCAATTAGTTTTTTTTTACAATACATGGCTTCCAGATATCCTTTTAGACATGTTTTGACTTCGTTCAGCGAATAAAAAACTTATAGTGTTCAGTTCTCTCTCTTCTTACAGATGCCTGGTTACTAAACTACGGACGAACGTGAGCACGTTGTTGGTTTGGTTGACATTTGAAATTCGATCTAAAAAGTGACTCGAATAAAATGATGGTATGTAGGCATATGCCGTAATGGTGGTTGGACGCTCAACAATTTCACGGCGCTGAAGCGATTTAATTCTTTCATTTAACTATGTCTGATAAGAATGGGTTCAGGGAGATCAAAAGAGCAAAACTCAAGCCAATTCGATCGAAATTGGAATCGCTAGAGAAGTTCTTATCTGCCAAGTATGACCAACTAATTGATAAATCACAGAAAACTGATAAGAAGGTTTCTGAATTATATACTAATACTTCTCAACTACAAAGTGCAGTGAAGACCACCAACCAAAAAGTGAATAATTATTGAGGGCTTCAGAAGAATTAGCCCAATATATGATGGGACGGACTGCTATGAAATCACTGGAATCTAGGCCAGCGACGAGAGGTCATGTGTAGAAGTTGTAAAAGCAATTGGCGAAGTGCTAGAATTACCTCCCGTTACTGATGCTGATATTTCAACAACAGGAAGGATGGTCCTCCAAAAATCATTGTGAAATTCATGTGTATGAGCATACAGAACAACTTCTACAACAGATGAAGGACGCTAGCGGGAATCGATGCTAAAGATTTACCCAATTTGAATTCAGACCTAAAATCAGCCCAATCCAGCGCAGGAAGCAATGTGTATATAGGTGAGTCACGCACGAATGTTTATAAAAGAAAAATTGTCAATTGCCTGTGGAGGGGGTCATCCCTATCATAATCACCATCCTCTATCAGTTTACTAAGTTGATCTTTGAAGAACAACTCCATCCTCTCCAAGAGTTCCTTCCACCATCTCTCTATCTTATTTTCTGTGGAGGGACCATATATCACAGCATCTGCAGCATCACAAAGCTTGCTAAATAGGTAAGAATGCATTGTTGCCAAGTCCACGGTTTCAGTCCCTTTATCTATTCTCAGTCTTGATGGCAGTAATAAATCAAACATGCATACAAACAATAAAAATAATATTGGTTAGTAAAATCACATATATGTACGAATCACATATATGTATGAAGCACATTCGTAACATAACCCAAACTGAGTATTTAAACACCAACCATCAACATTGGCTCACAAGCACTATCCTTGCACTTTCTGAGCCCACCCACACAACACATGCTAGCACTCTTAAAGATCCTAAAAAATCCTTATGTACAATACACAGATTTTGTGCTATGCTCTAGAGATCGGGATTGAGCCTTCCACTTGTTTTAGTAGAAATTAAACAGGCAATCATTTTGAGGATGCTTTTTATGGTGAAAAATGGTAGAACAAATGCAAATGAGTAGCTCAGCCAATCAAAATGCAGGATTTATAATAGAAGAATGCTAGTTAATTTGTACTAGTGTCTGTTAGTATCAAACCCAAGCCAAAATAACAAAAGCAGCAACGTTCTTGATATTATTATACGACCCTGAGTGTTGGTGAAACCAGAGTTTTAACCCATGCTCTCCCACATGCAGGTACTCTGACCACTAAGCTACAATACATGTATCTCTAGATTCATACAAGTACTCCAGGTAATAGCGACCAATAATTGTTGGATTGTTATTTGACGTCCAGATACGCAGAAACTGTATTCTGCCACTGTAGGAGATGTTGAAGAAGCGCAATCGATGACATTACGTAGCTAGGCCCTGTCCACACTAATGCGTTTTTGAAAACCTCCGTTTTAGGTTCCCCGAAAACGGATAAAAAACTCTGCATCCATTTACCATTTTTTTATTTCACACTATTTACAGGATATAATTACAAAGTATGAGTTACAAGTAAATAATGGAGTAGAAAATAAGGGAATACAAAAACGGGAGCTTCACAGGAATTGTGTGTAGTGGTCAATGGAGCAAAGCTTTCGGGTTGACCACTACCTATGAAGTGTATAGAGAGGACAAGCTCATGTGGAAATGAAAAATATAATGAGAGAGGAATAATTAGTAATAGTACACCAACTTAAATATATTTACATGTGTTACTTTATGAAATGAAGTGAAGAATGAGTGAATAAAATGATTGCAGTGAGGAAATACATTGAGGGGACTTTAAGTTTGTTTATCCAATAAACATTTTTTGTATTTCTTTTTGAACATATTAAATGGAAAGAGCTTAACATTTATAGGGATCATTTCCCATATTTTGGAGACCATAAATTTAAATATACCATAGTTGGTCCTAGCAGCTGGTCTATAGAAATTTCGATTTGCAGCATACCTGGTATTATAAGAATAAGTCTAGAAAGATAGGTGACACATTTATATTGTTATTTTTGATTTGGTAGGCAAAGACGGAGATTTTAAATTTAAAAATATTATCTAACTTTAGAAATTCAAGGATTTTGTAATACGGATCAGCACTTTCTCTTTTTCTTACAAAGAATATACTTCGAATGCACTTATTTTGCTTTGTTGATATTTTGGCTAATTTCGTTTTGTAAGTATTACCCCAGCTCATTAGACCATAGTTGAGATAAGGATATATCATAGTGTAATAAACTTGTCTTAATGTTATTAAATTGACATAGGGTCTTAACTTACAGATTATTACAATATTTTTTGCAATTTTATTATTAATATGCTTAATTTGCGTATTCCAATTTAGATGCTCATCTAAATAAACACCAAGATATTTGATGTGTTCCTTCCTTTCAATATTGCACACATTAATATTTATATTAGCAGTGATTTTAGGTGAAGTAATTAGCATAACAAGTTTTTTGAAATTTATGGAAAGTTTATTTATAGCACAGTACTTGAGCACATGTTTCAGCTCTTCATTTATAATCGACTCCAATTCGGTTTGATTGTTGCTAGTGTAGAAAATATTAGTATCGTCAGCAAAAATTCTGAATGATAATTTTTTGGAACAGTTGGGCATGTCATTTACATAAAGTAAAAAAAGGATTAGCCCTAATGTAGATCTCTGAGGCACTCCACATGTGATATCTTGAGTATTTCCTATTTTTACATACTGTTTTCGATTGGTTAAATAACTAGAGAACCAATTGTGTGAAATGACTCGAATTCCACACTAGCGTTTTCACATCGTTTTCGACCGTCCACACTAGGGCCTGAAAAACGATGATCCAAGATGCGTTTTCGTCACCAGGCTCTGCTCGTACGTTTTTTTCTGTTCAATACGCATGCTCCAATAGCACCAGCAATACTATCGGCTATTCCGGCTCTTTTTGAAGCGCGAAAACACTGTAAACAAAACGCGTTCGCTCTAAGTTTACAGTTACAAAAAGTTACAATTGACAATCAGTTACAATTTAAAAACGGCAAAATATTCACACAAATAAAGTCAGAAAGGTAACAGATCACATCATCTGGACAGATGATGAAGTGGAACTTTTACTCAAGGCAACAAATGAGTTTAAAGTAAAAAAGGTGACCGAAAACGTCGACTGGGAGTCGGTCCAAAGCATTCTAAATTGTTTGAAAGAGCAATATCCCACAACATCAGAGCAGGCTGCAGCTATCAGTGATATCCTCTCATAAACCAGAAGATATCACTAAAACAATTATAACTACTAAATCAAAAGCGATAAGGACCAACAAAAGACAGTAGTCGGTAGACGCAGGGCCATGGCAGAGTGGTTTTGTTGTACCAGTACTTTAAAGTCTGTGAACAGATCTGGGGTGGATCGCCAGCTACCACAACAATCCCATGTGGGATTGAATTCTGTGATATTCTCACATGGGAAGAAGTTTTTCCACAGGAGCCAGATGATCAGCACGATAGCAGTAATTATATAACACCTGAGTCTGAAGTAATTGCAAGTCCAGATTCTCCACCAGCCAGTGCAGGCAGTTTCGACCAGGAGGAGGGATCATCGACACCTCCATCGACCCCTCTATCGCATGAAAAGTCCACAAAAGAGAGAAGACACTTGCTGACCTCCAGACTGAATAACTACACACAAGTCGAATCACAGTTACTCAGCATGGCTCAGGAGGACTCTAAAGTGAGGAAACACATGCTCGACAAAACGGAAATTATGGACAAAGAGTACTGTGAAAGTATGAAGAGTCTGTCTAGAAATATAGAAAAACTGACAGATTTTATTACGGATGGGTTTTCTCTGTTCAGACATGTCTTAACAGCCCAAACTCAGATGCATGCTGCAGCACCAATGCCATATAGTCAACCCCATTATCAGACAGGGCCTTCAAATGGTTCTCAGCAGTTCCCATTTAATGATGGACAATGGCAGTGACAAAACTAGAGACTTGACAGATCTGCATAATGGCAACATTCTATTGACGCCATTATTAAGAATTTCTTATTGTGATTTTCAGTTATATTATACATGTACATTAAATACTTGCAAATGAAAAAGGTTGCTTTGGGAGTTTGGAGTTCATAGCCTACAATAAATTATTATTAAACCTTTATAGATTTTACAAATCTCTTGTTTTGAGGATTGAAAATGTTAACAAATGTTCACTCACAATCTATGCAGCTTTACTTCAGCTGTGTTATATCACATGAGTGCCAAATGCCAAAACACTGATCACAAGTACTCCTTATTGTTGGCTGCAGTAAGGATACACTGGACATAGTTTAAAAAAAGTGGTTTGTTTCAAGAGGAGCATTTTATAGATGCTTATTACAAAAGAGAAATTGTGGATTCTACTCTATTACAATATAATGGCTGCAAGGAGACTATTCAGTAGCTGTTACAAAGACATTTTATTATACAATTAAAAAAACGTTTTGTTACAGAAAGGAATGTTTTATATATACTACAGATGTTGTAGATTGAACTTGATTATCACATGATATCA
This sequence comes from Actinernus sp. WN-2022, assembly GCA_030867875.1. Classification (NCBI taxonomy): domain Eukaryota; kingdom Metazoa; phylum Cnidaria; class Anthozoa; order Actiniaria; family Actinernidae; genus Actinernus; species Actinernus sp. WN-2022. The sequence goes on along the minus strand of JAOWCC010000055.1, from coordinate 258,324 downwards.
TATATGGAAAAAATTATAAGAATAAATTATTGTACCTGTCAAATAACACAGGCATTTGTTGAAGTAGGAAATTATTTATATGTAGAACCACTTCATGTGATTGTAAATCTAATGATTTACAGGAATAGTTTGTGATGTTCAAATGAGTATTTCTAGAGGTGCTTTGTACAATAATCCTATAAGGCTATAGACCGGTTACAGCGTCACTGGTTACCGTTGTCAAGGCCCAACTGGAGGTCAACCACAATCAAAACAACAGTCAAACACCTAGCTCATGCATCGAAATAAAGCACCGTTTATTTTTCAGAAATGTCATCTAAAAAATTGTTACCCGGCTATTTTAAAGGTTTACAACCTTAAGAGTCTGGAGAAAGATATCTCACGAAACTAAAGTACGTAGATGGACAGGACCGTACGAGATTCCGAGGGCAGTGTGGAAAGACGATCTGGAGATTTGGCCTAGCGTTACCTACCGTACATGTCGGACTGTAACTGCTGTTTAAGGAAAGCCCGTATACACAGGACCAGTTCATGAACAGTGCTACTATGACTTTGCAAATGACTGGGTCAGGGAAGTATTGAGCAAATAATTTGGCCTTGGAGAAAGCTGCAGTCAGCTTCAACAGCCCAACTGAAGAGAAGCTACGTGGGGCCAAACGACGTGACTCACTCAAAGGATTCTGGGATCACTCTGCTGAGTATGCCTAACCCAAGGCCAGCCATACAGCCATGTCTCACAGACAACCCTTGGAGTAAGCAGCTTTTCCGACATTCTTTGTGAATGGTTAACATGCAGAAGAGATAATGTTTTTATTTCGTTTGAACGTCGATCAGGCTCTGTTTTCGAGAATGCGGATGCACTAGAAAATGATCCTGGATTCATCTATTCCAGATTAACGATCTCACTTTCGATTTCGGAATTGTTTTTATACAGGATTCATCAACAACTTCACGGATTCACCGCAAAAAGTGTAAATGGGGTAACGAATCCGGTGTAAAACTATCCTGGTTGGTCACAAATCAGGGATTGTTTTGCCTAGCGTAAACTAAGCCTTAAAGTTGTTCTGTCCAAAAAATGGTACACCAGCATCTTGTTACTCTGTGGCTTGTTGTCAGCGACTTCATAATCAGCTTTGACAAGTCGGGAGACAGAGAGAGGCAGTTAGTCCGTTATCTGTCCGAGATGGAGGATGCATTCCTTAGGTTAGGTGCCACAGGGCAAAAGCAATCCAAGCTGGAAGATTTTTTCAAGTAGCTTTACAGACGGAACAGTTTACAGCACCGTCTGCATTCCACGTTGTGTTCATAATCATAGGTTTTTATGTTGATTTATTGTATAAGATTGCGTCATTCCATTGCTTGCCACGTGTGGTAAGATAGAAAGAACTGTAAATATTGAAAAGGAGTGAAAAAGGGAGTGACACAATAATTGACATTAATAAAATAAAATGCTATTCAATAATTATACTTTTGTAATAATTAGGATTTGCCGCGAATCCTAAACTAACGTAATAAAACTGAATCAGCAGCGTTTTCTGTTGTTTTCGCTCAAATCTGCTTATCCGCTTTGATTCCAGGGGCGATTCGCTTCCTTGAGCGTTGAAATTATGTGGTCACCTTAATTTAGTATATTTAGTGAGACTATTTTTCCAACCGATGTTATAAGCACTCTATTATGTTGGTTATATCAACATAATCATCACAAGACGAAAGAACATCAATAAGTAAACTTTTGCATTTTTTTTATAAAGACCGTTTTTTTTACAGAGCGTATCGAGGATGGAATACAATTCCAGACCTTCAGACAACTAAGCTAGCAAAAGTTAAACTACAACACCACCAGCATGAACTCTCCAAGATCACACAACTCTCCCTACTGCTTCCAACCACTATCATAACGCACAACACACTACCACACACTATTTCCAGCCACCATGATAACAACCACAAACACACTCATCCACTTCAACCGGAAGAGACAGGCCACACAATTACCCTCCCCAGTCCCTTGAAGAACCACCCCACCCACCCTCTCAACAACACCACCACACCCCCGGATAGCACCTACAAAACCATCAATATTCCTAGCCTATTCGACTTCAACCCTCAAGCCCCTATGAAACAAAAAAGGGGAAGTGGTCTCAGCAGGTATAAATGAATAGTAAGCACTGTATATCAACAAAATGAAATGTACAATGAGTGTTATCCAAGATTTAATTATATAGCGCTACATTCAGGCTTTGGATAATCCGGTCCAGTAGTATAATTATTTCTATAGCTTTCTAAGAAATGCACTGTATCCCCAATAGTAACCGTTAATAGAGGACAACACTTCTCCAGTTAAACAAAAATGCGTTCATGCAGTCTTGCTTGCTTGTCTGGACAAACCTGCAGGCTGCAGCAGAAGAGAGGAGGAAGGGGGAGGAGGAGAAAAAGAGGAGAGTGAGGTGGATGATTTTGTCAATAAGTCAATAGAAGAGGGAAAGGGGTATCTATTGTATCGATGAAGCTGTTGATAAAAAAAGCTGTATCAAGCTTTATCCAAAGCATCCATCCCTGTTGCCCGGCATTGTTACAATGCATTGCAACTGCATCAACTGCAAAGGAGATGCAAAGGCGAGCAGTGATAATAGTTGGCTGACCTCTCGGACTAAGAATTGTTTCCTTTTCTTGCCACAACTCTTAAGCTTGGTGACGTTTCGTATTGGGTAAACACATTTCATTCTAAGTCTGCTTTTGTATTACCATGTGTGTGAATGGCTCAGGGACTGAAAAATTTAGGGATATAATTTTGAGCCTTACTTTGCAAAAACGTTTTCCCTCCTGCTAATTGGACGTTTCCAAAGTGTTTTGTTATATATATATTTTTTTCTAGTACACAAATTAACTTATTTGTTTAGGTATTTGCCTAGGATTTCAAGTAATGCTTCAAGCAGAGTCGCCAAATACAGTTTTCTCCATCTTAAAGGAACGATTCCAAGAAGTAGTGTTCTAATTAATAATCATGGAGGATAGCAGGATACAGTACTCGCACTCCGTTCATTAATAATGCATTTTCTCAAATTAAAGAAAACATAACCATTTTCTTCCCCGTATCATTGATACATGCAGAACGAGTCTAAGTACACAGGTCTGGGCGCGGTTGTCCGAAGCAATGTAAATAAAGTTTGTTTCATAGATCAGGAACTCTACATCACTCACTCGTTCAATTATTCTATCTGTTATCTTATCAATATTGCTAGATCTCCCATTGCCATTCATCTTGAAAATACATCTTGACTCCCATCCCCCCCCCCCCCCCCCCCCCGCCACACACAATGTTTTGTATATATGCTCAGATATGATATGCTATGATAATCCTTGTCTTTGTTTTACAGAACACCGAGAAAACTAATCCAAAACAATGACAAAAATTGGGATGAACTTGGAAGGAGCTGTATTTGCTATCAACACCAATGTAAGCCGAACAACAAAGTACAGTCCATTTTTCCTGATGTATGGACGTCAGGCACGGCTTCCCTTTTAAGCTGAGGTTGAAGCAGATATGGAAAAACAGTTCAGGAAAAACTACAACAAAAACCAAAAGAGCAAGAAGACACTATCCGTTTATGTACAAGAAATTAGGAAAATACAAGATAGTATTTCCAGTGGCTGCAGATAACATAAGTCCTGCACAGGAAAAGCAGAAGGCTGGGTACCTAAAAAGGAAGGGTATCAGTATCGATACCACCTTAAATGATGGAGACTTGGTCCTCAGACGAAATATATTTCAAAAAACTAAAATGGGGCATAAAATGGAAGACACATGGCATGGACCATACACTGTGTTGGAATTAGACAAATCAAGAGGTACCTGCAAACTAAAGAACTGTTCTGGCAAGATTCTCAAACAGAAAGTATATGTCAAGCAGCTACGCCAATACAAGACAGACACTTCAACCCGCCCTGCCGACTCTCTGTGCCTGACACAACTACCTTGGATAGAGCTACAACTACTCCAATACTGCCTGAACATCAAAATACTACCTTACCCCAGGCAATGAAGTCAGAGTTTTAGCTTCGGAAGCTTTACAGCTAGTTCACACTTCATCAAAGGTTCTGTCAACATGTTAACCCAACAAGCCAATGAAACACAGGACCCCCCGGGGTTGTTGTGAATGAACCAAGAATTCGTGGGCAATGAAATGGTTCGTATTATCTGGGTTTACATTCTTACATACTACATACATACATACAGTACTGCGTTGCTAGTTTCACCGAACGATCTGGTTAGAGTGCTAGCTATCATGGCAAAACCTAAGAAACTTAGCATAAAGAAAAGTGCTGTTAAGCGATGTAAGACAAAAAAGCAGCCACAAGTAGAAGGCGAAAGCAACAACAAAGCCAAAGGGAAATCAGCACGAACTCCGACTATAGGGCATTCAAAGGACTGGGATTATCACGCCTAAGCTATCTATTTACTTTACTTCGAAATACGGTTTTCCAAATATCTCGCGAAGTTTTCATGTTTTTGAATTTATTTTTTCAGGGAAATAAAGTACAATTAATAAACTTCACAAGGAATGAAACAAACAATTAGGGAGAAAACAGGCTGCAAAGGTCTACGGTAACCTTAAGTATTTGTATAGCCAGGAAAAATGTTAGTCTTCTGAAGCATTTTATTACTTTTGTATGTAATTTTACTAATATATATTTGTAAGTTGTTTACATTTTATAGATTTTCTTTTTGTAGCCTAGTATTGTAAAGTTTGCACTTTGTAACTGTATGTATTTTAGTCTGTAATTGTAAGTTGTAGACTAGTATTGTAAAGTTTTGTACTTTGTCTTTTTTTTATTTCAACATGAAAATTCTAATAATCGCTCTGATTGGGCAGAAAAAAAGACAACAAACCTGAGGTCAGTTCAATTTAGAAATCCTCCTCTCCATTATAAACAAACGCCCTGAAACAAAGTCCAGAGTAGTTCCCAAAAAGGTTAAAATCTGAGTAGGCCGCCACACCTATTTTTCATTGTTAATCGTAAAGCCGGAGAATACAATATCCTGCTTAATGGATCTGCTAAGAATCTGCGCTGCCTCAACAGACAGCGCACCGCCAATCCCGTCGTCTAAACAGACTACAATCTTATGACTGGAACTGCGGCAATGCTTTAAAAAAAACTTCCAATGCACTTCGCAAATGTCAATGTGGTGATTTCAGATGAATGGAAAATACGAAAGAACCGGGAGAAAAAAAATTTAAGAACTGTCCTAAGGTCTTCGTATTTAATAGATTTCTTAACAATCACTTTGTTCGAGAATGATAAATCCAAAATGAGACGTAATTTACCTGAGGACTGTTGTGCCATGTGTAATGGATTACAATGTTGAGGATACCAAAATACCTCCCTGATACAACCACGGTCCAATAGCTGCTGAACTGCCTGGTCAACGAAATCGTGATGGCGAGTCGAAGAGGATCTGTTCTCGAAGGAATACGGAATGGGAGAATCTTGAAAAGTAATTTTAAAACCGTTAACGATAATCTCGAGAACAAATTGAGACACCTCGACTACGTCGCGACACAAAGAAAAATGATTATGCAATTTTCCTTGTACAAAGGTCCTGGTAGACTCTTGTTCATATTCAAATTGGTCCACCTCATGAAGACTTGGAGGCAGGATGTTGTTCTTTGTCAAGGTGTCGGTACTGATAAGAACTGCATAAATTGGCCCAATGGCCCTTCCTTCCACACCTGAAACACATATCGCTTGATCGACTATTGTTTCTGACGAATTTCCCTTGCGGACGAAAATAACTAGAGTAGACGCAGAATTTGATGTTTAATGGAAAGCTTTCCGTTTTTTATCTCGGAGCTCTTTAATTCTTGAGGCAGCCCGTTTCTCCACTTTCTTTGCATTATCGGCGAGTTCGTCAGTAACATTCTCTGGTGAGAATTAAAAGGAGAAATACCTTGGACTTAATTCTTCCTGAGCTTTGGCGATATCTTCGTTATCAAGCGCTGATAATGCTGCTCGGCTACACCTTGAAAGTTGCGTATTGAATTTAAATTGCTCCTTGTTGCCTTTCTTCTTGAATTTAAATTTGTCTGACTGAACTTCGGATATTAAGGAAGAGGAAAGTCCGACTGTGCTTTCAGGATATTGGACTGAAGACCCGAAATTTGATTGTGAACTGCATTTGAAATAGAATCTTTTTGAGCTTCCAAAATTGCGCTCAAATCAATAGGAGCCAAAGATGGTCCTTGTTTTGCCATAACACACTAACCGGATAACTAATTATCCATTAGTAAAAATGTACCACTTATCTGAACTTTAGCTGGTTGATGCGAGGCCTTCCAGTTGTAGAACCAAGAGAACGAAAAAACCTCAACAACCTTATAAATACCTTCCCCAATTCCCTAGATAGGCACATGCCAACGAGAGCTCTATTCTTACTATTCAAAACGCGAAAAAAATTATATCATAAACTTTTCTGTGATTGGTTTGTCTGAATTAAGTTTAAACTAGCTCAAGAACCTATTTCTAATACATCCATTGCCGGCTATAACTTTGTCCCTCAACGTAGTTTATCCTGGAGGTGTAGGTTTCTTTGTAAATAAAAACCTCAAATTTTCTATAAGGAATGACCTAAGCGTCTCCAAAACCGAATGTGTATCTTTATGGATTGAAATAGAGTATAACAACAATCATAATATTTTATGTGGTATTTATCACAGACACCCTTGGTAACCTCAAATTTTCCTAGATGAACAAGTTAGATAAAACAATTGATAAAATACATAAAGAAAACATACTGTATTGCTATGGGTGACTTTAACGTTAACCTTATTATGAATTCACACTTCTTTTCTCCACACATTCTCCAACCTACGCGAATCACAGACCACTCTGCAACCCTTATAGATAATATTTTCTTCAATTCCTTGGAACACCATGTAATTAGTGGCAATATCTTAAGTTATCTTACTGACCATTTGCCTAATTTTCTCCTAATAAATATTCCAACTCGTGAAGATGCACTCATTAAGGAAATTCGTGCCCAAGGAGGATTGGAAGGCCTTCCCATGAACACTTGCGCTTGAAAATTTGTCAAGACTTGAAGTTTCCCGTGAGTTTTGTCATTTCCAACTCAATTTCTCCTTGAAGTTTTTTTAACTCTAGAAACTAGAGATGGTTTCAACAAAGTCAGAAACACACTTTCTAACTTTACTACTCGTTAAACACCTTAAATTTTGGAACTTTTCATAAGCCAAAATGCCAATTCAAGACCCTTCAGAAGCCATAAATCGATCGGTGCTTGATTCTTGAGAAAAAGCTGGCGCCTTTACAAAACTCGATTTCATATCTGCTAAGTATGATACTTTGCTAGCAAAAACTGAGAATCATTATGCTACAATCAAAACTTTGCTTGCTCATAACGAGGCCTTGAATATCTCAGTAGGAAACTTAAAACATGAACTTCAACTTCAGAAAGGTTTCTATTAACGGGCAAGAGCAATATTCAAGATGTGCCATGTTTCCGTCTGTTGTAACTGTCCTACCATACCACTAAGATTTTTGGCCCTGGCGATCAAACTTTCAAAATAAGCTGGCGACTTACCCTTTTAACTCCTATTCATTGGTATTTCTAATAAAAAAATATCTAGATTGCAACTCCATAAACAGTTTCCTATTAAAAAAATTGTCCCAAACGAAGTGCCAGTTGGCTTTAATTGATTGCCATTTTGTTTCTGCAGTTTCTCTTCAAAATGTTGTGTGGGCGCGACATTGATTGAGCAGTTTCTCTAGAAGAAGCACGGGCAAATTGTGCACTAGATATCACTTATGGAACAATTCTTCTGCGTGTGGCGATCTTAGATTTTATGATGTCACAGTGTTGCCCTATTGGTACACAACAAAAGAGCTATTGTTTTATGACAATAGATGCAACGCTGTGACATCATATGATCCAAGATGGCGGCATGCGGGAAATTCACGAGTTTAGCGAACAGGAAAATCGACCTACAACTGACACCTAGTGTACAATTTTACAGGAGACAAACACCGCAATAGATTTAAGCATCCATAAGGCACATTGGAGAGCAAACATTTTCTCCAGCATTTTCTACAGATGATAAACTCGTTTTTACATTTGGTTCTAATATGAATTCAATGCAATTACCTGAAATTCCACTTGTGGAATTCAAAAACTGCCTGGCCTGCAGTTACGGTTTTTAAGATTCTCTCTCCTTCTTCACTTGGATCTTTAAAAGAACACTGTCGATTGAATTGAACCTTCAAATTGCAGTTAGGAGAAAAATACCATGTGAATGAGATTAAAGTTGATTACAAATGTTATAGTGAACAAGTTTCAGTAACCCTGGAAAGCATACTCTGCTAATCATAGTAGTTATTTTTGTCTTTCGTCATGATAACGTTTATCATTTTGGGGTTGACAGTGCCCCTTTTGGTTCAACATTTGTGGCAACAACATTAATGATGAACCATGCATCATTGGTCATATGAATATAGCCAGTTATCTCAAGAGTACATAACATATATTTTCTGGAACCTCAAATAATAGTGCTACTTAGGCCCAACTCAAATGAACATTTCATGCGCCGAATGCAACTGAATGCAGACGAAATTGATTTAATTAGGTTCAGCACATGAAACGTTTGACACAAGTTCAAGTTCAAGTTCGTTTTATTTTGCACTATTTCTTTTAAAGATAACTACACAAGAAAATAATTGTAGAAAGAAAAAGAGAGGTACGGTAATAATAAAATAGTTTTGAATCAGGCTTGAGCTACTTGCTATTTCAATCATGTAAATGCCAAAAACTGTATGTGTTTAAAGGATGTACGTAAATACCTCGGTTTCATTTCTAGTCGTGGGGGATTTGGTGTACCACGATCCCCTTCCATGGCTGGGCATTGTGCAGCTTAGCCAATCATGATCGAGCCTACAAGAATCTTGTAGGTGACGTCACTGAAAGCAGCAAATACAGCAAATTGTCTGAAACAAAGCATTGGAAAACTCTGCAAACTCAATACTCATGTTCAGAAATCATGCATTCAGCCCTTGCAGACTGCATCGACCACGATTTTATAAAATAAAATAAGTTTCTGGATCTAGGGGCATTTAGGTAGATCCCGGCATAAATATTGGCCAAAAGACTGTTCAGTCGAAACAATTTTTCGGTGAGGTTGTAGCTCTACTCGGGAGGGGGGGTGTCGTGTCAAAGAATATATTACAATTGCGTTTAAATATCTTACCTCTGTTGATTTACCCTTTATTGTGAAACCAAGAACAGATGGAAATGCATTCATGTGGGGGCTTCGCTGCTTTAATAATAGGGACTTTAAGATACGCGACGCGACGGCTCTGGGACGCCGCCGGAAGTAATTCTTCAGCAAGTAGATTCAGTACGCATGCGTAGAACATGACGGCACCGCATCGTGGTTACCGCCAGAATGTGGAAAGTGTGGTTTTGCCGTTCTGTCTAAAACGTCGACTTAGAACGATTATTTCTTCCCATTTTCGGATTGAATAAGCATAAAAGAACTTAAAAAACACGCTTATGTGCACTATAGCCTACTATTTGTTGCTTTAAAGTTTAATATTTGGCTTGAAAATAGTCGGGATTTTGCCTTTCTCAAACTCAAAGTGAAAGTTGCTTCAAACATGGCGGCATCGAAAGCCACAAATTCCAGATAAGTTCTCACTTTTTATTTTCAGCTCAAACTTAAATTCAGTTCGCTTACTTCAGGTTTGCATCATTAAATTCCTTCTTTTCAATTCACTGAATACGTCTAAAGCTTAAAATGTTTTCATTCTCAACAGTTCAGTCATGTTTTGGAGCAATGATCATAACATTGTATTCTGCCGAGAGGTATTGCTTGTAAACCCCTACAAGATGAAAAAAGGCTCTACTCATAGAAGTATGTTGTGGGAGAAAATTGCTGAATCCTTGAACGGATTATCATCACCGAGATTTAACGTCGACAAAAGGTCTGTACGTTATCATACAAGAGAAAACTGCGAGCTGAGGAAAAGGTCACCGGAATAGCATCCAATGAGCCTACGGAGCTGGATAGTATGTTGGAAGAAATGATTCAATTAGAAGAAAGTGCCGACATGGAGCAACAAGAAATAAGTGATGAGAAGATAGCAAAAAATGAGAAAGAAAGGGGGAAAGCAGATGATACGAGGTTCAAAGCCATGGAAAAGATATCAGATACAAAAAAAAAGAAAGTCAGATGAGATGGATGAAAAGAAAGAGAAAAGGAAACGACGTAGTGGAAATGAAACAACCCTATACTTGACTCAAAAAGCTGACAAAGACTATGAGGTTAAACTGGAGGATATAAAGATGAAAAAAAGCAGCAAGTACTTGATGAAAAAAACGTTTGAGGCAATTGTGTGAAACAGCAGTTTCAGCAGCAACAAAGTGAAATGTTGAGAGTAATGCAGCAACAACAGCAGTTCATGAGTGCTCAAATGATCATGATGCAACAACAACAAGAGCAATCAAAGGCTCTTGTTAGCGTGCTGGAAAAAATGGTCAACAAGTGACTTGCTTTGACTATAATTGTATTTGGTCTTTCTCCTGCTTACATATACTTTGATTGACATATTAAATTCTCAAACTCATTAATAATTCATTACTTTTTTAGTCAATCAGAGGGCTGCATTTGGTCACATGCATGAATCTTGATACCCAATGAAACACCAAATGAACATCACTAATGATTTGGATATGTGATCCAAATCACTAGTTCTTTTCATGTGTGTTCTCATTGGGTATCAAGATTCATGCATGCGTTGGACCTAATTAAGCTACAAGGATTGCAGCATAAGTATGACTTTACACGAAGAGAAGAGAAAGAGAAGATGGAAATACAAATCGGTGTCCAGAGTGTTACTCGAACCATCATCCTCATGGCTGCTCCGAACTACTAGTCCACTGTCTTGTCCACAAGGGATTCACCTTGGAGTCATTTGTCTAAAATAAAATAGTTAAATAATTCATTACTTTTTTTAGTCAATCAGAGGGCTGCATTTGGTCACATGCATGAATCTTGATACCCAATGAAACACCAAATGAACACCACTAATGATTTGGATATGTGATCCAAATCACTAATGATTCTCATGTGTGTTCTCATTGGGTATCAAGATTCATGCATGCGTTGGACCTAATTAAGCTACAAGGATTGCAGCATAAGTATGATTTTACACGAAGAGAAGTGAAGGAGAAGATGGAAATAAAAATCGGTGTCCTCATGGCTGCTCCCAACTACTAGTCCACTGTCTTGTTTGGAGTCATTTGTCTAAAATAAAACAGCACTGTTCTGAAATGGTATAGGTCTCTGAACCTACTGTCTCTTGAAAAGTAAAGGGGCCAGAACAGCCTCTAATACACTGTATGGTGAGGTTGATCCAAGTTTGTATTGTCAGATTTGGTAAGTATATATAACAATTCGCCTTACTCATATTTGACAAGTTTAGTTTGATAAATTATAACTGATGAATGAAGAACAACTGGTGGGCATACATGTAATTTTCAACTTGAAATTCATATAATTATTGGCGATTTCAATCACGAACTATCTGCTTTGATTTATTTTGCAGCCACGACGTCCTTAACATTCCGGTGTCCTTACACTGCGGCCATAGCGGCTGTATGGGCTGCATCAAACAGCTCATTGAAATAAATCAATAACCCGTGTGTTTTGTTTGCAGAGCAAAGTTAACCGCGGACGAGAAGCGTCGCCCGACCCTTACTGTGGTACTGAACTCGCTCCTTGGAAAAAAAAAAACGGTTGTAAAAATGATGGGTGCCAGTGGCAAGGGGAGTACAGTCAGAGAGATGATCATTACGGCAGATGTCCTTTCATGGAAATATCCTGTGGCAATGTTAGATGCGACTACAGATGCTTAAGAATGAATTTCAACTCTCACAATGAGGCGTGTCCCTTTGAAGTCGTGCAGTGTACTCACTGTAAACATGCAGTGCCAAGGAAAGACATTGACTGCCACGTTAAAGACGAATGTCAAAATACCCCCAAGCACCGTCCATTAGGTTGTGGATCACTGTTTAAAAGGTAAGTTCAGTTGTACGATTAATGTCACCCACTAAGCATAATTGTCTAATATCTTCATTTCAATATTTAGATCCAACGTTCATTTCCATATTATGCGATGTCGCAAACGATTTGTAAAATGCGATGTGCCTGGATGTAGCAAGATGTTTATGCAAAACAAACAGGAAGTGCAAAAACTAAGGCTTGCAGTTAGTGAAAAGGTATATATATTTCTCATGTTCAACTTCTAGCTATTAATTGCGCGTGCCTGTTTAGAGCCTAAAATGATAAACTTCCTCATGATGAAAGACAACAATAACTACTCAGATTAGTAGAGTATGCGTTACAGATATACAGGAGAAATTTTTAGATAATTTTGATGCGGATGGCAAAGATTCGAGTGGACGAAAGTATTACCTTAAGATTTACACGACAAATATTTTGGGCACGGCACTCTTTCGTCGAATTTATGAGAGTGAAAAAATACGTCTGCATAGCAGGTTATGTTTATATCGACTCGTGTATTTTTGTAGTCAGTTATTGTAATAGTAGCTAAAAGAGGTCCTACACTTAATTATATACACAAAAACGACTTAGATTTATAAAAACAAGTTGACATGTACTACCTCTTATTTTCTAAGGCGATACGATTCCAGTAAGACTTACGAGTACCATTCACTAGTGATTTCGCCCCCTTTAAATGCAATAGTGGAATTTGAGCTAACATAAAACAAATTACGTCTGACTTCACGCCAAACAAAAGAATTGCAAATTATGCAACCAGGCTTTTGTAAAAACAAAAGGATTCGAAAGATATAAATATTATATATATATTAGACCCTTTGCACGTGACGTCATAGTGGCCATGTTGGTGTACAGTTAACAATATATTATTCGTTAGCTTCTTTTGTTTTGTACACCAACATGGCCGCCATCTCTGGGGATCGAGTGCAAACCATCTATTGGACCATTTGTCTATTGTTACTGCGTGCGCTACTCTTTTTTAATGCGCTCATGTTACAAATTAACATTGATTATATTTCAATTTCAGAAAGAAGTGAACATCTGGAAAGAAGAAAAGCTGTTCGCTGGCTTCACCTGGACGATTCAACGGTTCAAAGACGTTTCTGTGTCAAACCTCACTGGAACGGGCTCATCGGCCATAATCAGCCCGTGTTTTCAATGTGGGACATCGCGTTTAAGATTCCTGATCAGCAAGCAACCAGATTATCATTTGTATTTACAAATGCTTTCTGGAAGCCAGTCAGTCAACGTTGAAATAAGGTACGATGTGTGACAAGTTCCTGCAACCAGGGGCTAGCGCTGACGATGGGCTAGCGCCCGAAACGTCAGCTGCTACTCGCTTCCCACGGCGATTAGCATACCTTAATCGACTATTAGTTGATTGTGTTTGAAATCAGGTAATTTTGAAAAAGAAAATGATGTAATTATATATTATATCAGTTTAATCATTATCTGAAAATATTTTGTAATAACCGACTCGTATGCTAGTGTTATGTTACTATAAAGAATAAATGTGTAGTCAGGAGGTATAGCGATGTACCCGGGGGTGGAGCATTTGCCTCATTTTTTGGGGGGCTCCATCGTTGGGCATTTGAAATTAGTTTTTTAATGTCTAATGCCCGCGCGACCGCTGAAATTGACTGCTAATTATGGTATTCACAAAAACATATTGTCGGTTTTGCTTATTTGTCAGGTTTCTCTTGTGGAAAAGCCATTGTCAAGAGCCCTCTGTACACGTTCTACGACAAACGACTCTCAGAGAAGATCAAATGTTTGGAAAATCTTTAAAGAAATTAGAAGATTATGTAGACGACATGCAGTTCTTTTATCTAATGTGCATGTATAAACTTTGACTGTTGACATCTTAGGCAGAAGTTATGACTTAAAGCAATTATTCAAACAAAACCAACCTGAGGATATGCAAAATGGCCCGATGGCCCAACCCTGACAAATTTCAGTTACTCATTCTCCAATCAACTGACCAGGACTTTACTTTTGTTGTTGATGGCAAACATATAAGAGGCATAACAACATTGACATACTGGGTATAAATATTGATTGTAATCTCAAGCTTGACAAGGATATGTCTATACAGTCTGTAAAATTGTTGACATGATGCAACTTCAAGTTATCAAGCATTTCAAAAACCTCATACCAGATTATGTCAAAGTGCACTTGTACAAAGCTTTCGTACTGCCAAGTTTACAATATTGCAGCAGTGTGTGGCACTTTTGTGTAGCCAGAAACGCAGGGGATGCAGGTTGGCGCAGTGGTAAAACACTCGCCTCTCACTGCTGCGGTCCTGGGTTCAATTCCCGGCTCAGGCACCATATGTATAGACACAGTTTGTACTTAATAATTAGAGGCTTAAGCCATGCATTGAAGTTTCAGTTCGTTTACAAACAACCCTTATACTATTTTCATTTATTCAAACTTCACACTAACTTGTACATTTGTGACTTGACACAAAAATGAATTTTAATAACTGCATGAGAAGTTGTTGGGCATAAATGCATTACTGTATTATGGAATATCATGCATATGTACGTATACTTAATTTAACAGATGCAGCTATGGAACATGGGACCACTGGTACTGTTGAAGACAGCAGTGATAATAGAATAGCCACAGAAGGTAGAATTGTTGTTATAATTTATAAGGAAAAACTAACCAACAACAACAACAACAACAACAACAATTTATTTAATACCACGCAAATAACTGGATACAAAAGTGGATAGAGTATTGCAGTAGTTGGGTATTGGCTACCTAGAATAACTATAAGAGAGCTAATCTAGCTAGGTAGCTAACGTTTATATGTATTAAATTATAGAAATAGTCGTATCACACACACACACACAGACACAAAATAAAAAAATAGAAATAAAAAACGGGAGCAAAGAAAATTGCAACAATCAACGGGAGGAGGAGATTTAGTCGAAATTCAGTTCAATAAGAATCAATAAAACTTTTCTTAATTACACCTTTAAATTCGTTCAAACGGAGACTCTTGAAAGATTCTTGTGTGTCATTCCAAATGACAGCACCTTTAAAACGTAAATTAAATTTCCCATAGTTAGTTCTAGCAGATGGAATGCAATAAGTTAATCTTGAAGCTAGCCTGGTTTTGTACCTGTGCCTTGAAGATATATGTGTAAAGAAATTATCAAAGACAGAGGGCAGCGAATTAAAGTGAAACTTATACATAAATATGCAGTTTAAATAGTAGATGACGTCAAGAAATTTTAGAATATTTAAAACTTTGAAAAGAGGAGAGGAATGATCTTGAAATTTAGAGAAAGTTATAATTCTTACAGCTTTTTTCTGTAGTATAATAAGTGGTTTTAAAGTTGAGTCATATGTATTTCCCCAGATAATAATACCATAAGTAAGGAAAGGATAGACTAAGGAATAATATAGCTGAGTTAAAATTTCTATAGAGACAAAGTGACGTAGCTTAGAAATAATTCCAACACCTCTTGAGGTTTTCTTAATTAATTGATGAACATGTTCTTTCCAGTTAAGATTTGCATCAATAATAATTCCAAGATATTTGATAATCTGCTTCTGAGTAATTGTTTTTTTGTTTATTTTCAGAAAAATTGATTTGGAACATTTCTTTTGATGTGGATGGAAAATAACAAAATTGGATTTATCTATATTTAGAGACAATTTCTTTGCACATAACCAAGTGTGAAAATTTTTCAGTTCAGCATTAACACTCAATTCAAGTGAATCTAAGGATTCATCTGAAATGAGCAAATTTGAGTCGTCAGCAAACAGGTGGAAATCAAATAACTTGGAACAACGGTTAAAATCATTTATGTAGAGGAGGAACAGAAGGGGGCCAAGCACTGAACTCTGTGGGACACCACAAGAAATTGAAGTATATGATGATGTGGAGTTACCTATTGATACAAATTGTTGTCTATTTGATAAGTAGGAGGTAAACCAATCTAGAGGAACTCCACGGATACCATATCTCTGCAATTTATATAGAAGAATATTATGATCAACAGTGTCAAATGCCTTACTAAGGTCTAAGAAAATGCCACAGGAGTATTGACCACCTTCAATAGCTCGTTGAATTTTGTCAGTTATAAGGAGCAAAGCGTGTTCAGTAGAGTGATTAGCACGGAAACCAAACTGCTCTGAATAAATAACTTTAAACTTAGTAAGGAAATTCATTAACCTATTATACATTAATTTTTCTAGAATTTGGTTGAAAATAGGAAGAGATATTGGTCTATAGTTAGAAAGGACTAGGTGGGAACCAGCTTTAAAAACTGGGATAACTCTGGCAATTTTAAATGAATTGGGGACAGTGCCGGAGAAAAATGAAAGGTTGTAAAGTATCTCTAAAGGTTTGGAAATAACTGAATTAACTAGTTTGAGCAAGGGAATAGGTATGCTATTAGGTCCAGAAGCTTTCCCCGATTTAAATCCTAATATTATGTCTTGGATTTCTTGACAATATGTGGGGGTGAGGAAGAAGCTTGTGGGTGATGGTAGTGGAAGGTATTGTGAAAAATTAGTATTAGCTCTGGGGATATCCTGACTCAAGTTTTTGCCAACATTAGCAAAATAATGATTAAATTCATTGGCAATTTTGTCAGTATCTGTCAGAACTACGTTTCTGGAATTTATAATTTTACTTGGAGTGACATAAGCCTTAGATTTCAGGGATACTAATTGCTTTATGCCTGTCCATATATTTTTAATGTTGGATTTATTGTATAAAAAGTAGTCTTCGTAGTATTTCTTTTTACTAATGTTAATCAAGTGCTTTAGCTTGTTTCTATATAGTTTATATTTAGCCTGGGCACATTCACATTTGGAATGTAAAAAAATTCTATATAACTTATTCTTTATGTTAATAAATATTCTAAGACCAGATGAAATCCAAGGCTTCAATTTGAATTTGATTTCTTTCCTAGATAGCTTTCTGAGAGGGACATGCTTATTTACTATTTCATTAGATGTATTTAGAAACATACTAAAAATATCATTAGTATTATTAAGACCATAGAAACGAAGGTTCCAATCAATTTGCTCAAATTCACTTAGTAAAGCCTGTTCATCAAGTCTTGAATAATCCCTTTTGAATACATGTCTTTTGCTTGGAAGAGAACAAACTGCATCAATAATTAAGAAGTTAGGGAGGTGATCAGATAAGTCATACATAATATTGCCACTATAAGTGAGATGCTCTAGGGAATTAAAAAATATATTATCAATTAGTGTGGTTGAATGGCTAGTTATTCGAGTAGGTTGAAGAATATGAGGTTGGAAAGAATAAGAAGAAAGTGTATTAATAAACTCATCAGTTTTACTGTGGGAATCGCAATTGAGTAAATTTATGTTAAGATCACCCATAAAGACAGCAAGTTTAGACTCCTTGTGAATTTTGTCTACAGTACTATAAAAATTGTCCAGAAATAACTGAAGAGAACTGTTAGGGTGCCTATAAATGATGCCACAAATAATATTCTTACCACACTGATTAATAATTTCAATCCAAAGTGATTCATGTTGATCTGATGTAGAACTGAGGTCTTCACGAATATTAAAACTAACATTTTCATCAATAAAGAATCCTACACCTCCAGCACTAAATTTAGTTGGTTGGGAAATAAACTTGAATCCAGGCAAATGAAAATTGGCCAAAGTGTCTTTATGTGTTGTAATCCAGGTTTCTGATAAACCAATTAACTTGAAAGGATGGTTCAAATTACTTTAAAAAATCACCAGGCTATCAAAATTTGCAGCAAGACTCCTAATATTACAATGAATAAAGGAAAGGGATTTACTAGATAGACTATGAAATTCAGAACAATTATGGAATTCATGAGGGGTATAATACTTGAAATTGACATGGCTAGGGACATTCTGGTCAGGATCAAAGTCATTTAGATTAGGTAAATTTGATAGAGAGGAAATTAAATCAAAATGAGGCAAATTTGAGAGCCGTGCCACATCTAAAGAAGAGGAACAAAGGCATTGTGTATTAGAGTTGAACGATAAATGTAAAAGTTCATCAAGGTCAAGATCATAAAAGGGAAAAATTTCACGTCTACATAGCGGACAAAGCCAAAGGTCGTTGGAAACTGAAATATATTTAAATTCCTTCACAGAAAGACAAGAGCATTTGAAATGGCACCACTTTAGACAGTGGTCGCACTCGATAGCACGGCAAGATTTGCTTATTGTTTTAGTACAAATAGGACACTTAATTTTACTCATTGAGTCTATTTAAGTAGATTGAATGAAAATTTAGAGTTATAGATTAATGTGTAAAGCTATAAACTACAAGGACCTGCCTATCTGGTACTTGAGCTTGCCTGAGCAGAGCCATTTTGCTGCTGGCGAAGGCGGGTGAAATCAGCTTCACTTGTGATCAGCAGAGCCGGGCTTTTTTCATCTATCCATCTATCCATTGTGAGCTATAACATTTCATTCAGACATCATGCATTTTGTGATATATATAAATTATAAAGGAAATTGCACCACTCCGCTATCCATCGTATTACCTACGAAATCGAAATACTTTCTAGCCAGCACTTCGTACTTGGATACTCCGTTGTATTGAGAACGCCTGAAAATGAAGTACCTTTCATCACAGAAGTTTTAATCCAGAAAAAGGTTATCTTCTCCATCAGATCAGAAAAGAGTCCCAACTTCATCTGATTCCTCGGAAGAATGGTGAGAGAATGCGAAATTCTGACAGTGGTTCTTCTTGTAGTTCAGTTGTTATTCAAAAGTCAAAATATCTCGTGTTAGTTCATGTTAATTTCGACGTTAACGTTCGTGACAACTTTTCGTTGCAAATAACCAACTCAGTTAAGGCTATGAAGATCCGATAAATGTGGCTAAAGTAAGTTGAAAGTCTGATACAAACTTCGCCGGTGAAAGTTAACTCTCTCCTCCTTTTGATGGCGCACATGCGACGAACACAATCCAGACGTTGCTACGAACGCTCTGCGAACAATTATATCCGCTGGGGGCGAGGATGGAATCGATATCTAATGCGCATGCCTATACACTAGACAAAACTTTCAAAGGCCAGATTTATGGCGGACTCACATAGAAGATTAGTTTGTGAAGGAACCATGCTAGCGAATTGCTCGTGATGTAGGTTATTATGGTGGGTTCCTAATAGAAGGCATGTATAACAACTGTAATGTTAATACTGGTAAGTTAAATATTAAGATATTTAACTATTATACAAATCACTTTAGATTGGGGGAAAATTACGTGGTTGGAAAAGGAATTGTTTTTCCTCGCCTACACAACTGGTACCTACAATGTAGGATAGGGAAAATCAGTTAAATAGCAAATCTAAACATAGCCCCCAGCAGAGAGCTTAAGTGGTTTAATACAAGTTTGGCAACGTGCACTTTTAGCAAGCTAAGACTGCTTTGTTCATACTGATTGCACAGGGTAACAAATAAATTACCTTCATGAAGGGCTGTGTACAAAGGGGGCATAAGTGCTGATTTGGGAATCGTGAAAATCAAATTTGTTTATAGTGGGGCGGTTATGTGCAGATTTTCGGCCGAAGTGTTCACTTTCTGTTAAAAGCACCAAATTTTCAGGTAATATAGTTCTGACCATACTTATTAATATCAGATATGGAGCCATTTCGAAATTTCCTGTTTAACGGGATTTTTTGGGGTTTTCCAAAATGTCCGCCATCTTGACCGGAAGTGAAAATGAACATAACCAGAAATGCATAAAATACAACGAATTCAGATCAAAAACATAATATCCATGTTATTTTATGTTTTGTAAATATATCATTGTAGTAAAAACGTACTTTTATGTATATAGTGTTTATTTAAAGAGAAACCGGAAGTAAAAGCGTATTAACCGGAAGTAAGTAATTGTGTTGGAAATATATGTCTATAAACGTGATGTAGCTTGCTAATGGTGATGAAAATAAAAAAACATACTTGGTGTATATCTTAGACTACTTTTGTATGGTCCAGAGCTCATTATTTGACCACTTTTGATTGTCTTTGTGTACCGTACCATGATGCTTTGCGTGAAAACTAATTTGCATATCAGCTCCGCCATTTTGTCACCTCGAAGAGGATAACTCGTGCTGTGCTTGCAAATCGTTTAAAAATACCGTCATAAATATAGCGATATTGTTGCGTTCGACGAAGGAGAACGCAATCCTAATCTTGATGGGATCCCTGTGTCGCCCAGATCATAAAGCAGGAATAAACTCGATTCATGTATTAGACAAGTACCTTCGATGCGCGCGCACCTATTAGCCGTGAAAGCTTGGGAACCAGTCTCGGGCGGTCTGGGACGAGATTGAGACTAGACTACGCCATGCGCGCGCATTTTCTTTTTCCCTCGTGTTTCGCGATCGCTTGGAGTTGGAGTCAAGTTTTCAAAGTCCGGTAAGTTCAATCGTTTTTTCTAACTAAATGCAATGTTTTTAAAAACCTTTGTACACGTGATACGTCAAAGCCTGATCAAAGAATTGTTTACTACTTTTGGAGCGTACAGAAAGCCCGAAGTTCGAACTACAACAAACCTAACGTGGCATGTTCTTTCGTCCCGTGAGATCCCTTCGAGCTTGTTGGCGTTGGAAAACGATTGCAAGCCGGATGACTGGGATCATTGTTCTTTGACCCATTGCGGTCATAAACACAAACCAGGGAGAGCCTCCCTATACAAACCCAATGAACCGAGTCATTGTACTTGGTGGCCAGTGAGCCAAATGACCCATTGCGGTCATCTTAAACCAAATGAGCGGCCAGTGAGCCAAATGACCGACGGTCATAATGAAACATGTGAACTAAGTAATTGTACTGTGTCCAATTGCGGTCACGAATACAAACCAGAACAATTGAGTCTGTGTACTCTAGACCTAATGAATCAAATTGGGCTATTCAGCGCTCTGTGTAGTACACAAGATCCTTATCAGGCTTTGACAAATGGTTTTATTGGTTCTAAATGTAGGAGTATTCATGCAAATAAAATATCAAGCCAAACGAATAATTTCAATATTGCTCGTGATAGATACTGTATAGAATCTTCACTCAACTCTGTGGGAAAAAGAGCTGTTAAGAAAACACAAAATCACAGAAGAATGCGTGACAGGGAGCCATCTCGAATTCCCAGTGTTAAAAGAATTCTAAAAGCATTAAAGAAAAAAAAGTTAAGAAAGAGAATACGTTCTTTCATCAGACAATACATTCCAAAGTCTTCATTTATTAGTAATTTGAGTGAAAATTACAAAACCTGGAACATGCAGTACAACACTGATCATTTCTATGGTAAATATGTCTTTTTCATGAAGAAACAGAAATGTAAAACAAGACAGATATATGATTGCCATGCCTGTAAACAAATATGTATTAATATACTAGACATGAAATGCTTTAATTCTATGGATAATATCATCCCCCATATTCATATTGATAATTCCAGTTTGAAGGGAGGTATGTCTCCTGATACAGCTGTCAATCATGTTTCACCATTGAGTCGTTTGACTGAGAGGCTTGCTCTGATAGGTTTAACATCCCTTGACGTGGGTGGGTCTGGAGACTGTTTCTTTAAGTCGATTTCACATCAACTCTATGGAACTGCAGATTTACATGTTGATATTCGCATGGCTGGAATTAATCATTTAAGTAATTATCCAGAACTGTATATTGAAAGCATTGCTGATAATCACTGGGTACATTATATTCAACAAATGTCAAATCCTGGCACATGGTGTGATAATATTATTATCCAAGCTGTTGCTAATGCATATAACTGGGTCTAATATCAATTCACCTGAAGCTACCATCATAACTCCTGTTGCTCAACAGGAAGGGCAAAAGACAATTTTCATTGGATATATTAATGAATGCCACTATGTCTCAACAATGCCTCAACAATGCCTGACAGAAACAGTCAACATAAAAACAGACTAAAATATTTAAAGAGAAAGCTATCAGAAAACAGGAGAGACTTGCAAAAGAATGAAATCATACTAAAATAGTTAGGACTACTGAAACAGATAATGAAAGGCAAAGCAGGCTTGCCAAAAAAAAGAATGTAACTAAAAACAGTTATCTAAAGAAACTCCTGAGAAACGAAAAGAGAGACTTCTAAAAATGAAAGAGAATATTAAGACAAAGCGTTTGTTCGAAGAAACTCCTGAGAAATGGGAAAACAGCTGTGTTCGTCCAATTCATGAACAAAAACAGGCACAAAATAACATAAACATCTTTCATAAGTCCAATGAATATTTAGTTTTGCAGTGCACTGTCTGTCTTGAAGCATGGCCATTGAAATCCAGCACAAAAAGAACTGAAAAATATAAGTGTTCAAGGTGTACAAGGGATAAGCAACTTCCAAAAAAGTTTTCAAAAGAAAATAACATGGTACCATCAGTAGTACCTAAGCAACTTCAGGGTTTAACTCAGATAGAGGAAATGCTAATTGCACGTGCACTTCCTATTATGCGTGTTTACATAAAACCTGGTGGACAAAGGGGTTACTCTGGTCACTGTATCAATTTGCCTCAGAGTATTGCAGAGCTAGCACATTCTCTACCTAGATACCCAAAGGATTTATCTGTCATAGTTGTCAAAATGAAGGGTAAAGACAACAGCTTTAAAGATGTGACAGTACGAAGGCAAAGTGTTGCCGATGCACTACAGTGGCTTATTAATAATAATCCACTTTACAAGGACATAAATGTCAATCAAGATTCTTTAACCTCTTTGCCAATACATGGTGTGCCGAATGATCTTCTGTCAGTTGAAACAGACACTATTGATGAAACCGATGCTACTGAACCTGATTTAGGTCCTCAAAATGAGGATGACATTGTATATAATGAGGGCACAGAAATGAGTTGTTTTCTGCCTATACCTGAGTGTCAACAGCTGAGCTGCAACAAATGGCTGCTAATAATGATACAGGTGTATTTATATCCAAGATATCACGCTACCTTAGTAACATCACTGGCTCAAATGCTTATTGGCATAAAGCTAAAGAAGATTTAAAAGCAATAATAGCCCATGCTGGAGCTCCAACTTTCTTTTTTACATTTTCCTCTGCTGACATGCATTGGCCTGAGCTGCATGCCCTCTTTAGCAACTCTGTCAGTGATAGTTCAACTGAAAACAAGCGCCAGAATGTGATCAACAATCCACACATTACCGACTGGTTCTTTACACAACGATTAGAGAGCTTTATCAAGCACTGGTTATATAATTCACTAGATGCTGAATGGCACTGGTACAGATTTGAGTACCAAGCCAGAGGAAGTATTCATTGTCATGATGTTGCAAAACTAAAGAATGACCCAGGGTTGTGTAAACTCTCAGAAATAGCCCTTAAGGGCTACTTAGCTGAAATGTCTATTGGTACAGCTGAACAAGACCATATATCAGAAATTAATGAACAGATATTGGAAGGAGAAAAGGCTTCCCAGACAGTATATCAGTATGTAGACTGGTTATTATCTACATATAATCCAGATCCACCAGATAATGACACATGGATAAAGCCCTCTGTTCATCCCTGTCAAAAACGTCACAAGGACATTGTAAATGGTCAAGATTATGATGATGGTTATGTTGATCTGTTTAACACTGTGCAGAGGCACACTCGCTGTAGTACAAGCTACTGTCTTAGAAAGAAACAGAATGACACAGAACTGAAGTGCAGATTTAAGTTTCCATTTGAAATTTGTACTGGTACAAAACTAGAGTTTGAGCCCATTCATACAAAGGACGGAAATATACCTTACAAGGCAAAGATTGTAACAAAGAGGAATGATAGTAGACTCAATAATCACCAACGGCTCCAGCTCCAAGGCTGGAGGGCAAACTGTGATATTCAAGTGATCATTGATTATAATGCATGTGTTGAGTACCTTGCCAAATATGCATCCAAAGGGGAACCAAAGACACCTGTAATGAAGCTTGCATTTAATTCTATTGTTCGTAATTGCAACAACAATAATAACCCAACAAAATTGATAAGAAAAGTGATAATGAAGGCACTTGGCCAACGTGACTATTCTGCACAAGAGACTATGCACCATCTCATGTCACTGAAACTTGTCTCCTCATCATTTAATGTGGTGCCTATCAGTCTGAATGGTTGACGTAGAATCAAATATTGTACAAGAGATGGAGATGCTGTTACAAGTGACTCACTGCTTGATACATATGCTAAACGGAAAATATATGTTCCAACCATCTCAGATATAATGGCTTTAAATTTCATTAATTTTGCAACAAAATACAAACTTGTCAAGAACAAACTAACAAGCCAGTCTAATAATATCATTCCTAGAGTTTTTCCAGTATACTCTTGTAATGCAAAAGGTCCAAATTTTGGACTTTATTGTAAATACCAATTGTTGAGGTACAAACCTTGGCACATAACACAAGATAATGCTTGGGGTGATCAGCCAGGCACTGATGAAGTATATATCAGTAAATGGAAAGAATTTCTAGAAACTCCATATGCTAAACAGCATGTCCCTGACTGGTATGAGAAGCTACAGAGTGTACAGAATCATACAGAACAGGAGCCAGATACTGAGCCCTCTTCACAAGAACTTCCACAGCGTGAAGAGTGGATGCATTTAGCAGATCTCGTACCTGGGTCTTTTGTTAACCAAGATAATACAATACAACAGACACTTCAGTCTGATTATAACTGGCAAAATGACAAACTTAAATACACAGATCAACAACTAGGGGAAATGCCATCCTGGATAAAAACTAAGAAAGAAACTTTTGGTACTACAGCTGAGTTGCAACACCATAACATTGATGTTAATACTTTGTGACATGCAAAGGCATGCTTACAATATGGTTAAGGCACATTCTGAACAAGCCTGTCCTAAAGATCCATTGTTACTTATCATACTTGGTGTTGCTGGTACAGGTAAAAGTTACCTCATGAATGCCATTCGTAATCTGCTTCAAAATTCTTGTGCAGTGACTGCAACAACTGGCAAAGCTTCATATAACATAAATGGTTGTACTATCCATTCACTTCTAAAATTGCCTGTTGGCCCAAGAGGAAACAAAGACTTAACAGGACAAGGTATCAATTATATATTAATTGACGAATACTCTATGCTAGGACAAACATTGTTTGGCTGGATTGATAGACGCTGCCGACAAGCGACAAGTAAATGCGATGAAGTATTTGGTGGTAAATCCATCATATTAGTTGGTGACCCTGGTCAGTTGACACCCGTGGCTGATAAGCCATTATACCATTCTAGACCATCAAGTTCTGTAGGTGAGCAAGGTCATCTAGCTTATTACATGTTTACCAATGTTGTTAAACTATCAGTAAACCAGAGAGTTCAAGGCTTAGACCCCCAGCAAACTCAGTTTAGGGAATTACTCATGCGTCTACGCACAGGAGATTGTAATGAAGCAGACTGGAAGCTTCTCTTGACTCGACAGCCTTCCAATGCACAGAACTTGGCTGAATTTCAAGATGCCACAAGGCTCTATTTTAGCAATGAAGAAGTTGCAAATTATAACTTTGAACAATTAACAGCACTCCATCAACCAATAGCATGCATTAATGCAAGACATTCCAGTGATATTGCTAAGAAAGCTAGCCCTGATGAGATGTCAGGACTCCAGCCTTCTATATTCCTTGCTAAAGGGGCACAAGTAATGCTTACCATGAATTTGTGGACAGATGTTGGACTTTGCAATGGTGCAACAGGAACTGTAATAGACTTCATTTATGCAAACAATCAGCAACTTCCTGACTTACCTGTAGCTGTCATTGTGAAATTTGATGACTATAGAGGCCCATCTATCATTGATAGCAATCCAGCATGCATACCCATATGTCCAATAACAATAACCTCTCAGGCATTAGATGGCTCACATGAGAGACAACAGCTGCCTTTGAAACTTGCTTGGGCAATAACAATACACAAGAGCCAAGGTTTAACACTTCCAAAGGCATGGATTGACATTGGTCAGTCTGAGAGGACTGCAGGCATTTCATATGTAGCCATAAGTAGAGTTAGAACACTTTCATCTTGCATTGTTGAGCCAATGACTTTTGAAAGACTGACAAGTCTTAAAAAGTCTATCAATTTAACATTTAGACTGGAAGAAGAAAGCAGACTTGATAACCTTGCAAAATATCATACATAATAACATGAAATGAATGGTGAAAACCACTAATACTAAAATATAGTCTATCAGACTGTTCACATTTAAGTTTTGCATTGTCAAGACTACATGTAACTACAGGGTTTTTTCAAATGTAGAAACACAACAGACTATATATATGTATGCTGTTTTGACCTTTGTTCAATGGTAAGTTTTCTTTTGTTTAATGGTTAAGAGTCATAGGTTAGAAGAGGAACATGTATATGTGTAGATAATTTCAGTCTTCCTTTCCTGATCATTTCACAACATAAAAAAACACTTTTTATGCTTTCTTGATTCCACAGAAAATGGCAGAGAGTAAACCACAGAAAATGGCAGAGAGTGAACCAAGTTCAAAAGGTAAATATTGTGCCAAAATGCAACTTAATATGAACAACTGTCCTTCAACTCAACTGTTCTTTCCTAAACAAATAAGTTAAGTCCAGCCCTCACTAGCAACACCAGGGCAAGGAACATACACGGACTACCGAATAAATAATATAACACTGCCTCAATCTGTGTTTGTAACTTTCACTACAGCAATATAACTCTGAAACTTTAGTTTAACTAGATTACACTAAATTCTGATAATTTTAAGTCTAATCACTGGAAGTTATAAAATGTGCATTGAGGCATAGAGGAGACAAGTAGACTAATATTTAATAAAATTACATCAGGTCACAGTTATATTGCTTACACTCTAGCGAGAACCGGTATTTGCTGTTATTGTTACATGTATTTCAAGTGAATAAAATAATGTTCTTCTTGATTCAACAGAGCCATCAGAAATGGAATGTTACATTCACGCTGTATCCCCCATTAAACAGTCTCGCACTACAAAATACTTCAATTGTGACATCCAAACCGAATCGAATGTAGTAAAAGGTGTATGCTTTGCAGTAGAAAAAAAGGAAAACCTTGATACCTTGGCACAACAGCACTCACCAGTGAAAATAAGGAAATAAACCCTTAGTAACAAGTTTGGTCGAGAAGATGTTGTTCGCAGTAGGAACACCTCAATAACACCCACAACAGCCACCTTTGAATATAAAAGTCTGCAAACGTATCATCCATTGCATCACTAATTCAAGTGGCCCCAGAACAACTGGTCGCCATAAAGGGACATGTGTCTCAATTGTCAGGCATAAAAACGATTGTCCTACAATCAAAGCAAGTCAAGAAGCAAGAATGTTTTATCAGTGACCCTACAGGATACATTAAACTTGTGGTTTGGGGAAGTCATACAGGAACTCTTCAAGAAGGAGCAACCTACTTCTTTGACAAAGTTAGAGTCAAAGTTTATCACCAAGAAAGGTACCTCAACACTCCAAAAAATGAAGATGTATGCAAGATTTCATTGGTTGACCAATTTGCAGATCCTGTCCAAGTTGTAGAGAACGTTTCTCCTGTCAATGAACTCGCAGCTAAGATACTTGGCATAACAAACATGAACAAGTACTACTGCTGTTGCTCATGTTACAAGAAGGTTACTGTCAAAGGGAAGATTGCATCATGTAATAACTGCAGTATGACGATGAAAATGACCCAGTGTGGCTTACAACGGTACCTCGAGCTATATGTGCAAGATGCAAAGAAATCTGACCACAAAATAAAGCTGTGTGTTTACAATGATGTCTTCAACAAACTAATTGGAATCTGTGGCCTCAACGAATCTACACCAGATGACCAGATTGTTGAGAGCATTCTCGATTTGGAACTTGTCATGTTATCATATGACACACAGAGCAATAAGGTCATATATATTGACATTGTTACCATTTAAATTACCTTGTCCACAAGTCATTGTTATCAAACAATAATTACAGACAATCCACAAGTTGTTGTTGTTAAAAAGTTGTTTTATTGTTATTAAACAAGAATTACAGACAATTTATACAGTTAAAAGTCGTCACACTTAACCCGTAAAATAAATAGTAGAATAATACCCACTATTAGACCCTCATTCTATTGTTTTCTTGTTTTTATTCGACAATACTTGCTATTAGTTTTGTGGGTTAGATTTATTACATTTAACCCGTGGAACAAAAACTAATAGTCACCATGTAATAGTCAAATAGAAAACAATTGAATTTGAGTCTAATAGTTGCTATTAGTCTGCTGTCTATTTCACAGGATAATTGTAATCACTCTAAATGAAATCACTCTTATCCACAAGTTGTCGTTTTAAACGGTTGTTACACCATTATTAAACAGTTGTCATACCGTTATTAAACATTTGTTACATTGTTATTAAACAGTTCATTCACAAGTTGTTGTTGTTATTAAATAGAATTACAGACATAATATATTTTACAAGAAAAGTGTTGTTGGGGAAGACGAGAAAAAAGTTGGAAAGGGAGTACGACACGAAAAAGACACTGATTCCCCTCTCCCTTTCTCTCAGGTTTCCCTATCCTACTTTTTTCTCCCTCCTTTCTTACAGACCGTCTCTGTACCCGTTTCACTATGATGTGCCATAAGTTACAAAACCAAGGAAGAACGCACTTCCTAATCTATGATTACTCCTAGTCTTAAATTTCTATTGGAAGTGCTTTAGTTTTAGTTGAGGGAAAAGAACATGTAAAAACAATAAGAAACAGCCGAATAAGCGTCACTACGTACACTGTAAGTATAATGATTCGAATTGCAAAATGATCACGACGCCCTATATTTTTAGCGACAAACAAAGTTTGATAAATGTCTTAATTATGTTTCAGTACTAAACAGATTGGCGTAATCTTGCCTTTTATGATGTTTTTTCCTGATATTTTTAATCAAATACAATTGGAATGATTAATTTTATTGGATGAATTACGTTCAAAATGGTGCTTCTAGAATATTCATATAATGTAAGAGCTTGCGTTCTCTATTTTACGTTATAGAACCGATTATATGCTTTACAGCAAACAACCTCGGACGTTTTTTTGTTTCTTGACGTCTGAGTGAAGTTCCGCGTTCAATGGCAGCTAGTCTCAATTTTTCAACAACTATTGTGGTTCAGTATCAGCCGTCTAATTCTTTCTTTCAAAACAATAAATGAAGTCTGATATTTTTGCCACCCAGTACACCACGTGATTGCATCCAGCCATGTTATCATTGGACGATCCGTAATGCAACATTCTCAAATGATCAAGTGTCTTCCTATGTTGCCAATGTAATTTGATAGGGATCAGCTAAATACGCAGTGCACGTTACTCCGTACTAACATGCGCTGCCAACTGAGCACGCGCCATAGTGATGTACCGCGGGATATTGAATAGGGTCTCATATTCTCTATTATCCTTAAATAAAATATCCGATCCTTAAATAGACCTGAAAAACCTATTTAATTTAGGAAAAAACAAAAGGAAGCAGGTTTGTCCAATAGAAATAGAAGGTTTCCAGGAGCACTTTGAAAATATAAACAATGCCTCGGCCCCTGAGGTTAAAATACCTAAAGATAACAGTGACCAGGGCCCGCTAGATTATGAGATAACCAGTGAGGAAATAAGTGGCGCGATAAAAAAACTAAAGAATGGCAAAACACCCGGACATGACAATATATTGAATGTAATAATAAAACACAGCCAAGAAAGATTGACCCCCTATCTTAAAACTCTGTTTAATATAATACTTGCTTCGGGCGAATTCCCAAAGAAATGGAATCTAGGTTTCATTATCCCTATTTTTTAAAAAGGTGATCGATCTGAAGGTGATAATTACAGGGGTATAACTCTACTCTCTGCCCTTAGTAAACTATTTACATCAGTCCTTAATAACAGGCTGAATGAATATTTAATTAGCAGAGGTGTTATCAAGAGAGAACAAGGCGGATTCCGAAAAAAACACTCTACGATTGATAGCATCTTTGTACTAAAATCAATAATCGACAAGCTCGTGAAAAGTAAGCCCAAACAAAAGAACAATATACTCTTTTCGTGCTTTGTCGATTTCAGAAAAGCATTTGACAGCATTTCCAGAGAAAAACTGTTCGAAAAAATGAAGTATGTGGGAATTTGTGGGAATTTGGGGCAAATTCTATGAAATTTTACGAGATATGTACTCAAATGACACTGCAGTTGTCAAAATAGGTAACTATATCACTGAGCCCTTCAAATGTAAGATTGGGGTCAAGCAGGGCTGCATGTTGAGTCCTACACTTTTTAACTTATTCATCAGTGATCTTCCGAACCAATTAGATCAAACACAAGAGGGAGAAATACGAATTGGAAACGTAACAGTCAACTGTCTCATGTATGCAGACGATTTAGTGCTGTTATCCAAAACCAAAAATGGTCTCAAAACCTCTTGGATAAATTAGAAGGTTACTCCTCTAGAAACGAGTTAGAAGTTAATATATCCAAGACCAAAATTATGGTTTTTAATAATAATGGTAAAACAATGAATAAGTACAAATTCTTCTTTAAAAACAACCAACTGGAAAATGCTGGCTCCTATAGTAGTATACACCCGGCGTAACTAATCGATCAAAATCGATCATCGGAAACTTTTAGTTGTAAAACGTATTTATTTCCTATGCGTTTCGTCTGACTACTGCAGACTTCATCAGGGAGTTTTACAATACAACGTTTGTAGCCTGTATATATACCGAACGTAACCATTACATTTCGTAAAATTCCCCGAAAATATCGGTAATCGATAAAAATCGATAGTCACAAATTTTTCGCTGGCTAATTAATCGATTTTTATCGATTTTTATCGTTTTTTATCGATTATTATTTGTAACGTAATATATAGATGGAATAGCCATGGATCGTTTTACTGCGGCATATCACGTACTGAAATGGCGGAGGGGTCTGACGCTGTGAGGCTAAGTTTTGACGCTGTGGTCAAAGGCTACCACGAGTGTAGTTTTTCTCTAAACCGAAATGAGGATGAATTTGTTCTAGAGCGCAAGCGTGGAGAGAAAGGAGAAGCTTTCCAAGTGCTAAGGAAATCTGACATAGGGCGACTTGGCCATATAATCTGCGTGATAATCTTATTTTGGGGGACATAGTTTTAACGGTAAAACAATTTTTTTTTAACAAATTTTTTTTTAAACTATTTCTTTTTTAAACTAGACTAGTGAGCAGCACGTATGCGAACTTTTAGTTGTAAAACGTATTTATTTCCTATGCGTTTCGTCTGACTACTGCAGACTTCATCAGGGAGTTTTACAATACAACGTTTGTAGCCTGTATATATACCGAACGTAACCATTACATTTCGTAAAATTCCCCGCACGTCTGTGAACGGATGTGCGTCCGGGAAACAGGCGAATTATATTACAAGGTGTAACATATAATCTGCGTGATAATCTTATTTTGGGGGACATAGTTTTACCGGACGTGCGGGGAATTTTACGAAATGTAATGGTTACGTTCGGTATATATACAGGCTACAAACGTTGTATTGTAAAACTCCCTGATGAAGTCTGCAGTAGTCAGACGAAACGCGTAGGAAATAAATACGTTTCACAACTAAAAGTTCGCATACGTGCTGCTCACTAGTCTAGTTTTTAAAAAAAATAAAAAATAAAAATTATTTCCTTACTTGAAAAATCATAAAAAAAAAGTTAAGTTGAGTGATTTTGCAGGGAAGACAGCAGCAATAGATAGCTCTTGCTGGATTCACAAGGATTTATATGTGAGTTTGTCACAAACTGGAACTCGTGAAAGGTGAGAGATTTTACATGTCGCGTTGTCAAACTTATACTGTAGTTATTTCTGCTTTTGACAACCGTAATTTCTATCTATATAGAAAGTCATCTGCTTTATGCGTCTTTTATATTTAGCTTTTACTTTTTTATTTCTCTTTTGGTTAGGGCAACCGTAATTTTTTCAAGATATTATAAAGAATAATATTCTAATTAATTAATATCATCTCCAATGCCGTAATTTCTTGTGGGAATTAATCTATCTTTGTTACTTTGTTTTATATGCGTCAAACAGAGAAAGAGAAGAACGTCTGAAGACGGCGGATCTCCAAACCAATGTAGCTTGTGCTATTAATCGTTTGCTTGGCCAAGGTGCCTCGATAACATACGAAGATGTGTGCGAGTGTATTAAGGTAAAAACAAATATGGCGATATGGACACATTGCATTGTGTTTTTCTAAATGTGGGAATTAGGGAATTAGGTCGTATAAATAATTTAAAGAGCATTGTACGGCGTGAAATTTAAAGTTACTTCTAGGGGAAACATTTTCTGATTTTTTTAACAATAGGAAAATACTGTTTTTAATTTTACTAGGGTTGAATTTCAGTGTTTACAGTAAAAGTTTGTGGTCGTCGTCAAGGTTTGCTAGAGTATGATTTGCGTTCGTGTTCAAGGTTTCTTGTAAAGGGAGCTATTCTTAGCTAATTTCCAATAGACGGCGGATTCGAAAATCTCTTTTCGCGACAGAGATATCACTTTGACAATATTTTTATCGTGTTGCTTATGCTATTTACATTTAGAAAAGTATGTTTTAAATTTTACTAGAGATGAAATTCAATGTTTAAAGTAAAAATCTGTGCTATTAGTTCGGGTCTGTTGTAATAATTTCCCTGGTGTATTTCCCTCCACAACAGACGATCGTTTCTTCATCGTGAGTGACTGTGAGACATAAAAAAGCGATAACTTTAAACAACGAAAACACATATTTCCCACGGGGAGCGATGGGGAGCGTTTATACTACGTGACAATGTTATATTTCAAGAGTAATATTTGAGCTATTTTAGTAATCTATCTTGAGTTTTTAGTAAACTATGGGACAAAAAGGATATGCTCATCAAATTACAAACAGAAACTTTGAAAACGGTTCATGCTTTTACTCAGCCAACAAATTGATCGCAGGGATAATATTTTTCACGTATTTCATCCGGAACAAGTACATCAGATAATTAACTATCATTTAGTATCATAGATAGCATTAAAATGTAAAGTAATTTATATGGAATGAGTGATTAAACTTACCGAAATCTACAACCATCCGCCATGTTTTTTTCTTTGATGTGTAATAACTACTACCACAATGCAATTCGATCGTAGCGCGCACGTCGTCTGTAACTCCCTCTTCCTCTCTTGTATTGTCTTTGTACCCCCTTTTGTCCCCAATTTCAGTAGATTACTGTTTATGTCCGTTTGCTTGTTCGTGTGTGTTTTAGTTTGTTAGCATTCTTTGATAAATTGTTTGTGCTTAGATCCACCCAATTAATATTTTTTAGAAATCCATATTTACTTTTTAAAATTGTTTTATTATTTGTTCAAACAAAGTCTGAATCCGAGTGGAAATAAAGTATGTTGTTGTTATGCTGATGAAGCGGAAAGAGGAATCATCAACAGATGATCCAAAAAAAGATCATGAGTCAGAGATTGGAGGCAAGGGCTATGCTGTAGACTTCTGTGTTTTCTGTAAGGCAGTGATGGTAAGTAACGTCTTTAAGATTTACAAACAAATAAATATTGTGATAGCATCAGTACTAAATCAGTTATCACATTCTCCAAAACCAAAATACTAATGCATGCTTTCAAAACAAGGTATTCAGCAAAGGAGGATAATGCAGTATTCCCAGTAGCCATTGCGGAGGACTTGTATTATCAACCGACCAAGTGACGTAATCAAATCATTTCGAACACAGACGCGTTGGGGAGACACCACTTTCAAGCAGAGGTGTTTCAGAAAACAAGCTTGATCTACTTACAATACAAATTGGATGTCACAGTGCCCAGTTTGCCATTTCTACAGTTCAATGGGCTTTTTTGCCATTTCAGTTTCATTGATTCACTAACACAAAGACAAATGTGCATGATTCCGGAGAAGTCTCCATGTGAAGTCTCCATTGTGTTGTTCAAGTTATCTCAAGCGTATTATTCGAAGTAAGTCCCTTCCTGTTTGTCATTATCACAAAGACTAGGGTTCATAAACTGGATCTCATAAATGTACTTCATCTTACGCAAAAGCGATGTAAAATTAAAGACCCTTTAGCACGCCCCGTGATACTTTGCGCGAAACCAGTGTTTTTGTTTTGATTTCGTGTTCACTGACTGTGACGCGACGAGCGCCTAATTCAACAAGTAACTCAACATCCGTCAAAATTCTATGAAACTTTATATAAACGGAAATAATGCCTAGTTTAAGAAATAACTACAAGCCCTAAAATCGATTCAGCGTTGAAAGCTGAGACGTATTCATTAATCAAACATCCACAAAGGTAGAACATGGAAGAGAACTTGATGCAGGACGTTTAATTATTCAGCGAGTTCTAGGATTTTAAAACTGATGCATGAACACTTATATGCATTTCATTGTGAAAGATTGGTCCATGCATTCATTACGTCAAAACTTGACTCATGCAACAGTATCTTGTTTGGTTTACCAGCAACGGAACTTGACAAGCTCCAGCGTGTTCAAAACACGGCTGCCAGACTTGTTACCAGGGTGAAGAAGTCTGATCACATCTCCCCTGTACTGCACAAACTCCATTGGTTACCGGTCAGAGACAGAATTACTTTTAAGCTACTTTTAATTACGTTTAAGGCTCTTCATGGCCAAGCGCCAGTCTACATTAACAAACTCTTGAACCTTTACAAACCTGCCTGTTCTCTTAGGTCCTCTAAAATTAATTTATTATCAGTCCCTAGATCGAACACTAAGACATACGGTGACAGATCGTTTTCAGTTGCTGCGGCAAGATTATGGAATTCGCTATCAGTACATCTAAGATGCACAGACTCTTTAAGCCATTTTAAATCATCACTTAAGACCTTTCTTTTCAGTAGTAGTTAGTTTTTTATAGTTTATATATATTGTAATTAGATTAATTAGTCTTTTGTAGAAATAGTTATTCTACTATTGTAAGAGCATCGAGACTTATGTATGATGCTCCTAATACGTATTATTATTATTATTATTATACGAGAATATAGAACGCAAACAGTTCGATTCTTGATCAAATACACATGCTTGAGGTTTTCAGTTGTAGCTTATGTCCAGAAGAGAAAAGAATAATCCTTGGATAAAAGGTAAAACAAAAAAGGCTCCCAGAAGATTCAAGAGAATGAGCTCGAGAAGGAGCAATCAATACGGAGAAGAAAGTGATGCTCGTGGAAAGCGACAAAGGGCTCGTGGTTCGAACAGCGTTCATGTTCGACGACTTCCACTTTGATTTATATTAGTACTGCTACAACTCCGACGGAACGCTGCTCAGCTAGTAGGCTTCAGCTTTTGCCAGGTACAGGAAAAGAGACGGCAGTTTCAGAGAGTAGCAGCGAGTTCGCTTCCAAATCTATTCTCCGGTTTTTGTTTGCGGCGTTGCCTTTCGACGCGGTTTAGTTTTCGATATCCGTCCCTCTCCCTTCTTGGTAAAACCCGTTGCCCGTTGATTTCCCCTTTTGCGCTTTATCTCTAGTTTTGGCATAGTTAATAGAGTGGAATGGCTAGGAAACTCAGGGACCTTCTTCGTTATAGGTCTTTGCTAGCTTTTTTCGACCACTACCGTGCACAAAACACAATAGAAATTCCAACATGTTAGTCAATCAGCCAATAGAAACGTGTGAGTTCAGTCGTTCAGGGAACGCTAATTAACTATGATCGTGCACAATCTTTTGTCTTACCCCCTTCCAACCTAAATCCCAGCGCCTTTGTTAGCCCTTTTGAAGTTTGCCGGGTTTTTAACCATTCCACTCTATTAACTATGGTTTTGGCCATAACACAACACTCTATTGAATATTTGTGACACGACACTAGGTTGTATATTTCTTATGCAATTTGGGCCAGGTACTAATTTCCCGCGAATTTCTGGACTTGATTCATAAGCTCCGGGGATCCTTACATATAATTGGCTGGTTGGTTAAGTGTTCACGTTTGCTTTAGTGAGGTGTGATGTGTTTCCTAACCTTCAGAAAACGCCGATAGATTTTTATGCGTATTCACTGTCTTTGGATGAATGTATAGGGTATGAAGACTTGTCAGATCTTGATGAAACTTGGAGCTACATATGAACCAAAGTGTGTGAGTGTTTAGCGATATTTTAAATTATTTTTTCTTATTAGAGTACTTGCCGTGATGAAACACAGAAACCATTTCCATTGAAACTTTGTAGATGAATTGCATTTGAACACACTTTGACAGGCCATCATGTGCTGATTGACGTTTTGCAGCCGAATCGTTCGTAGGCGCGAATGCGGAGGCACATAAATTCACTTCTGTGAGACTCGTTTTTTGCGTTTGTTTCCTGAAAATGTAAAAAAAAACATGCAAAAAACATTTCAGCGCATTCTATATTATATAATCTTTCCAGTGATATATAGGTTTCTATATATTCTATTTGCGAGACACCTGCGAAGGTATGCGGTAACCTTAAGCACATGTTACACTAGGCAATGTTTCGTGTAACACATGCAACTGCAACACATCAATTTTCTCGTGCAACAAAATTGCAAGACAAGTTGCACGAAACGTTGCACAGTATAACAGCGCCTTAATGTTAATGCCTTAATTGCTTGGACAACACTATGACGAGCGGGTAGATTATTTTCTGTCTGAATGCCCCTATCTACAAAAGCAAATTAAACGTGTGCTGACAGTCTTATCTTATACTTCCACTCAGATGATCCAACAGTGTTGCGCAGACGCGAGCAAGAAATTCTGGACGACCCAAAGTTCCAACTCGATCAGGATGATGAGAAAGAATCTACGCAGAAGAAACCCGCAGTCAAAGAAAATTAACGCAAAGGAAACAGTGAACTAAAGCAGCAAAAGGGAAAGAAGTCCGAGGAGGTGAGCCAATGTTTTATTACTTGTGAATCGACCACAGTTTAAGCGAAACGCAAACGTTTCTTCCTATGTACATGTGTGTCGGGATGGCTATCAAAATCAAAGAATCTCAGTTATTTAGCAGTTAGACCGTTACTGACGTTTTGTTTATAAGGGTGTTTTACTACCGATCGGGCTCCATATATCTAGGCTCCGTTTACATGAGATCGAATTTTTTTAGACCAGATCGAATTTTTTTAGACCAGTCAGACTCTTTCCGAGTACAAAACCGGTACGAGGTGCTATACATCAGGACCTGTAAGTTTTGTAAACCTTGAAGTTTCTTTAAAATAAAACTACAAAAATAACACCCTGGGATAAAAGAGCAATACCATGCGAATGTCCTGATATGATTTTCAGACTTTTTCGATAGAGGATGCAAAGATTAAAGTGGATTACAAAAGGCTATTGATTTCGGTTACAAGTTGTTTGAACTTTCTCTTAAGGGGAGTAGTTTCCATCCACTCGAATCTTTGTCATCCTTCATCGAAATGTCTCACATTTTCTCCAGTATACCTGTAAAGCTTACTGTGCTGATCTGAGTAGTTATTTTTGTCTTTTCTCGTGCGAAAGTTATCATTTGGGGGTTGACAGTGTCCCTTTAGGTAAACACTATCGACTTACCGATCACATTCGTACCGATCACCTACAGTAATCATCACTAGTACACAGCGTTTTCGTACACAGTATAGACATGCATGGGTCAGCTGTACCGAAATCGCATACAATTACGCTGCATTATGATCCTCGCACTTATTTGTTTTCAATTTTCGTTTCACAGGCTATGGTGGTTCACAGGTTCAAACCAGCACCCCCGAAAGATATTCAGCTACCGGTTTTCACAGAGGTTATACCACCACCTGCACCTAAAGCCGTCTTTGTAGGGACCATGGCCGAGTCAGCAACGGAGGCGTACCTAACACCATTCGAGGAGCAGGATGTCTCTGTAGATATGACTGATTTGGCCTCAGAGTTTGACGAGGACTTCGACCCGCTCAATGACGATTACTTAAGTACAATCAGACATTTCCCACAAGACGCGAATTACAGTGACATCAAATGCCTCCTTAGAGAAATAAGAGACACACAGGACGAAGCATTGCAAAATCAGAACGTTCTTATAGAACAAAACAAGGAACTTATATCGGAATAGGAGTAGTGTAATGCTGCAAGCTTTAATACCGTTTACTACCTCTATCACTCGCACGCCGTTTTCCAGTTCTGCCACTAAAATTAGCACGGTCACGCCGCTTTCAAGCCCCGCCTCTAGAACTGTCACGCCGGAACAACTGACTAATCCAACTGCATTTAGAAACGACCATTGCCTAACTCCGAGTAAGCTTTACAGACTCAAACTTAAGTCAAACTCTATGAAAACTTTCTCAGTTCATTGTTTAAGGTCACTTTTTTTATACAGAACTGCAAGGTCGAAACATCTCGGGGGGGGGGGGGGGGGGGGGAGGGGCAATAAACAGCCAGCGGACCAAGTAAGGGTACAGCACATTAAAGAGTATGTTTTTAAAATGTATCCAACAGCACCTCGAGATCAGTCAAGATCTTGGAGTGAATGTAGAAAGGCCATGGATGAGTTCCTACAAAGACCTGTGAAGCGCTCTCTCTCTCTCTCTCTCTCTCTCTCTCTCTCTCTCCCTCTATAACCAAAGTAGGGCATTTTTATGACGTAAGTGTCTCTTTTTCCTTTTGAATATGAAAATATATTACAAATTACATGAAATACATCTGTTGTCATTCAATTTTATTATTTCCAGTTTTTTAAATTGTTTTTCCAACACACACCTTCAGCAGTTATTTTTAATCTTCTTTTCAAAAAGGAGAAAGTCGTCAATGTGCCCTGCTTCGTGGTAAACCTTTAATATCGATGTTATTTCCTGAAATTCTGGTAAAAGTTGTTAATACAGGTTACCACTATAACACATATGATTCACTTTCTTACCACTGTGCTTTAGTTTTGGTTATAATTACGAATCAGACAAATGGCATGTAATGCTTGGCATTGTACGGCTTTTCAGATCTGGGTGGAAATACACGATTCAAAATTAACTAAGTTTTTGAAATTTGTGTTGTACCATCTGCGCATCAAAACCAATTTGTCTAAAAAACTATAACCAGATAGATAAATATATATTCTTTAATCTGTGAAAATTAACCGAGTTTTCGTTCAGATCTTTTTATATATTTTTTCACTTTTTCTCAAGCCACCATTATGTCGCAAACATGCCCGTTTTGCAAGAAATTGTGATGCTGAAAAATATAGAAAAAGGAACAGTGATTAGAGATTTATGCATGTTATCAAACACGATATACCGTTACTTAGTATGACTATAATATACCTTCTAAATCAACATGTTACTTAAAAGGACAAAAGTAAACAAATAGTTTTACCGGAGACTTTTGGCTGAAGACAGGAGTTTATACTCTCAACGATCCCGGAGAGCCAAAATTTGTATTCGACTGTTCTTGTTGGATGAGTTGGATACTTTGGTAGCTTGATTTCCAGGCAATTATCGTAGAACTTAATCCTTTTCAAATCCAAATCTCGTGAGTGGGAAGTTCTTGCATGCCGAAGCAGAGCAGTCGATGTTTTATAAATTAAATTCTTTCAAACATAATTCGCAACGAGTGGTAATGGCGCAAGCTCCCTGCGATGTGGAAATGGCTGATATCAAGCCATCAGTCCAAGCCGCTTTTGAAGTAAATACTGCTGCCGGCTCCTCCAACGGCGCCCAACAAAATGCTACTGCTTCCATCACGAAAATCCTGCACCGGGGAAATATAAAAGAAATTGATATTTCTAATATCCAGAATACCGGGAAATCCATCGGAAAAGGAACTTTCGGCCAATGCCACTTGGCCCTCTACAGAAACATGTTGGTAGCCATAAAGCAATTTCACGTCTCCACAAATGCGACTAGGGCAAAAACAGAGAGAACGAAGCGGGATGTCCTCTATGAAGCAGGTGTCATTTCCCTCCTTGGAGACCATCCAAATCTGCCCCTTCTTTTCGGTGTCTGCACAAAGAATTCGCCATTTAAAATTGTGCTCCAATTTCATGGAGTTAAAGAACATGCCTTTACGGTGGCAAAAGCTACGAAGGGGAAGATTTTAACAAACAACCAGTGGAATGTCGTTGTCAGGGGTGTTTGGAGCGCCCTCTCACACATCCACGAGAGGGGGTTTCTCCACAACGATATAAAGGCGAATAACGTGGCCCTCGAAAGCGAAGGTGACAACTACAATGCCGTAATTATAGATTTTGGCAAGAGTAGGCGAATAATTGTGGCAGCCAGCGTTCCTAAGAAACCTAAAGCTGACACAGTGGCGGGAAAGGATAAATACCGAAAACTGTACCCGCATATTGCACCGGAGATAGTGGACGGAAGTGGCACACAGAGCGTTGCCAGTGACATTTACTCTTTTGCTATATTAATTAATTTCTTAGGGAAGAAAGCAGGGTATGAGCTTCCAGGATATGTGAAAATGTCAAGAGCATTTTCTGCCGCTTTGGGGAAAGATCCAGAGAAGCGGCCATCACTTCAGCAACTAATTGGACGGTGAAGCAGGCCTCCATTACGAGACCGAAACCACGAGAAAAACCTTTTAGTTCTACAGACGTTAGAGAGATTGCAGAAAAAAACATGGAACAAAGAGTATGCAGTATTTAATCCAAAGAAAACAAAAGAAAACATTGTTTCATAGGTTTATTCCAGTTTTCTTCAAAGTTTAGTTTTTGCAAAGTTTAGTTCAGTTAAGCTTCAGAGACATAACCATGCACTCGCGACTTCATGATCAATTCATAGGGGTATAGCTTAGCTTTTAGAAAGTGTTAAGCACAAGCAATTCACATAGTGCCCAAGTGTTGAAATGGCAAAAATAGAAAATCAAAACAGAATTTGGGTTCATAGCACAGGCAATCTAGTGCCTAAGTGTTGAAAAGGCAAAAATAGAAAATCAAAACAGAATTTGTTTGTGTTCATAGCACAGGCAATCTAGTGCCCAAGAGCTGAAATTGCAAAAACAGTAAATCAAAAACAAATACTTGTTCTTAGCACAGGCAATCTAGTACCCAAGTGTTGAAAATGCAAAAATAGAAAATCAAAACAGAATACTTGTTCATAGCACAGGCAATCTTAGCTATATAAGGGTTGCCCCATGGGAGCAACAATTCAAATTTAATGCACATGGACCAGTAGGTTAAACACCTTTTATTAGGGATGCTTTTGGTGAAATGCAAGCTTACATGCAACTTAACCTTCAGTTACATTTTAAAATAATTAGCTTTATGTACTGATGAAATCGAAACATCAACATCCCCCCCCCCATTTGATTGTTCAAATTCCCATCCCAAGACCAAAAATGTTGTTCAAATGCCCCACCCCATTGTAGTATTAGGCGATCAAATGCCCCTACCCCCAGGACATAATATTAGTTGTGACACCACATTTTGTTTTTAACAGACAGTTTAAATATTCGTAAGCAATTGACATTTATAGTTTAATACCTTCAAATACAGCACAAAGCTTTTGGAGTCCCTTTGTTTTTAAGCCAGTCGCTTTCAAAAGCAGAATTTTATCCTTTGAAGTCATCTAAAGTGACCTTCCTGCTCCAATTCCAACATGATAACCACACAGCACATAACACGAAATTGAGACAACTTGTTCAAATTCCTCCCACCCTCCCATGAGGTTTCAAACTCCCCACCCCAAGGATAGCTACCGATGTAAAATTCCCTACTTTCCGGTGTACCAGCGATGTCACCCCCCCCCCCCCCCCCGTGAATTCAGCGATGTCACCCCCCCCGCCCACCCCCCCCCCCCCCCTTCCTCACCCCCCTCTAGCGATTTCGCCGCCCCCCTCCCTCTAACCTTTTAAAAGGTTATGAATACATGTTTTCCTTCTTTTTATTACTGTAATGTATAGGACGTGGAGAATAGTAATACCAAAAACTATCAAAAACTATCGGTAAATGCTGCAATTTTCATTCGCGCGAGCAGTGCAATTCTTAGACAAATTTCGTGTTGGTAGCTACGGTAAATGCTGCAATTTTCATTCGCGCGAGCAGTGCAACATACAATCTTCGTCAATCTTCGAATGATTAGTTGTTAGTATTTCTTGCCTGAAGCCAACATGTAGATGATGTAATTATTGTGGATACTTAAAGGTTTTGATAACCCGTTTATCCGCATACTTTGAAAAGACTTTGTCGAATGTTCAAGTGTTACCGACTCACGTGAAAACTTCCTGAATAAACAAGCTAATGAACTAATTAAGATCTAAAACGGCGGGAAGTTTTAAAACTTACCTTTGCTTGTAGCGAGTGGACTCGTATTTGGAAACAACTGCCAAATAGCCTGATGATTTTTACATGCATGAAAGCCATAATGAAGTTGACATAATTATCATGGTATGTAAGTTTTTATAACCCGTATTGCTCGCGTCGATCCATCTATTTTGAAAGAACTTTGCCGAATAAAGGAGTGTTACCGACTCGCGTGCTTTGTTCTATTTCAATTGAGCTAATGGCGCTTGTTAATTCGGTAATTAGATCAGTTCTAACTAGGAAAACCTTTCTGGATAAACAGCTTATTAACTAATGAGAAGATAAAATGGTGGTAAGTTTTGCAATATTCTAGCAGTGTAATTAACTCAAATTCGGAAAGAATTTGAAATGACTTTCCGAAGAAAAGGAGTGTTACCGACTCGCGTATTTTTGTAGTCAGTAGTAGTAATAGTAGCTAAAGAGTCTTACACTTAACTTTTAAAACTTTAGATTTTCTGAGGTGGGGCGATTTCAATAAGAATTACGACTACAATTCACTAGCGATTTTGCCCGGGGGGGGGGATTCACTGGGGGGGGGGGCGAAATCGCTGTGACACCGGCACGAAAACGAGTCAAATGCCCGCGGGTTGCCCCGGCAGGGGGGGATGTTGATGTTTCGATTTGATCGGTACATTACATTTGTGTTTTCTATTTTTAGCTATAAAAAAATATTGTTGCACTTACCATATCAACAGAATTGGGTGAGAGGTCTAGTTTCAACTGCAATGGGCGAATATATGCCAGAGCTTGTCCAAGGCCGGTGTCATCCCTCAAATGACGGACGCAGTACCCAGTAGCTGGCGGAGGTACAAACACTAATTTGTTGCCCATCCCACTTCTTAGAATCTCGAACCCGCCACCAGCCTTCAGCTTGAGGTATATGGCTTCTAACTTTCGGCTGAATTCGATTGCCCCGTCTTTGTTGCCAAAAACTACTTTCTTCCTGCCCAATCCAGCCGCTTGCAACACAAGCTTTTGGGACTTGCAAGGAACTTCATCTTGCGTAGGATCGGCCAAACAGAAAAAGTCGTGTGTCCAGGTTTCTTTTGGTTTAAAGTATGGGGTAGGCCGACCTCCACTGCCACGCTTAAGCTTTGGGCGGCTTGGTTTCTGTGAAGAGCTAAATGGTGTAGTGGCAGTTGGTTCATATGGCGAGAAGAGGTTTCTAAAATCCGCCATTACACTTACAGCTCCGTTGCGATCTGGGACTGGCGAATTCACAATCACATTACTTGTAGGTGTACTCGAACTTCTA
Organism: Actinernus sp. WN-2022; assembly: GCA_030867875.1. NCBI lineage: Eukaryota > Metazoa > Cnidaria > Anthozoa > Actiniaria > Actinernidae > Actinernus > Actinernus sp. WN-2022. The sequence goes on along the minus strand of JAOWCC010000055.1, from coordinate 214,701 downwards.
TTGCTGGTAGAAGGCCGAGAAGAATGCTCGCTTGATGAAAGAATATTAGTAGCTTGTCTCAGCAGTTCGATGGCAGTAGTAAAACTGCTTATCGAGCCTCCTCTCATTTCACTCCGATCAGCCATGGCTGTCAGTGGGACGGTGAAAGGAATAAATTATTTTTGGCGGGAAATAAATAACCTCGCTTTGGCGGCGAGGCCTGTCTAGTTACCAGGCTCACTCGATGAAATTCAGTGTATCCGAAAATTCCAAGTGTATCCGAAAATTCCAAGTATATCCGAACATTCCAAGTGTATCCGAACATTCAAGGTGTACCCGAAAATTCAAAGTATATCGGAAAATTTAAAGTGTCTCCGAAAGTTTACTAAAGTTTACTAATGTATCCGAAAATTCGAGATGTATAGGAAAACTCAAACTGTAGTCGAAAATTCGAAGTATATCCGAAAATTCAATGTTTCCTGAAGTTCACTAGTGTATCCGAAAATTCAAATAATATCCGAAAATTCGAGAGGCAGTGGAAAACCAAGCCATAGAAAATTCAAAGTACCACCATAGAATTCAAAGTTGCATCAAACTGGATTCACTGCTAAATTCAATGCGTTCCACAAAATCAAAAGTTTAATTTTGACGGTAATCACCCGCCATTACCAAATAGTTATTTTATTTTTTGTCAAATGGAGCAAGCTAAGTGATCAACGCTTCGCTTGGAGTTGAATATCCCATCATATGTTTGATTAGCCAATCAGAGTGTGTGTAAAGCACTATTCACTGGTGTTGTATATGCTAATAATATTTATTCATAATTTTGGTTACATTACTTATAAACCTTTCTTTCTAACTATATTATTATATAATCACCTTTTTTTTCAACAAAAAAAAATAAGTCATAGTCAATATACTTGTCCATGCCTCATGATCAATTTCACCCTGGAAATCACAGATGCTTGTGTATCATTTTGGTTTAAATTTTACTGCCAAATTTGAAATTCAATCCATTTTTACAAAAATTAGTCTTATAAATTTAATTTGCTTGATGTCTAGACTAATAAGATTCTTAACTCTTAATTCTCTTTTCTGCGATGTGTTGAGTTTCTGTAGATTTTCTGAACAGAAACCATTTATAACCCCTGTTGTCATACGTCAAAAAATGTTTTTATTGCAAAACGTGTTGAATACATTATATTCCTATCATATGAAGTTATACATAATTTTCACTGCATGACATCACCAAAAATTAGTCCTGTTTCATATTCGAAATTAGTGCTGAATGCAATGACTTCATACACATATATATATATATATACAGGCCTAGGTTAGCCTTGTTCTTAAGTTAATAATTATTCATGAATAACACTATTCACATGTGTTTTGCACCTCCTTGCTGCTATTTATGAACGAGGCTAACCATGTATAACTGCATTTTAGCTGTAATTTTTGAAAATGAAACTTAATTTCCCTTCAGAAAAAAGGTATTTGTAGCAAAATAGTTGAAATGTTGTGTATACTGGAACAACAGCTGGTTAAAAACTATATAAATGACAGAAATTTGAAGCAGTACATTGTAGATTATTGCATAACGAGCTGTTTGACAAATAAAGTGTGTCAGTATGATATGGAATTTATCTTCCATAATATGCAGCGTTCAAGGAGGGTCCACAATAGGTTTTACGGGATGCGGGATTGGGCATTTTTTGGACACGGGATTCGGGATATGAAAGAAAATGAGGCGGGATTACGGGATTTCAACTTTTGACGGGACGCGGGATATAAATGATTTTTGCTGCGGGATACGGGCAATAGAGGCACCGAGAGGCGGGATTCGGGATTTTCGCGATCTGCTTATTTGTCTTACTTCAGTTCGCTTTATCTGTCAAACAGAGAAAAGAATAAAACCCGACGTGGTCAAAACCGGTTTAGTCAAAAGAACAATTCACTGGTTTCTCAGGTGTCAATCAAAAGGGATTAGTCTGGCATGGAAGTGAGATTCGTACTTACAGCGCCAAAAGTGCCAGAGATGTCAGATATTATTCCGCCTTCTCATCGTTTCGCTGCTCGGTCTTTTCGCTGGCTTCTGCTTAGAGAGGACATTATAATCTTAGAACCTCTGGCATCCAGGGTAGGGGCTTCGTGAGCTTCGTTGTAAATTATGGCCACTGATGAACAAGCTACGGATGACGCTAGGCATGTGGTGGATATCATAAATTGTGTTGCCCTTTTTTATGAAAAGGGTGCGAGTGGCAGCTCTTCCTTGCGAAAAGAAAAATTTCGGACTGAACTTCCAAGAGCCACAAAGACTTTAAATGCGGTCAAGGAAGCTGTCAGGTGAGTACCGGTCGTAGTTATATTTCTCACTTGCTTTGGGTATTGTACAGGTCTGTGGAGACGTAGTTGTAGAACTGTCTAGCATAGGATTTAAGATTTTACAGCAGTCTGCACGTGTAGTTTCCATGCAAGTCGACTCTATAACGTCTATAAGCTCTAACGTAAGATGACTAGCAGTGCCCAGGATAGTCGAAAGAAAACGGCTAAATATTAATTCAGTGTGTAAATCCTTGTTTGGTCTTTGCCGCGACATGACACATGAGTCCGAGAAATGAACCAGTGAGTGAAAGGGGGAATTATTTACAAAGGTACAGTAATCTCTGCCGATCTCAAACCTAATGGCAGATCGAGAGACTTTACTAGTAAACAGAACTGAGACGAAGGCCTCAAATGTTACTGAACGATTTGTTGCTTCAAAAAGGTTTTCACTTTGTACATTTAAGAGGCACCTGAGAAGCAAATGGGATGTAGATAGGTAGGGTCTTAATTTTGACATAATCTCAAATAATTTGTCAAGGCGAGAGCTTTGTTTTTGTGACCCAACGAACTCTGCAGTGCAGGTTCTTTGCAGTCAAGTCACTCTCAGGATATAATGCCATCCAATGCTCATGCATTATTGCCATGTACGACACCTTTATATTGTTCTTAGCCAGGGATGCTTGTTTTTCAAGGGCTTTTTCCTTTCAGTGCAATAGTGTCTTGTAACATATCATCTGTCCAACCAGTTTGGAATAGATCACAGCCTTTCTTTCCTGACAGTTTCCTGACATCAAACCCTTCATCACCTGAGCTTACACTGAACCCTTCATTGGAAATTGTACTGGCATGGCATCCCAACGTCTGTTTCACCTTCTGGTAACCCTTTCTGCCTCTTGTAGCAACATGAAGTCTACACTGCAGGTTCTTAGCAGTTACTTTACTACCAGGATATAGCTCAATCCAATGTTCATGCATTATTGCCATGTATGACACTTTAATATTATTCTTAGCAAGGGATGCTTGTTTTTCAAGTGCCATTTCCTTACAGTGCAACAGGTCTTGTAACATCCCATCTGTCCAACTAGTTTGGAGTACCTCATGGGCTTTCTTTTATGACAGTTTCACCTGCCTTGCATGAAGTGTAAGTGCTGAATGCTTGCTTTTGGAATGATGCTTTCTCCAGTCCTCCAGGAGAAATATTTTAGTTTGATACAATCTTTATTTTTTATTGCTTCCCAGCATTCTTGTAGACATCTGTCCATTTCCTTTGTCCATTTCTGATCACTTTTGTTCATCTGAACAGGGACGGTGGAGCGACATTTCAAGTGGGGGGAGCTAAACAATATTTTTTTTTGGGGGGGGGGGGGGAGATAAAAAAAAATTGTTGAGCCGGTGGTCTTAAACTGACTGAGAACAGGAGCCCATTGCAGAGAACTAGGGAAAATATTGTTATTTGATGCGTGCTAAATATCTAATATGATGGTTGGATAGAAGTATGATGGAACAGTACGAATTTGGTGGTCTCACGTGACCACAACAAACCGTTGCCTAGCAACAGTGGCTCAACTTTGACCACCTTTTACACATAGACGCACTCGGAATTGTTTTTGGTTTACCTGTTCTGGAGAGCTACATTACTCCTTAATATGATGGTGCAATCCGTTTTGAGATTGATTTAAATTTGACGGAGTTAGAAATTTTTGAAAATATTTGCAATGAATTTATAATTAAGTTTAAAAAAAAATCCAAATCCATTTACTAAAAATTGAATAACACAGTCAATTTTTAATAAAACATTACCAACATAGAGCACGTATCTGTATCTACTACATACTGTAAAAGGAAGTGTGTCAAATTGTCAAAAGTACAAAAAGTTAAAGAATTAAGGTGACACAAATCACCACAACTATTTGGTGTACTAAAAAGTCTCAAAATTAATCGAGTTTGCATTCATCTGAAAGAGCTCGACGAGTAGAACTCAGATCATATTTATTTTATTTTATTGAATATTGTAATTACAATTTTCAAAATTTCAACTGTTTATAACTTTTTAATACGAAACTGATACTGACAGATAGATATTGACGAGATGTTTCCAATGAGGTATAACATTTTCAATTTGGATGAATATTGGCGACGTTATTAACGAAAGACGATTTTTCGAAAAATAAGGGTGTTCTTTACTTCCGAAGGTCCAAAAAAAAATGTCCGTGTTTTTTTTTGGCATATTATATTCTTAATACGAATTTCAAAACGTTGATTTCCGTTACTAACGCTGGTATTTTAAGAGAATGACATCATTGCTGTGAGCCCACGATGAGTTTCTTAGTCAATCGGGCATGCGCGGTTTGGATCTCACACCTAGTTTACACGTGATAATGCAGTGCTCTCGCACGTTGTGACCTCTCTGATATTCTTGTCGGTGAACGCTTGCTTGCGCTATGGCTGGTAAGTTGGGGTTTCATTTCTTTGATAAGCAGTTTTCTTGACATTGTTTTGTGGCGTATTTCATTCCATCAATGAAACAAGCATAATTGTAAACGTTTATATTATCAGCTACAAAATCGAACGAGGTATGTGTTGACGATGAAATCAAAGCGACAGACGTCGTCACAGAGCGCTTTCGAGAAGCTGTCTCCGAAGAGACGTAAGTAACGTTTTTTGGTTCTTTATCTTTTGATACAGCGCAATTTTCCATTACCAATCCTCTATGTTTCTTTTTCTAGAGGAGAGAATGTTCCAAAAGCGTTCACTGATTTAGTATACCGCGCAAAAGTTCACATAAGGAATCCGCGCGCATCGGACAGCGATGCGCGGGGATACATCTACAGAGAGCTATACCAGTCCTTGTCGGTGAGTTTTGCAGAATTAAATTTTACGACTCCAATCTAAAGTTTCCTATTGCGAATCACTAGAAAATCTAACATTTTAGAACGACAAAATCACAACATATTGACAGGGGATGGCAAGATCATGTGGTCTTTCAGTTTTTGTGTGGAGTTTTGAATAGTTTTGTAGTTCTAAAAGGTTTGATTTTCCAGTGATTCTCAATAGGAAACATTAGATTGGAGTCGTAAACTACACTTGATCCCATTTATTATAAACTCTGACGTTTTAAAACGCTTCGTTCGCCTGAATAAGTAGTCGACTTGTGGCAACATATGTAGAGTTTGATGCTATGTGCGAGTTGAGCAGTTCACACGAGTTGTTTCCGTTCTAAAACATTCCTTTTGTGTTTCAGCGGGAAAGAGGAATCGGGGCTGGCGACAGCCTAATATACCCGCCAGCCCTTCTCGAGTTTGTAAGGGCACTTTACCCAGATGTCGAGAAAGGTGAGTACTTCACTAAAGAAATTCAGTCACTGGGAGAGCTATTCCGGCTGCTATTCCCATGTCTACGAGATCTACTAAGCGTTCGATCTGGTTTCAGCGCTCTAATTATGCAAACTGGCCCATTGTAAAAAACGTTGCTCTGGACTGTAGTTGTTTACATGCTTTTACAATAATTCCAGATGAAAGCACTGCCTACGAGTAAGGAATATGAATGTTAGATCCTAAGGCCCTGTTTATATGAGGAAAAGTTGGTCATGAAAAACAAAATGAGAAGCCTTGTGCACTGTTATGCAACAATGTACTAGGCAAACAATATTTCCTACTGATTTATGAAGATATTGTTGTTGTGTTCAATGAGAGAACTTCACCATTGTGAAACAAATAAGCATTTTACCCCTCGTGGTTATGGGATTAAATTTAGTGTTCTAAAAATAACCTGATCTGGGAATGAGCAAACTTACAAACCAAGTATGGGAGATGGACGCTCCTGGAAATGGGCTCTTGCTTTGTATTATTATTTTACATTAAGATATGGTTTGAATTATGGGCTTGTTAAAAAAAAATTATAAAAAAGAAAAGAAACAAGTAACTTTTTTAAAGAAATAATTGAGTAATTTTCAATATATTTTTATTCATAAATATTTACACACTTCAGAAATTACAAAGGAAATATAAATATGGTATGATGCATGGGTTTCTGAAATAAAACAAAAAAGCAAAACTTTATCACAGCAATACAACTGGACGTCACTTCACCAATGACACAGAAAATAGATTGGCATTGAAGTTTTTCTTCTTTTGAATGACTCATGCTGGTTTGATTGAGTCAATATGTATACATGCGAGTTTTTGGACTATCATCTACCCAAAGTCGAACGTGGGTCAAACAAATTCATAAAAATATTTAGCAGGTTCAAATTTGATGAGTACACAAGAGTTGCTGATCAAACAAGAGTTTGAACTCTAATCAGGGTTTCAGGTTTTGTTTCATCAGTCAATATAATTTATTTCACAGGTCAATAATGAAACCACCAAGAGCCCATAACCAGAATAATCCCATCGTGCATATTAGGCCTGTCGCAGCATTTTCACAAATGAACTCATTTTAGAACGATTTCCTGCTGTTCTTGGGTTGTGATTATTCCTAAGGTAATAAAATTACAAAGGCGTAGCAGCCATGTTGGTTGGTATAACAAAAGTAGCTAACGAAGCATCTTGTTTTGTAACTGGGGCAATGCACCAGTTGGTGGGGAAATCTAAAAATAGCCCAACTTGTGAAAATACTGGGACACCTACATAGTATATATGGAAGTTTTACACTCTATTAGTTGACAGAAATTACATAGTGGTTTCAGGAGCCCATAACCATGAGTTCTGTCAACTAATAATGTAAGGTACCAAAAAAATTGAGCAGAATCATTGTAAATAAAATGAAAATGGAATGTTCTGTATTTCCTCAATGCTTCTTATTTATAAAAAAAATTCAAAGTAAGAGCATATCAGAGATCAAACATCACCCCAAAATGTTTTCAGTTGTTTGAACTGAAAGTCAAATTTGTTTTGTGCATGTTGGAATGTTTTTTTTGTTGGCATGCAAGATCTTAAAAACTGTTGGTGACCCCAAAAGTAGCATAAGTCAACCCCCCCCCCCCCCCCCCCCCACCCCCCCAAAAAAAAAACCTTTGCCCAGGTTGGTAAATACTATTTTTGGTCAATCGTATTGAACAAATACAGTATTTACTACATTTATACTATATTTAGTACCAAAAGCAAATCCATTTTGTTTAGTCCAGTGGGAAGAACGACTCCTATATTGAACAAACAGGTGCAGTGTTATATTAACATTTTTTTCTGTTTTACGTTGTGGCAATAGAAACTGCAGATTTACACCTTTGCTCACTGTATTGTTGCACATTTTCTGGTAAAGTTCCTTAACTCTGCCATAATAATAATACACATGGGATCATGATCTGCAACACACTTTATTTTTCATGCAATAGCTAGTATTTCATGATAGAGATAGTGATCTACTGTCTGGTTGTAATCAGTCCCATAATTCAATTGATTTTTAGGTTGAACAGCAGCACTGGCAATAAAGTCCTAGTATGACAAAGTAAGGACCAGTTGCATCAACAATAATGCCTGGCCAACTGCTAATGTCAGATATACTTAGTTTCAGCAGACTTGATGCTAGGCTCGGTTTCCAGCCATGCAATATCACAGTTTTGGTTAGCTTCACACCGAGAAGCCTGGCCAAAACTATTGAAGTCGAACAAATCTAGGTCAATGGCAGTTTTTGAGCAGTCAGAAATAAAGTTGATAGGCCATTTTGACGATGTTGCGTGCGCATTGAGAACAATATACATGCAATCAAGAAAAGATTGTTTCCCTTGGCCCAAATTTACCCCGATAACTCAAACTCTGTTCTTATGACTTCTCAAAATATCAAGAGAATAGGCTGTTTGTTATCTGATTCTTACTTAATATGATTTTAATTATTGTAACTTCGGACTGATCACGTATTTATCATTCATTTCACGATCTTATCAGTGTCTTTTGTATTGACACAAAGCTTAAAATCCAACAGTGCGTATGTAGTAGAAACCCTTTAGTCATCTCTGATCTCATTCACTACTCTTCTGGGCAGTTCAATTTACACTACTTCAGTGGCTGACTATGTAAAAATCGATGTTACTTGCTTACAGCTCAAGGCGTAAGATGTTAACAAAGTTCCTTCGCCATCCCCCAAGTTGACGTCCTTGTCCGCTTTTATTATCACACTGCATGAACTGCTTTTGTCTCTTCGCAAAAAGTAGACGATTGTTTTTGCAAAGCGTCCACTTTTCCCCCTCTTCACGTGCTGTACCAGAGGGTGTGACTTCTGAAGATATAATCTGTACAGATGGCAGCTTAGCTGCCGCTTCGAATGTGGGTCCCTTTAGCGATGAGGACATCCTGGCAGAGTTCAAGCCTGACAATGAAGACGAGCAAGAAGAGGACGACGAGGACGAGATTGTCGAGGAATGCCCTAAGAAACCTACTGCAAGCGATGTCAGACACGCCATTGATGTTTTAACCTCGTACAGCGTGTTTGTCGATGAGGGCGCAGAGGAAATCCGTAGTCATGCCCATCAGATCACAGTATTAACAGAGAGAATAGCTCAACGATCTCAGCGACAGGGAACAATCACTTCATTTTTTTTGCCTCGGCAGTGAAAATAGGAAAACAGACATGGTTACTTATTTAATGTTGTTATATATTTAGTTGGACTGTAGTAATACACTACAAACTTCGTGTATAAGTAAAACATGTACCCACATGTTAAAGTTGCACTTACATGTAGCTCGAATTTCTTGTTACCATACGCAAATTGAGCGATGTTTATCACAGAAGTAGATAATAAAACTATGTTCACGCTATATATCGTCACTATTATTTAAAAAATTTCACAAACCCCGATAACTCGAACCCCCGCTAACTCAAACTGATTTTCGTTTCCCTTCAGAGTTCGAGTTACCGGGGTTCTACTGTATTTAAATGAACCAATTGGCACTATATATGGGAACGAGATTCGACCTCTGCTACTTGGGGATGGGGCATACCCTCTTCTCCCTTGGCGGAAAATCAATACAGTTAAAAAAGATAGAACCCATAAGCAAATTGAGATCAGGAACTTCAAACGGTTTCTGGCTGATCTCAATTGTCAGCCGTGGCAACAAACATATACCAAGCAGAACGTTGACGAAATGTGGGTGTGTTGGAAGGCAATGTTCTTAGAAGTGCTTGATTTACATGCCCCGGTAAGATCAAAACGAGTTAGAAAGAAAATTAGCCTTCCGTGGATATCCAAAGATATCAGGGCTAAAATATTCGAAAGAGATCATTTCAAACGAAAAGCAATCTCAACTAACAACGAATCTGATTGGAAGTTTTACAGGTCAGCCAGAAATGATATCAACGTCAGAATGCGGAAAGCTAAAGCAGAATATTATCAGACCCAAATCGATAACCAGACAAATGACCCTAAACGAGCTTGGAGAACAGTTAATGATATTTTGGGAAGAAATAGAACGGATACTTTCGTGAATGAAATTAACACCAACAATGACACTATCACCTCACCAGAGGAAATTGTAGATTGTTTCAATAACTACTTTACAAACATAGGCCCTAAACTTGCAGAAACCATAGATAATGATGGACCCGATTTCGAGAGTTATATCAAGAAAGCAAATACAAGTTTTAGTTTTAGGCCTATAAGTACATCAAAAGTCTACAAAATAATGAATTCATTGTCTACTCGAAAAGCAACAGGTGTCGATAAAATCTCTGCTAGAGTTTTTAAAGTGGCAGCACCAGTTATTGTAAGTTCCCTTACACAATTATTTAATATAGCCATTGTCACTGAATCTTTTCCTTCAGAATGGAAAATTGCCAGAGTTAATCCACTCTACAAAAAGGGCCCACGAAACATACTTGACAACTATAGACCTATCTCAATTCTTCCAATAATAAGTAAAGTATTTGAAAGAATAGTATACGATCAGTTGTACGAATACCTGATGGAACATAACCTACTATCGAATCACCAGTTTGGTTTCAGAAAATTCCATTCGACCGCAGCTGCATTATTAGATAGCACAAACGAATGGTATGTTAATATGGATCGTGGCCTTTTTAATCTGGTTGTGTTTATTGATCTGAAAAAAGCATTCGATACCGTAAATCACAACATTTTGGTACATAAACTTGAGCTATTCGGTATAAAGGGAGCTGCTAAGAATCTCATCCGCTCATATCTTACAGACCGTACTCAAAAGTGCCAAATAAATAATGTAGTTTCGGGTCACAGGCAAATAACATGTGGAATTCCTTAAGGTCAATACTTGGGCCACTTCTATTTCTAATGTATGTAAACGATCTGCCAAATTGCCTGAGCTCCACAACAGCACGGCTATTTGCGGATGATACAAATTTAACAGCAGCTGGTGAAACTCTAGAGGAAGTAGAACTGTGTTAGTTGTGTTTAAGGTTATATGTTATAACTGCATCCAAAAAGTGCTAAAATTAATTTGTTTTGTCAGCTCAAAATGTAGCAGCTAGCTATATAAGTTTATAAGTTTATGAAATCTTTCGGATACTGCAGTTAAATAAAATACAATTAACTGTTGTTTCCTAAATCGTATACCAGCAGTGAATCTTACAGGTCTGGTTGAGTAATCAACCTTGAATTAATTTAGCTTATTAAACCAGAAAAAAATATCATGCTTCCATCTCCAGGAAGTCCTATAAATAACCTGGCCTAACCCTACCCTATTTCTAAGGATGATCGAGTCTCTGTATATAATTATATAGCAAAGTAAGAAAACTCACATAGCAATCGTAAACTTGTCTATCAAAAAAAATACTTCAGAGCTCTGTAACTCAATTAGCTTTTCTGTCTTAATTTCAGTACTGTCAGTGCATGCATGCATATGACTGCGGTGATTGGGTTTTTCACCTTTGATCACACTATTGACTTCTTAAAAGCTATGATATTTCTTAGCCTCTGAGTGAGGGTGATCAGTACTTGAAATGAACTTACATCATCAGTGTCAATGGTTTCTTTTGACGAGACTGGTCTATGGCCCCACACATCATCAGCCAGATAGTAGAGTGCCCATTCTTTCCTCGATCTTCCAGTAGCATGCAAATTGTGGTCTCTAACATTGGTAAAAAAGATTTGTTAAAATTAAAAACAACAATAATTAAGAAATCTGCTGTAACTTATATTTGAATTATAATATATTTTAATAAGTGTATTCATTACAATCAAGCAGCTAATATGTATGTTACTTACTGTGTATATATAACTTTGAATAACACCCTCTGCAAAATTAAAGTTTTAATTCCCCAAAATTTAGAGACATTTTTATTGTCACTGCTATATATTACCCCAGTCATACAAACAGCAGCTATATACAAGTGTTAATAATTAATCCATTATATTCATATAATTATACAATCATGAAATTTTACAGTTTAAATTTACAATAAAAATTTAACCAGATATATAAAAAAAATTAACTATTACCTACAAGTAGCTGTTTTATTATTCTATATTTGTGACCATGCAAATTTGGGTCACAATAGAAAAAAAATGGTAACACATGCAAACAATAACAGAAATATGCAATTTAGATTTAAGGGAAAACTAAATGGCAGCAGCTTTATTAAACTAGCTAATAAATGATTTGAGAAAACAGAAGAATATTGAGAGTCAATTAAATGGTACAAAAATGGTACAAATATTGTATTGAGGTATTGAGTGGATTTCGTGATGGTATAAATATGTAACTATTTATAAAGCATCGTGATTGGAACTCGTGTTGTAGAATCTATCCATTCTTTTTGGAATTATCCGTTTAACCACGCTTTGAACAAACAGCTACGGCATAATTATAGGGCCGAGAAGAATTAATTCAAGTCAAAGTTTATAACATAATTTTATACAATAACAGTAAACTTAAAAGCTTACTTGTACTTCATTTTGAGTTTCCTGTATTTGGCCCTTATCTTTTCAACCTCTCTCTCTTCAAATCCAAGTTCCACCATGCCACTCTTTATGTACGTATACACTTCTTCATTCTAAAGTATTAACAACTGAGTTAGCAGTATTTCAAGCAGAAAGAAGATGAATATGACTTAAGAAAGCGAAAAAAAACAGGAAGAAGACACTAATTAAATCAAGCTTTATACTTACACCAGCTGAAGTTTTGCAGTGGTCTAACTGCTCTGCAATCTCCTTTTCCTTACAAGGAATTAGAAATTCCTTCTCCTCTGTTGGCGTCCATGTATTTCTTTTGGACGGAGTTTTCTGCTTTGTTGCCAAAAAAAGAGGTGGCACACGAAGAAAACATTTTTTGGCAACAATCCGCGTCCGCGTCCGGCAGTAAAACGCAAAAGGCGCGGGCTTTGTTGTTATTGGGCTCCCTGTGTAAGATCACGCATGCGCACATACTGTTCGTGTCTTACTTAAGATGCGAAGAGCATTTATACGAGAGTGTTCGCGTCTTATCTAAGACGCGTCTTATTTAAGACAGCTAAAAGCCCTGTTCTTACATAAGACGCGTCCTAGATGAGAACAGCAATTTTGTGCTATTTATACGAGCAGTTCGCGTCTTATGTAACATAAGACGCGTCTTATTTTCGGTCGTATAAACGGCCCTATTATGACACTTACTGTGTCGTGCGACGGAATTTCGTAATCCGCCTCATTCCCGGGCACTACCCGCCTCACTACCTCCTTTAGGGTAGCAGGATTAACATATGTGGGCCAGCTTCTGCCGTAGCCCCAAGTGTCTTTCCACTGCCAAACTAAATATATATAAAATAAAATAAACTATTAACATGACCCACTCCTGAATATTTACTCAAAAATACACCGGCCAAGACCATTCAGCAACAGATATTTGAGTATAGGTGATAATTTCCATAATTTCAGCAATGTTAGCCATATTTTGGTTATACCGCAATGAATTTATTTAGAAGTAAGAAAACAAAGATAAGCCCGAACAATCTGTAGAGCTACACAATATTGAGCCTTTCACATATCCGAACCATTCACTACATGTATTCCAAACTGAACCAATGGCACTGTCGAACCACTTCTCTAGTAGTAATTTGTGTCTCGATTTTTACTTCAAGTCATAAATTGTTGTCATGGATCTATTGCTAAGGTCATTGAAAAATCATGCTAAAGTCATGGAAATTTTATTGTGGACATCCTGTCTGAAACCTGGAATTAGATGTATTCCTCAAAACCATTTTGTTCAGTATTGCCTAAACATTCATAGTTTCCAATACTCGACAAGTTCCAACAGTGCGGCCCTGAAACTTGCCAAAAACTTACACCTATCACTACCATAGATCCTTCTGGTTCTGGGAAAGAAGATGCCATTGTTCGGAGTGTTCGGTCAAGATGGCAAGGTTTAGTCCGGTGTAGTTCTTCAAAGAAAAGCTGGCGTCACGTCGTTACACTCTTCGAAAAGTTGACTCTGTTTGTATCTCTGCTCCACTTATTAAAAGATTATTCTCTAAGATTGTAAGTATCGAATGTCTGACATTGACATCTAAAAAAACAACTGTATAAATGAGGAAATTCAATGTTATGACTCAATTCATTGTCAACGTCTCTAAAATGACGTCATTACGAGGATTTATAATGCTTTTTATAGCAATACTACGACCATAAATCACCCAAAATGGTTGAACAAGATTTAAAACACTTTACTGCACCAAAATACATGTATATTATTTCTGGCTAGGGCTTATTGGCACTTTAACAAAGAGGTTAATAGGCCTTTTGCAATAGACAGTCACGTGACTTGTTGGCCCATAGTAACGCCATACTGGGTTGCAAGCTAACCAGCTCTCCCTTGACAACCAACAGAGATTGACTGAGCCGTGGTATCATAGCTGGACTTCGAAGCGTTTTTTCGTCTTACTTACTAAATTCATCTCGAAATAAGTCTTATACAGAACAAAAGTAAAGGTTGTTCTTTACTTTTGATCCGGTATTTTGTCAAATATGCGGCGCAAAATAGAGTTTGGACGCTCAAACGAACTCACCTCGAATCTCAGGCATGGCAAACATGGCGGCCGCTAAACACAACGTGTAATTTATGTTAGTTGAGGTACGAAATTCACAGAAATGAATATTTTGCTGGCACGGAACAGAAGCCTGGGGAGAGTAGTGCTGAGAATTATGGGTAATGTAGTGTGCCATAAGTAGGTGACTGTTAAGAGGTTGAATTCATTCTAGGTCCGCCTTGCTACCTTGCTTCATTTTTTTGGGAAGAAGTTAAAAAGAACACCGAACGCAACAACGAAGATCTCATTCTTCAGATGTGATTACTCTTATAAAGAACTATGGCAGCCCTTAAAAGGTCTAATGACTCACAAAGTGCAGCAGAACAGATTAGAGAAATTAAGCAGATAAAAACTTCAGGTGGAACGCCTTCATTCAATAAAGAAAAACAACCAGGAACACTACAAATCCGCTAAAGCCGTAATAGAAGTGGTCAAAGATGAGGAGGAGGAGAAAACTATCTACAGAGCAGAAGCGAGAGTTGTGAAATTGCCTAAGCTTTTCACATCCTCCAGAGCCTAACATCAAAGAGTGAGGGAAACTCCAAGCCATAATCTGGTTCCCAGATTACCACTTTATACCACACAGACGACACAATCGGAAAACCCACATAAATGCTTGCTACACAGGCTATATGGAAGCTGGTTGGTGAATTGTCCTGACTTCCTTGCCGCTCGTCAAATGCTCCATAAACGACTAGGCGAAAGTGTCGACATTTACGAAAAAGGTGTAGTATGTTCCGGTTAACTGGAATTTTTGATTTTGTCATTGTGAGTTCCTTAGAGGTTGATTGTGGTTTTAGTATACGTAACGTACCAGAGGTTGAATGCCAACAACTTGAAAACATTAATACTAAATTCTAAAACTTCTCAGAGGCGCAACTCTTTTAGGGGAATTTACGTAGAGCTTTTATACAATGGGTGTCAATGGTGTGCCTCGGTTTAATTGTTTTATATCTTGTCTACCTTGGCTATAGCTACTTATTACCGTTTTTGTACATTCCTGGTCCTTAAAAGGCACAAAATAATAAGTCGGCTCTTGAAGAAGCCGTGTTTGTAGAAGAAGTGTTTAACGAACTATTGTGTCTTGATTGTATTTCAGAAGTGTCAGACCAAGTCGAATATTGTTAACCATTATCTGTTTCTTTTCAGAAGTCCGTAAGTTAATTCTAGATCTTACACATACAAATAATTGTATCTATATAAGAACAAGTTTAGATGAGAATATGTGTCTGTCCTCAAAGGAATTTGTTAAGCATGGAGCACTTCATGTGCAGTCTTTCGACTTGAAAGCCGTTATTACGACGTAGTAATTTTTGAAGAACAAATGACATATTGGTTGTTTTAGTGGATATTTACAGACGAATCGCACGTTTTGCCTTTCGTTTTCAGTTCAATACCATATTTCGTTAAGGTTGAATTGCTCAAAACTGTTAATTAAAAAGTGGAGATCTGAAGGAAATCTACTGTAGTGTATATATACTATGGATTTGTATTAACATTCAGTTATATTCTAGCACGGCAAATTGTCAGTTTACAAGTGCATTCCGATCTGTTTAAGTTCAGTTCCTACCTAATGAAGTTAATTCTCATTGGAAATATATTTGGTGCCCTAATTACTTTAACGCTTCAGATGCTACCATTTCTGCTAAAGATAAAAGAATTCAAAGCTTGTCAAAAGATCTTACCGCAGTGTTCCATTCATTAAGTTCCACATTCCATGTTAAGAAAATTGGCAATATTTTGCGGCAAAGTTATTTCAGTTGTAATTGTGTACAATGGGGAATGTTTCTAGACTTACGACAAGGAATATTCACGCTGTTATCACTCTGCAATTCCGCTACCAAATCAGCAGTTGTATGTTACTCGGCTTATTCTGTCTGTTATAGAACTTTGGTTGTTAATAAACTTAACGGTATCCCTTTACGGCCTGATAAACATAGACTGACCGAGTCTATTTCAGTGACGCATCCGCTACAGCATGTGGAAGTACATTAGACTTTGAAGAAAGGTTTTTCCACCAAAATAGGTCAGAAATTGAAATGTCTCAAATTTCTACTTAATAGAGCCGGTTGTATACAGTCTTTCTGTCTGTCAAAGTGTTTGCTCATAAACTGTGTCATGGCTTACAGACATTTATATAAATGTAGCCAAAATTGTCATGAACCTTCTAGGTGCCATATCTTCATTTCATCATTTTAGATATTTATCACAGACCTATGGATTCCTAGATAGCTAAATTGTTATGCAGAAGAATTAGTAGAATAATAGATTATGAAGATTATACTATTAATGATGACGGATTTCTTAGTATTGACCATTTATGGGGTCAGCACAAGTGCGATAGGTTCGCATGTTGTTACAAGGCTAAGTTGCCGAAGTTTAATACTCATTATCAGCAAACACGAACTTGCGGGGTAAATGCATTTTACTGACAATGTAAACAACGTAGCCAAAATTGTCATGAATGGCTCTGAGGTCCCGGCCTATCTGCAGTTTCGGTATCGCTTTAGATACTTATCAGAACTGTATCAAGGGAATAAGTTTGGAGGCACAATGGATTCCAAGATAGCTAAATTCTTATGTTGAAGAAATTAGTTGAATAATAGATTATGACGATCATCGATACTATTAATGACTACGCATTTCTTAGTATTCACCATTTATGAGGTCACGTGCGATAGGTTCGCATGCCGTTACAAGGCTAAGTTGCCGAAGTTTAATACTCATTATCAGCAATCACGAACTTGCGGGGTAAATGCATTTTACAGACAATGTAAACGCAGCCAAAATTGTAATGAACGGTTCTGAAGTCCTATATGGGGTCCGCACACGTGCGATAGGTTCGCATGCTTGTTACAAGGCTAAGGTGCCAAAGGCTAAGGTGCCAAAGTTTAATACTCGGTATTATCGACCACGATATAGTGGGGTAAATGCATTTTCCCAGGATAGGGAGTTATGACAACAATTGCTTATGTCAGCCTGTCTATCTGACTTGTAAAGTAATTGATTACACGAGTATGTAATGCTAGAGGCATGGTAATTGTACCGCTGTGAAATTGGGTCATTTCTGGCCTGTACTTTGTTCAGATGGGATACATTGGAGTGATTTCGTCCAAGATTGGGTAGTTTTAAGCAATAAATAATCCTGAGCTGTTTATGAGAGGTAAAGCCAATTAACAATTGTATATCTGGCAATAAATGTTTAAGTTTTTCAACTAGGAATGGTGTCATGTTTCCGCACAGATTTCGAAAGAATTTGTGTAACACGTAATCGCTGAAAATGTGTTTTCAGTCGGCCCTAAAGGGGTACCCTGAAGGGGTGTATCAGGCATTGTGGCCACGCCTTGGATGGGCATTATAATCTTACCATGTTATGAAATTTATCGATACTTCAATACTGACATGGTCTTTGCCATATCACTGCTTTCACTGTATGCCCTTATTTTTCGTTTGTTTCATTTTTCTTTCTCCAGAAGTTGCCAACGAGTTGTGGTTATCAGACATTAACGAGTTGTGGTTATCAGACATTACCAGTGATAGAACCAAACAGCTAAAGGAGAACCTGAAATAAAGCAGTTCTAGCATCCAGAGGGACTACTGAACCATACCTTACAGCATTTAATAGATGGACATTATTTGCACATGAATTCTTATAAGTAAAACCTGTTTCCGCCAATCCATTTCATTGGCCCTATATTTACAGTACTTGATAGAGACATCCAAATCTACATCTAGCATAAATCGTATTTTGTCCAGTTATTAAGGTTGTATATACATATATATGTCTAAGGCCGGAATTAACGAAATTCCAGTGATATTTTATTTGGATCCATAAGCAGAAACGCCTTTTGCGTATGAAAAAGCATGTTAGCCACTCTATTTTAGGGGATTGTTTAAGAAATTATTTAAAGATATTGTCCCCGATAATTCCAAATTTAATACACATTCCAAAAGGTCTGGCGGAGCTTTTTCAGCCGCTAATTCTCGTATCCCAGACAGAAACTTCCAGCGGCATGATAGATGGAAATATGTTAATGCTAACGTCACGTCAGTGGCAAAGGCTAACGGGTTCACCACTCGGGCCCTACCTTTGTAAATCTATATGCATGTCGGGCTCGGCTGACCGACATCCCCAAGTATCCTATATGACTGTGTGTGTCTGAATTGTGTAGTGGAGGCAAAATGTGTAATTTATGTTAGTTGAGGTACGAAATTCACAGAAATGAATATTTTGCTGGCACGGAACAGAAGCCTGGGGAGAGTAGTGCTGAGAATTATGGGTAATGTAGTGTGCCATAAGTAGGTGACTGTTAAGAGGGTTGAATTCATTCTAGGTCAGCCTTGCTACCTTGCTTCATTTTTTTTTTAAATGATTGGATCGAGAAGCCCGAGGCATAACGAACATTAAGGGAAACCATTCTGGCTAGGTTAGAATCGTCCGAGTTTAATTTAAATCGGCATAAGACTGTATTTATCATATCGGACTAAAAGTATTTAGATGACCTCAGCTCCCAGAGTTGGCGGCACTGCATTGGTGGGAGTATACGTTCCCGTTTAGTCCACACAGTGGTTTTGGGTTTTCGTATCCGGCAGTGTCGCAATAATTAATAATAGTAGTAAATAGAGACCAAAAGTTGAAGAACGAATGCCGGTAAGCTATTATGAGCAATTATGTATTTAGATGACCTCAGCTCCCAGAGTTGGCGGCACTGCATTGGTGGGAGTATACGTTCCCGTTTAGTCCACACAGTGGTTTTGGGTTTTCGTATCCGGCAGTGTCGCAATAATTAATAATAGTAATAAATAGAGATCAAAAGTTGAAGAACGAATGCCTGTAAGCTATTATGAGCAATTATATGAATAAACGCTGTCGGGCTCGGCTGACCGACATCCCCAAGTATCCTATATGACTGTGTGTGTCTGAATTGTGTAGTGGAGGCAAAATTTAGTGAACTCTTTGGAGCAATTATAGAATACCCCGCAACTTGGATCATTAATAATTCATTTTCTCAAATTTTCATACAAACCTTCTAAAAACCCAACCCTGAAATAAAAAAAAAACCTAACCATTTTCGACTCCAAATCATTCATAGAACGACCCTACATACACCTGCACTATAATGGAGAATTTAGCATAGTTTAGCACAGTTTTCAAGTGATCTTTCGAAGTTGCGGGGTATTCTATAATCTAACCAATATGGGGATAAATACTGTTTACTCTAGGCGCTCGTTCATGTACTTAAATAAAATCCTGTGTTTAACTTTAATTAAGGCTATATTTAAGCTACGAAAATATTCATAAATGTTGTATTTAAAATTAAATGTTCGTTTCCTTTGCCTTAACTTAGAAAAGGACAGGCTATGGCTAGCTACATGTACTTGAGGAGATGTAGAAATTATCTTAGAATATTATTTTAGTTTGATACTGAATCTGTGGGTGTTACATGTCCAGTTTTGAAGCAAAGAAAAATATCAGGACTTTGATAAGTTTTATATATCCCTACTTAGTCATTGGAGAGAATGTTATATATTTTGTTTCTTATTTTGCTATTAGCCAGTAACAGGCATACATTATTAACCACTCGCTATAAAATTTTAATAATATTATATTAAAGGAACACTGTCAATTAACCCAAAAATTATAAACATCTCATGACTAAAGACAAAAATATTACCCTGGAAGCAGAGGTTTCTCATCTCTCTGCCAGGCATGAGGGTATGCAGTGTACTAGCCGAGAAAATTTGAGACAATTTTGATAAAGGATGGCAAAGATTTGAGTGGATGAAAAATACTGCTTTTAAGAGAAATTTAGAGCAACTTGAAATATGTTCACTGTAACCGAAATCAAGTTTATAGAGGCCCGGTTATTAGGGGGAGGTGGGGTGCTGTTATCCCTTATCCCTATATTTTTCAGGATAGTTAATCACTTATCCCTGAGATGCAGATGGCTGTTATCGATTATCCCGATGGACTTTGGTTATCCCTTATCCCTACTGTTTTCTGGTTTGTTATCCCTTATCCCAGTCATTATTTTGCTAGTTATCCCTTATCCCCGATACCCCTAACCAGGCCTCTTCATAGAATTAGCTTTTGTAATCCACTTAGTCATCCTTTATTGAAAAATTTTGAAAACCATATCCGGGCATTCACATAGTATTACTCTTCGAATTCAGGGTGTTATCAGTTGTAGTTTTGTTTTAAAGAAACTTGAAGATTCAATTCCAATGACAGTGCCCCTTTGACATCCATTAGACCATGTAAAAGTATATATTAGATTAATAAACACTATCAGATATATTCCTTAATTTTTTGGTTTTATATGCCTTGCTTCTTCCTGGGGGTACTCCCATATATGGACTATACGGGGATGATCCACTGGACAGGGTATGGTTTTTCGAGTTTCTGGTCTTAGACAGGGTATCCATTTTCACATTGACAGATCTTGAACAGGGTATGGTATTTATCACTTTTGACATGACATTTATCTGATGTAAACATCATACTCATTACCAGATATCGATTTGTAATCAGTTTATCCCTGACCTCTAAATAAAACAGTCGACTTTATAGACACTTCTTGTGGATTCTTGTTGTATTTTCGTCTTATAGAAGGGTATAAAATTTTAACACTTTGTCTTGAACAAGGTATGGAAATTTGAGGTTTTTTGTCTTAAACAGGGTAAGGGTTTCAGAGCCCCAGCGGCATACCATTACCCAACTTTGGGTAGAGTACCCCCCCCCCCTCCCCGGGTCCTGACTGTATGAAGTATAATGATTGATATCCAGATTTACGATGACTAATTTGCACTTAAAGAAAAACACCAAGTCTAAGTATTCCAACCAGTTAAGCTTAATTAATTTAACAATTAGATTAAATTAAATAAATTAAATTCTTAAGTTCTTTATCATTTTCTAGCATGTCACTTTTTGAAACATTAGAGTTGATGTGTTTGCTGCAGGAAGCTTACAATATGTTTAATAAGTTCTCAATATTTCATGTCACCACACCAAACATAGGAAAAATATAGTTGAGAAAAACTGACTCCCTCTTTATAAATATTAAAGAAAAAGAGATAGCCAGAAAACATACCGATTTACAGGTGCCAGAGCACTAACTGATTGCTATATGGTTAATTATAGACACATGATAACAACACAAGACCAGTTCTTCAAAGTTAAATATTTTATTTATTTTTCATTTTTTCTTCTAGAACTTTCACAGTGCAAATACAGAGCTTGGCCTTCCTGTATGTGGTCATATCGACCATTGCATTTTAATACTGACACTGTCACCATTCGTCAATGTTTCGTGTACTCTCCAAAGTTATAAACCTGAGAAATTAACGCCGTAATTACTGGTTTATATAACATAGTATAAAAGAAAGAAGGAATCTGCTCAACTACAATATTACAATACTATTCGTTTAATTATGACTACTTTACCTTGTTGAGCGGCCGCCATGTTTGCCATGCCTGAGATTCGAGGTGAGTTCGTTTGAGCGTCCAAACTCTATTTTGCGCCGCATATTTGACAAAATACCGGATCAAAAGTAAAGAACAACCTTTACTTTTGTTCTGTATAAGACTTATTTCGAGATGAATTTAGTAAGTAAGACGAAAAAACGCTTCGAAGTCCAGCTATGATACCACGGCTCAGTCAATCTCTGTTGGTTGTCAAGGGAGAGCTGGTTAGCTTGCAACCCAGTATGGCGTTACTATGGGCCAACAAGTCACGTGACTGTCTATTGCAAAAGGCCTATTGAAATGCAGTCTGCGCATATGGAAAATATGGACTGAGTACAATCTCGCACAGAGGATATACTTGTTAAGCTAGAGATAGAAGAGAGAAAACTGGATGAGGATGCGCGATGGAGGGATGAAGAGTTTTTTTCTCCATATGACAACTTTTAAAAAGGGAAGACATTGTATTTCATTGTACGTACCCTAGGGAAAGATCAAATGTTTCAGTACAACTTTTCGCGGATTTATTACAACCTATTATATTTATTCAAAATATCTTGAGGCGTTAATTGTTGATGAAAACATGAAATAACCAGCAGAGATCGTACAAAAATATAATATGATTGTATTTGAAGAGTTTCTAGAACAGAAATGAGTTGAAATTGAGTTGAAATTGATACAATGTATGCTGTATTGATGTATGCATAATTAGCAAAGTTGAGTTCACATAATTCACTGTTTGTATTTTGGAGGAGTATGAATTAATTAGGCTGCGCTTCTGGCAGTTGTGAACACTTTTATGCTAACAAATAGTAGTGTATCAGATCTTTAAAAATGTACCTTGTATGACATTTTTAGTAATTCAGTAAGCAATGATAACAGAACGGTATATGATAAAGAATGAGGCTGCATATTCCTTCTAATTCACAAACAACTTGGCTAGCTGAACTGTAGATCTAGAGTTGGGCCTGTAATAACTGGCGAATAACTTGGCTCGCCGGGGATTTGTACAGGGTTATGCTGGCGTTGGGCCTGTAAATACTCCCTCTCAATTGCAGTTGCCCTTCTCAAGACCTCGTTGTCATCAAATTCTTCTCCTTCTTCTTGACAAAAATGTGCAAAATGCAGCAGAGAGAATGACATCTAGCACATTGACGAATCGGTTGTCCAGTCTTTTCAGCAAAATTCTCTATCGTCCTTTAAGGACTCCAAACGCTCGCTGAATAGTGGATCTAGCCGAGGAGAGAACCCTGTTGGAACGTTGCTGGGTCGGATTTAGTACAATATTATTAGCATAGGGTCAATCAATCAATCAATCAATAACTTTATTTAGGCACGCTAGCCTCTACAACTTGTAGCTGATTTCCATGAAGGGCGTGAACAATACAATTAATTAAAACTATAATACAAAAGTCGATGACTACTTAAATGTGCTAAAAACACATATAATGCATAAATATATATAAAGGTATTTCCCACTGGGATCACGATCTCAACTCATTCAAGTAGATCTCAAACGTGACTGTTTGCAAAAGGCCTATTGGATTTTTCGACGAAATTTTAGACGCAGATATTCCAATTTGTATTGCGTCTGCGTACTGAGTCATAGGTTCTCCTTCCCCTTCTTCTCTCCCTCCCACCAGCCTGTTCGCAGGCTAGCGCAGCGTATTCAGCGGACAGGACAGACAACGGATAACCGGCAAGAGATCGGGAGATCGAGCTAGGGGGCAGGGGTTTCGAGATATATTCCCCCGAAATGAGCAAAGAAAACCGAGCCATGCATGTGAAAAATAAATCGGTAGTTTACAAATACTGAGATAATAATAACTAAAAATTGGTGAATAACAATTGCGTTGAACTTCAACAGCCCTACTCAAGCTCGTTAAGGCTTCTTCATACTTTACTTTAGTTTATAACTGCTCATTAGAACGGCAAATTTCCTGGGACACTAGCCTGCGCTGCGGCTCTGGAGTATCGGAGCGCAGCGAGCGGAGTTTAGGGGGATTGGGGCGAGGACAAAATGAGAGGGGGAGGGGGTGGGGAGGAGAGGGAGAGAGAGCCTGCCGGAAACCCATGGTTATTTTGAAAACTCTCGGCCTCAGAAGGCCGCGTATTGCTATTGGCTAAAATGCGTGATTGACAGAAATCATTGGCATGCGATAAGAGCAGAAACCAATTAGTATGGCGACAAACATACCGAGAATTCCTTCAGCGATGAATTTAAAGAAAATTACAGATCTTTTGTAATGAGATCGAATTTCGCGATGAGCTGAAGAACCCTGTATCGGAACTCCACAAGCGCCTTGCTCGACGAAACGCACACGGTTGAAACATGGCCGGTGTGTTCGAGGAACAGCCTTGTGCTTCCGAAAATACGAGCTGCTTTGATGATTTCGTACCGCTGCGACTGGATGGTATTTAGCGCTTTTTTGGCAGAACTTCGTTCCGATGTTATTGTGTCGGCAGTGTTCTTTACTGATTTGGTGGCGACTTTATATTCAGCGGCAACAAGTTCTCTTTATCTTAGTTATCTTTATCCTGCAAACCTTCACGAACATAGGTGTAGTTCTCTACTGCATTTCGAATCTTCCTTCCTCAGGAACAACAGACTCGCTCTGATAGAGCAGCAGATTTCGGAATATGAAGACCAATACTTTTGCAGGCACCAGCTAGAATTATTTCAAGCTTCGGCTCTCTTTTTTTTCTGAAGTCTTGAACATATTCTCGCCGTGGAAATATTTGAATTCCCAAACGCTAGCTTAAAACATACATTACATATCCTGCAAAAGTCGTTGACATTTACAGGTTTGGGCTTAGGCCTTGGCTTCACACGAGTTTCAGCTGACATTCTCTGAGTTCGTATAATTTTTGTTTTGAATTTACGCTCGAGTTGAGATTCCTTGATATTCCACGCGTGATTTTGACAGATATTAAACATGGTTTTCACTTCCGCCGCATGATGATTGGATGAATCGGTCGAATGACTTACTAATTTTATGCATTTTAATTAGTGGGTGGATATAACAATAACCATGGGTTGCCGGCAGGCTCTCTTTTCCTCTCCTCCCCTCCCCCTCCCCTCTCTTTTTTTCCTCGCCCCAATCTTCGCTCGCTGCGCTCCGATACTCCAGGGCCGCAACGCAGGCTACTGGGACACCTGTCGAGTTTTAAAAGAAACGGTATAGATGGTTTGCACTCAATCCCCAGAGATCCAAATGACACTGTACACCAACATGGCGGCTATGACGTAACGTGCAAAGGGTATATAATATTCGCCGTGGAGGTCTAGTTTAACGTGCGAAGCTGAGTCATGCTTTAACATGCTTGAGTATTTTTAAACTACTAATAACAACTGAAAAACACATATGGCGTGCTTAATAATCAACTGAATTAATTATGTGTCTTATAGTATCATTTCACGTTGCCTACTTTGCTAAATTAGCCAAAGACGTGCACACGGGCTTACATGCAGTCCTTCGATGGAAGTCCAAAGGTCAGAACAAAATAAACTTTGAAGAATCTTAATGATTACTAATTATTGATATATGAAGTTTCCTCGAAGCACCAGCGAGAGGCCGGTTGTCACTTGCCGCATGAGAGTGCTTATTAGGACTTGGCTTGTGTACAGTACGAAGACACATCCTAAATAACATGATTAACGCTACTCTGATACCGACAATTGTCTATACAACATGCATTGTACCTTGGAAATAGTTCGTTCCTAACTACACTCGTTCAGATCTGGATATACAATATAATTTCCATGCTTTTTTTGTCTACTGTTGATCAAAGCAATATCTAAGCATTCTGTAAAGAAGCTCCTTGTGGCTTTTCTTCAATCGCTCTTTAACCTCTGTGGTAACTTGCAGCAACCCTCTCCAAAAGTATGGATGTCGACTGAGTATGCACTTCTTGTCGACGCAGTATACTCGGCTTTCTTTCTTGACATATGTAGTCGCCATATGGACATTTCCCTTGTCATTCTTCTCAATATACAAATACCTCTCTTCGTGAAGCTGATTGCGATGTCATATTGTGCTATTGGCATTCTACGGGGAAATGCATTGTGACAACCTGGTTATAGGTTATAGGTATGACGGAAACGCGTTGTGTTACTTTCGAAAGGGTTCAGCCTCGATCGGGAAGTTGGCTTTGGGAGTTAATTTCGCAAAATAGTAATTTCCCAAAGTAAAGTAAAGTAAAGTAAAGCAACTTTATTTAACGTCGGTAACTCGTGACAGTCTGATGAGACTGATGAACTTGAGGCCGACGGGAGTCCTACGATTTTACGTCCTTATCTGAGAAGACGTGAAGGTCTAACCATTTGCAGTTGTTTCACAAAGGCAGCACCATCTACTCAGTTATTTTAAGACCCTGAGTGTTGGTCCGGCCGGGGTTTGAACCCGCGACCTCCCGCTCAACAGACCGGAGCTTAACCACTGAGCTAACCGGGAGGCGGTCCCAGAATTACTATTTTGCGAAAGAACACTGATATTACTTAAATCGCGCTCTTAATGGCATTTAATAGTAGCGAGAGGGTTATAGGTACGAACGGAACGCGTTGTGTTACTTTCGAAAGGGTTCAGCCTCGGGAAGTTGGCTTTGGGAGTTAATTTCGCAAAATAGTAATTTCCCAGAATTACTACTTTTGCGAAAGAACACTGATATTACTTAAATCGCGCTCTTAATGGCATTTAATAGTAGCGAGGGTTATAGGTATGAACGGAACGCGTTGTGTTACTTTCGAAAGGGTTCAGCCTCGGGAAGTTGGCTTTGGGAGTTAATTTCGCAAAATAGTAATTTCCCAGAATTACTATTTTGCGAAAGAACACTGATATTACTTAAATCGCGCTCTTAATGGCATTTAATAGTAGCGAGAGGGTTATAGGTATGACGGAAACGCGTTGTGTTACTTTCGAAAGGGTTCAGCCTCGGGAAGTTGGCTTTCGGAGTTTCTTTCGCAAAATAGTAATGTTCGAAAATTACTATTTTGCGAAAGAAGACCGAATGCGTTGTAATCTCGCTAGTAATAGCGTGAAATAGATGTAACAGAGAATGGCGTGGCTACAGACTCGTTTGGTACGTTTTTGTCACATTTGGAAGACGCTTAGTTTATTTCGTTTCGTTACGTTTCGTTTCGCAAAATAGAATAAGCCCATCAGAATCGTAATAAACAATAACAAGTTTATTATAAGTACACAATAAAATAACTGTGTCCGGCACGGACTATGAATGTGAAGTCTTCTCAACATAACACAGCCCCTTTGAGAAATAATCTGCATGTTTCAATTCTGGATGGTTTCGTAAATACTTTACATTGGGAATATGTGTATGATAATATGTGAATGAATATAAGACAAAGGGAAATGAAACCTTAACTCTGGGGGTGGGGGGGGGGGGGGGGGGGGGGTCTTGTTTAGCGAACTTATCAGACTGGATTGCATAGTGACATGTAAAAAGAACAATTCCAAAATATTTTTTGGTGTGTAAAGGGGGTACAGGGGTGTGTGTTTTTCTTTGAGGCTGGAACAGTGTGTCTAAATAATTGTGTGGATTGGGGGATCTAAAGAAATGTTGAATTGAATGAAATCCTCTCTCCTCTCTGGTATACGTAATGAATGCAGTCTTAGTGCTATTCAGTCAAAATAATGAACCGGTATTTTCTTTTGTTTCTATTTAACTATTAGACACTAATAGGCAAGACCTGTGTCATGGGTTTAATATATGAAAACCACTCATATATCCAAATCACATGTATTAGTAGTATACACCTAGAGTGCTCGACAAATGTTTATTACAAGACTGAATACGATCATGCTAGATGTGTAGATGCTCTGGTAAATTCTATGATAACTTGCAAATCGATTTGCAAAGCAGCAGTGATTTTCAAACATGAAAACCTGTGAAATACATCTTAGTGTTATACATTTTATTACTCCTTGATTCCATTGTTTGCTTTTGTGCATTTCTGGTTATTACGCTCTGACTAATTTTGTTTCACTGTTTTATAAAAACCACTCTTTAAGTTTACCTTTCACATTCAATAAAAAAATGGAAATAGGAAAAAAAAAAAAATTCCAAATGGCCACATTCAGACAGTCAGGCAATATTAGTCAATGCTTGTATTGTAATCAATGTTTTCTTAAATAGGAAGGATGCAGACAATATATCTGTGAAATAGCACTAATGTTATTTCCACTGTTTTCGTTTTTTACTAGCAAGATTTAGCACTAATAATACTCAGTACTGTTTCACCAGTGTATTAGTCTGCACTCTTCACAAATACATAGATTATCGTTCCCTAAATCCCATGTATATACCGGTTGATGATGAGTAGCGTCGACGGATTGCCCATACAACACAGGATGGAGCAACTCGCCTTTTTCCCTTGCCGAAGTATCCATGTTTATGGAGAATATAGTGTCTGTATGCAGCCTTTCTGAAGGATCTAGTACTATTGTCCTGCCTGTCATTTCTGAGGTCAGAGATGGTGCTAATGCCCAGTTGTAAGACATCTGGATCCAAACACAGTTTTGCAAATATTGGCTTTGTAGTTTCACAGTCCTTTTTCTTACAACATTAGTTCTCAATTTCTTGTGGCATGATAACACAATTGCTGCACCTGCACCATTCAGGGAGGGGATCATTGTCTGGCCTTCGAGGGGTAGGGGGCTGAATAGGTATGGCTTGCTCAACTGTGGCAGCTACCTCTGGCTGGCTGACTTCAGCATGAGATGTGTCTGGCTCGTCATCTTCCATTACAAGTAAGGAATCGACATAATCCATGCTTCCTATACCTCTCTGCACACTCCTAAATGCATAATTGTTTGATCAATCCAGCATCCAGAGTTTCAATGAATCCCTGACAAAATGAATCCATTTTTTTTGTTAGAATGGTTTCATTTTTTTTACACCAAGGTCATAATACACTAGTCAAAGTAACACCCCAAACCCAGGACAGGGGAGTTTACTTTGACTAGTGCATAAAATACAGGGTGTGGGACAGCAAAAGAAGAGGGAAGGGGTACAGGACACACTAGAATGTCATGGACATTTTTACAAGCAGATGTTGAATCACCCAACTGATTATTGTAAAATGTACCAGGTAGGGATGGAAATTCTCAGTTCGACTGCTCACAAATTGAGAGGTTTGCCTATTCGTACACATACCTTGACTTCCAAGTTGGCTTTCCTCCTCTCCTCCTCTTCGCTTGGACGTGCGTTTTGTTGGGTGGTGCCTGTAGCAGTAGCCTGAATAATACATATCAACAAATTCGAAATCAAAGCTAAATAAAAATAAAGTATATAATGGTATCGTCTTCATGAAACTGAAGTGAAAGGAAATCAAAGCTGGATATGTAGTCATTCCAAAAGTGAGGATTTTACCTTATTTTGACAGGGTTTTGCCCGTGTCCCGCATTTACAGGCTGAGGTGCAGAATCGGTTCTCGTCTTTACACGGACAACCTCTACCTTGCTGATTCCTTTTACGAGAACACACACTTTTGCATTGGCAAGGATTTCCTTCCTAGATGAAGAGAAGTGCATTATGAGTGGTAGCTAGCAAGCAAAGACTCGAGGCAAACACTCGATGAGATCAATGCTGTTTCTCACCTCGGCCTCCTCTGGCGCAGCAATCGCTGATCTCTTCCATCGGCTCGTTCTCTATTAGACTTGCAAAAATTCAACTGCACTAAAAAGATTTTATCCCTCGCTATTTAGAAATCCGCGTTTTGACAGCTAGATCTATGCTTCTCGAAGTGAGCGCGGGATTCTCGTGCATTTCACAGAATTATTTTTGGTATGCTAATTAGTTCCAAATGGTACCAAGTGCGCATGTGCAACAGCTGACCATGTCCCTTTAACTCTGTTACTTTTTGCCTAAACCTACATGTAAGCTAGGTTTTAAAGGGGCTACGTTAAGGTGTTACACCTGTATATAGTCATTCTCTTTACATACAATTTGTTTGTCATTGTTGCTTTCATTTTAACCACTCCACATACATCTATGAGCAAGGTTCCTCAGTTCATTTCAAAATCGCTTAAAATCACTGTGCATTCTAAGTACATTCAGTGGTTTTTAGATTTTCTCCAAAATCTAACATTTTTCACAAAAAAAGGAGATCAATACAAATTCCTCTCATGACCACCATGACACAACCCCTTTAAACTCTAACCTTTTGTATACATATTATTTTTCACATAAAACCATTAGAAGTCTGTACTTATATATATGTAGTTATGATATGAAATCATGTTTGCCGCGTAGCACTAGTAGGTGTAAAGAATGTAAAGTCACGTGGTATGCTGTAGTGCTATGTGTACACGCACTACGAGAGAAAGAGAAAAAATCTCTGACCCAAGTGGGACTCGAACCCAACGACCTCCAGGTTGCATGTCTGGCGCTCTACCAACTGAGCTATCAAGTCAGATGAGAGCAATCGTGGGTATTGGTGCGTTTTATGGGGTCACGGCGATTATATATGTATATGTAGTTATGATATGAAATCATGTTTGCCGCGTAGCACTAGTAGGTGTAAAGAATGTAACGTCACGTGGTATGCTGTAGTGCTATGTGTGCACGCCCTACGAGGGAAAGAGAAAACATCTCTGACCCAAGTGGGACTCGAACCCAACGACCTCTAGGTTGCATGTCTGGCGCTCTACCAACTGAGCTATCAAGTCAGATGAGAGCAATCGTGGGTATTGGTGCGTTTTATGGGGTCACGGCGATTATATATGTATATGTAGTTATGATATGAAATCATGTTTGCCGCGTAGCACTAGTAGGTGTAAAGAATGTAAAGTCACGTGGTATGCTGTAGTAGAGGGAAAGAGAAAAAATCTCTGAGGTATTATAAATCGATCTATTTTAATTTATTTTTGACAGCAATTTGAGCATGTTTTAAGAATCTATCTAGTCAGATTCAAAAGCTCAAATTTCATCTCAGAAGTTACTGAAGTCCAGTTGAGGTGATGGAATTCCTACATTTTCCATGAGATGCAGTTTTTGTTACATATTAAGTCTCAACTCTGTAATGTTGATTCACTAAGGAATAATTTATTTATAGTGTGGCCCAAAGGGAGTCCAATAAAATGTAAAGTTTTTAGAGATGAGGTCTTACCCTCTAATTTAGGTGACATTAACTTTGATTAGTAAATAGTCAGACCATTAAGACTCTTAGACTAGTAGAATATGACATTTTTGAATTGGACTACACGTGTATTGTATATACATGTATAAAGTTGAACTACACGTACATGTACAGTTTGTAAATGAATAGTTTTAACTTATTTATAGAAATAGGAGTATTTTACTGCCTGGTGATTGTAATGATACATGTAACTCACCAACATGCATGTTTTTAATAAACTATACATGGAATAAGCCCAGGATCCTACAGGGAATAGCCCAGGATCCAACTGGAATGGTCCAGGATCCTGCAGGCATGGTCCAGGATCCTGCAGGCATGGTCCAGGATCCTACAGGAATAGTCCAGGATCCTGTTAGGATCCTGTATTATCCTGTAGGATCCTATTTAAGATCTTGTACAGGATCCTATGTAAGATCCCGAATCCTAGGATCCTCTGGGATCCTGCCCAGGATCCTGTCCAGGTTTTGCACCATGGAATCTAAATTGTCTGTGATGTCACAATACTTAATTAAGTTGTTTAGAACTTCCAACTTTGAATAATTCCCATTGGGTCGAATGGGCTCGCAGTCTTTATGTAAATCGAGATTAGTTTCTTAAAAACAATTTAAGACTATAAACAGAGAAAGTGTTTTTTTTTTTAAGAAAGACGTTCAGTTTTGGAAGTATCACGATTGTAGACGTAGAACTGAAGGAAATACGGTGATCCCTGAGATCGACCTTTTTAATCGAGAAGAGTCAGTCAGGGTCTGATGAGTTTTCGATGAGTGATATGAAGGAACAACTGAGCGTGGGCTGATCGAGCTACTTAAAATATATAGAGGCCGTGCATGGTTGTGGTCGTGAGTAAATCCCACATTGTAGAGACTTGGACAGGAGAAATAAAGGTAAAAACAATTAACTGCATGTGCAAGGTTTTGTGTACATATCTTAGATACCGACAAAGTTATGAGCTCAAAAGTTCAATGTTTTAAAATCATGTTAACCCATGCGGAAAAGGGGGCAGAATTAAAATTTCAGTTAGATGGCGGCGGCTATGTACTTATTTTCTCTCGGGTCTCGCTTCGGTAAGTAAGTAAGTAAGAAAAACTTTATTTATACACGCTTTCCCCGTCAACTATTAGATAAAAAGCTGGTTTCCACAAGGGGCGTGTGGTTACAAATTCATAAAAATTTAAACTATTAATTTAAAAGTTATACTAAAACTACATTAATACTAACGACTAATAATAATAACTACTATACATTAATAATAACTATTCCAATTTATTACTATAAAAACCTTTACTAAATAGAATCATGTAAAAGTGTGAGCATTAATTCTGCTAGTAAAGATAGATAGGGAGTCAGATTTTTGAATGGCTTCAGGAAGCGAATTCCATAATTTACCTCCGCTATATGAGAAGCTTTTCTTGAGATATTCCGTTTTTGGTAGTGGTAACTGCAGTGAGGCAGAGGAGCCCCTGAGGTTATATTGAGTTGTATTCTTCTTACTCGAGAACAGATCTGCAAGGCAACTCAGAGCTAAGCCATTGATCACTTTATACATTTGTTTCACTTTTGACTTTGCTCGTTGAGTTTCTAGAGTTTCCCAGCCTAAGGCATTTAAAGCCTCTATGGCAGGGGTATCGTTACTCATATTCATAATTAGTTTTGCAGACCTGTTCTGGAGTTTTTGAAGCCTATTAGAGTGACCTTGACCAAAGGTATCCCATACCTCACTACAGTAATTAAAATGAGGCTGAACTAATGCGTTGTATATGCTGACTAGAGTGGCTATTTCAACAAAATCTCGAATTCGTCTCATGGCTCCTATTCCTGAGCTGACTTTTTTGGCAACATTATCAATGTGCTTGTCCCAGGATAGATGTTGGTCTATTTCAACGCCAAGAACCCTACTATGGTAAACTTGTTTTAGAGTTTTATCATCAATCGTAATACACGGTTGAGATTGAAGGGTTCTAAGGTTATAATGCGAGCCAATTAACAAAAAATCCGTTTTTGCGACATTTAAGCTTAATTTGTTTGCTAATAGCCACTCCTTTACACATTCAAGGTCGTCGTTCATGGCCGTCTCAACTTCCTCTATAGTATTTCCAGATGTCGTTAGGTATGTGTCATCTGCAAACAGCCGAGGAGAAGCCCGACTAAGACACTCTGGTAAATCATTTATATTTAGGAGGAAGAAGAGTGGGCCAAGAATAGAGCCTTGGGGGATACCGACTTTCCGAAGACACTGCTTCATTCAGCTGGCATTTTTGCTTGCGGTTAGTTAAGTGTGATAGTATTAAGGATAAGGCATTGCCGGTGATACCATATAGTTCCAACTTGCGCAGTAAAACACTATGATTGACCGTATCAAATGCCTTTTTTAGATCCAGAAATACAACCAAATTAAACATTTTCCGATCCATGTTTACAAACCAGCTGTTTGTGCTATCCAAAAGAGCTGAAGCAGTTGAGTGATGTCTCCGAAAGCCGAACTGATGCTCAGAAAGTATACTATTTGATGTGAGATATTCATATAACTGTTCAAACATAACTTTTTCCATTATCTTACTAATTACAGGCAGAATGGAAATTGGTCTGTAATTATCCGCTGCGTTTTTTTTCCCTTTTTTAAAAAGAGGCAAGACCCTGGCTATTTTCCACTCGTCTGGGAAACAGCTCGAAATAATGGCATTGTTGAAAATATGTGTAAGTGCCGGAGAAATAGCAGGTGCTGCAATTTTTAACATTTCCAGATATTTTGTCAATGCCTGTTGCTTTAGAATTAGAGAGACTACTCAAGAGCTTGAGTATCTTTTCATTAGATATCTGCTTAAAGCGTGATATGTTAGATTGGCAAGGCTTTACAAACTGCTCAAACGTAGCGCTAGAGTCGGCCATTGAGTTGGCCAAATTTGGGCCAATATTGGAAAAATAAGTATTGAAAGCATACTACTTTCGGAGGTCTCTTAACCGGAGTATCAGGAGGGGTGGTGAAAAGGAATGGAAAGATGGACTGATACTCAGGTTAGGGGTCTCTCCTCAAAGCGCCTGTAATCTGCTGGCTTGACCACTTTTAATTCCAATCGTCTGTGAAGGAGTTACCACCTTTCGTCGCGGTAATAAGCATATTTATGTATATCGTATTTGCAGCTTGGTTTTGGCAATATATATATTATGGATTAAATTTAATATACGTAGTTGTACAGACTGCAGTATATCAGTAACTTAAGTAAGTCAAGGAATGCTTTAATGCCTTATGTAAGTAAATAATACATTTTTTTAGGTTTACGAAGTGATACTTTCGAAGTGTATATAATAATATCGCACAATTATTTGAACGAGTGAAAGGTTTTTGAGTACAGTCAAGTGTGTGGCACTAGTCCTATTACATGTATACTAAAATAATTGAAACGATTGGTCACAAAACCAACATATCTTACTCTTTTGCTTAATCATTCAGTTTCTTGAAGGAATAATCACTTCAAAGCTGTAAGTATAATTTAGAGCAAACAAAGAAACATGAATTAGTAAAACATGTCTTAGTCCATGCCAGTTAATCCTCTTAGTTCTAGCAGGTTTGTATCACTGTATGTTGGTCATAGTCCTTAGTCCGGTCACTTCTAGCAGGGTTGTATCACTGTATGCTTGTCATAGTCCTTAGTCCGGTTAGTGCGGCCAGTTCTAGCAGGGTCGTATCACTGTATGTTGGTCATAGTCCTTAGTCCGGTTAGTCCGGTCAGTTCTAGCAGGGTTGTATCACTGTATACTTGTCATAGTCCTTAGTCCGGTTAGTCCGGCCAGTTCTAGCAGGGTTGTATCACTGTATGCTTGTCATAGTCCTTAGTCCGGTTAGTCCCCTCAGTTCTAGCAGGGTTGTATCACGGTATGCTTGTCATAGTCCTTAGTCCGGTTAGTCTGGCCAGTTCTAGCAGGGTTGTATCACTGTACGCTGGTCATAGTCCTTAGTCCGGTTAGTCCCCTTCGTTCTAGCAGGGTTGTATTGATCACTGTATGTTGGTCATAGTCCTTAGTCCGGTTAGTCCCCTCAGTTCTAATAGGGTTGTATCGATCACTGTATGCTTGTCATAGGCCTTAGTCCGGTTAGTCCCCTTAGTTCTAGCTGGGTTGTATTGCTACATGCCATTTGTATTCCTAATATTCCAGCTAGCTACAGTGTCCTTATGGATTGCATGTTGACAATAGCTGGGTTAACACTTAGATTGGGTCGTAATACCATACTAACTGTAAGTATTTAATAGTGAGCAGTAAACAACATAGATTGCGTTGTAATACCATACTAATTTTAAGTATTTAACAGTGAGCAGAAATCAGCCTGAATATATGGAATTTATTAATAGAACAAAAGAGTTTATTTAGTCCATATATCCAGGGGTATAAGCAAAAAAGTAAAGAAAGGGGTTCCTAAAACAGGCAGTTCCAAATATTGAAATCTGCCGGAAGAAGGCTGGTTTGGCCAGCCGAAATATTGTTAACTCTTCAATATATACGTTGTTGGATCAGCTTTTCTGTAGTCCTTCGACCTGTTTTAGGCTGATCAGATCTCTCCGCTAGATCCAACGTACCACCGACAGAATTGTCGTGTATGGTTTTTACTAGTTTTTATTAGCATTACATATTCGTTACTTTTTGGTCTATTTTATAGATCCGACTTTTCTTGTTATTTCACTTTACCACTATGGGCATCGACATCAGCTCGTGGAGAATACACATTGGTTGTTTTCATGCAAACTGCATCCCTAAATGTATTCATCGTGACTCATCTGGTCTCTTGTAACATCACCATACCAAGAGGAATCTTCACTTTACTTATCCGCCACAATCATGTTTGGCAGATATTCTCTGATAATTTGTATGGATGTTCAACCCAATCCTGGTCCTACTACGTCTTCTGCCACCCATATGGGCACTGCTACTGACTACGATCTGGTTACACCTAAAATTACTGTGCTCTTCAACGTTGCTAAACGTGTCCATTTAAAACTCGTCCGTTACC
This sequence comes from Actinernus sp. WN-2022, assembly GCA_030867875.1. Classification (NCBI taxonomy): domain Eukaryota; kingdom Metazoa; phylum Cnidaria; class Anthozoa; order Actiniaria; family Actinernidae; genus Actinernus; species Actinernus sp. WN-2022. The sequence goes on along the minus strand of JAOWCC010000055.1, from coordinate 178,818 downwards.
AGCATTTCGTCAACAATACATTATACACCCAGAACAATATCATACCTAATGGACTTATGCCTATATGTACACCAGAGTTTACCCCCGACAACTTCTGGTTCTATACACAATGGAAAAACATTCAATATTATACTGCCCGGCGACAGAATGCGGTAATAAATTCAAGATACTTAAACAGGACCTTTCTGACCACAAGGAACAATTACGTAGAACTTGTACTCCTGAACATCTTACTTATTTCATAGGTAAGATTGACTCTATGGCTTTATCTCTTGAGTCCATACTTTCCCTTAGAAGACGCAAAAATGGTAAAAAAAATTTTTAAAACAGAACCAATCGGCATAATTTCGCAATTAATACCTCTAATAACAACACACTAACAATTCTGCTCTACCTGTATCTCCCACTCCTAATAAAAAACGCAGTCGACGTAAAAATAAACCACCCAACCTTTCTGCTAATTAAGAATATTTATAATAAACTCGACACTACTGCAGTTATTAATTTAACTCAGACACCACTTTATCAGGACGAAACTATTCTATTCTGCTGTAGAGTTCCCAAAGTAACGACTCTCCAAAAGTAGTGAACCCCCCGAAAGTTAAGAAATAAGATTTGATGGTTCTTATAATAAATTGTGAAAATAAAGTCCCTCTGAAAGTAGCGACCCCAATTTTGACAGTTACCTTTGTGCAAAACTGAAATAAATGAAAAATTGCTCAAGTCTGATAACGGTAGGTATAGCTTTGGTACAAGCATCCAATTAAATTACCGAAAGCAAATAAAGTAAAATAAATTGATGAAGAAAAATTAAAAGCATGTGTGGCCTTGGGCAGTTTTCAAGACCTCTGGGAAAGTTTTTCGTCATAAGGACCTCTGGGTTGGTAATTAACATACATGTTAACATACAAGCATTTTCGAACTGAAAACCTACTTTAACATAATACAATAAATATTACATACACTAATGTGTATGAATTACAACAGGAAAAACCTATTTTATTTTTGTACAGGAAAAAGAAGACGGATGTGGTGACTCTCACTGGAGAGCAGCAAATAACAAGTCCAAAAAGAATCCTAGACAAGACGATACAGGTCTAGAAAATGCAGGATGCAGGCATGGTTTAGCTCTTTGGGGTGTGAACATGTACTATGGGGAGTTGTATGGGTATGCACACTACAAACAGAAAAAGCACATGGCACCTGCACAAGTGAAATATTTCTGGGAAGATGAAGTATGCAAGTACTATAACAACAACACATACTTTAGTTCACACTCAAGCATGTTAATGCATGTTTTTTGAACAGTTCTAAAAAAACTTTCAAAATTCACTATTTTGGTGTTTTGAAGGTCATGTTTATATGCCATTCTCATGATATTTGTTATTGTGTTTGTTTGGAAAGGTTAAATTGGACAAATACTACAGAGGGGTCAATTTGCACCTCAATTCTGCCCCCCTGCCCCCCCCCCCCCCAAAAAAAATCCTTTCCCCTGGCTGAGGATCTTAAATTATGTTTATTACTCCCAAGAAAATCCCAATGTCACTGGATTTAGGTGCAGTTGGTATAGCTAAAACTTCCCATGTTCTTTTGAAATACTAATTTGCTGATTTTCCAGCTGTGAAAGAAGACACCCCTTAATACTATGACAGCAGGGAGCGAGCCAGGTTGTACCATTGCACCATTCCCACTGTAGAAACACATTTGTGGGATGCCTGTATATACAGCCAACAATAATATGAGGCTTGTGATTACCAGGATCGATTTCAATCCAGCAAGATTCAACCAGTTGTATTTTAAATTTGATATCAGATCTTAGGAACGAATTGAGGCCGTCAACTGTATATGTTGAAAATATTTATGATATAAAAAACTGGATGAGATCCCTTACGGCCACTTTCAAAAACCATACAAGCCCTCACGCTTTCCGTTTTTAAAAAGATGTCAACGGAATTATAGAAATGTCATACCGCTTGTGGGCAAACGGTAATACCAAGCAATGGCTCACAGAAGATAAACCGTTTGTGATAATGTCCCAATTACCATCTGGAAAACCATCCCTATAAAGCCAGAAAAAAAAAATCCATCACCCGAAGAGTTGAGAAAGGCTATAGATCATCTGAACTTCAGGTTGACTGGCACCGAGATTGAGTGGTGGAGAAAAGCTATTGATGCGGAGGTGGCAAAGAGAGCAGTTTGGGAGTAGATGACCGATGATGATTACGTGGAAGCGGGAGTATCATTCGACATAAGCTCCCTCCGGTTCAAAGAGTCAGAAAACGAAGACGAGATGGAGGAGGATGATACGCTACACGCTGAAAATACTGTGCTCAAACAGTTAAACAAGGAAAAGGATTGTCCACAGGTATTTTAAAATTTAAGAAAATTACGTCATCATTTCCTTAAATTTATGCTAGCGGCCAGAAGTCGAAAAAGATTGTTCCGTCACTTGTGTACGGTCATTAAAATTGATAAAAAACTATTCAATGCCAATAGACACTACATGTATATAAGTCAATAGCCTAGATCCAGCCTTGTCGATCTTATTTGAAGAAAGATCTGATTGCTACATTGTCGGTATACAGACTTGGCACTGGAATACGTTTCTTGTGCATGTTTGGGTCGTCTAATATACACTAACTGTTAGATTTTGTTTCATGGGTTCACGAAAGTCACTATAAAAACCTGCATACTTAATTAGCACAATATATATCTATATACTATTCTCCCTTACAAACTGTTTATCACTATAGCCACAGAAAGCCCAACTCATTGAATAATATTTCAGTCTGGCATTGAAGACCATTTCGAACGCACTTTGCTAATAGTTCATAACAATTTTCATACATATCAGGCCTGTCTTCACATAAGGAGTCTAAGACCCCATTTGCCAAAACAGCCCTGATATATATACACCGAAAGCCTCCGCATCTTTGCACCAACAAAACCTGTAGCGAGTGTACAAAGCGGACTTAAGGCTAAATGTCTGTATCGCTAATTTTCAGTTAAAACAAGTCCGAGGGCTGGCAATGCCGAGCAGCCAACGAGAAACCACCGTCAAGCAACCACCAAAGAAGAAAAGAAGAATTGTTCTGACCGATGAAAATTCTGGTTAAGGCATAAAAAGTTACCCTGGGTGCCAGAGGTTTTTTTTCTCCCGAGAGCAGCATGATAATAATGAAAATGGATAAAATTGCGTTTGGTCACCCGTCCATAAATTTTCACAAGACAGCAAACATATGCGGTAACCCTTGCATTTTGTTTATTCTGCCATAGCAAGTTTTCGAATAAATGAGTTTCAAATGTGTTTTTTTAGGGGGGCGGGGCGGGCGATAGAATAGAGTTAAAACCTGTAGTTTTAGGCGGCTATTTTACGCATACGGACGAACACTTATTAAAGTACGAGAGCGAAATAAACGTTGTGTGACATTTAAGATCGAGGACATGGTCATAACATGAACGATACTAAGGTTAGTATCTACTTTGCATAAAAGAAGCCAGATGTTGCGCAAGCAAATAACACGATTTTGCTATATAAATAGGAACGAAGTTCATATCCATTTGACGCAGTGCAAGGAAAGGATTTTACAGTGCATAGTTTCGGGATGCAGTTACATGGAAACAACAGTTTCGATGAGCCAGCATAAAGTTGATAAGGCTCAACAACACGTCACCCTCCTAACAAGACACTCGCAAATGTTAGCAAATGCTTTAATAAAAAAGGTTATTCCTTTTCGCTAAAATCAACTTACTTATTTATCAGTAACAAACTACTATTAAAACTTTGCGTGTATGTTACAAATACAAGAAGATGCTGACGTAAATTGCCGCCTTTCAGTGGGACATAGAGAATTTCAAGACGAACGTTTTTTTGGCAAAGGAAGGCAACAAGGAGGCTTTAACGAGTGTGGAGTTTCTAGCACAGGGCAGAAGGTGGAGGATGTTAATATTCTTGCCGAAGTACCGCCTGTATCTGCAGTTGGTATCATTGGTGTCACCAGTCAAAGTTAACAGGTAAAATGTTTTTGGTGCTGCCATACTGTCCAATAGGTGCCTTCGCGCATAGTTCAGGGTACCCTGAAAAGATAGCATGCTCGGTTAAAGTGCATATATGATGAACTAAAAATTAAGTAGATCAAACTCATAGCCTTTTGAAATAAGGGAGAATGGCGTTTTACGCCTATCAATGTTTATGTATAAACGGTCATAAGATTGACACAGTCTCGGGAGACAAATGAAAGAAGTAATATTTCTGCAAATAGTTGTCAAAACAATTAGAAGTTTGTACATGCAAGGAAATAAGAAATACACAGCATTACGTATGAACTGAAATTTACGCAAATGCCCCAGGATAAAAACAAACTGTGGTCGAATTGTGGCAAGCCTAGTCAGTGGCATGGAATTACTTTCGAAATGAGTAAGGAAATAAATGAAAAGTAGAAATTGGCTACAACTTATCGGGTCTATGCTTCAAAAATACCGTGGGACTTTTAATATAATTTCGTGATTCGCCTAATTTATACTACTGAGATTCAATTTTTAACTGAATGGTTTTGGGAAATAGATTATCCCCCATTGTTCGCCAAAAAAATATGTTGGTACGGACGTGGTCCATTAATCTAAAAAAAACGAATTTATATTTATATTTTATTTATATTGAGACGAATGACACGCCTAAGACAGTTTTTTAGTACTCTGACGGAGATAAATTCGGCTATTTATTAAAGGTTGGTACAGAATAGTGATGTCTTTCAAAGACTTCTACTGACAGGTGAACTTTCTATTATTTTAAATGATTTGTGGTACTTGGATCGAAGTAGTCCCCTATCATCTCATTAGCTTAAAAGAAATCAACAAAAAGGAAGGTGAAATGGTATCTCAATCGTGGATTTAGAGGCCATGGTGGAAGAAACGGGATGCCTCAAAATAAAAGTATTTATCGAAACACAATAATATCTTATAAAAAGGTCTTGAAAATTGAATCAACAGTTATAATAATCATCTCGGTTTGGCATAATCTCTCACACGTGTTTCCTAATCCACCGAACGGAAAAGATGGTGGCAGTACGTTTGACCACAATTCCTTGCGAGCGTATTTTAATATCATCCGTTCAAAAGAATAACATTTCCCTTGCTTGTTTTTGAGATTCCTCTCTACCGCGATTTGAGGGTTAAGGGTTTTCCGCACGCAAGGAATAGTTGATAAAAGTACAAGCCACTGTCTTTTTATATACAACCATTCGAAGTCATCAGCTTATAATGTAATCACATACCGGCAATCGAAATAATGGGAAAGTTAAAGTGCCACTATGATCAACTTTTGACCTATCAATGTTTTTGCATATTTATAAAGTAGAGTTGATATATTTTGATACAACGACAGGAAGTCGTGTTTTTTTGAGAATATTGAATCTAAACGTCCGCCATTACTGGAGGCCGTTCCCTTTGTTCAGCTTTAAACAAAGGTTTATTTAGCGGAAGTGATATCACACACTTAACGCTCACCTGGAGGCATATTTCTACTAAAAACGTCTTCACGTACATAAGAAGAAAGTATCCACTCCTTGTTGTCATTAATTTCTCGTCCTGGGATATACGCTGCTGACACCCATATCTTTCTCTCCATTCAGAACAGCCAAATTGTTTTGGCAACAGAATTGCATTTGGTATCAAAGAGATTATATCTGAGATAATCAACCTAGAGAAAAACTATGTTTTAGTTAATTACATAATATTATAAAGCAAGTATCTGATCTACCTTTGCAAACTTAAAAATAGGTTATTATTAACAAGACGCCTGTGCGAGAGAATGAAAAGGACTTATCAAGTAGAACATTTAATTGCGAGAGAAAAAGATAATCTAAGATATCGTTATGACAAGTCCCCGCCTTTAGTGCATGATGCATGACTGCATTATGATTAGAATGAATAAGGAATAATTCCCCAGAGTTGCATCTGTTTACATCACATGATCTGAATTGGGTGGCAACAGCGTTAGCCGATTACCTCTATTTACAGCCAGTTAATGTGTTAGAAATCCGAACTTACAATCCAATCAATGTGCTAGAACATAGAATGTACGATTTACAATGTACTATCATAATTTACCAGTACAGATTTAGTGGCAATTACATCTCAAACCCTCAACCAGAGGAATTAAAAATGCCTATTTAATTTAATCCATAAGCCAATTGCTAAACCTGGAAATATTTGTTCAACACTCGGACGTACAAGAGGGGTTGATGCCCCTCTATGGAGGGGCAAACTGGACAAAAATGATATGAGATCGTACCTATTTCGTATCACTGCTATATTTCCTAACCGATATGCTATTTGTTCGTACTGTATCGGTACTATATTTCGTAACAGATATGATATTATTTCATAACCCGATGCTATTATTTCGTGTCTGTAATTCAATCGGGTCAGCTATTCTATAAGTTATCGTAATTCAATTGGGTCAGCAGCTGTTCACTGAAAGATTGGGACAGCGGCTGATCACGATGCACATGTTCCAGGCGTGGGAAAATCACTGATTCCACCTCCACTGCAGTTGGCTCCGGCTTGCTTGAAAATGTCTGATAAAAAGGAGGAAAATCAGCTCAAAAGAGCAACTTCTATCTTAAGAAGTGCTCTTGAGGAGCTAGAAAGCTCTCCACAAGCAAGTACATCACACGCTGAGCAAGAGAGCACCACACAAGCGCGCACGACACAAGCTGAAATTACTGGTAAATCGACGTCCAGTGCTTCTGAAAATTTCAGTTAAAAACGCTAATTTGAACTGATTTTTTTTTAGCAACACAGGCTTACCATCCTCAAAATTAGGTTTGGGCTTCCTGTAGCTTCGTCAGTTGTCAAACGGATTTCCCCCCGGTTTTTGCCTTGTTTACCTCAAATTGTCATCCGATGCATTTTAAAGATGCTACAGGTTACGGTCAAGTGCGTCCTTCATGTAGATGAATATCGACAAGGCATGCAACGAGACGCCGCCAAACCACTAACCACCAAAATTCCCCTTAAATCTAATCGCTTGCTCGTCTACTTTGGGAATATGAAAGAACTATGTAGTATGCCTCTACCTAGCCTTCATAAACAATTTAATACGTATACATAAGTTGTTTGGTGAACTACTACTATTTAATGCCTTTCAACAACAACGTTTTAGTACTGTTGAATAATAATTCTATAATAAATTATTGTTGTCAAATTAATTATTTTAGCTGAGTAAATCTGTCGGAAAAGCCTAATAGTACTTGATAAGTCTGACTTGAAAGAGATGGGTGTCAAGACAATGGGTAGGCGAATTGAGATGATGCCTTCACTTTCAAAGTTGCTCAGCACTCCAGGTGAGTTTCACAACATACAAATGCCACATGATTTTAATGTCTTAGACAAGCCAAAAATATAGCATTTATATATATATTTAAACAGCAACAATTTTTTTTATGTTGCTGCTCATTAATACCTTAGGACGTTCGGAGCTGGGTTTTCTCTAAAACTGAGCCTGGCTTTGTAAATATTCTAAATGTTCTTATAAGGCTTTTTGTATCACATGAAGGAACAGGCAACAGTAGGAGAGCTCAGACAGCTGTGCTGGAGTTGATTGCAACACTCAAAAACCTTTATAAAGTAAAGTAAGTTATATTCAGCAAAATACTAATACTAATAACGTATTTTACACTTTAAAAGAGGCCAGTTAAATAGGGGCACCGTCAACCCTAAAACGGACAACTTTATCATTCTGAAACAGTAAAATAACTATTTTTACAAGTCAATAATTTCTCGTAGATCTCGAATAAATAATGAACTACTACATAATTTCTGTTTTACTAAAACAAATGAAATTTTTGTCCATTTTTGTTTTCAGGGCTGCAGTCATTTTAAGCGAGATACAAAACCTGTGGCCTGGAAATGCAAAGATATATTTTAACTGAACAAAAACACGACTTAAGCTCGAGTAAGTAGTCGGATCTCTGCAAGATACTTAAACAATAAAAGAGATTGGCTTTGGCCGAGTTAAGTCTGTTTTCATTGGTTTTTATCTATATGTTCATATAGAAATGTTTGTTTAATTTGTTATAAATGTTATTGCAGTCGACCCTGCTAACTTCTGAGCTCTTAAGAAAAGTGTACTCTTATATACCCAGCGAGCTTCAACAGCATAGTGACAGGTTTGGGGGCCAGCCGAAATTAGGGCAACATACTGGACACTAAAAGATTTTGATTGGGTTCACTCTAAGCAAACTGAAAACCAAGCAAACTATGTCCTCTCTAAGTAAACCAAAGCAAATATGTACTACATTCTTTATACATGTTGTCGACTTATTGAATGAGTATAAAAAAGTAGGGCCAGATGGGAAAATAGTTGGCTTGTGGGGCGTCATCATCATGTTACGTTTGAAATGATGAGCTATGTAATGATGAGCTATGTAAGTTGAATTTCTTGAATGGACATTCAGTAAATACTCAAACCTGAACAGAATATTTGTGCCACATGTATATATGGTGTTAAGCAGAACTTTTGCAGATATTCTGCAGATATGTGACAGATATGTTGCACATATGCTACAGATAATAATCAATCAAGTAGTACAATTATTTATGTTTATTTCTGTTTTAGAAGCTATGCGCTCCCACATCCTGCAGTGGGCACAATAAAAGAACAGGAGACTCACTGATGGCTACAATTATGAGGTAAATATGTACACACATCAATCAACAACTTTGTTTGTGTGTCAAAATCGTATAGCTGACCTGTGTTCTACAAATTGGGAATATTAAACAGTAATGATGATGTAAGTATAATCTTATTTGCTTTATGAGTATTTCTTCTGTGGGTTCGAATTGAAATGTAAAAGTAGTATGACATTGCATTCTTGTAGTTATGTGGTATTATAAAATGTTTGTTGTTGTTTTTCACAGACCAAGCACACACCTGCCAGAATTCAAAGAGTATGCCATAGTGAACAAGAAGTATCTGATCTTAATGCAAGCGCAAGTGAAGCATGTACAGGTATATAATAATAATATTTAGACATGGTGCTGAGCTCATCACCGAAGGGTTTTTCAGAGAGTCCCTGTTAATACACAAGACTGGAAATAATTTTCCTACGAATGGTGGTCATGACTACCCAGGGTCCTGGTCTGGTCGGTCATGAGGGCTATCTAGTTGGTCATGACTTGTAATTCCAATTTCCTGATTCTACAAACGTAATATATTTTATTTTGAAAAATGACTGGTCAAATGACCAACCAAATGACCGACCAGACCTCTGTTTTGGTCGGTCAAATGCCATAAGCGGTTGGTCATTAATGACCGATGCATATTTCCTGCCTTGAATACAGGTACATATCATTAGAGCATATTGATACCGGTGATATTTTATCCTAAAGTTTGTGCTTTTTACTGTGCACTTACAAGCTCACAATTATAGTGCTGTTTTCATTGCCAGATAATGGAACAGATGGAGAACCAGAGCAGGATGAAGAACCAAGTGAAGACATACAAGACATGTCTAAAACAAGTGCACAAATCATTGTAATGGCTTGGTTTAAGGTCAATAGTGTTAGGGCTCTAGACGTGAAAGAACATCTACCACTCGGGAAGAAGCTGGGTGTCAAGAGTCGAGCTCATGGAAAGTATGATTTCATTGTAAAGCTAGCAAAGGAACCTTGTATCCGTTGGGTATGTTGCCATAGATGTTAAGCATTCGAGGCGTCAGCAAGTGAATGTAAAAAAATCACTGCCTGAAATGCCTCAATTGGCTGAAAAGCCTACCATGCCTGAAAAGGCTTCTCCAGCATCATCTGGTTCTTCAGCAGAAGACACTGATATGTTGCATTAATCAAGTAGTGAAAATGATAGCTTTACATCGAGTCAATGCAATTGAATCATAATTTAGTCTAAGTATAACAGTCACGCTGTTAAGTTTATTCCAGATTATATCAGGTTAGGGTAATGATACATTATTAGTAGAAGCCTACCAATACTGGAAACCCATGTATTTGTTGGTACATCATTGGAATATCTGATGATGTACCAATGTAGGGAAGTCTCAACACAATAAGAGTACCAATACTGGAAACCCACGTTTTTGTGGGTACATCATTGGAATATCAGATGGTGTACCAATGTTGGGATATTATAAGGTATCCCAATGATCTACCAATGTTATTCCAATAGTATTCCAAAGCTATACCAACCTTGGAATCTCTTTTTTAACTTGTGAAGCGCACAAGCGCAGAACCAGTTATTAGGGTTAGTGGAGTCGAGCTAATTTATTCACTGTTTTATGGTGTGTACATCAGGGACTCTCCGTCGGCTATCCGAATAGTGTTCGATTTTCCGAAGATATATTGACGGAGTTTTATGGTACGAGTCCAAACTTGGTCATGCTGGAGAAGACGTATTGACGGTGCCCTTCTAATGCCAGACACTTCAAACCTGGACAGACATGGTAGTGGATCCCTATCAATCACTTAGTGGTGATGACGGTCACGTGAGTTTATGTACATGCCCATATCTCCCTCATTTCTAATGCCAGACAGGCATGGTATTGGATCCCCACAAATCACTTAGTGGTAATAACGTAACGATGACGTCATCGGTTACGTGATTTTTAGTATATGCCAAAATAGGTCACTGACCTTCCACGAGTTGCCCTTAGGGGCCCTATGTTTTTCCTGTGGGTGCCCTTAGCCTGCAAAAAAAGCCGCCTCTATTCGCGGGCCGAACGGAGCCCAAAGAGAGTGACGTCTGCGATTCGAGCCGAAAAATTCCATACTGATGATGTAAAATCACAAAACCACAAGGTCTCAAACTTGCACAAGTTTGCATATGATTAAATATGGCGACCATTGTTGCTCGCGAGGGATGAATATTCCTTGCCAAATTTTCATCATTTGTAGGAAATATACCGAGCCAGGATATAGGTACTTTATACGAGCTGATAAATACACGTTTATCGGCTATTTGATAAGGAAATTGCTTACAGATCTTGCAGAATATTTGGTTGATTGTGACCAGCCAGCTATCGAGAATCCTGTCGATGGCGGGAAAAAAACATTCTGTTGTCATCTCTGCAAAACACTTTTGGAGACGAGGAAAAAAATGACAGATAATCTTCTTTGCACTGAGACACCAAAATTGCCGAAATATACAGTTGAGTAGCACTCCAACCCGGCAAATCGCAGCTACTCAGAATCGCATGATACCCTTGTGAACAATTGTCATACGTTTGAAGCTATGAAACTGATTTTTCACTGTGTGAGAGCCGATAGACAGACCAGTTTACAAAAGCGCTCGAAACAGCTACCGCTTTTGTGAAAATGACGCTAACATTTCAAACTTCGACATTTTGCTCTTGCAAAAGTCGGTATCAGTTAGTTTTCCAAATTTTTCGATATGAATCTTTTACGAAATGTTCTCATTTTCGCACACAACAGTACACAGTTCCTGGTCATAAAAATATTGGTGGCATTTGAACAAATAGTTTAGGAGAAAATAACGCGACATAAAGACAAAGTTACACGGCACGGAAACGAGGCAGAACAAACACAGCTCCAACCATGCTCTGAAAACTGAACGAATTCTTCTAGAATATAACTCCTGAAACCGAAATAACCCCAGCAATTGACAAAAGACAGTCTTGTGAACAATTCTAATACAGGATAAGCTCTAAAAGTTAGTATCGATTGCGCGAGACCTGACAGACCAAACAGTTTACTTACGTGCTAGGCTGTCGGTTGGCGAGGTTGTGATGATATTCAATGAACTTGGATGGACAATAACAATCATTTCAAGGGGAAACTTTTTCAACGAAGTTTATGGTACTTATTTGGACGAGAAGTGGTCCAAAATTCCATTTTAGCCTTAAGCAGGTGGAAAATAACCATATGGCACTACTGGCGTCTAACACGCATGTCGGATTATCGTTAGTGGTATCAACTAGTGTAATGCAATAGATAAAATAAAATGAATAAAAAGAAGCAACTAAGAGACACAACTGATTCTATTTGTAGTAGAGCTCGAATTTTGGCATGATTTTCTCAAAAAACTAAAGCAGGGGACTGCAGCGACATGCTTTATATCCCTATATTCGGCATTAAACCTCGCTAAATGTCAGTATGATGTCTGATTATCGTTAGCGGTATCCAATGACAACGACGACGATCAATATTGATTTAATTAATGGTTGAAGGTCGATGTGGAATGTTAATTGCCCTTGCAATTGACGTTGCTCAAGTCCTCATCGCCGGTTCCCTTCTTGCTACTAACTGTAAAGGTACCACTATAGTATTTATAGCTGAGGGAGCAATTGTCCCCCGCCTCACTGGTTAGCTCAGTTGGTAGAACACGGACAGGGACGTATAAGCGGTTGGCCTTGTCTCCTTCCTCTTCTAATGTATACGAGGGGAACATGAAAGAACCTGTTGTGTTATTTCGAAAAAGAGTAGGGGATTGTCTCCCGACACAACAGCCTGGTATTATGAGGTACTAACAATCACTCATGATTGTAAACTGCACGGCAGCACATTGCGCCACAATAGCAGTTTATAAAAGGGAGAAGTTACGAAATAGCAAAATAGATAAAAAGATAACGTAATGACTGGCAACAGAAAATAGCGCTCCAAAATAGCTTCTCTGATATATCAGTTTTTCGATAGCAATTAGTTGCATGCTGGCAGTGCGGTTAGGAGAGGAGAGAAAATGTTATGCAGCTGTCGTGGGCTTAGCTCTAGTTCCTGTGCCCAGATAAGTGCCGCTTACAAGTGTACGTTTTCAGTTACCGACACATTAGTTATTCAATTGGTATTTTCCCTCTCTTCTAAATAGGTAGACAACTTAGTATGCAGCAAAGATGAAATAGCAAGTTTCATGTGGTCAATTGAGAACTTCAAAAGGGCTATTTGTTCAGCGAAGGAGGCAAAGGATATCCCTGAACCATTGACAAGCCCGTATTTTTTTGCCCATGCGCTGAAATGGAGATTCCTTTTATTTACTGCGCCCAAATGCTGCTTGTATTTACAGCTGGTGAATGCTGTATTTCCGGTGAGAGTTGGTGTGAGGTAAGGAGCAATATTAAATTTACTTTACGAACGATACACGGTAACCGATGAAAGAGTCCCTTTATATGGAGTTTAATAACAAATTCTCCTCTTCAGAACTTCATGGCGGTCGGACGCATTAGTTTTGTGTCTCGTAACATTATTAATTATTTTACACAGTTTTTCTCGACCATGGTTATGGACGCCTGTATGTTAGCTATATACTGTATTTTCTTGATTAAATGCCAGGCCCTGAATAAATGTCAGGCTCAAATCACTGTCAACATTTTGGCATTCTGAGACCCAAATACTATGTATCCAACAACTAAAATATCAGGTTGCTGCACGAAATGATTAGATAAATCTCACTTTGTCATGGTCTGGGGGTGTCTAATTTCGAAAATGCAGTATCTTAGATTTTGAGCCAGTTTCACTGTGACATTGTTGAGTTTTATGGCATTATATCCTTAGTATTGTGTCCTACTTTCTGTGTTCAATCGTTGAATATATGAGCTGATACTTTGATAAAATTATGCTTCCATTGATACTGGGAGTTTAGTGGTCTAAAGCCTGCGCAAGTGGCTTGGCAACTGAAAATAATTATAGCTCTTATTGCAGGCAAAGTGGTAATGCCTTGAAATAACTTACACTGTAAGGTGGTAGAAGATACTGCTTCATAAGGATATACTCTGATAGTTTTGGAAAAAGGAATAGCCATACGCTGATTAGTACATTTGCTTGGAGTTCTTGGTAGGAGAAGGTATGTCATCTTAAAGACCTGGTATTACATGCTTGCAATACACAATCAGGAAAAGGGCAATTAACAGGGTCGTTACTACTAGACTTATATAAAATAAGACTGACTGGTGAAACAGATGTCTTAAGTGTTCCAAAGTATCCCACCCTAGTGATCAAACTAATTTAGTCAACAATGGGACAGCCAATCAAATTCACACAAATTTCTACTAATGCGTATTAAAAACTTTATGTATACAAAGTTAGATTTGCAATAAATATGATTAAAGATATTAAAGATGATTGTTCGTTTTGATTTTCGTGTCATTGCATTAAAAGTTCTTGAATTAAGAACATTTCATTACAAGAACAACATACTTCTTAAAACAAGAATATCGTAAAAAAATTGGAAATACAAAGTTCTCAAATTAAGAACACATTTTATTAATTTGAGAGATTGGGGAAACTTTAACTTTTAGAGTGTACATGTATATGTTGCTGCTTACCTTCAATTTATTGGTCACAAATCACCAATTTATGTGCCTCAAAGCGGCAGGTGTAAAGTACAGGTCAGAAGTCAGGTTGTTAATCACTGAAGAGTATTTGGGATGGATATTCTACAGCACTAGCCCTTGCATGCTCTTGTTATGCCAAGGCCTGAGTGAGCTGGGATTACATCAGGTTTGTATGTTTAATTAACAAACATTGCCAACATCTCATTTGCTTTCTCTTGTTTTAGCTAGTGTTTTGCATATGCCAGCTTCCAATGTAAATCCATGTGATGGCACATTTTTGTACATGGCCTTTTTTTTTAAGAGAACAGTTGTTGGAGGATAGTTTAAATAACTTTATTGTGTATATTTACTGTAAAGGAAGCATAATGGATAACATTTTGCTGCAGCCAACAATATTTTCCCCCATTATAATCCATCTACATTGTACATGTACAAAGCCTCTCTCATTGAACTATAGAGTTAAGGTTTTGTCCAGAAGAACCTTTCTCTCAGGTTGGGCACTCTGCCCAGGTAATTCTCTGAATTGAAAACTGAAATTGATCCCTTTCTCAAAAATGATTTTTAATTGTGGAATTTTAATTGATTTTTTTAGCCTGGGATGTGGTGTTCAACCAGACTGTTTACTTGTCACTGATAATTAGCCTGACAAAATTAATGACCTGCGCATAGATAGAAGTTATTTGCAAGCTTGCATCACAGTACATGTACACGTATAAAATTGCATGAATCTTATGCTTTTTCAACAGCTTGCCAAGGAGTTTCCACTAATGTTACATCTGTTTAGAAGAAATGAGGCAACCACATTAACAATAAGAAAGATACAAGAACTCCTCAAACCAGAATTTAGTCTGCAGGACTCAAATGATAGGATGTATGAGGGTGCTGTTTACGGTGCCTTCATTAAGTATCTGAGAGAAATTGCAAGTAAGTCCAAGTAAAGTATCTACTGTACGTTACATTTTTATCCTAATGATGTCACAAAAAAATCACGATGGAGTTAAAGGGACTCAACAAAAGTTCAGATAAATTGTACATTAATTAACTAGCCGTGGACGTTCTGATGGAGAGTATCTACACTCCTTCGCCTTGTCCACACCAGACGGGGCGTGGGAGAAATAAAAATAAAATAAAACACCCCCAGAGAGGAAACCGAGGAACAAGAAGAACAAGATGACGAGGGCGATATTTTTGAAGTCTTTAAAGTGGATGGCAAGCGGAGTAAATTATTCCGTACCAGTAAGAGGTTTTACAAAGCGAACATTCATATGAAACCCAGGATGGATGCGGCTCAAGCTTTACAAAAACGCATAAAGTATTAGAAAAAAGTATCGATCATGTGAAAGACGATGGTGGTGTGGAAGAAGAGGATCGCATTCAATTGTCTGTCAATGGGAACGGTTTAAATATTAATATCACCCTACCCTACCTGTACGCTTATGAAGTGAACGCCGAACGTATGATGGATCAAATAGCCACGGTTATGCAATCCACCAATGAGTTTTTATTGGATGGTCAACTGGATGTGACTCTGAGTCATGTGAAGAACCCTAAAGGAGGTGGGGGAAATGGACGATTGGCTCGGAAGCAGTTCAATGCAGCCAAACAAAGTGATATATCCACATGGCTCGGTAAGCTGCATAAAAAAACAATATAACTTTCAGTAGAATATATACGGATGAGTTTAGTTTGTACGAAGCTGTTGTACAAGGGAGAAGAGTGATGCAAACAGGGAACCCTTTTAAGGAGTCGGACGATCGTGAAATGATACCTCAAATCGTGGGTTTTGAAAGTGTCGAGACGCTATGCGGATACAGGTTCCAAAGTGGTGGAGGGTTGGTGTAGAAAAGCGAGTCAATTAAACATTTATATGATGCGTGAATGGGGTGTGAGACTGGTGATTTTAAAGTGCATATAAGCCCTAGCCATTTATCTTTGATATCGATTGTACATGAAGTGGATAGTCCAACGGTAGAATATTTCTTGATTTGGGTGTTGCGTATAAAGGTGTTGCGATATAAAGGTTTATATTTCGAATATGCTAATGATGTGATGTCATCACCGACATCACTTATTATACAAAAGCATGCTGGTAGACAAATTACCTATTTTTAATTTCTAAGTTATATTTGAAGCTTATGAAAGTGATTTTACACAAAAATTATTCTAAATTAGAAAATAGCTTAATTCACAAGCACAACGAAATTCAGCAAATGTCGGTGATGACATCACACCATTAGCATATTGGGAATGTAAACATTTATACCTCGTAGACGCAACACCCAAATCAAGAAATATTCTACCATTGGACGTTTCACTTCATGTACAATCGATATCA
Organism: Actinernus sp. WN-2022; assembly: GCA_030867875.1. Lineage (NCBI taxonomy): Eukaryota > Metazoa > Cnidaria > Anthozoa > Actiniaria > Actinernidae > Actinernus > Actinernus sp. WN-2022. The sequence goes on along the minus strand of JAOWCC010000055.1, from coordinate 162,186 downwards.
AAGGTAACTGGCTAGGGCTTATGTGCACTTTAAGTAATGAGAACCACGATGATCCTTCTTTCATATGTTTAGGAGTGACCGGGGACGAGCCTGTGATGTATTTATATCATTGTCAAGGTGTATTTCACTTATTGCGTATACCACAACATCTGAAATATTATGAAGATCCTTATGAATTTTGTGTCTTGTGTTTTTTGTTTTTTCGAAGCACGCACGTCGAATGGTGGGGCACCGATGTAAAGTAAAGCGCGGCATCGTAAAGACTTTAGTGAGCGGTAAGAATCACAGGAGTATTTGTTCTAAAGAATTAATTGGGCTTCCTGCGAGATTTGTATTTACGCATGCGCAGGAGGCAGATCCGGACCACGAGGGATTTGGGTCGGCCATGTTGTTTTGGTTCGAGATTATGTACGTCTTTACTGTCATTAAAACCTCGTTAACTTGGACCTTCAATGTAGAGGGATTACTGTGGAACATAATTTGGTAGCAGAGCAAGGTTGTAACGGCGGACTTACGGGTTTTTTTAACAGCGAAATTACGGGAATTTACGGATTGAACGATAAGGGTTTTCGAGAATGGAGAAACTGAAGAGAGAGAAAGCGAAGTCCAAAGGCACATATACCAGGACAAGAACGAAACTAATGATGACATTTGGAGGGTGGATTGTGTTCAAGAGTGCAGGTGATGGAGAATTTAAGTTTTGTACTGCTGCTTTCAAAAATGTGGTCGGTGCATGCGAGAAATTGGAAGCTTACTTCGAAGAGATTGATGACTTGGAAGGTCTTAGGGTTGTGTCAAGTGAATTGGAGTCTAAGGAGGAAGACTTTAGTGATATCGAGAGGGTTGTGCAAGGATATTTAAATGGCAGTCGTGGAGAAAGTTCATCTGTTTCTAGATCACAGCCTACTGGATGTTCAACAGTAAATCAAGAAACACAACTACTGAAAAAGGAAGTCAGCAAACAAGAGAAAGAAATTGATAAGATTGTACACGATCTTAAGAGAGAGAGCTACAACAGAGATTTCGTAAAGAGCAACAGCAATCAGTAGAGCAACATAAGCAAATACTGGGCTGTGAAGGGAAATCAAATGACCCTTGCAAGGAACCTGAAAAGAAAGTGGAAGCAGTTAGGAGTACAAGCACTTGGAGAGCGACTGGAGGACAAGAGTTCCATCCCTAAAATACGTTTGTTGGGTCTTCCATTACACCAGGGATCTGTTCACATGTTGCAAATACATTGTCACCTCCTGTTTGGCATCCACAGCCATCCGCTATAACCCACAACACAGATACCTTGGCTCCACCCTCGCTCGGTGGGATTGCTACATCCACTCCGGTTTATTTGCAAACCCCAACAGTGGACTACCCCGTGCCTTGTCGTCCCCAAGGCTCGTTTGTGCCCGTCACTTCAGCTGAAACTGGAACCTCACATCAAACATCCCTACCGTGGAGTAGTACACGCCCCACCCCACAGCAGTTATGGTCAAATGCAAACCAAGTACCGCCTGTGACACCTCAAAGTGACCAGCCATCACGGTCTACCACCAACCAAATCAGCTATGATTCTTCAGCACTGTTAAAGAGAGTGAGTGTTCCAAAGTTCTCTGGGAACAAGAAGAATTACGAAGGTTAGAAGGCAGCATTTTATTCATGTGTTGACCGGGCCAAAGCCACGGCGGAGTAAAAAGTATTATGGTTACGTGAGTGTCTACAAGGGGAAGCGCTCAAGGTCATTGAAAACCTGGGGCATTCTGCAGCAGCATACGAGGCAGCAAAAACCCGACTGGATCGAAAGTATGGTGGAGTACGTAGAGCTTTGACACTTAGGCTGGAAGAATTAGATATGTTTAAAACTGTCAGAGAAGGGAACGACAAAGACCTTGAACTGTTTGCTGAACTCCTAGATGTAATAGTTGTGAACATAACAGATGCACACCAACAAGCAGAGCTTGGTAGTGGATCTCTTTATATCACCCTTCAACGTAAGTTCAACAAGAACCTTATTGCAAAGTACAAGCAATGGGTTAGTGACAATAATCGTGTCGAGAATGTAGGGGTGCTGAGGGAGTTTATTGACAGAGAGTCAGAGTTTCTAACTACAGCTTCTGAGACTATAACAGGAGTCCTTAAGGAATGTAATAAGAAAGAGAAGACCTCAGCTGTGAGTACATTTGTTACTCGACCCGAACCTAGTCCCAAGAAGAGATATAATAAGAAGTGCAAGGTGTGTAATGAGATACATGGAATCTGGGCATGTGACAGCTTTAAGAGGATGGCAGTAAGCCGCAGATGGGACATAGCCAAGGACCATAAGTTAATGCTTCAGATGTCTCGCCGATGGACATCGGTTCGTTGCTGGTTTTACTACAGTCAACTGAAACCTGCTCTAACACTTACGTCGACATACTGAAGTTGATATTTATATGTAGAATGACACTAAGCCAGACCTAAACGTTCTAAGATTATTGTTGTTGGCCGGACTAGCATTCTTTTGTTCAATATTATCAGGATTCAACAGTCAACACTGTACAACAATGTTTGAATGCCAGTTTACCTTGTTTGGTGCAATCCGATTCACGACTTTAATTGTTAGTTAACCACTGAAGTAACATTCAAATAAATGGCATTTTCCTGTCAATTTATTACAACACTGTTTTTGGTCATGAGATGTAGCAGAAGTCCATATGGACTGCTGGATGTAGTTAATGTCAAATTTAATTTTGATTTTGATTTTTGTAATAAAATTAATACTGAGAAGCCGAAGTATGTTGTCGTACCTTTATTCCATAAATAACCGTTATTTGTTAGTAACGAATAGGAGTCACTTAAAGGAAACAAGTGTATTTATAATATGGTTAAAGTGCCTATGAAGGGAAAAATATATTTCTCTTACATAGGGCAGAATGGCTGGACACTTTGAGGTGCCAATCTAATTAGGGCTCAGTGCCGACACTGCCTACCCGCGGCAAGGTCGAATTCTGACTGGAAAATAACAAAGAAAATGGTCAAAGTGCAGCTTGGTTTTCGCTGTTTTCTTCTCGACCATTTGCGAATTCGACCTGTTGTAAGCTGCTTATTGCTGTTGACATGTATATTTACTCAATCCTACTTTTCGTTACTTTCCACGCTACACATTAGTTGTTGGAAATCATCCTTAAAGTTCTGCTACATTTTACGCAATTTTGTATGGGAAACTGCCAATCTCAATCTTTCACCGTCTTTCTAACTTCGATGTTGAATAGAAATGTTTCCGTTGTAAGCGGAAAATGCTTTCTTATGGTTAATATTCAGTTCTTAGTTGAAAAACTAAACGTCAAGGCATCTACAAACAGTTGGAAACTTTGCTGGGTAGTTTGATAAGGAGCATATCGCTCATTAATATTTATTTCTGATGACCTGTAACTCATCATTATTCGAAATTGAATCATTAGTATTCGAAGTTGAACAAATGGAGGCATTGAATCATTCTAAGCTCCGCCCCCTCATTCTCTGGTGGAAGAATATTTAAATAGCGCGAACCCAAAGTCATCGTCTCAGTCTGAGTGCATAGACAAGTCAACTCGTTTCGTTCTTTGCTAGTTTCACTTCTACAGCAAACAAAAACTTGAGAAACATCTCATTTTAAAGCTGAGGATTTCAAAAATTCGCCTTTCCATTTTTCTGTGTTGTTCTGTTAGTTTTAATGTTCACTTTTTAAATCGGCTTTGCTTTGAATTCAGAACAGTGAGCGCAGTCCTAGGGTGACCGTAATCCGGAATAAGAATACAGAGAACGATCACTACAAATGATCACTACGAAGGCTTTAAAACAATAATTACTTTTCAGGATACCTAGAGCTTGGTTGCAGATGATAGCCTCAAACTCGAAGCATTCACATGACTTACTTAGCTTTCAAACGTGTGAATACATTGGGTTGATCCAAAGGATCTCCATTTTTAAGACGATAACGTTGATAACTATTGGTGTTTGACTTGACTTTTAAAAATACCCGGCGAACAAGTCTGTAGGATAACAATGAACAGGAACGCTATTCATTTTCTCCGAGCCTATTAGAGACTTGTTAAATCTCACACCTCACCTGTTTTGGCTACCTGTTTTGCAAAGAACATGGCCACTGTACTGAATTCAGAGCAAAGCTGATTTGAAAAGTGAACATTAAAACTAACAGAACAACACAGAAAACGCTGGCGCATCAGAAGTGAATGGAAAGACAAATTTTTGAAATCCTACGCTTTAAAATGAAATTTCTCAAGATTTTGTTTGCTGTAGAAGTGAAACTAGCAAAGGACGAAACGAGTTGACTTGTCATGTGGACTCCGAACTAAGTGCGAACGACCGCGCTCACAAGCAGAACATAGACTCCAACTACTAAAGGAACGTCTGCAAGAAGCCCGACAAGGTTCGTGTCGTGTTCGATTGCTCAGCTAGGTACCGGGGCTCCTCCCTTAACGACCAGCTGTTACAGGGGCCGGATCTCACCAAGACGTTGGTTGGGGTTCTAACGCGATTCCGACAGGAGCATGTCGTCCGGGCATGTTTAAGGCGTGATACTCTCGCTATATATAGAGCGTCCAGTAAGTCAGTAAATCAGTGCGAGCAGTAAATGATGAGAAGATGGCGAGTTATACTACGTTGGTTATCGGGGTGGATGTATTTTATTGCATACCCGACATATTTGCTAAGTTATGCGACGTACCATATATTGTCGTGAAGCACTTCGAGTATCCCGACTGCTCCATTCGTGGCAACCACTACCACGTAATCCTAAAGGGAGTGCCAAAAGACGCCACGGGAAAATCCACCTACGTCGCCCATTCAAAGCTTTACAAGAGGCGTTCCTGTGAAGAGCCGGCCATGCTATAGCAATATTGACGATTTCTATCGTTACACAAACCTCCCCAAGAGCTCGTGTTTGTGAGCGGAGAACTAGCGGCAGCGTGGGAAAACTGCGTCAACAACCCTCAACCCAAAACCACTTCATCGTCCTCCAACGAACAAGATGGTGCTTGTCGAAAGCACCAAAAGAGTCTCCTGTCATCACCACTGACAAAGATAAAACTAAGCAAGGTGATAACATCAGGCAGATAATCCAACTGATGAAAGCCGGAGGTTGCAAGTCAAAAGGCAAACTCGTAGCGTATTGCAGGTCGGATAGGGAGCGCTGGCGCTTCCTATTCGACAACCATATGGCTAAAGGTCTTGCGTTATTCGATCGTAAATTCGAGTTAGTCAGGGACATTATGTATATGGAGAGCGTGGGGAGGTCTTGGATGGATCTATGCTAAACTGGAGTGGCTATAACGAGGACAATAGCGCTTATTACGGGGTCAAAAGATCTATGAAGATCGTGGACCGTTGGTGTGCAGAAAATAGAATTGACCCCTGGGAACTGACTCAATGTATCCACAATATTGTGGATAAACCCCTGCCCAAGCTAAATGGTCTATTGTTGCAGGGAGACTCTAACACGGGCAAGACAATCCTTCTCAACTCAATTAGTAACGCCTCTGAAGTAGTCGCCAATGTCACGAACAATAGCTCGACCACATTTGGTTTCATGGGGGTGGAGAATGTGTCCATCATCAAAATAGAGGAAGCGGTAATTGGCCCGACCAGACTGTAACCTATTAGCAAATTTTAGGTGGCGATACCTGTCTGGTCCAGGTAAAAAAAAAGCCCTGTTGAAGTTCAAAGAACACCGGTATTGATATCCTGCAATGGCTTCCCTTGGTGTTTCGTCGGGAACGACATGATTTACAGCAATAGATGTATGAGCTTTACCAACCTGGGAACTCAGCTCTGGCTCAAAGACATTAAAAAGAAGTTAAACCCTTTACTATGGAGACACAAATTATTTTAGCCAAGGAAAACGAAGCAGAGAGTTCTGACAACGAGAGCGAAGAAGAAGGGTGCAGTTATTCCATGCCGAGTATTCCCACTCAGTACGCTCCCAAGAGACGTGATATTCACGTTAGTGATAGAGACGATAGCGAAGAGTACCCCTCCGCAAAACGCCTGTGCACACGTGACAAAGAGAGAAGGAAAGTGTTAGAGCAAGATCCGATAGGTGCGCTCATAATTTCAAAGAACCTCCTTGAGGGCAGACGTTGGGACTGGTCACTAGCGAAAGAGCCCCGAATACTCGGGAGTGAGACAACACCCTACATCTCGGATGACGAGACTAATGACGTTCCGAGCGTGTACGAGCACATCACGCCTCCCATTGTCGATGAGGACGATAGCAGAGACAATCAATTAGATGAACACTATACACAGGCGAGTCCGAGCATGTTTGCGGACGAGAACAATGTCTCTGAATGATTGGGAGGGAACCCCTACCCTTAGGGACTTGTGTTAGACCTAATTAGTATCCCCATTGTTAATGTTCAATTTATATTTTCTCTATATACTGTCTAGTTGATATAAGTTATAGTCTTGATCGTTGCAAATCAAACGCTTGCTAGGGTAAAATAATTATGCTCGAGTCAATTACAGAACGTTTATGATTTGTTATGCTTTTCATATGTTAGCCAGAAGATTTATACGATTACTTGAAATTGTGATTTAGTTATTGAGATTTGAGTAAGCAGCAACCTCTAGATTCCCAGCAGTTACAACCCTTGTTTACCAAAGGGATGTTTACTAAATAATTTTTGTTCATTTTGGGACAAAATACAGGCCCTTAAGTACATCCAAAAAAAACGTGTCAGTCATCGCAATAACTTCGTCGTACCAAGTGCCTTATTCTATACCAAGTAAGTAAGACAGTAAAGCAACAGGATCTTAACATGTCTAACAACTGGCTAATCATTTTTACATTTTCCTCTTTTTTCTTGTAGAATGCGATGTCTGCCAAAAAAAGGATAAATGTTGCAAAGGTGTTTGGTCTTTCTTTGAAATTTGATTGGTTGAATGATTTTTCTCAGCTTAGTAAACGCAAATACAAAACATTTTTGACACTCCTTTAAAAACCAACATGTCCTCGCTCTACAATTACCAATAATCAGTAAGTGGCTCTTGCTCTTCAATTACCAATAATCGCTAATGCAACGACGCAAATTAATCAAGGCTTGGATGCTCGGCGCTTCTCCTTTGGCTTATCAGTAAAACAAAATGATGGACGGCGAGTACAAACATAGGCACCCAATGGGTGAACTCGTGGATGTAGTGACGAAGTTAGTGGATTGCTAAGAAAAGCTTTCATCTGAGTATATATACAACACTGGTCCATTATGCTTGGAATGAACAGGAGCCATGTAATCGAGCTCTCTTTTTAGAATTTCCCAATTCCCGACACCCTTTTGCAGCTGCGATATCAATTGACTTTTTGTGAAAATTTCACACAAATAGAATAAATTCCTCTTGAGTGGGAGCTTTTTTTAAACTCTATTTTGGTTGAAAATCGAAAGCGTAGAAAATAGCACTTCAAAACATTTAGCCATCTGTCGTGCGTGAGTCTGAAGCCCCGTCTCTCCAACAATTAGCGAGCTCTTGGCCAATGATTTATCATCACAGTTCAATTATCTGTCAAGATTTCCCGCCAATGTCGATTTCCGATCAAAACTACGCGCTGCATCGAGAAAATGTTGATATAGCCGGTTGTTGTAGTTCTCTTGTGTGACTTGAAAAATGGGAATGACAAAAAGACCTCAAGGGACAAAGCCAAGGTGAACACCTAGAGACGCTTTGAATACCAGCATAGTTAGTAGAGGAGACAGCGATTTGCAGGCGCCTGAAACAGCGCGGCAATCGTTTCAAGCGATTCAGATCGAGTCACCGTCACACTTTACGTTTCCATCTAAGCTTTCTTGGCCCGGGTTTCTTGGAAACAAATATTATCTCGGCCGGCTCCTATCATATCTATTTATGTTCAGATGTGGACTACTCGGCACTCTGTCTAAGTGAAAATACGAACCCTTGTCGGGTTTTGCGAGGACTTCTATTTAGCTATTTGGCTCGTAGTCGTATGCATTGTTTGGCCATGTTTTGCTTTTCTTTTTTCTCTGTTTTCCAAGCAAACGGCACCTGCTTTTTTTTTAACGGAGCTTCTGGTATATGATAAACTACTGCTAAAACTACATTTCTGTGTGAAAAAAAAATCCCCATCTTTTTCGTTTCGAAGGTATCCGGTAACCTTAACCATTTGGGGAGTTTTACATACGTTTTACGCATGTAACCTATCTGAAATAGCTGAAAATGGCATTTCAGAACTTCTATATTTCAAAATTAAAAAAAGACATGTTCGTTCTTGGGCCGTTTCCTGAGTTGGCAGAACGCCCAGTAAAATATAAACTGATCAACATCTTGAGATTGTAACGCCTAATTACCGCGAGAAATGTCGCATTTCGTTGGCAGAAGGCCCAGTAAAATATAAAGTGATCGACATCTTAGAATTACCGTGGGAAAGGTCTCATTTCATTTCATCATCATCTTTATACACGTGTGTACTTCGGATCGGAATGATCTCGGAAAGCAACCATAAAATTTCACGAAGAACACACACTCGATCAAATACTTGTAAATAAGAGTAAACGGATTCTAATTCTACTTTAGAATTGAGGTACAATTTTAAACTATACATTTATATTTGTGATTTATTACACTCACCAGTATTTTATTCTGCCTTCGATACTCATCCCCTTCAAGAACCGTTCAAAGCTAGACTTCGGCGTGAGACATGTTTGCGAGTCAAGTGGCCAAATATTCCCGGGAAACCAAACCTTTTGTGGAAGACAGAACCTTGTAAACAAGTCCATCATTTCATAAAGTTGATTTTTCTGCCATCACAGTGTGTAGTCTCCGTGTAAAACACTTCTGCAGCTCTGAATGCCACTCGCCCGACAGCTCACAGTGCCTCAAACTCGTCCCCGAGGCTTCCTCGCTCGTATTCCGAACAGCATACGATTTGATATTGATTGATTTTTTGCTAACGGCTAGCTAGTCATCATTCGCCCACCTCACGCAAAAACTCGTTCCTGCGCATGCGCGCATCCACGAGTTAAAAATGAAAAACGGAGCAAAAAAAAGAAAACATCGGCGGATATCTTGGCTGACCTTTCAAGACTCCTTGATGAACGAAATACCAGCAAGGGAAAGAAAGATGTCGTAATGGAGTTTAAGCGAGATCCTATTACTGGGCGTATAATTTATCGTTCGCGCTACAGACCATACAGAACAACTCGTGCTGCCGCCATCGGCATCGGTGAGTATAAAATCCAGCACAATACTGGCAGCAGGTTGTAAGTTTATTTCAAATTCCAAACGGCTAAAGTTAGCAAATCATGGCGGAAATTATTCCATAATAATTTCGGAAATAATAGTGCACCGGTGCGTATTAAAATAATCTGTAATCTTGAATAATGGTAAAATTTACTGCATAACTGGGCAGTGGGGCAGAGCTATTACGTCCTTATTGTGCTAGGTGTTAATTGTTATTTTCATTCAACATGTTTTCAGTGAATTTAGACATTGCCACGATTGCTCGAAACTCATCAGACTACGAAGGCGAAGAAACGAAACACAGATACACTTCTGGTTATCACTTATATCAGCTGCAGCAGTACAGGGCACTTTCCTCAAAATTATACTTATAGAGACAACGATATATGGGTCCGGTTCAGTGTTCAAAGGGTGGATAATGCTAGCTACTGGATAAATCCCTTTCCAGTGGATGAGTTTTACCAAACTAGCTTATTTTATCCAATAGGATAGGGATTTACTGATGGATAGCGATATCTACCCTTTGAATACAAGAACGGGACCCAGATCGGAATATCATTGATTCCCCGAGAAATGGAAATCAACAGAGAAAGTAGACTCCACTGAATTTTGAGAGAAAATATTGAATATCAACGGCACATAATTTTGTAAACTGATATCATAATCAAAAGACAGCAAAGTATGGTACTACACTACAAAGACACTACACTACACTACATTACTGTTGGTAATTGTAGAGCAAGGACATATTGGGCCTTCCGGGCAGGCTCTCAATGCATCTATGAATGTTTAAAGCCCAAGGTGGGTCAGGAGGGTGTGAAAGTGAGCAAGGGGTGGGTTTAACATGTTCTCTCCCAATAAAAGTCAAATGCCCCTCCCTTGGCTCTCCTCTGCAGAGGCTTATGTTTTTTTTATCTTTGTTTTTTTATCTTTTTTTTCTTTGGTTGTGTGGGGAATGGAGAATAGTAAAGCACGGTTGCATGCCCAAAATCCGATCGTGTGCCCAATTTCCTTCCTGTGCATTCAAAGATAAAAAAACAAGCCCTTATATAATAATTCCTAACGATAAACATAGAAATAATACAATCATTAAATAATTAAATAATTAATTAATTAATGTTCGGTATCTAGCGCATAGTTAAGGGAATGAAAACCAGCCTATCCTATGTATTTTTGCCCAACTAGATAAATTTTATGCGTTATTACTCGCGCAAATGAAGTTCAGGGGGGGTTAAGCCGGTTTTTCTCGCTTTTTGCTTGTCCGAGCGGGGCCTGGGCAACTGGTTAACGTTAATTCTGTGTTTCGGGGTTGAACGTGAAAACTTAGAAACCGATCAGTTTTGTTATGAATGACATTCCGGAGACATTGTGCTAACACAAATGGGTATACCATTTCCAGGGGGAGTGGGATAGGGAATAATTGTAATTTATAGCTTGGACGTGTTAATGTTAGGTACGTTGCGCTATGTTAATGCGAATTAAAACAAGCCTATCATATGTAATTTCGTCCAACTAGATTAAATTTTTGATGTAATATTCGCGCAAATGAAGTCCAGGGGGGGTAAGCCATTTTGAAATTTTATTTTGGCTGTCATTTCCCCCCCTGAACATCAATGTTAACCAAATGAAGAAGACCCCCTGCAGTTTTCCATGGGTAACATTTTGGTGAAAACCCCATGACTCTACGATGTTCCTTTCTACCCGTAAAAATCCATCGCCCTTTCCGTTTTGGCCGCAAAGCATGCTGGGACAGCTTCATTTGCTATTTCCGAGTCCAGAACTGGATTAAATAACGTTGCAGCGTTAAAATCATAGTTTTGGTAGTAAATACGACGAACACAACATATTGCTTGCAAATGTGGGGTAAGAAATGCGAACCCTGCAAAACTGAGGGGGGAGGGGTGGAAAATCCTATGCCTTTCCTGTTAATAATGGAACCCTCCCCATTAGAAATGGCTTGAATGAAGTTGCAGCGCTAAAACCAGTGTTGGTAGTAAACACGACGAACACAACATATTGGTTGCAAATGTGGGGTAAGATATGCGAACCCTGCAAAACTGAGGGGGGAGGGGTGGAAAATCCTATGCCTTTGCTGTTAATAATGGAACCCTCCCCCATTTAGAAGTGGCTAGAATGAGGTTGCAGCTTCAAATCACAATGGATCAAGTGATGTGGCAGAGTTAAAACCATGGTTTCTGTACTCGACACGACAACTGCCATGCGGCATGAACTGCGGATGGCTGTCGGTTCGCGAGCTTGTGATGACATTCCATGCACTTGGATGCAAAATAACAATCGTTTCAAGGAGAAACTTTCTCGACGATGTTTAGGCCACTTATTTCAACGGGAAGTGCTCCAAAATTCCACTTGAGCCTTAGTAGGTGGAAAATCACCATACACCCAGGTTCACTACCATGCAAGTTGCATGGCACTACCCAACACTCGCTATGACCTAGCTAGCATCCAACACACATGTTGGATTATCGTTAGCGGTATCCACTAGTAATAATAATAATAATAATAATATTTTGACAGGAAAGCTCCACTCACAATTTGTGATTTTCAGGGAGGTCCTGTTTAACAAATATATATTTCACTAATATATGGAAAACAGAAAAGATAAATGGTTGAAATAAAATAGAAATATAACAAGGATTATTATGAAATTAAGTTATGTGCCAGTAAGATTTAAAAATTGATAATGTAGTTGATTGTATAACTTCAGAGTCTAAAGAGTTCCAGTCTAATAGTGCATGGTAGGTAAACTTCTGTTGTCCCCAATTCCTACGTGCGAATGGCAAATGTAGATTGTGCTGACGGCGTGTATTATATGTATGAAAGTCGTGATTCTTCTTTAATTTAAAGTTGAAGTCCACCATGCTATTCAAGCACTTGAAGATAGTAATACAGCGATGATAGCGCCGTCGAAGGTACGAAAGTACGAATATTTAAACCGTGGTGTAAGTTCTGCCGTTCATGCACGTGTTGGTTTGCTAGTCAAATCCAAAAAGGCCCATAGAAGCGGAACTTTGGTTTCGCGAACAAGTAGACTTGCTAGCAAATCGCATGCCGGATGTTAACCGAAAAGAATTACCTGCTTCTTTGATCATACAAAGAATACATTGCTTGTAACGAGAAGCAGCACAAGGAACGAGCACGTCAAGACTGATAAGCATTACACAATTTCATCGAATGTGGAAGAAATATTTTCCAGAAATTATAATTCCAAGGGTAAACGGATTTCAATGTATCTTTTCCATGCTTCCTAAACATACAACTTCTCTCTCTTACTTTAAGTGACACAAACTAAATTCTGATTACCAACAGTTTCATTAGCTTGTCACTACACCGTAAAATTTATTTAATCACGTTGTTATGCACATTATATTATCTAATAAGTACAATATACATTAAGCAGAAGCATTTCTTTCTTTACATAAATGAATAATAAAAATAAAATTTATATATCGCACATGATCCAAAAGTTCTAAGGCGCTTTACAGGAATATATATGTATATAACAATAACAAATCTAAATTATAATTAAAACATTAAAATATACATTAAAAATATACATTAGGAATATATCTTAAAACTAAAAATAGCTCGACTAAATGGGACAGGTCTGACGGAATAGATAGATCTTAAGATTACTTTTAAATGACATTAGATCGGTCTCAAGTCTCAAGTGTCCAGGCAATCCATTCCATAGTTTTGGAGCGCAAACAGAGAAAGCTCTGTCACCATAAGTCGGGCAGCACAGTTTTGTATAAGTTGAAGTCTATGAGTTAGGCATTGAGGAAGACCATATAGTAATGAGTTACAATTATCAAGTTTACAAGTAATAAAAGCATGAACTAAAGTCTTAGTACTGTCAACAGATGGGTATTTACGAATGCGAGAACATGAAAAAAAGAAGACTTGCATATAGCAGTTACTTGAGATTCAAAGTTCATATAGTTGTCGGAAATTACGAAATGAAAATTCAATTTGTTTTGCTTTTGCGAAATTTTCGACTTAATTGAATTATCGCTCGACAGATTGTTCCTCGTATGACAAAAACTAATTTACTGAATGCTAAACGTATTTAATAAATATATTTTTTCACATTTCAAACAGACCGGTTTACCAAGTGTGGTGTGTGTCTTCTTATTAATGAACATATCAGGGCCACAAGAAATAAGCAGCAATGGATGACATGGACGCAGTGAAAGCAACTTCATATGGACCAACAAGCCAAGGACTGAATGAAATATTTTCAATATTATAATAACATTTATGGTTATTGCATGAATAGGCTTATATTTTCACCCGTTGTGCGAGTATGGTTGGTGTTGTGGGGGGAGGGGGTTGAAGCAGGCTCACACTAACTGCTTGCTTTTCTATAGGCGCTATTATACTGTGAAACTTTCCTTGCAACTTGTATCGGATATTTCGCCATCAACCAATCAGCTCCATACTCTAATTGGCAATCACGCCGCGTTTTTCTCCACCAACCAATCAGAAAGCAATGTGCATGTGAACATGGCAATTTTTTTTTGGGGGGGGGGGGGGGGACTGGCACTGAAAAACGTTTCATAGGAAGAGTTTGAAACGCAAGCAAAGTTTTGAGTCATTCGTAGCTATTATTTTGCTAAAACCAAACATTTATTCGACTGAAATGCCGAGATATTAAGTTTTTCTAGGGCTGACAAAAGGTTTACAGACTTTAGAGGGAAATTTTGCATATTTTACGAAATGATATCTGGCGTTCCTAAATGCACGTGGCCCAGTAATAATCAACATTTGTAAGTAAACACACGATAACTGTAGCAGCTTATAGCAGTGCCGTGTTAATTTGTTCTTTTTACAAGTAATGACTTACAGTATATAGTACATGGCCCGATTTCTCAGTTGGCATAATGTCCATTTTACGACTCTATTGGCGATGGCAAACTTCAGATCTAAGCTTTCGTCTCTCCCCAACCACTTTACTTTGACCGAGTGCCTTACAATTTTTCTTTCAATTTTTCCACCCATATGAAGGCAAAGGAAGGAAGACAAACGGAAATCTTATCTTCGTCCTTTGGTCTGGGGAAATACTTATCAATCTACTATTCATCCTCTCCTTGTTCTACAAAAGAAGGCAATTCGCTTAATCACCTATTCCAAATTCGATGAACATACAGGTCCATTATTTCACAGGCTTAAAATTCTAAAATCTAATACCTCATTTTTTTCTATAATGCCCAATTTCTTTATCGGTTCTATGCAGGATTACTTCCTATCGCCTTTGATATTTTTTTATACTAGTGAGAACTAGACATTCATACAACACTAGACTAGCTTCCAGATCCTCTTACTGTCTTCCTAAAATTCGAACTAATTACGGCAAATTTAACTTAAGGTTTCAAGGTGTTGTTAATTTGGATTCCATAAATGAACAAAACAAAGCCCTTAACAAAAAAGCTTTAAAAAAACTCAAAGCAGACTTTATTGACTCCTACCTTAAATAATAATTACAATAGCTACATGTATAATTTACATATTTCAATAATGACTATTTGACTGTAAATCCTTTCATATATTCTTCTATATATACAATGCTTGCATGTATCACGTTTATCTCTTTTCAATATCCATTAGTCTACTCTAGATGTCTGTACTTGTACTTATTGTTATCTATGTTTAATTGTCCTCTTTCCGACTGCATATATTTATACAAATTGTCTAATACTTGCGTTACCTAGTTAGATTAGCTTTTCAGTTACTCTAGGTAACCTATTTCAATAACGAACGAATTTAGTTGTAATCTCCAAATGTAAATAAAGTTTGTTGTTGTTGTTGATAGGAGTTACTCTACGGCATAATCAGGAGTACAACACCAACCTCAAGAAAGACGAATTTAGTCATTTCAAAACTGTTTTGAATAACGTGAACTTCGAATTCAGTTGTATGAACGGTATTATAATTGGGGATTCACAGCCTCAAAATCGCTAAACACGATATCGAGGCTACTCGATTCGATCCCAGGTCCCCCGCGCGAAAGGTTGGTCAGAATCCAAGATGGCGGACGTGGAGATGGTTTGTTCGACAAATCTATGCTTTGAATTGGACTTTGTTTTGAACAAGAAAGAGGACGAGCTCTACAATTCAATGCACAGAGATGAAGTGGGCCAAAAGCTTGCCCTGAGTGCTTTTTTTAAGGAGCTTCGGTCTGCAAAAGACAAGTTAATTGCGAAATATACATCCAAGGACGATAGGGAACGACTACATTGTTCTATGGACATGGTAGGAATCAAATCGTTGGTTGTAAAGGAAGTGATGTACTGGCGCAAGACAATTATGAGAAGAATGCATAAAACCCCAAGACAAGGTTGTCCTTACAGGATTGATATTTCACACAGATTGCCATCTGAAATCTTCGTAGGTGTAAAGGACCTACTAACCTGTGTGAGCGAGTATGGCGTAAATGTGAATACCGCAAGAAATACTACAACGATTTCAATAGTTTATGCAAAGAAACTTGAGCTGTTCTTCAAAGATATTCTTGTTGGAGCAGATAATGGTCTTCCAGAAAAGATTGTTCAAGATTCCACAGTAAAACTTCTGGTATCCAAGGAGAAGGCATTTACAATTAAGTACACAACATCAACTGAGAAACTGGACATTCGTTGTTTCTATGGCTTATGGAATGAACATAAAGTTCCTCAGCATCTGTGACAATGATTTGTATTTTGCCTGGAAGTGATGCACTTGTAAATACTACAACAAAGCAAAAACTACTGCTCTTACTGATGGGTGAAAGTCTACATTATACTGGTATATCATTTGTATAATCACCTTGTGTTCTGTTGATATACACCTGTTTTCAAAAACGTTTACCATTTACAAAATACACAATAGCATAATAGTAAAAAAAAAGAATTGATTAGAGAAACAATGAGCCATAGTTCAGCTTCAGTGTATTTATTTTGTCTCGCTAATTAATCAATTCCTACAGTATTTTATGCTAGTGGGAACCATTCCTTGCGTCGGCTTGTGCTTATGCTTGATCGTGTCTGTTCTCACTTGTATTATGCTTGTGCTTGCATTAGCTGGCATCACAAGTGAGAACCAGGCATTACCAAAAACAAACAAAAAACAATCAATTTGAATGTTCAGTTTGATTTTTTTTATTACGCCTTTCAGTTGTCAAAATTTAAAATACAACTATAAATGTTCAGGGAAATAGATATTGGTCAAATCATATGCTAGAAGGCACCAACTCAAGCAGATAATAAATAAATTAATGGATTTCATTGCTGTCATCTTGTAGGCCAGCATAATGTGATTTTCATAATTTTTTAAGGGAATTGAAAGCTTTTCATATTCAAGAATAGTATTCTTGGGACCCATAAGATAGCAGCCATGACATCACATTAAAACACAAGTTTCTAATATTATATATAGCAAAATAGTGCTATGTAACAACACTCAAACTGTAAATAGCAAACTAATGAGTACTAACTTTTGACTCAATCTCTCCTAAAATGTTCTCTATTAGTATACAACTAATCTGATTTTCAGACGGTCAGCGGTCTGCGGTCTTTCTCTCCTCGACTGTCTGAAAATCGTCCTTAGATACATATTTCGCAATTAACTTGTCTTTTGTGGACCAAAATCGCCCACAATTTTTTTCATTTCTCTTGTTAAAGACCTAGCCTCTACAGATGCAGTTATTGCTACCATTAAAGGTGCACTACAGTAAGTACATGATCCATTCTGGTCTTTCGCAAGACCACAAAAACAGAAACCGTCTTCATAACATTAGCCAAATTAGCCTTCTTAGCCAAATTAGTGACATATGTTCATGCAAGAACACTTTCTCCCACCTTTCCTTGGGAAGGGAAAATTGTGCATAGTTGGCAAGTTTTTGGTGCTTAGCTTCACGCACTTGCATGGTGTTTATGCCAAGTCCAACCCCAAGTGATTCAAATAAGGACTTGGAATGATATGGCACACAGGGACCTACTGTCCACATACTGAGTGTCACCTTAGTTAAAAAAAGTATACTACAGATAAGATACTGTTTGCAATTTTTAGCTAAGTCATCAATGCCTTGTTGATCAATATCTATTCTATTCATGAGTGATGTAGCATTTCTTAGTTTTAGTCCTGAATATGCTAGAGAATACAATGTTATATTCTTAGATTCTGTGTCAGTTGGTGAAATTACAGCCTCAATAACATGCATGAAATTGTTTCAAAATTTACGCGTTTCTTCACCTGTGAATCTGCACTGAAATGATTGTTCTTTTCGTTTCTCTCTAAACCATCTGACTATTTTCTTATAAAGTTTGGGTGATTTGACTTTATTTCGAACAGAACGAAGGTACCTGCGAAAACAACAGTCAAATGGTAACTGAGAAACTGTGGCTATGCTATTCTCTAATTTGGTACGTGCCAATGCAATGGTCATAACCTGAGAATTCCACTCTTGCCAACAATTATTACCAAGGTGTAACGGTTCACACTTTGCCTTCTCAATGACAGGACCTAGAATAGGTTCAAATTCCTGTCTAGAGTGTTTCTTTGCAATGTATTTTGTCACCAAGTTTCTCTTGGGTTCATGACCAGATTTGTTTGCTATTTGACGTTTATAATCAGAAACGTCCTTTGCTACCTTAATCCTGTGGTCATATGACCATGGTTTCCAAGTGCATGTGCTTTCGTTCCCAAATGACCCATTTACATTTTTTAATTCCCCTTGCTTAACATTTGCATATGAAGAATTGTATGTGGCAGCATTTGTAAGCTCCCCAGAAAAAGTGGCAAGCCACTTCATGTCTGCTGGGATTAGCTCAAATCTGAAGGTGAAATTATTACCTTCATGTCCAGGAATCTCATAAGCCTTGCTTTCAATAAGTGTTATTTCACTTCTAATTTGCTTGCCATATTCAATCATGACTTCGTGATCCTCTTTGCAGTTAGCACCTAGTATTAGAAAGTTGTCTTCGCAACTTGCTACACGATTTCCTACATTAAGAAAACTAATCAACCATGCAGTGGCCTCATTTTGTTTCCCAAATGGGGCGCCATCAGCACTTATCGCTATCAAAAAGGTCCCAATGGGGTTGTTAAACCACCGGAGGATGGTTTGCACCTTATCTATGTTTAAGTACATAGCTGCTATCTGCAATAAACGTTTTTCAAGATCAAGATAGCAGCCTGAAATTTTACTACGTATGTGAGTTGCCCCATCACCTCTCTCTTCATCCTCTTCTGCTCCGGTATCAGGAAGGGGCTTGAGCTCACCTATATCAATCGCCTTAATAAACTTACTGAGGTCCTTATATGATGTTAATCCAGGAATATGAATGCCATTGTTTAAGCATTGCCTTACTTTTTTGCCTGTTTTACGCTTATTGGCAGCATACATTTCAGAACTTCTAACACCATTGTATTTTGCTTTGCTCAAAAGACCCCCCCTGTAAAGTACCATTATTGAACGATTAATGTTATCAATTGACTTTTCAAAATGCACAACAGCCTTATTAGCTACATAGGGCAACACTTTCTCACACATTGCTTTAGAACCTGTTGACATCTCAGCGAGTTGTTCTGGCGATGCAACATTCAACACTGTATTGAACAGTCCTCTTAAAGCTGTTTTCTTCTTCTTTGCAGGCGATTCGACAGAATTGCTATGAATTTTACTAGCACTGTCCATAGTTTCTTTTCTTCTCTTTCTTGCTGAACTAGCGGGAAGGTTGAGGACCTCACTGTTCCCATCTTTAAAACAAGAAACCACTTTGGACTTTGTGCCACGTGGCAGATGAGCTTTCTGATCTTCAAGCAATCCCCGCTGTAAAAAAATTCAGTAGCTGACATTTACAATGTGGTCCAAATTAAATAATTTATAGACTTCACCTTATATTTTAGTATACAATCGATAGGTAATTGATGATCGGAAATGCAATCGATAAATTGATATCATTCGATAAAATATTGGTCAATCGATAACCAATCGATAGGTCACAAATTTTGTCCTCATCGATCGACATTGATATTGATCAATCAATATCGATTGAAATCGATCGGCAGCTATGGTGTTTGGTTACCACGATGATCGAGTTTTCAATCGATAAAAGTCATCGATTACATATCGATTATGAATATTAATATATTATAATATATTATAGACATAATAATAACTAGATAAATGTAAATACAGCCTTGATACTACTGAGAAAATAGCCTGAAAAAAGTGGCTTTGATAGCTCAGGTGGGAGAGCATTGCGCCGGTATCGCTAGCCTGCATAGCGGCTTCCAAGGGAGGGGAAGGGGAGGGGATTGGGGCGAGGAAGGGAAAGGGGGGAGGGGAGGGGGCAGAGCCCCGGACAGAAATGGAAGCCTGCCGGTTCCCCTCCCGGTCGCCCCTCCCCTCCCCCCTTTCCAGCTCTTCCCCTCTCCCCTTCCCCCCTTTCCCTCCCCGCGAGCCGGCCACGCAGGCTACGGTATCGCAAAGGTCATGGGTTCGAGTCCCATTTTGAGCCTCATTTTTTTCAGGCTATTTTTCAGTAGTATCAAGGCTGTATTTACATTTATGTATTTATTCTATATTCTGCTGCTGTATGTCATAATAATAATAACAACAACAACAATAAGCTTACTTATGAGCATAAAAAAATGTATGTGTGATTTATAACATGCATAGTAAATTAAATTGAACTAGTAATAAAGAGTTTAATTCAAAGATTGTGAATGTTATTCCTCTTTACCTTGTGTTTAAGTTCGTCGATTTCTTTTTCGGTCTCTTCGCATTCCTTATTGATCTTGCAATGTTGTTCTTTTAGCTCCAAGAGTTGTTTTCCTTTTGACACTAAGTCTTTCTTCGCCAGTTTCCTGGCACGAGCATAAGCTCCAATATTGAATCGAGCCCTGTTCGCAGTCGATGCCTGACAAAGTCCTTGGTTCAAAATCCCTATGAACCCATGAAAAGAAACGATTTTTTGCATTGAGAAAGTTTAATAGTCAAACAATATTGCTATCGTTTTACTTTTCCAATAAAGGCCGTAAATGAGGAGAAAACTCAAGTCAAACACAAGAGAAAAAACACAGAAATAACAGCGAAAACTTACTCACCTATCATGCTGAAAAGTAAGAGTATAACTGTTAAAAAGGTCCAGGTATTTGGCATCATTTAAAAGCATTTTTTACATGAATCAAGATGGCGGAGCCAAAATATGCAAATTCGCCACGAGCCGTGTAAAAAAGCCCCGTATGTTCGACCCACTCCACCTCACTATTTTGAACTCCGCGCCATCTTGAATTTTACCCAAGATGCTTTGCAAGCACCGATTAGCGATTTTGAGGCTATGAATCCCCAATGTGAACATTCTAGATAAATAAGCCAAAACTAAAGGTGTGCCATTCTTATAAATAACCTTTTTAGCCTCCTTAGATATTTTGATGAACTGGCTGTCATTGTTTTGTTCAAAAAATATTTGGTTCTCATACAGTGTGCATATGTATCTTTAGAAGTATATCGAATCCAATTGCCAGTCATGTTTAATATAAATCATGGCCAAGCAAATAGTTTCTTTCTACTAAAACAAATATATACAACAAATCATTGATTACATGTATTGTACATGCCCGGGGGGAGTACTCTGTCAAAGTTTGGGTAGAGTGGTGCCGCTGGAGGTCTAAAACCCTGAGCCTATTCAAGACAAAATATTTGAAAATTCCCTACCCTATTCAAGACGAATCATCCTAATTTATAACCCTGTCTAAGACTTGAAGCCAAATAATATACTCTGTTTAAGACAAGTAATGTAGTAACTCAAGTACGTTTACTGAAAAAAACGATAACGAGCAGGTATGCATCTCGTGACTCAAACCAAAGAGAATGAGAATTAAACCGTTCTGGCCAGTAAAAATACCCTATTCAAGACAGATAACCATGTTCAAGATGCTAAGGGGTAAATTTTATACCCTGTCTAAGACAGAGAGGCCGAAAAACCATAACCTATCTAGCGGCACGTCCCCGTATAGGCTATATGAGGGACTACCCACCCCCCTGGTGTACATGTAGCCAGTAGACATTACACTGATTCATGTGAGATCATCATTTTGCAAAACATGTTACATGTGTGTTGATCCAAGGTAGAGAGGTTACCGCAGCAAAAGTATATTTCATCTTCTGCAAAACGTTCCTCAGTTGCAATTTCTGGATCGTACAGAGTACCCTGATCCCTGAATGTCAAGTAACATAAGCTTATGATCTGTTACTGTGTAGGTGTAATGAACTAAGCACTGTGCTTTTTCATAAATTTCCTTGTCCAGTGCATGTGATTCCTCTCCAAGTTTGTTTAACTTGCCATCATTGTTGACATACTTAGAAAAGTTTCCAGGTACAAACTCCGCTACTGTAACTGGCTCACCTTTAAAATTTAAGTAGTAGACTTTGTTGTAGTGAAATGTTTTACCAAATTCACCAGGAACATTGGATGAAAACTTCTTTGTCAGTTCTCTTGCAACTGTGTGCATCTGGACTTGTTTTCTTGTATGCAACTCAATGTCATATTTGAGGACATTGGTTATGCTTGTTTTGGCCTTTTCATTATATGCTTTGATGACCCATTTCTGGCCATAGGTGCCTTGATTTCCCTTGAAGGCATCTCTGAATCCTCCAGAGGCAAACTTCTCATCTTCAATGGAGAAGTCAATTTGCTTTTCCTTTTTCCATTGTTTCTGTTGGATATTGAAGGCCTCTAATTCTAGTACTGCTCTTGTGCTGGACATTCGTTTCACAAATTTACCAGCTAAAAGGAGTTGGTCGATAGATAGTGAGCCTGAGTAGCTTGACTGTACACATTGTACTTGAGGTGTGGCAGTGGTACTTCTATCATGGCTTCCAGAAAAGTGGACATTCCTTGCTGTGTCATTATAGCTTCCTGATTGGTTAACAGGGAAAGATCAGAGACCACTCTTGTGCTCTGTAGTAACCAGCCACTCTCGTAAGTGACGACCACCACCTTTGGAATTTTTCTTTGTTTTTAAAGTCTTGTAAGTAACCACTCCAGAGACATGATCCCAGAATGGGTCAACTAAATATAAATATGCACCAGTATTTTGCAACAATAGTCTTATTATATCTGACATTCATGCTGTTACAGTAGAGTAGTACAGTATTGTATACTGTGATATCAGTCGCACTATATATGTATCCCCATGGGTGTGGTGTGTGCAAGCTCTCATAAGCGAGCAACTACTCCTGATTCCAGTTCTGACTAGTTATGAGCACCTTTTCCTGATTCCCAGTGTGGTTGCTTACGAGAGCTATTAATGTATTATTTTTAATTAACATGCACGATAGATCAAAATACTCTGATAAACCTTCCACTTTCCTTGTCAGACTAAACACGGAACTGTGTTCATTGATTTCAATTCATACCTTGGTCATTATTGAGCATTATTAATGCCTGGTATAAATCTTTCTTTACATATTAGTATGTAGTGTTGGATCTAGGATGTGCCAACATTGTGGGATGTTTCCCGCTAAAGCATATA
The DNA here is from genome assembly GCA_030867875.1 of Actinernus sp. WN-2022. Lineage (NCBI taxonomy): Eukaryota > Metazoa > Cnidaria > Anthozoa > Actiniaria > Actinernidae > Actinernus > Actinernus sp. WN-2022. Next base: position 139,431 of record JAOWCC010000055.1, on the reverse strand, counting down.
TAGTTGGTGCATGTTTCTCAATTGAGAGGGCCAATATGGTGCACACTTAATTTCCATTAACTGTAAAATATTATCAAAAAAGTAAATTCCGAAAAGGATAAATATAAGAGGAATTACGATATTAGGAAACTGTTTATCGTATCTTCATTTATAGCGATTCTTACAAGTAAATAAAGGCTTATATGATTGTTGCGATTGCAAGGATCACTGGATTCTTTTGGCATCCTGCAATGTTTTTTGGGGAGACCACGGCCACGGGAAGCCCATGAAGGGATATGATAACTTATTTTCATTTTGGACAGTTTAACTCACCAGCTTTTCCTTGGTTAGAGGCCTTCCAACCGATTCTGGAGGTCTCCGTCTGTACTCTGTTAACCCATTCTTCATCGGCGAGTGGCTCGTCCGCGCCGTCCGCTCCGCCGGCAGATTCTTCTGCTTCAAGCTCATAGTTGATCAAATTTAGCTCGGAATTGTCCGATGAACAACTGTCTTCAGATTCTGAGCCTGACGAAGACATTTTGTCAAAAAATCCAGCAGAAAATTACAGACCTTGCGACGCAAATAAGAAAGAACGAACCAAAAGTATATGAGAGAAGCCTTTATCACGTGACATGGCTCCCTACTATGACGTAACTAGTCCCAGACCCCACCAAGTCGCTAAGATGACGGTATAAGTTCACGGCTCTCATCTTTGAAAAGGCGTAAAAAATAGATAAATGCTTTAAAACCAGTATTTTTTTCGGGAAGTTGCATAGAATACTTATAAGTTTGATCTGAAATCGTTAATTTTTTGGGGTTTATAGGCACTTCAAGTTAGTCACATTCAAGGCTTTTGGTAATAAACAGCTCTAAACTTGACCAATTTAAATTAATCATCAATTTCACACAAAGCATGTAATTGTTATTTATTAAATAGGCCTTTTGCGACAAACAGTCACGTGCTGACATATCACGTTAAGAACGAATGAACTGAGCTCATGATCCCATGGGAAAGGCTCACTGGATGGCAAACAAACATTTAGAATGGCGTTTTAGAAAGATCGCCAATCGATTGGAGATGAAAAATATCATTTAAAAACAGGTTTTGCAAGTGACATGCAATTGCCTTTAAAAATATGAAGTCTGATATTTGTTTTCCACCCAGTACAACCACGTGACTGTTTGCTGCAAAAGGCCCATTAGTGGCCATGGATGTGTTTTAGCAGAAACCCATAAGGGAGTTGAAACATGTAACGATGTAGTCATGAAGCAGATTGTTCACTGAATAAAAAGTACCATTTTTGGCAAATACTGGCCCAAGAGCCTTCACATGTGAGCTTTCCTGCCACATTCTATATAATATTATGGTGATTTTTATTTAATTGATTGGTTGGATACTATTTTGCAGCATCAGACTAGAGCGAAGTTAATGGCTAGCTGTTACAGTTTCAACTCACTTGTGTGTTTCTGGTTTTAGTACTTGCGGGAAAACGTTCTCAAATGACTATCATTCCAGGAACATTCATATGTACAGTGTACTAGGTTTTTGGGGTAACGAAACTTGAGCTATGAGGAGCTGTTTCTGTTTTTAGAAAAAAAAATTCTGCAAAATCATGGATCTTAAAATTTCATTGCCACCAGGTCTGGGTGTTTTATAAAATTATGCTGTGATTTGTTAGCTATAGTGTTGATTGGCTTCGGCTGAAATAAATGCTGTGGTAGGGATACATACAATGCAACGAATCCTTTAAAAAGCTGATAAATAAAAAACAACAATATGTATTTACGTTATCAAATTTAGATATTTGGCTCCGATAATTCTAAAATGACATGTAGGTACTTTTCTGATAATTTGTAAATTCATGGAAAATGGATTGCGTTACTCCGCCTACGTAATCTACCCTCCCACCCTTGCACGTGTGATGAAGTCGAGATTTGACACATTTTAAAAGCGATGCACGATAGTGTTCTATTGTCTCTGTTCCTTCGTTCCTAATTTTTGTTACGCTAGGAGCACAGTGCAATCTCAAATCTTTTTGGAGAATCCAGCTGGGTTATAAGGTCATTCGTCAAAGGAAAAGGATTTTTTTAAATGTTCGGTTCTCCCTAGGAAATCCAGGGTACTTACCTTGTCTTTACGATGTGGAATTGTGTTAATGTTTGTGCACGAAGGCCCCTTTTTAGAAACAAGTACATCGCACGAACTCACAGGGAGTGAAAAATGGGCTGCACATAAACTCTTTAGATTTGTCCGAGACAAATCTTCGTAGGGAATCTCCACAAACTCCCTTGGTTGAAGTGGCTTGTAGGTTTGTTTGTTGTCGGGTTCGGCTGTCAACCGCTGAACGACGAGCTGACGGAGGGATACTGGGGGCTTTTTGCCTATTTGGTGTTGTTTTGTCCTCTTTCCGGCAAGATCATTCCATAGCTGATCTCTATACCTTTTTGGAGGCATGGTAGAGCGAGCATTCTGGAGCATACAAAAACACTGGAGAATGACAACTTACCGCACATGTCCAGGTACTGCACGCATGTACCGCTACTCTAGCTCTACTCGGACCACAAGGCACCATGGTCTATTATAACAGTGGGCCACGGCGAAGACTTGTGATTTGCATTTTCGTTTTGATTTGATTTTGGGGTCTTACTTTTCACTATCTTTTTTTTCTTTTTTCTTATCCTTTTTTCCTTTTTTTATTTCGATTTCAATTTTTTCTGTCTCAAACTTTTTACTTTTGCCATTAAAATTAAATATGAAATATCTATTTTCTATTCTCGCATTTTTAATATATTAAAAACAAATTAAAATATGTATAAAAAACTTTTTTTTAATGATTTTATTACTTTTCATTTTTATTTTATCTTATTTATTATTATATTCTAACTATTTATGACTATTATAACACGGGGCCACCATACAAATGTTACATCTTTTTTCAATTTTGAGCTGAAAGTGTCATCCAAATATTATACACCCATATCTTTAAATACACACTTCTGACAAAAAAAAAATTGGGGTTAATGTTTTTTTTAATATTAAGCTCTTTAAGTTCACAGAAGAGGACTTCATCATGAAAACAAGAGCAGGCCACAGTCACCAAACATTGCTAGTTTGTGAGGATCCTGAAAGTGCCAGTGCATATGGATCAAAGTTCTTCTATGTGGTTGATGGGCTACCTTCAGATATCATGCATGATCTTCTTGAAGGAGTTCTTCCTCATCACATGAAGATCATACTCAAGAAATTTGTGCGTGAGGAAAAGTACTTCACACTGGAGGAACTTAACCAAAGGCTGTTGAATTTTTCTTATGGATCTAGTGACTGTCGCAATTAACCAACTGCAATTAACAACCTCAATACTACAGATCATCATTTAAGACAAGCAGGTAAAAAATAAGTTCTATTTTCTTTCGCTACGCTCAGCCAAATAGAAAGTATTCCTATTTTCTACATATGAATAATGATAACAACGTTTGGAGGGAGCCGCACAGATGAGAGCATCGTTTATTACATTCAGGTTACAGCAGTAATTGGTGTTATAACTAATAACAGTTGTCCAGTACAATAATAGTACAGTTGTGAGCTAGATTTTAGATGGTGAATTGCCGGATACGAAAAACCGGGATAAAAAACCCCAGTTGAGGAAAAACCCGGAAACGTATTCTCCAAACCAGTGCAAATTCACCTCTACCTCTGGAGTCTAAAGGTTTAAAGCTTCCTATTAATATACTTTTAAGAGTAATATTACCGCACAGCTGACGGCATCGTTTATTACAAGTTATTGCAATTGTATATGTACTCAGAGACAGTTATGTTACAGTAACTGTTACGTACTATTAACTCAAACTATAAAAGAGCTACAATATGTCAAGAAAAACTAAGGCCGCTGCTGAAATGCGATGTCAAGTGGTATGAACGTGTGAAGGAGTGGCATTTATAGAACTCCTAATTGATCCCAAAGGCATAATGCAAAAGCATGTATTCAACATGTAACAAAGAGAAAAATATTTCTATTTTCTTTCGCTACGCTCAGCCAAATAGAAAGTATTTCTATTTTCTACATATGAATAATGATAACAACGTTTGAAGGGAGCCGCACAGCTGACCTCAAGCAACAAAGTGTGGGAAGAAATTATGAATCTAAATGTCAATATGCAAACCAAGAGCTGTTGTTTAAGGTCTTCCGCGCAAAAGAAAGAGATATTCAATTATCGATGACGATGGTGAAGAAGATGGGAACATATAGACGGGCATGATATAGATGGTAGTGATTGCAATAACAAGGCTGCTGCAGAGTTATTTCAACGACATCATAGGAGATTCAAGCAATTTCGGCCCTCTGATTTGACATCGAAACCCAAATCCTTCAATGAGTATCTAATGAAGATATTACCTGTAAATACAAGATTTAGCGAAGAGGTTGGAATTGCAGAAACAATGTGGGAGCACCAACTGTTACAGCGATGCCAGAATCCGATGTCTTGTAGCTGCTTCTTTCCCTCCTCTAAACGTTGGCAAAATTACAGGAGATGCTGTTGTCAGTACGTTTGAAGGTGACACATACATCAGTCATCACGGGAGTACCTTTCAATGTGAGATTTGTCCAAGCTATCAAAAGTGGGCAAAAGAAAATCATCACAAGCATGCGTCTTCACGTTTCAAAACGCAAGGGTTAGTAGGCGATGTCATGGCAGGAACGGCAATTCTGAAAATGAAAGGATTGATTCAGACACGAGATCACGCAGTTTCAGCTTTACACAAAGAAGCAGTGTGTGTCTTCGCTACTGACGAGGATCGAAGCGCCACTGAGGTTGGAACACACCCTTCAGCTAAGAAAACTTCGAATGGGCAAAAAGATATTAAGAATTTCTTCCTTCCTTTAAACTGGGAGGGACCTCCAGATCAACAACAGCAGGCGAAAAGGGTACGGTTAAATGCCATTATCTCTGGGATCCGGAGGTCGTACGAGAATTCTCAAAAGATCGCCAAATAAGAAGAACAACAGCCAAAACTCTATTCAAAAGACAACTGGAAACTGGAGTTATATGCTGTTTGAAGAAAGAGAAGGGGCATGAACTATGCTGTAGATATGAAGGCTGGAAAAGGATGCACAATGTTGATGCAACTTTCCTATTGGAACAGGCCAACAGCAAACCGAAGTCGGTGTTCATACCAATGGAACGTTCTATACTCGTGCATGGCAAACCTATATATCTATGTGGTGGAATAAAGAGTTTGGACCCTCCGTGCGAAGAAGAAGCAGATTATCATGGAAATAGCCCTTACACTTGCCGAAACTGTGCAAAACAGTTAAGGGAGCTAAAGGATATCCTGAGACACAGACAGAGTGGCACTTTGGTTAACACCAAAGACAGGTTAGGGTTAAAGAGCTTTAACAAAAGATATGCCAGAGTCAATGAAATAGAAAATGCGCTCGAGAAAGAGGTTCAAAGAAGAAAGTTGGCGGAACGGCAAGTGGAGCACAGTCTTATGGACTCATGCCTAAGTGGTGACGAGGAGAAGCTCATTGTTGACTTGATCCGGCTATTTAATGCAGGCATTTCCAAGACTAAACCAATTCAAGTCATGGTCGTGAGAAATATGACCTCCAAGCTTTTAAAGGCCAACAATACACATTATGTAGAGATGATAAAGGACATTAGTAGCCTTTTCAGAAATGAGCTCGGGGCTACGAATTATTCTTTAATGGCGGACATTTTTGGCTTAACCGGGGAAACAACAGCTGCAACTCATAGCAAACAAACAAGGATAAATGCTAGTTTAAACGACCAGGTATTGGACAAGGTTGAAATTGCGTTCAAAGGACTGCTCGTTAACGAAGCCAGTGATGGCGCAAGTAGCCTGAGGTATCTCCAGCCTCGATTGTCAAATAATAGCAATGTAATTCTTCTTGGAAAAGCGTGGAATCCAGATGTACAGAAATGGATGGAAGAAGATCAAATTCCACGTCGAGATGTCTCGAAAGGGGATGCTGACGATTATACCGCTTTAAAGAGAAGTGTTGATTATTTGATTGCTAATAATTTCCTTGCAAAAAATGTTTCGATCCATAATCTTGTCGCTTTGGGATCCATGCAGACGCCAACTTTTATTTACTGCATGTGGCCAACTCAAGATAAAGGATATGCAGCAAGACATCTTCCGCAATACTGGGAAAACCTTAGAAAAAAGTGTTATTACAAGGATACAGGAGATGTTCGAGAACATCCTATTAACCTCCTAACGTATTCCACTGATTCTGCATGTTTTTCATTGTCAGCTGCTGTGAAACTGATGACGCCAACGGACGTAGAGATCAACGATGGTGTGATTTTTCTTGGGCTCGGAATAGAGGAAGAACGCTTTCTTGCCCCATACTACTGGTTCCTTCCAGCAATTGCCTGCCTCGATTACGACCACGAGCAACGACTGTTTCTCAAAAACATCAAGTATGAAACCAGAGAGTTAATGTTTTGGGATGAAAACGGCAAAACATCTCGTCTGGCAAGTATTCAGCAGCTGTATGACTTGAAAAACCGTTGCCAGAACATGGGACTGGATTGCGGATTCAACGCCACCGATCTTGTGCTTGTTTATTTCTGTGACCAAAATTCTGATGCATGTGAGACTCTTTACCCTCCGAATTGCAGACTCTCAAGCGACAAGTTTGTACATAAGAGCAGTGTACCATTTGATAGAGCCTTTTCGTTAGCCAGAGTTTGGTTCACCAGCGGAAATTCAAGAATCTGTTTCCAGTTCTATAACAGTCTTTCGCTTGTGTAGAAAGGTTCTGGAGCTGAAGAAAAGGCGGCTACATTCGTTTCTCACAACTGGTTGTTATAATACCGCCGAAATTATCTTCGCAGCTGCTACTCTATATCAAATTTCCATGTTTCTTCATTTCAAGAATCTTGGATTGGCTTTCAGCTCTCCCCACAACACTGGAACGAAATCAACAGAGAGAATCATAAGGGAAATGCAAAGCAAAACTAACGAACTCCAGTCCTTGGACGCACAACCAACATTTGTAGACGTGCTTGACAAAAGTTCTAAAGTTCAGTTTAATCTTAATGCGAAGCAGCGTTTGGCACAAGCAGGTACAAAGGTAAAACAGTCATCCAAGAGGAGAGAGAGAGCATTTGCCTTCAAGAAACACGAAGAACGAACAGAAACGAGCTACAGCTATCACAAAAGTTACCAAGAATTTAAAACACAACAAAGAGAGGCGCATTATCGAGGGTGTCGGGCTGGTCAAGCAATGTTTGAAATGTTTGAAATGTCCATGCCCGCTGAATGCGTCGAACTGTGAAAATCGAGTGGCTTTTGGGACAAGCCCTACACATTTGAACACCCCAAAGGAGTGGAAGTCATGGACGGTAGGTTGCCTGATAACTACAACATGGCTCATCATTGAATGAATACAACGAGGACGTTCCTCCCATACCTTAACTGGGGAAATGCTCTCCTCAACAATGCAGGATAATATGGGTCCCTCAAGACATGACCAGTGAATCTGGCCTGAAACACATTATACCAATTATGAGGACAACTAAGAACTGTAAGTTAACTTAGATTCAGATTTGAGCTCTATGCTACCGAAATCACTGAACTGTTGGCAGCAATCAGTCGCTCACGTCACCGTTTGAAGCACCCCAAACGATCATGTGAGAGAATCAATCAATCACTAGAGTGGTAAAACATTCAGTTGCATGACAGCCTCCATGGTAGCGTTTTTATGTACCACGTGATCGAAGTTTTACATAACAAGCAATGCGGATGGTGTAAATTGCAGGTTGACAGAACCGGATCCGGTTTTCAAAGAAATACATATAGCTAAAAAAACCTGGAATTCTACCCAGATTTCAAACTTTTCTCCACAAAACTCGGATTTCTAAGTAAAATTGGCCTCAAAATTATGCCATGAAATATAAAACGTTATCCAATATACTTATATTACTCATATTTATATTTTAGTTTTTCTGCGAATCTGACAACCAGCGAACCTGCACTTTTTACACCATCCGCCATGCAAAGAAACCGATAGAACAAAGGTAGATTTTAACGTAGCAATAGTGATAAAAATTGTGATTTTTGCCGTTTAGTAGTTCCCATACAAATCCTATACAAACTGTATACTGACAAATACACACAATTAGAGCTTGGGTTGCCTGTGATTGTACTTGCCCGATTCCTCTTCTCACTTGCCCAAACCATTTTTTTCGGGATTCAAAAAGTATTGTTCTATCCGTAAAAAAACATGTAGCTTGATCCCAGTCCGTGAAAAGAATGTTTTCAAGCAATAAATCTACATTGTACCCTTTGGAAATCTCGCATGCAGTAATGGGCTCAGTGACTCCACAATTTTCCATTGTTGTTTAGCACTGGTCCTGATGAGCGGACGAGTGTTTCTTTGAACCCTGCATTTAGTGTAAAAGCTAGCAAAGACAATAATACTCATCACGTGGTATACAATACAAAACTTGGATCACGTGGTACAGATGAACACTACCTCTAAGGCTGGCTCCAGACGGCACATTTTACCACTCTAGTGATTTTAAAAAGCAGTAATTTATTTTCCGGCTGCAAAGGTCGTCTTAGTAATGCCATCAATGCTGCTTTTAAATGTTACTTAAAAGTTGGCTTAAATATTTGTTTTCTTCTTTTGTTTATATACATTGACAATACTGGTTCAAAGTCACACTGTGGTGCTGGCAAATGTTGCCAATGTTATGAAAGAGGTGTATTCATTGACAATCGATGTAGTAACAACTGGGTCAAGTGTGACTACTGCTTGGAGTGGTACCATGCTGAATGTGTGTCATTCAAACCAGTCGAAATTGAAAAGATAAGAGAAGACCATCAATGGCAGTTCCTTCCCTAAGTGTTTGGATATATATTAAGTTAAATTGATTTCATTACAACGTTATGATAGGAAGCACCGATGTTTTGAGAAAATTTGGGATCGTTTCCTACAAAAATAGTGCCTAACTTGGCTTTCTCCAATATGATCTGTTCAAAATGCTTGCCAAATCGAATTCTAAATATGCATTTCTGATCAAATATACCTTCCAAATATAATCCCATCTGGACCATGCATACTTTCTGAAATATTGTATTTGTCCACTCCAGGGAGGGGAGGGGTGAATTTGCTATCCTGAGGGTAATGTTCAAGTCATTTATTAATCTACTAACCAATCGCAAGTGTGATACATGCTGCAGCAGTTGGCCACGAACCAGCACGTTTTTCTTTTCGCAGTTTTCGAAGAGGGCGCTACATTTGCTTTCAACTGTGGAACTTCCACAGAATTTATCAAGGTTCAAGGAGTTATTATGCATTAATTTGTGTCATCACCTTACTCAGAGAAAAGAGATCGATGGTTGGTCCTTATGTCTACTTGCAACAAAAGGTTCCAATCATCAGCTTGAGGCATGTGGACTGGCCACTGTTGGGGCTCAATTAAAGTTGAGAAGTCTGGTTGAGGATTCCCAGAAAGAGGAGAGTGAGAACAAATTTTGGCAGAGAAAACCAACAAGACAGGATATGGTTTCAGCAATAGCTTTGCAGAAAAGGATATACAATGCCAAGTAAGTAGCCATCCAGAAGTAACAGTATTTATATACACATGTATTTGCGTCCATATCCTGGTTGAAAAATAGATAAATGTAATGCATTAATTTTATAGATACGCGTGTATAGTGGCTGTCATTCATGTTCCACTTTGGTGAATAAGAACTCAACACACTTCATCCCTTAATTCCTGAAATTGTTACCAAATTTAATTATTCGTTTTGAACTTTCATTAACTTTCGGTAACGAAGATTCCAATATTCAAAACAAAACTAAATTGAAAATTCGATTGCCGATTGGATTAACGAAACAAAAGGAGTTCCATATACGGACAAACATACACACAGGCATCCCATCCCTAGTGGTTTCGTGGAGGGCAGCAAAACAAATATGGCGGTACGGAACCTTCAAGGTAGAGTGTACGAGCCAGGAAGGCCTCTCTCGAATCCTTTCAGACAGGAAATAGTTGACCTGTACCATCGAGGCTTATCAAAGAGACAGATATCTCTCGATTTGAAATTGTCAGCTGGTACTGTTCGAAGGATCATAAACCAAGTTCAACAGAATGGAAGCAGAGGAGGTTTCACTGCGACCGCAATGCATTATTTGCCACGGCGGACGTTGGCAAATAACGTAGAGGGAAACAAGTACAAAGATGTACAACAAGTGATTGGTACCAGAAGTGTTGTTGTTAGGACTCTTTCGAAAATGCATCAGAAGTTATGCCGCAAACTACAGCGAACTCCAAAGCTGACGAGTCCTTGGAAGGGAAATTTTACAATGGACATCCCCGTGAGATATTTGACGTGATATTCAAGTATATTGTCCAACGAAATAGCTATCATGGTTCTGAAACACGAGCTTGTATAACTGTCACGATAACTGAGATGAAGAAAGCCAAATTTATTTGACAAAATTAATCTTGATGGAGTCATTCTTCTTAAAGATGAGTTGATGAAATCAGACTTTGAAGGAGCTTAATTTAATTGGGAATTAATTTAATAGTGAAATATAGCACTTTGATCCAGCAAAACCAGCTGTTGCAAAGACATGTTGAAATGCTGTAATGTATCGACTCGGATTATGATGATCAACTGAAGAGTATTAAGATCCCCTCAAGAAACATCGAGAAACTAATGAAGACGTATTTATCTGATAGCTTTAAGAAGAGGAATGCAGCAACACATTTACTTGTTACCATGTTGTCAGATGAAAAGAGGTCCAACAAACGTTATGCTTTGCCTGTGAGATACATTGCATACGACAGCCTTAAGGGACAAGTATCAGAGGGATTTGAATAAGGAGTTGAAGGAGAAGATCATGGAGAGGATTGAAAGTTGTTGGTATGTTTGCTGACGCAGCGAGAGAGCCTGAGGTGACCGAGCAAGGTAGCTCTATATACGGCGTTAGCTTACAAACATGGGCTAATCGCAAAGGATTGTGGTCGCAAATGTGCTACAAAAATGTGGCAAGCGTTTGACAGCCGATCGAAAATTTGGCCAATCAGCACACAGAAAACATCTGATGAACACGCCGAACTCTGCGCCGAACTCTGCGCCGAACTCTTGTGATGTCCTTTTCCGTTCCACGAGCTTCAAAGAGGTAAGAAGTGTGTAGTCAAATCCGTCCGAAAAAGCTTCAAATTGGCCTCGTTCCCTCAATAATTTCCTGCTGGCGTTCTTATTCCTTCTTATTTTGATTACAGATAGACCATTTACAAGAACAAATATACCTAATGTAAGTAGAAAGCACCAAGTTTCTACATGTTTGTTTGACTGTGACAAATCTCACGTGTTAGCTGAGTATTTTGCATCGCCGATTTTGCTTCTATAACTTGTGTTGCTTTCATTTCAGATAGCCCATTCACAAGACCATCTGCAGAAAATGTAAGTGGAAAGCATTTAAATTGTGCTGAACATGATGTAATGCAGTAGAAAGCAACAAATTCCTACATTTTTACTGTGACTTGTGAGGCTCCGCTTTACGTGTTGCCTAGCACGAGTTAAGCTGTTACATAACCAAAGGGACAAGGAATTTATAACTTTGCTTTCATGTTCATACAAAAGACCATCTGTAGAAAATGTAAGTGGAGAGCATTTAAATAATTGTTTTGAACATGAACAATATACCAAAGTAATTCTGTTGGCAAAAATGGAACGTTGTTGGACGGAAATAACAAACTACCCTAGCACAGCATATATTTCGTGATGTGACTACAGAGTTGAACGTTCAGATTAACGTCGACTAAATACTCTGATGCATGGCATATGTTCATTATTATTTATAGGTTTTGTTGCAATATTGTCCAGTGATGTTACAAGTTCAATCGCTATGACAAGCTGCAGACAATTTACAATATTTTAAACGGAGAATAATGAACTAAAATATGTTTGAAGACTTGACTGAATACCTGCTAGCCATTGAAACTCTTCACTATTTAGAGCCGTTACACTCAACCCGTGAAAACGTTATTGACAGTACACGCTAGCACAATTATCAACAGTTTGAATAATATTTTATTTTGTTTTGTGTATCACAAGGATGGCAAAACCCTTCAGAAACAAAAACTGTATTGTTATAGTCAATTAATAGAACCATCGGTTTCAATTTTTGGTCTTGTTAGGATGGTTTCCACTAACCGTGAAACAAGCTTTGGCGTATTATACTATTATATTATATTAACCTCTATTCCCTTTTTCTTTTGTGTCTTCTTGACTATTATACCCTTTAACTAGTACACTTTGTTTCACGGGTTAATGAAAACCACTATCATATTGATCTTGTTCCAAATCTAAGATGTTTAACAAGTGATAAATAAGTCGTTGAGTAGAAAATGCTTTTACCCTTGATTGATATTGTTGAATTACAGATGAATTTATACTGCTAATTGATTGCGTGTCCTTTTTTCGTTGTTATAGCAATGTTGGTAAATGTTTTTTTTTTTCAATCTGTCTGTCAGAAGTGTCTCAACCATTAATTTAGTAGCATGCAAAACATTTTGATAACATTGGCAAATCAACATCAGTATGCCTGGTATCCTGCTATGTTATTGGTCGAGACACTAGACAGAATATCGCAAAAAGCATGAAACTCGGGTCACAAGGAAAGCTAATTCTGATTGGTCAAAAATGGAGAAAGGAATGTATACCTTAGACAAGCAAGACGCCCCTAAAAACGGTTGCGCACGGGGTAGGCTAGTTCGTAATTGGTTCATTGCCTTTTTACTTCCTCCCGTGATTGGCTCTGTAATTTTAAAGTTTGATTTTGGTTTAACTACAATCAGTTAACTCCGGTTTAACTCTGGTGGAGCCTAGTGGTTAGGTAAACGTTTATGTTACAGTTACAGCTGACACATCTTGTGCCTTTAAAGAGTTATTCTATTTTTAATATAGAATAAAACAAATAACGAAAGGTTGTCATGCTCTTATCATTTCTCGTCATTGGCGACATAAGCACAAGCAATATACGCAGACGCAGTGCCGTCATCATTTGCGGTACTTGTTCTACTCGGGCATGAGATGAGAACAGATACCACTAATGATCAATGCATTACTGCATCTGCATAAACTATGTTGCTTGTGTTAACCGTATTTACTCGATTAGATGCCGGATCTCGAATAAAGGCCGGGTCGATGAGGCCGAATTTTAAATAGAAGCCGGGGGCATCTATTAGAGTAAATACGGTATGCTTTACTTCACTAGTGAAAACCAGGCTTACCGACGCTAGCTGATGAACAATGGAAACAATTAAAAGTGTTTATAAATTTGATTATTTAACAATTATTCTGTTAGTCACCAATACTGAAAGGAATACTTGTATCATACTGGTATCATGGGTTTCTTAATACACTATACAGTAATATTACATTGAAATATGGGTATTTGGCATGTTTGACTACTTGGCCAGTTGACAAGGAACTGAAATAGGCTTCTTAATTTAAGAAAAAATGTTCCTTTTAGGTTTTAAACTAATTTGAAAGACTATTGAAATTAGGTAGAAGCGTGTCCTTTTTCTTCTTCTTGAATACAAGTGGAGACACGTTCAGTTAAACTTAAGGAAATGGTTGTTTGGGATAACCAAGCAATTGATGAGGATCCAGGAGATAAATCAACTGGCTGGGTATGAAGTCAGCCTCGAAAGTGTAGTGGTGTGGTCAATCCAACAAATGAGGCTTCATGGAGACGTACCAGAGGAGTTGACGTTTATCTTGAAGATGGATGGGCGCCCATTATTTTGGTATGTATTCCATATTTCTTTAAAACAATAATAGTATGGATTACAGATAGAATATATACTACAAATATATAAATTTGTATTCTGTTTTCATTGTTGAAGCTTTTCAATACAATAACTATAATTCTCAATTGCAATAACACTTGTAAATAATTTAACACACATTTGACGTGAATGGTAAGAAATTGGTATTGTTTCATCTAGAGTTTAGTCAATTACTAGCTGAACTTTAAAACAAAATTGATACAATATGCTAATAGTTTGAAATACTGTATTTTATCACATACAAGCCATATGCAGTTTTGGGTGTGTTTTCTTGACTTCATTACGAACGAAAAACAAATTAATTGAAAAATCTCCCAAACAAGCCACACTCCTAACTCTGAGCCTCTAAATCAAACAAAAGAAAAAATGAAACTTAAAAAACCCTGTGGCGCGGCTTATATGTGATAAAATACTGTACAATGTATGTTGTGACAACCTGTCATTTGTAAAATAAATGACAGGTTGTAAAATAACGTTTTCATTTGAAATGCTTGATGGACATGTAAAGGGATAAATTATTTGAACAACCAAAAAAGATAAAGATTTATGAGTGGGAAATAACATTCACCGATTGTTGTTCTTTTGAAGAAAAAGGTCAAGTAACAATTGTATGTTAACCCAAAGTGCTAAATCAGTAATAACCCTTGCTATTGCCAATTGCAAAGAAGAGGTTAGATGAACAGAATACATTGCTCTGTTTAATTGTACATGTAGTGTCATATTCAATGTATTATGTGAACCAGTCTAAGCCTACTTTTCACCTATAATTGTACTTCACTCGTCACATACAAATGACTCAATACAAGGGTCTGGTACTTTATATTCAATGAATAATCTGCAGCATACGTTATTACACCCGAGGGGGGGAGTATACTCCCATATATAAGCTATACGGGTATGGGCCGCCCCAAAGGGTATGGTTTTAGAGCTGTTTTAGTCTGAAATAGGGTAATAAATTTTGCCTTTTCAGTCTGCAATAGGGTATGATTTTGTGAGACCGCACATGTTTAACCCTACACCAACCATGGTGAAAAATATCATTGGCATAAAGTAACGCAATTAAAAGCCACTTTAAGGTGTATGAAATGTCTAAAATAGGGTACAGATTTTCGGTGTTCGGTCTGATAAAAGGATATGGAAAATCCATATATTTTGGTCTGAAATAGGGTCAGGGTTTTGAGCATCGGGCGGCACACCCCGACCTAAAGTCCCCCTCCCACCGGGTGTTACATGTTTCAACTCAGTGGCTCATTGTATTGAATGTAGTGGCACGTTTTGGAAAAAGAAAGCATAATTTGTTGTTCAAGATTTTAGTACATACATGGTTGATTCTAGCCCTGACATGTGCCAAAAGTTTGCAAAAATATTCCTTGTTTGGCCCATTTGATTGCATTTAACAGTTCTTTGTTCACATAACAATTTTAGAGAAGATCTAAAGGAGCTGGTGCAGAACCTGGATAAACAAAAGGATGTTTTGAAGACATTCTGTTGATGGTAAAAAGTTCAAGGTATCATTTAAAGTAAGTATTTTAGTTTGTGATAAGGTAAAACAAAAATTAATTTGGGAGAATCTAATGCCCTAAATATGTGTCAATGTTATACAATCTACTCCTCCTAAGTGTTCACAAAGCAACATAATCACTAGGGCTCACGCCCATGGCTCTGTGAAGTTTAGATTTTGTAGCATTAACAATATCAGGTGAGATGAGTTTGCCAGTATGAGTATTTTATTCAATCATATGCTCATTTTAATCCCCTTTTTTCATTGTAACAGTCTTGATGCAGAAAACCCAACATATCAAGAGCCAAAATTTGTAGTGTTCGGCATGTTCTGCTACAAGTGTCAGAAGGCCAACCCTAAAGTCACCATGATAGTCAATGGCACAGCCTCTCAGCATCGTAAGAAATGTGGAGATAATGCATTTGTATGGCGGTCACATCCATTGGTGCTAGAAAGATATCCTGCTTGTAAAATGATGCTAATTTAGGTTTTGTTGTATTGACGGCTGGGGTATCAATTAGCAAAATAGCCCTGGTATTCAAGCACATGGGACTGTGCATGCATGGTGTACGCACCTATTTCAAGCACCAGAAAGTGGTCATCTTCCCTGTAGTGCTGCATCTTTGGGAGACCTACAGGGCGAATTTACTAAGCAAGCTAAATTACCTGCAAGATGTGGTGTGGAGTGGAGACGGCAAAGGTTTTCAGAGGGGCCATTCCCAAAAATACAAGTTAGGAGATGAAATTGTGAGGGATGTAACGGTCTCCCCAACATACAGTGAGTACTTAAAGCAACATAAATGTTTCAAATGAAAATGGCAATACAGAGGGGATGTTCTATTTTTTGTGGTATCTACCGAGTCAATGAGTCGTTCTCCTTGAATAACTGTCAATCAGAGAGTTACACAGTGAAAAAGGCGATGTAAACTAATAAAAAATGGAACTAGGGTGTAATGGTGGATATTACTCTAATATCTATTTCACGGCTAAAGTTATGTTGCTTGCTGAAGCCAAAAGCAAGTTTCTTGTAAATACTTGGTAATTAATAGGTTGTTGTCTGTTAGGTTATGTTGATGAAATGAAGAGGATTGTATTCAGTATGGACAACTCTCAAATCCAGACAGTCTCAAACAAGTACAGTGCCCTAGCACCACCACCACTCAACACCCAATTCCCTGAGCAATTGAGCAAAGATTTAGGTGGCTAATAAATTTTATTTCGATGTGACCACACACGGGTAAACGTACCTTAACGAAAATCCGTTCGAACGGCAAAATAAACGGGCAACGAACGGCCAACAAACGCTTTTAAAAAAACGTTCAAACGACTTCTCAAAACGTTTTAACGGTCAGTACAAAAAAATCGAACGGCCACGCTAAATTTTTGAACGATTTTTTGCAGGCATTTGAACTGCTCGATGTAAGCGTTCCAACGGTCTGATTTAAAACTCGAACCGATTGCCCTACGTGTTCGCACAACTTGCCCTAATGCACCTATCAATGTTAAGCCGGCGGGGGGGGGGGGGGGGGAAGTCAGGGCATAGGGTGGGGATTTGATAGTCATTGTTGGCCCGTGGGTAGGGCTTTTGACTGACTTTGCTGTCCCCGGGGTAGAGTCATTTGAATTTTTTTCTTTGCCCGTGCTGGGGGCAAAGAAATGTATTTGACATCGAGCTGAAATTGAGACTGGTACCGAAAGTAATTTTCCCGTGCCGCGCATGCGTCTTTTACGTCCTTGGAATTTCGGGTTTGTCACATGGAGTTCGGGAACAACAGAAAGGTGCGTGAAATTACTGCTTTTTTTCGTTTGGTTTTGTGCGATTCTATTAAAAAACATTTTCATATCTTTTATATGATAATTTAAACTGTGTACGAATCTGTCGGCACATGTCTCAATGATTACCTTGTTGCGTTTAGTCCATCAAAGCATTTTTCTTGTGTCCGTATCTCGGGCCCAACCAGGGGACATTTGACCACAATATGCTTCCAAGGGCAGGGAATTTCTAGTACATTTGACTTAAAATATTTGCCCGTGGGTAGGGCATTTGAAAAACAAAATCTTGAAAATGTCAAATCCCCGCCCTATGCCCTTTATGGCTTTATGGCTTTTGGCTGTAGGATAAAGAAAATTGCTGCAGGAATGACCCACAATATGTAGTTTTCATTGTGTTCTCAAGGATAAACATGTGGACGTGTTCAAAGTTCAAGTTATTATTGCTGTTGTGATAGCCTGTGTAGCCTGTACAATCACGTAAACCGATGTCATCGTTACTACATCACCACTAAGTGATTTATGGGGACCCAATACCATGTCTGACAAACTTTGAGAAACGGACATATACTAAAAAATCATGTGACCGATGACTTCATCATTACGACATCGGCACTACAGTACCGTGCACAAAGATTTCAACGCTAATTGGGGATATATCCCCGGGTATATATCCTTTAAAAGAGATAAATCCCTTTTGCGTGAAGTAAAATTTCCCTTTTCAAAAGGGATATATCCCTTTGGGGAAATACTTCGAGAGTTTATCCTAACACAGCCATTGATAAAAGCTTTGAGAATTTATAAAAGCTTCAATAACTTATCGTAATTATAAAATGTAAAACATTCCATGTACGTGGGAGAAACATTTTTTTGAAAATATATTCAATGTCAACAGCCGGCACATGAATGAAAATGAGCTTTTCAAACTTATCATAAATCCACCAAATAAGTTCGCAAAACAAGCAGCTAACTACCTAGATGACTGCCTCGTCATTAGGAAAGAGATATTAACTGAATAAGTATTGCCTGCTTCCAACTCTTAGTAACCGAACTACCTCACATTATGCTCGTTTTTACTTATCATTTATTTACCGTTCGCGTTCACGCCATGTAAAGTATATTTGGTGAAAACCCCATGGCCAAACGCACTGGATTGTGTACGGGTCCAAATAGAACGGGTATTTCAAATCTGTATTTGTCAGAAAGACTAACGTTTTTCATTAGATGGAATGGCCAAATTTAGGGTATGGATTCCAATTATATTTAAACTGGGGGTCAGCCCCTTTCAGCGGTATACTTATCGAAATTTTTTTAGCACATACCGGAAGTCGGTGGAATCTTGTCAATCACTAGGTGTGAAAAGTTGTCACATTTCCTTTACTTAACTAACTGGCAGAAGCGTCGTCACATTACATCTCACTCTCTGGTTAGGAAGTTCGAGCGATATTCTTTCAACGGCATCTATTAGTATTAAATGGCTGGTAATCAAGATTTGGTGGCAAGGCTTGAGGCACTTTTCAAGGAGGCAAGGGCAGCACAGCCGCGAGCACCAGAACAAGCACCAACAGCAAACGCAGTTCCGCAGCAGCAATCATCATCGATGAACGGGGAGAGCAGCAATGCGAGTGCTGCTGCTTCTGTCGCTAACGCGGCGACACAGCCGGCTGTTGCAGCGGAAATAAATAGCATTTTTGGTCGGAATTCTGCTGGTCGAGTTGATCATACTTCCCCGACTTCGTCACTAAGGAACATTGGACCGATATTTTCGCCTCGCAGTTTCAACACCGGCAGAGCCGGCCGAGCCGGCCGAGTTGATCGCCGTGCCTCAGGTACCCGGTTTAACCGACGAGTTATTCTCCTGCCAGGTCCTCTGTTTGAATCCATACCACGAGGGTCTTTCAGGGACAGCCTTACGGCACAGAATTTAGAAGTATCAGTGGCATTTCGCGCTGGAATGTCAGCTGAAAGAGTCAGACAAGAAATTGTTTGGGCATTTCAAGGGAATGGCCACCTAGAAAATATAAGGTAAGCCGCCTCCAGTTTTTAAAACGATTGAATGGTGTTATGTTGAGCGCGTTGTGTTTGTTACTATTCCAGAATAAAAATATCTGAAAAAGTAGGGAAAATGTATGAACATGTAGGTTAATTTTATTAACATAATGTTATTTGGAACTAGCTGAGGCGGCGGCTAATGTTGCGCAATGAAACTATTACATTTTTTTCTGATTACAAAATATTCCCAAAGAAGCAGAAGCCTATAGTTATGAATGGAACAACAAACTAACAAGCTGTATCAGGATCTATTGGTTTGGTTTCCTTTCCTTTCGCACAGCGTGACCTGATCATGTGTGATTGCTGGCAGCAATCTCACTTTTCACGCTGTAAACCATCCTATAAACCAGTATCCGAGGGGTGGCGAATGATCAAGAAAAACGGCCTCGCAAACAGTCGGTAAAAGTCTCGAAATCTCGCATTTTATTAGTCCCGTCTCGAAATCTCGCATTTTATTAGTCCCGTCTCGAAGTCTTGAATTATTTGGGTTTGTCTCGGATTTTTACTCTTTTTTTTGGGGGGGGGGTGTGTTCCTTTGGGAGGAATCCTAATCCGGATTTCGGATCCAAGCTCACTCAGATCAAGGGTCCAAAGAAAGGATCAGTTACCACAGTAACTCAATCGATAGTCGATTTCAATATGGCACAAAACAATACAATTTTATTCTCTTGGGATTAAAGATGGTCACTGCGCGAGAGAAAAGTTGTTCATGCTCATGTATTGCTGTTATTTGACCATTTGTCTACATTTAGCTTCACCTAACGAAAGGAAAATATACCAGTTAGGGAAATATTTAGATAATCAAGGAGACAAGAGTAAACCGAATTTGGATTCAATTGATTCATGATCCGATGAAATCTTTCTCGTTTTGGATTCACCGGATCAAACATCCGTTTTTGGATTCGGTCAAAGGAACACAAAATCCGTTTTCGTACCTCCCTACACAGCAGACCCTTGCTCGTCCCTCATACCACAGGAAGCCCGGTTTCACATCTTTTTTTCTCGATTTTTTCGATTCCTGCTGAGGATCGGGCTAGATCATTGGAGGTACGGTTTATTTTTTGGCGGCCAGTCTGCATGTGTTCTATAATTATAGGTATGCGAATGACAGCTAATTGGTTGAATGGTTAAGTTATGAAAGGTACTGGGTGTTTCATCATAATAGACCGGTTACAGCGTCATTGGTTACCATTGTCAAGGCCGAACTGGAGGTCAACCACAATCAAAACAACAGTCGAACACAGTGAATACACCGAGCTAATGCAGCGAAAAAAGTCTCGGGCTCGGATTAACGTAAAGTAAAATGGCAGAAGATTGAGAGGGTAATACCAAGTTATAACTAACTGGCTAGTTCAGTTTAATAGGTAAATTGATTATTATTGAGGTTTATAATTAACCCTCTGATAGATTTATGTATAAAAATCGTTTTTGAGGGTGAGCAGCAGCTGTACATGCAGGCTATCAATGTAGACTTTTGCAAGACTATAAAATGTATATTATGTATATTCCTTAATTAACCCCACCCATTTTCCTACAACAACTTACAGGAGTGTTCAAGATTGTGTGTTTCTTTGGCCAGTTGAGGGAAACAGACTTGCACTTGGCGAGATTGCACATGCCCAATCTTCAGGCTTTACAGGGAGAATTGTCCAAAACAGGTGGCGATCCAATAGGCCACTAGAACGTCTTTCAACATATCAAGTGGTAAGTCCTAATATTAATGCTGCAACTATACATGTAGCTATAACAGCTACAATGTACTATATCTATTTATAAAATAACCCACAGAAAATACGCGCTCTGATTGGTTGAAAGCCGTGTTTCTATAACTCTATAGAAACATGGCAAATTATGCCGGCATCGTGGCCTTGAACTCAATTTGAAACTCGGCGAAATAATTCCTACACTTTTCTAAAAACATTGAGCACTAAATTCAATTCGACGAAGAACCAGCTACAGTATTGTAAGAAACGACAATGTGTTGTTAGTTTAGGAACAAGCCGATGTTTATTGAACTCAAAACAATCTCAAAGTACGAATTACAACATTCATTTCTGTGGACAAAGTTAAGTTTCCCGCAATTTGTGCGACATTAAACAATCATTTTCGCCAAAACAGTCTATTTTGGCTGACTAAGCTCAATTAAAAAATATTGTTTGGTAGATTTAAGCCGGAGAACTTAACTTAACATGATCTAGATGCACAAAATAGAGGTTAAAATAGAAATGGAAATCAAAAGTACAGCAAAATGTGGAGCACAAACCTGACAAAGTTAATCAACATCCAAGTGCTACAGTCTTGTACAACTCCATCCCTTTCGACTACTCTTGGTTAATTGAGGAATGTACGGTTCAGTTGACTCTCTACAGGTGCCGTAGAGGATGAGAATGGCAAGGAAATCTGATCAAGCCTGAAGTGTCTCATGAAAACAACATGCCGTCCGTATGCGACGCATGAGGCATGGCACACGGCGAATCGACGAAGAACTATTGTAGTCCTTGGAAGACAGAATGTACAAAACAACTGATGACCCGAGGGATGACTTCCATGCTTTGTATCTCTAGATTTTAAAGAGAAATCCAAAATATCCTCCTTTCTTGCAACACGTCTTGATCTCCTGCAAACTTTGTTTGGTACGAAAACCGGCGCCCGCTTGATCCACGCCGTAAAGTCCATGAGGCAAAATGAACTGTTGAACATTACGTGCTTCCGTGTATTGTCAGTCCAGTTTTAGCATTAGTCCACAGAGCTTCTTTTTCTTCATCATTCTGTGTAATTTTGGGCTCCAATTAAAAGGTTTTTCTTAGCTAGGGAACTGTTTTCAAACTCACTGAATCAGATTGACAAAACTGACTGATTTAGTCATGTGATAAGTTCATGACGTACGACTGCACAGTTAGGAGAATTTATGTTTTGATGATCATAATAAACGCGCGATTTTCCTTTGTTGTACTTATTTTCTGTGGATTATTTTATAAAGGAAATAGAAAACATTTCCCCTTGTTTCTATAGAGTTATAGAAACACTTGTGGAAGTTTGGAAGAACTCGAAATAGCTGTGGAAACACTCGCCCTTCGGGCTCGTGTTCCCACTGCCATTTCTCGTTCTCCCAAACTCCCACTCGTGTTTCTATAACTCTATAGAAACACGGGAAATGTTTTCTATTTCTTAAGTATTAAGATAAATTTAATATGCATAATGCTTTTATTGCACAGTTGACAGGGGCGTTCCTGGGCATTTTTCAGCTTTAAGCCCGCCACCTAAGTTTAGACATTGACACAAAAACAATTACCACAGTACGTCTCGCCTGTCTACCACAGTCTCGCCTGTCTACCACAGTCTCGCCTGTCTACCACAGTCTCGCCTGTCTAGACTTTGTAAAACTACAGTGTAGGAGTGCGGCAGGGCTTTGAGGAGCTGCATCAATGACACTCTCAGCAAACATTTTTGGATTATGAAAACACACAAATTTGGCTGTTCGAAAACAAAAAATACCCAACGAATCTTTTAAGCTCGTGCTTAACTGGCTTACAGTCAGGTACACCCCTGGTTGAAAGGGCAACATTGTCATAGTATATAATTATACAGAATGCAAAGCAGTCTCGGGCAGTTTCAGTGCCATACTATCACAAAACTCAATTGATCAGATACTTAATTGTTACTACTAGCATGTGTTGCATCCAAACTGAATGGCAGTTTAATCCGTCCACCTGTGTATAACAGCGACCAAAAGCTTGTCCCGACCCCCAGCATTTGTTGCAGGGTTATTAATTTTATAATTGATTTGAATTGGCTTTTACTAAATAAATGCTCATTCTTACATGTGTTCTGGTTGGCTATTTAATTTTAACTGTCACCTGCAGCCTCATTGTGACTTACAGATAATTAACTTACATTTCAATACAGTTATAGACTTGTCATCGAAGTTCTACAGGGAATTTGTCAGGATAGAAGCAGCCCATATGTGCACAAGGTGCTGCTAGATTTGTTCCAGAAAGTTGGCACTGATTACTAGGACTAAATGTCAAAAGAAGTGAAGTAGATCAGACGTAATGAGTAATCAGTTTTGCTCTTGACCAAAATGCGTCCGAATCAAGCTGTAGCAATTATCGCGAAGTCCTCTTACTTCTTTTAATTCAACAACAGCAGTCATATTTGCTTTGTAGACGGTCGAAGTTATCTGCCCATGCATAGTCCGATCAGCATTCTATGTTTGGAATCGTTTTACTTGTCATAGCTTCGCGTAGTCTGTGTGCAGACGTTCTCTCTCCCTGCAAAAATCGGGAAAGAGACGTCTCTTTCCCGATTTTTGCAGGGAGAGAGAACATCTGCACGCAGGCTAAGCTTCGCGTTGAAGACTGTTCTCGCTAATAACGTTAACCACATGCAGCCCAACCTCAAGTTTACTTAAATATAACTTTATATGGGTTTGTATGGGAGCGTAACGAACTCCGTTTACTAGCCAGAAATACTGTAAAAGTTTTGAATAAAAATGACTTACATTTGTACCTTGCCTTGTTGGGCGTTTTTAAGCTGATTTCAGACAGATTTTCTTTTCGGAGTCCCTGCTGAAATAAGCTTAAAACCACCCAACAAGGATAGAAACATGATACAAGATATCACAGTGGCAAGCTAAGTCATTTATATTCAAAACTTTTACAGTATTTCTGGCTAGTAAACGGAGTACGTTAAGCTACCATACAAACCCTTACAAAGTTATATTTTCGTAAGCTTGGGCTGTCTGTGCGTGAACTACTCGGGCTAGAAGTCGCCGAAACTGGTTCAAAAGCTGTCATAATCAAATTTTTGTTGAGATGTATGGGAAATAACAAAACTAATTGTGTGGCTGTAACGGATAGTACTAGTTCTCGTCGTAAAATTGGTAAACCGGCAGCGTAAAATCAGCCGTATGGGTATCATGCTGATTTAGGTGCTTTCAATTAACGACAAATGGTACCGAATGACGGAACACATGAATTCAAAATTTACACTCGGAATTACAGACACCCTACTTTTTCTTGCCTGAACCGGCTTAGGCGGCTGTATTTCGGGCCTATACTTTTTCGCGCCGGCACAGCAATGGTATAACGGAAAAACTGGCAATTTCGGTTGGGAATTCAAATCATTCCACAGTAAAGTTTTCGGAAGGAAGGAAGGAATACCTTTGGCCGGTGGTATTCCTCTTTTTCTATTCTATTCCAACCAAAATCACAGACTGACAAATCGTGTACCATGTTAACTATGATTTGAATTCCCAACCGAAAAGAATGTCGGTTTTCCGTGCAAATGGTAAGCGCTCCAGGTTTTCAGCAAATGGCGGCGGGTGTACTGGATACACTGTTTCATTTGGCATGTTTTCTCTACAATGGTGAGCGCGCTCTTGTGATGATTGTGAATTAAAATCTTGAAAACTTGTATTTCTCGTTAGTCTAACTCAATACTAGTAAGATTATTCGCGATCAGAAAACTGCATTTTCAAGTTTATAGAAACCTAAGTTCTCCTTCAATTTTTAATAGGCATATCAAGTTATCAAATAGAAATTAACATAAACTAGTTGACAGTTCACAGAAAACATGTGCATCACTAAGAACGGGTATTTCAAATCTGTATTTGTCAGAAAGCCTAACGTTTTTCATTAGATGGAATGGCCAAATTTAGGGTATGGATTCCAGTTATATTTAAACTGGGGGTCAGCCCCTTTCAGCGGTATACTTATCGAAAAAAAATGAGCACATACCGAAAGTCGGTGGAATCTTGTCAATCACTAGGTGTGAAAAGTTGTCACATTTCCTTTACTTAACTAACTGGCAGAAGCGTCGTCACATTGCATCTCACTCTCTGGTTAGGAAGTTCGAGCGATATTCTTTCAACGGCATCTATTAGTATTAAATGGCTGGTAATCAAGATTTGGTGGCAAGGCTTGAGGCACTTTTCAAGGAGGCAAGGGCAGCACAGCCGCGAGCACCAGAACAAGCACCAACAGCCAGTGCCCGGCAGTGGAGGTCCTTCGGCTCCGACAAGGGCGCCAGTTGAAATATCCTGAGCCTGTTGGGAAGGCTTTCCAACGAATGAAGTTAAATAAAACTGTTTACATTTGAGAGATGGCACTCCAAATTTGAGAGAAATTTCCTCCGCGGCGGACTTTCTCTCTCCTTTAAGTCATATCTCTCCTGGTCACCGTGGCCATCTTGTTTTCACTGTGTAGCAGTATGTAAATAAGTTAACCGACCCGCAATGTCCCGAAGTGTCCCGAGCGATATTGAATCTGATTGGTTGATCCTATCACGTGTTTAGTTTTTCTCCCGACACAGAAAACAATAAGAGGCATCTGATTGGTTGGGGGCGAAATTCCTCGACATGGAAAATAAAAAAAATAAACACTTGCGATTTCTGACTCGAGCCGGCCAAAGGCCTGGCCCGAGTAATTAGTGTTCTCTGTCATGTTCTCTTTTAAAAGTCGGCATTTTTAACGAAATTGTGATCCACCGCTCAACTAGAAATCTCTTTCCGCGTCATAGATACAATTTTCGAAACATTTTTATCGTTCTTCTCATACCTTTTACATGCTGATTAGTATATTTTAAATTTTCTAGGGATGAGTTTGACTATTTTAAGTGAAAATTAGTATTCTCTGTCAAGTACTCTTGTAAAAGTCGGCATTATTAACGAAATTGTGATCCACCGCTCAACTAAACATCTCTTTGCGCGTCATAGATACAAACATTTTTATCGTTCTTCTCATACCTTTTACATGCTCATTAGTATCTTTTAAATTTTACATGCTTTGAACGACCTGAAGTATATAGGTGTCAGTAAACACTATGCAGTACTAAAGTAATTTGGAATAAAATTAATATATTATTTACTAATTACAATACATGTATCTTAATTTCCCGTGATGTCCGTAAAATTCCCTCAGTTGAAACGGCCTCTCATTAAAGAAAATGTCATCAAAGCAATCAAATTCAAATTAAATAATGAGGACGGTGTATGGAAGAAACAGGTGGTACACGTATGGACACGCCTTAACACTTCCGGTTCCTGTCCGAGTAGAACTGAGTTCTAGTTACTGTGCACATGCGCAGTTGTCACTCGCTCACGGACACGTTTTTCTCGGGTTTTCAGAACGTTTTGTAAGCAGGTTTCGAAGCAGTAAATACAGGAAAAGTCATTAAGTTTTCTCTTACTTCTAGCGGCGCTTCCAACGTGGAAACAAGGGAAAATGTATATGTAGTGGAAGCCAGCAATATGACTGAATTGAGACAATTAAATGCGTGATTGTTATACTGTAGGATTTTTCAAAACTTTTTATACCGCTGTTGCTGCTGTAGTGATCTTTGATTGGTTCATATTCTATAATTTCGCATAATTATCATAATTATCAGCCGAGAAGACGGCAGGATTCACTTTGGACTCGCGATTGTTGATCGATTAGTTTCAGTGGAGTGATTGTCTTTGGCAAAGACCTTGAATTCGTAAGGAAAACATCTGGAAAAGGATTGAAAGTGTCCTGCACAATAACCGGCCGACTGTCCTGTAAACATGTACATTTTATCGCGTCGCGGGGTTGTTGATAATCGATTATTTGTGCACACTCGCAGTGGTAAATTATGTCGCTACTCTCTTAAAGGAACTGTTCTTTCCCGCAAGAGTCTTCGTATTTCTTCGGAAATTCTCCATTATCCTTTCATGCTTTTCTACTTTTCTGTTGCACATTTACATAGGTAATATCTCGTAGCTGTGTCGATTCGAACGGCAGATCAGTCGCGAGACATGTACAAAGATCAACGGAAAGACAAAGATCAACTGTACTTTGCCTCCAAATATAATATAACGATTTGTTGCTTCGAAAAGGTTTTCACAACATAAGATGCACTTGAGAAGCAAATGGGATGGAGATATATATATATATATAGGTAAGGCTTTTATTTTGGCCGGCATTATCTCACATAATCGATGGCTTTGTTTTTGTGACCCACGAACTCTTTCTACCGCCGTGACAGTTATATTTGCATAAATTAAATTGTTAATCCGCCTTGACGTCACTGGACGGCATTATGGGCTATTGGATTCAGACGTCTCTCTCGGGAGGAACGAACCAGAGGAGACGGCTGAAATTCAGGCTATTGCTACTGCTGGTGTTGTTGTTTTTGTTATTATTATTTAGGGTTATCAGTAATATATATAAAATACATACACACACGTATATACATGTAGGTTGTGTGCTACTGTAGAAACTAAAATTTTAAACTAGGCAGGTAATTTTGGTACATGGGCCCAGTTGTTCAAAGCTCGATTAGTGCTATATTCCAATGGTAAGCGGAGTGGTGCAAAATTCAACCATTCAAAATCCCTATCAACATCAACATCTATTTCTTTAGTTCAACATTCCTCTTCTAAAATTACCGTCAGTTCTAAGAGCCTAGAAGACAAGAGGCCAACTCTATTAAATCCCAAAGGAAAGCCTTGTAATTCCTTTTCTGAAACACAAAACCACTGATTTCACACTATGGCATTGGGCTGTCAGTGGCCATAATTGAAGTGGTGTTACGTACGTTTATACTCAAAGAGCTGGTTTTCGAGAGGACGGAGAGAACACATGGTTTGCTAGTAATGGTTTGCAATCAGATAATTAAAGCAAACATGGGCCGAATCCTTGCCTATTGCGCTCATACTTGTCACTTATATTTTGCTTGTCAATATGACATGCGGTCTTTTTGCGCTTGCCTTTGCTTGCCACCTTAATTTTTAATCCAGTTACAGTGCCATTCCTACCATTGTTTTAAACAGGAAACTTGATCTACGATCGTATGCGTATGCGTATGCGTTGCTTTCTCACGCTAAAGCTACTCGGTCAGTCAGGTTGTTCTTCAGCGCTACTCTAAATAGCTTCGTGCTCCTTGCATTGCGTTATTCATGGATTCTAGCTCTGTGGATGCTGTTTTTGAAGACCTCAATCGGTCGATCGAGAACCTAACTGCGACTTTGAACGATGAAATCAGAGACAAGGACAACAATTTAAGTACCACGACTAGTACTATAGTTGGACAAACTGGGCCTGTGTTCTACAGCGCTCGCACTGGCGATCGTCGATTGCCAGCCACTAGGAGGGGTGGAAATCACCCGTCAAGAAATGTTGTCTGGCTCGGGTCGATCGCCAATCCTAGCGACATCGATGTCAACACTATAGACCTGGTATCGACGACAAAAAAAAATCAAATTCCCGTCATCGTCTTCGGCTGAAGACATGACACTTCTCTTAAGAAGAGCGTTCCCTGAAATGGGCAACGATACAAGGTATGTAAATGATTCAGCTGCGATAGAACTTTTATCTCTCAGTAGTATTTGCCTTTTTGTAGCCTCGTTGCAGCCGAACTGAATGCAGCTTATTTAGGAGAAGGTCCGGCGTTAGTTTGTAAGGAGGCGGTGTTTTTTGTTGGGGGGTAAAGTTTTGAGAAATGAGCTAGGCAGATATAAATGCATACCTGCCAACTCTCCCGGTTTATGCGAGAGACTCCAAATTATGGACCTCATCTCCCGGTCTCCCAGATAGAACCTCAAATTTCCCGGTTTTTAGCCATTTTATGGATTGAGTTCGCTGTTTTTCAGGCTCGAGGGTTAAAAAACTTGAAACTAATTTTTCCGAGAGCTTTCGGAAAGTCTTCGGCACACAATCGGAAATCGGAAATCATTACGTCATAACAAAGCCTCGACCCAACATTCTCTAGATTTTAGAACTCCGGGTGTTGGCAGGTATGTAAATGTTTAGGAAGAAGAAAAATCGGAATAAGGAAGGAGTGTATTTCCTTGCATGTAAACCACGTATTTGTGGTATCAAAAACCGTCAGTTGCTGTTACCTTAGTCTGGAGACAGCAGGACGTCCTGCAGATGACAGGTGCATTCTAATTGGTCGATCTTCATCATATGACAAATGTCAGACTCGACCACCAAGGAATGCGTCAGGATAATCAATTCATGAGTACAGTATGTGCAATAGAATTATTGCTTTCTTACTAAAGGTTGGATTTCTATAAATCAAGAAGGGCTGGCAGGCACTCCATTTATAGGGTTGGCAGAAACCTTAATGGACAAGATGTGGTGATGCAATATAAATCGTCCACCACAAAATTTTATGTAACTAGTGGTAATAAGGTCCCCACGATCAGTGCCCACCACCACCACCACCAACCATCCTGGACAAGATCCACTTCATGAACCTACAGAAGACGGTGGTGATGTACAGTTCATGCACAGTCCATTTATGGCCACCTCAACACCTGTAGTACTCTGTGAGGGTGACAGCAATTACCCTGTGGTAGAATGCTGGGGTTCCCAACAGGCATATCATGGCTATTTCTGGAAACAGAAATGAACAGTCTCTTGCTCATTACAACTCGCGCCCCTCCATTTCACAGCTACCCAACTGCAGCAAAATATTGTCCCAAGCATTATCGGCAACCTCCAACAAGACCAGCAAAGTCGGCTGATAGTTCAGTCCACAGAAGAACCGATGAGCAATTCCAGACCTCTGACTCAGTCGACTGCTCCAATCTTCAGTAACTGCACCATCATAAATATGTAGATCGTGTTCAATTTCAGAAAGGCGTTCACTTTTCAACCAATGAACTCTTCCTCCTATTTTAGTTTAACAATCCAGAACAAATTAAGGAACTCTTGAAGAACTTCTTTCTCTTTAAATTTGAGCTTTATAAGTAGATATGTCCACTTTCCTTGTGATTTGAATAAACATTTGATCAAGCAAAACTTCACTG
Organism: Actinernus sp. WN-2022; assembly: GCA_030867875.1. NCBI lineage: Eukaryota > Metazoa > Cnidaria > Anthozoa > Actiniaria > Actinernidae > Actinernus > Actinernus sp. WN-2022. Next base: position 109,507 of record JAOWCC010000055.1, on the reverse strand, counting down.
TACTCGAACATTTGCGCTATCGCTGAGCTTAATGATGCGGATTATTTTCATATTGAGAATTCACATTTTCGTCAGAAATAAAACAAAGTTTTGCTCTAAAATTATCGTCATCATGTTATAAAATAAATGGTAAACATCACAGCTTTGTGTCCATCGAGTTATGGACGCACTTGAGGTTGCCTAGGCTAGAATCGACCCTTATGCTTCTTTCATGCTTAGCAACGTCCCAGGGAGATACAGCAGAAAACAGCAGTGATGCACTGCAAAGTCAGCATTACGAAGCACAAGAAGATTTTGGTGGGCTTGCGCAATTTCGTAATGATCTACCTGATGATGATAGCCCGGATGACAACTCACGTCCAAGGTTTCCGTTTTTCATTTTCTCGAGGGAAATATATACTGCTTTCATGGCTGCTAAAGATGAGCTACGGGCCTATGCATCTAAACAATTACTCTTCTTAGTAAAGAGGAAGAAGAGAATGAAATTGTTCTAACAGATGCAACATTTCACGGAATGATGGTCAGTGTGGTGAGTCCACTTGTCTTATTTCTAGGTAAAGCCTCAAAGTTCAGACTTTAGACAAAATATCATCACGGTCTCTTTCTGCGAAGTAGAGTTCTAAATATATTTCCATATACAAACTTTCACTGTCTTCTTCCCTAGGTCCCCACCGATGGTAGTACAAGTAGAGTCTTGAGACTACGAGATGAAGCTTCTAAGTTTAAGTAGAAGCTTCGAAGTTTAAAAGGGCCTTAATCCGGCAGGTTGTGGACGAGTTGGCCACACTGCATTGGTGAGAGTATACGTTCCCGTTTAGTCCACACAGTGGTTTTGGGTTTTCGTATACGGCAGTGCCGCAATAATTAATAATAGTAGTAAATAGACGGAGACTAAAAGTCTGTAAGCAATTATGAGCAATTACATGAATAAACGTCGTTGGACTCGGCCGACCAACATGCCCAAGTATCCTACGAAACTGTATCTGTCTGAATTGTGTAGTGGAGGCAAAATGTTGCATTTTCAAGGCTTAATTCTTTTTTCTGAGTTTGAGTTTTTTGTAATGCTAGATTATGGCTTTAGATTTAGAATTTGCGTAAAAACGTATTTTCGAAACTTTTCCATATTGAACCTTTATGTTTCTTATTAAAATTTACTGATTTACTCAATTACTTTGTCTGCTTTTATTTATTAGTGTCTACGAGTACGAGTTTGAGGAGATAGACGAAACTACTGACACTTATCGACACCAAGACGTTAACTTATACACACACTCATATCATACATATCCACGTCCATGATGTATCCATCCATCCAACCAGCTGTGGAACTCTATACCAGACAATCTAACAAAACTAGATTTTACAGGATTAGATTTATAGAATATCACGTGTGCACCAAACCACTGTCTCGATATTAGTTTTAATATTATTCACCTCATTATTCACCTCATATTTTTAATAATATTTAGACTTACAGTATTTTAGAGTTGCAAATGAAATATTTGTAATGATCTTATTATTATATAATGTATTTTTATCTAATTTTCTTTTTGTTGTGGCAAACCTGTAAAATAGCTGGGTTGCTTCCATGGGGGCATCCCTTATATAGCGAAGTGTTCTTGGCCACATTAATAAAATTATTGTATTGTATTGAATTGTATTAAATTTACCATATTATCTGGGTTTTTTGTGGGCCAAAGAATCTACCTAGTGTTGTTACAAGTCGCTCCGACTTTGATGAAAGCTTCAACTTGGCTCACCGAGTAAGCACTGCACTTAACAGCAATCATATTGTTTGCTGTGTTATGTTCATATGATTCATGTATTAAGTTTTACGGTAATATAGGTACTCTACCAAACTTTACTATGTTTTTTTGGTATATTAAAGGATGTGGCTGATACTCCGATAACTGACGTGTCTACCAAGCATCGACAGTGTTGATGGCTGTAATAAAAGGAAGGCCTGCCACATCAGGAAATCAGGAAAAATCAAGGAGAGAAAGATGTCGTTTGCATCGTTAGAAAAAGATACCAGGAAGACAAACTGCTGCAATAAAAACTGTGTGAGAACTGTCTTGGAAGTTTCTGAAATCATAGAATGCAGAGTCACGTACCAGGAGAAATGACATAAGTCATAGAATAAAAAATGGAAAACTACATTAAAGGGAAGCAGGTCTGCCAAAAGGGTGAGTCTTGGTATGGCATATGGAAAGTACATGTATGTTCCTGTCTATACCATGGAAATTCGTTTTCGCAGCTCACGATATACCATTTATATAAAAAAGCTTATTTTGCAATCAATGCAAAATTAATGCTTCCAAGGATGTAGCAGCAGTACGAAATACCCAAATTAACTGATAATATACCTTTGGAAATCAACCCTATCATCCTTGAAGAAAATGTTGTTGTTTTTTACAGATATCATTACTGGAAGGACGAATATTTAAACCGTGGTGTAAATTCTGCCGTTCATGCACGTGCTGCTATGCTAGTGAAATCCAAAAGGGCCATAGAAGCGGAACTTTGGCTTCATGAACTAGTAGACTCGCTAACAAATCGCATGCTGGATATTAACCGAAAATAATTACCTGCTTCTTTGTTTATACAAAGAATACATTGCAGGTACCGAGAAGCAGCACAAGGAACGAGCACGTCAAGACTGATAAGCATTACACAATTTCGTCGAATGTGGAAGCAATATTTTCCAGAAGTTATAATTCCAAAGGTAAAGGGATTTCAACGAAATTTTTTCAATTCTTTGTAAACATAAAACTAGTTTTTTTCGAGAGAGTAAAGTTGTAAGTGACAAACTCAATTCTGATTTCCATCAATTTCATTTGCTTGACATTGCACCGTAAAATTTTATTTAATCACGTTGTTATGCCTATTACATTATCTAATAAGTGCAATATACATTAAGCAGAAACATTTATTTCTTTACATTAAAAAATATATAATTCACTTTTGGGAAATATTCGACTTAATTGAATGATCGCTCGGCAGATTGCTCCTCATATGACAAAACTAACTTCCTGAATCGCAACGTATCTAATAAATACATTTTTCACATTTCAGACAAAGTGCCGTGTGTGTCTTCTTATTAATGAACATATCAGGGCCAAAAGAAATAAGCAGCAACGAATGACATGGACGCAGCAAAAGTAACTTCATATGGACCAACAAGCCTACGACTGAGCGAAATAGTTTTAATATTTATAATAATAACATTTATGGTTAGCGCTTGAATAGGCTATATTTTCACCCGTTGTGCGAGTAGGTTCGCGGGCTCACACAAAATGCTGGCTTTTCTATATGAGCTATTATATGTTAAATTTTCCTTGCAACTTGTGTTGCAAAAAGTAGCAATTTACGGTAATATTTTAGTATGTAATAGTCCGTTGCCCAACTTTTTACTCGGGCCACCCAAGTCAAATTTCGCAAGTGTTTTTACTTTTTGTGTTGCAATATTTCGAATTCAACTCCATACTCTAATTGGTAATCACGCCGCGTTTTTCTCCACCAACCAATCAGAAAGCCATGTGCAAATAGCAATTGTTTTGGAGTGGGGGACCGTTAGCGTTGACACGTTTTCATACGAAGAGTTTGAAACATGAGCAAAGTTTTGGGTCATTCGTAGCTATAATTTTGCTAAAACCAAAAGTTTATTCTTTGTGTACCATTCTCGGCAACATGTGCGCTTTCGGGGACCCTCAAGCCAAGGAATTGATCTCCGATATTATTGACCTGGTAGCTATGAAGAAAGGAGTGAAACGGTCGTTTAAAGAATTGATTAGTGGGAAGACCTTCTCCAACTATGTAGACATGATGCAGGTGCCTGACTGGGCTCTCCTGTATTTAAAAATGGCCAGGGATCAGGAAAAACGTGGTAGGCGGTGATAAACATCTTCCAACTTGGAAGGACAGGGGTAAAATTTATTATTTCGTCTTTTATTTTTATTCCATTGTATGCTAGGTTTTACATGACTAGTAGTAGTAGTGTGTATACATTTTATTCTACTTAATTAATTCAACTCGATCAATTGCTCAATTCAGCTCGATCAATTGGTAATTCCTCTAGATCCAGGTCTTTCATCAACAATTCTGTTACAGGATTTCATATCAACAATGTATCGGTCCACAATAAGATATGTCAATAATTTCAAGTAATGTTTCTTTGTGCTGGTGTCTTGTTTAGATGCACCAGAAGGGTACTTCAGTTTGGTTGGAGGTCCTTTTAGTTCTTTCATGCCTTGCACAGTCAATGCTGCAGCAACAACTCTTGCTTGTAAAGACAACAACAGCAGTTGCTTATTGGGAGCATATGCATGTGTATCTATTGTGACATTACGTCTGTTAATCAGGTTACGGTCTGCATACACGGTACATTTATCATCTGCAGATCTTATACAATAAACACATGTAAGTTTTTTTTAAATAGTGAATTACTAATAAGAAAACAGGGAGGGTTTCTTTGTAAAAGTTCAATAACACTTTCACACATTTTTTTACAACTTTTTCATTGTATTTAGGTGTAGAATCAATAGCCAGACTTAAAAATCATGGTCAGTACAGGGAACGAGCCAGGCTGCGCCATTCCCGCTTGAGAGAAACATTTTTCCTTGAAAAAAATACAATAGTCAAATTGACCCGCTTTGTCTGCTTCCAAAGGAAAATAAATGCCACATCACTTGCAATCCATCTTTATAAGTTTCATTTAATTTGAGCATGAAACTGGTAGAACGTTTTTGCGAGGTTTACTCAGATTCGGAACTTTGCAAAAGCTGCGTACCTGAAGAACCCAGTTAAGTTGTACCTTGATTCATGCGAAATGAAGTGCGTAGAACTTCAAAACTGTACTTGTATTGGCATAAAATAAATTTATAAATTTCTAATTCTAAGTTCTAAATTTTATGTTGCCACCAAATTTTAACTGACGTTTCTTAGCAACCGAACAATCACGCCAATTTCAAGGCCTACAAGTGTTTACGGTCCCAGGGGAAAGTTAGATTTGTCACCTCCTTAGATTAATTGACCAAATAATTAAAATATCTACAGAAAAAAAATACGGGTAGGAAAGATTTTGTAGTTTTTTGACTGGCATAGTAACTTTATTTTAACCGTATTCAAAGATTCAAGTTCATTTTATTGGCTTCAAGAAGCCGCGTGATGAGTCCATAAGCATCCCAATCGTAAAAGGCGGGAACCCTGAAATGGCGGCAAAACCGCCCCAATCGTATGAGGTGATCGTTACAAATTAAATTTGGTGTCATTAATAAACAATGAAACCCTAAAAATATAATAAAGGGGTGGGGTCCCCTAGGTCATGATTTAAACAATAGGGAAGGGGTACCCCCTCCCCCAATTTTGTATTTTAGCTTAATTTATGTAGATACCGTTGAAACTATATATACCACAAGCCAGCACTCTGACCTCACACCACAAATCGAGTCGCTACAACGCTTAGAGGAAAATCAAGAAAGGAACCTCACACCAAGTTCAAGTAAGTTTCATCATGCAAGTTCTTTTTCAAAGCCGTGAACACCTTCGGCTCTTATTTATGGAACCAAAAGCCACTTATGCTGATATATGTCAGGAGATTGCATGGGCTTTAGGGAAACCGGAGTTGCCCACTCCCGTATTAATATTTCGTTCACCGATCCCTTCGCGTTCTTCACGACTGGGTCCTGGGTGGATAATTCAACCTTCACTACGGTATATCGTCGACAGTTGGGATAAAACACACCAACCCTATTTGAATCCTTCCATTGCCTGCCGTCAACAGAGTGTTAATATTATGGCGTTGAATTCAGAACTATCGGTCACGCCGCCACAGCTTCGTGTCCATATCTATTATAATTATGACAGGATTTATCCCTCTCCCCACACTCACATCATTGCTAAAGTTCGTCCACTGGACTTTATTGGAATCTAAACTAATTCTATTCTGTTCTGTTCTGTTCTTAGACTATGGCAACTGCATCTCAACCGAAACGACTCAAGACCACCTTGAGTGAATTGCTCAAAATCACAGAACTCTGCCGTGTGTTGAACGCAATGGTGAGAGTTCATCGTCCACTCGAACCGGACCATGAGTTCCTGGAACAGCAAAAAAAAATCTTACAGTATATCGTTAAAAGCTACATGTCCTCGTGCACTTACTGGAATGACTTTCACAGAATTATGAATCTCTCGCTAATGATCAGAAACATTCTTCGCCCGATAGAACTTCGAGAAGCAATTGGCAGAAATATTATGACTGATTATATCACATCTCATATTACGAAACACCGGCGAGCGTTTCTGCCAATACTTCTATTGCTGCAAGAGATAAATTCAAACTTTGGGTGTTTTGCCCATATAAATGAACGCCCGCTTGCCGGAAAGTTAAGGTATGTGCCATACTATGTGACTACATTACAAGAACTTTGTGTAAACACAAACTGTTCCTGTCAACTTTGTAGATCGCAATCTGTAGCAAAAATATCGGTTAAAATAGTGTTCTTATCAATACAGTTATCCTAATTTTCCCAGCCGAGAAACTTTATTAGCCTATGCTAGCTTTATTCCATTAATCAATTCTTTTCCTGATTTAAGATCGAATCGTTGTCTTCAAGGTTAACAGAAATTGTATGCTATTATGCGACATCTCTCACTATGTTAACATTGCCTAAGATTTAATACTCGTGAACTATTGGGAGATGAACTTGTCGTCTCTCATTACACAACCCTGTAATTAAAAACAACTTGTTTTGTATTTTATTTCTTTAGGATAGACCTGATGAGAAACATTTATAATGCAAGCTGTCGGTGTAATTTCTGCCTCCGTCGACGGCAAGAATATTTTAGCCCAGATCAAAATGTGATCATCATAACCCCACACGACGATAATCCACTATTCCTTCAATCTTTTTCTCTTGTCATTGTACCCATGCCAAAAATTAGACCGGATCATATGGATGTCAATTTCTGGAGGCATTTTAATTTTCACGATAGAAATTACATGAGCAGATTTATTGCTAGTATTGTGAAAGCTAGAACGACCCAGGCGAGTATTACGTATTTTTTAAATCGTCATCGCATTCGTCAGCGCATGTGGTAAGTTATTAATTCGTGCCTTTTTTTATTTATTTAATTTTTCTATGTAAATGGAATGTAAAATGTTATAGCACATCTCTTTCTACCATCCTATCTAAAAATATTTGCTCATGTCATTTCTGTGAATATTGGGCCTATCAGAATCAGTTTTTCTCGAGTTTCCCTAGAATCATAAATGTCTTATCGCTTTTTCTGACACATTCGTTACTCTGTAACCATGCCCCAACCCACTCTGGTTTTTCTTCTTCTTCGCGTTTCATTATTCGTGTCACACCGCATGATGAATTAGAAATCTACCTTACCATTTTTTATGGATTTTCTTTTCCGGCCGAAATTCGACATTTTGAGCCACCCCTGTTTGACCCTTAGTCTTATTTTAGTGCCCCTACGGCTATGTTCTATTATTTCAAAGACACAAGCGATGGCATTTATGAATTCTATGGTATTTTCTTACAAATAGTTTTGCCATTTCATAAAATTTCGTATGTTTTATTATTATAACTATAAAACATTTTTTTTAATTACTTATACATTTCAAGTGACAACTATTTCGAGTGACAACTATTGTCTAATATTATTACTTGCACATTTCAAGTGACAACTATTTCCAGTAATGTCCAATAATAATAATGGCACTAAGCTGAGTGGTGAGCTGGCTGACTGACTGGCTGGCTTGTGTAATTTCCTTTTTTGATTTTTCTCTAAGTGGTGTGTTCAAGATATGTAAATATAAAACATGAATCGAGTCAATGTAATATAGGCTAATAAAAACATGGATCAAGTCAATATACTAGAATGTCTCAAGTCACTGTTCACTGCCCCATAAGGGCGTAGGTAGGTGTAGCCTGGGGGAGTGTAAGCTGCTGCGGGGCATAGTAGGATGGGGGTGCCAAGGTATAAGGGGCCATCGAAGGGACTGTCACAGGGCGTTCAGGAACATAATTAGGTTGGGGCCCTTCCACGTGATACTGGTACTCGGTCACGGTTGATTGTGGACCTCCTGCAGACTCCTCGTCCAACCAAATGAAGTCACATGTCTCATTAGGGGGTGGGGCAGTACAACTTTGGTACATGCGGTTAGGATTTTTCTCGGAATGCGATATGCCTGTCTTCAATACCAGGTTGTGTTTGCTACATTTCTTCATCACGCCTCTTACCACCAGATCCGGCTTGCAGTTAGGTTTGACCATCTGGATCAGACTTAACCACCAGCGCTCTAGGCGTTTTGCATCTTCGTGACGGTTGGCGTAAAAGGCGCATTGGTATTTATCTTTTATGTCTCTTCCACATCGGTAAACGATTGTCGTACTGCTATCGCGCGCTTTCACATTTACAGCCTTTGCCTCTGCCAAGCCTGTCCCACTCATAGTAACCATCCAACGAAAACAATGAGCTTTTGACGGCACACCTTCCATGTTTCAAAACTGATCAGAAGTAATTTCACTACGTTTGTACAGTTCTATTTATGATAGGCAACATTAATGCGTAGGAAGTACGTCATCGTTACAAGGTGCTGGACTGGTGTTCATGACATGTTCCCGGTTTAAACGTTTGAGCCGCAGGGCGTTATCGGTTACAACCACCGTGACAAAAAAAATGATTGTTTTTCAGACTACAGTCAGATTGTATACCTTTTTGCAAAACAAAACAAAACCGGAAATGCGTCATGATTCGAATCATGCTTTCGTACCCTGGGGAGGGTTTGACTCTTGTGGGCCCCTATCGATAGCAGGATCCCATTCCGGTACTTGCATCTGACACAAATCAAGAATCTCGTCCATCACGTCGGCCTGCGGGACCACTTTAATACAATCGTGGTAGTCTAGAGTAGAATCCATCTCTTTACTCTTGAATTGTTTTCCCTCCTTCACGAGCATGATTTCCACATAGTCCCCTGGTATGTCTGTTGGGAAGCTCAGACTTATGGTTTTGTTGCACCGTCCTAGTATGGTGAGACGGAATGCAAAGGCGTTACATTCACCGATTCTCTTCTTTGGGCCATTTTTAAGACAATACAGTTATGCAATAATTTAGCGTTCGTAAAACCCTGAAAGCCTAACGCTCTATGAAGTGTCTCCATCGTCACCATCAATAATGCCGGGGCCGCCCTTGGCGCGCTTTGTTATACCACCCCAAAGCCGCGCCCGCTTTTTGATACACCCCCACCGTCCCTTGCGCTTCCAAGACCTTTTCCCCGTTTTGCCTATGACGTATTTCCGGAATAACGTCATTTCTTGAGCCCACGCTGCAAAAACCGCTGATGACGTCAAAGGTCAGAGGTCATTTTTTTACCGGAAATAAAATTACCTAGGCTGACATCATCGGGGTCAACACCTAGACCTTTTTGACGTCATTTCTTTTATTCTTTGTTTCATTTGCATAAAAGTACCCCTGCACCCAACTACCCCTACCTTACTACTAACTAGCATTTCACCAACAGCATTTCTGTCACCCACGTGTATGCTTTCACTCTTTTTATGAATATCCAGTAAAAGGTGCAGAAAAGGCTACAACTTATTTGTCTAGTTGTGAACAGCTGTCTCGTAAAGGTATGTTAATTATAAAAAAATGCCCATGTTAAATTGCATGAGAAACCCAATATCTTCTGTCATGAAGTTCATTGAATCGCATAGCCAATGAATTACTGTATGATTTAGTACTTTTGTTGATAATTTGCAAAGTTATAAATAGCGTGCGTGGTCTACAGTAATGATTCCACTCTGAATCACCAGTGAATCACCTGCACTTCCCTCAGCCAATTATCAGCGAGTGATTTAGCAACTGCACTTGTGTGATTCAGCTGTGCCTGTGTGATTCAGCTGTGCCTATGCAATTCTATTTGAAATATGTCAAAATAATTGTTGGTTTCCTTTTATGAATCAGATAAAAGTACTTGCAACAAGTCTACAAGTTTTGTAACTAGTGGTGATCAGCTGTCTGGTGAAGGTACAGTTGTTTTAATTACAAAATTACAGAAGAAAAAGAGCCACAAGACACGAATGTACGATAAGAAGCAAGCTTGCTACTTCTGTGACAAACTTATTTCAAAACGTGCGAGGCACCAGGAGGCTTCTCACTCAAGCGAAGAAGAAGTAGCAAAGATGCTCATACTGAAGAAAGGAAGCAAAGGACGGAGAAAGGCAATCGAAAAAAATCAGACTCCTTGGCAACTACTGTTAAGGAAAATGATCTTACGATTTTCTACTTTAGGAGAAACATATCATAAATTAACAAGTACTAGTTTAGCGCACGCTCGACGCATCCAAAGTTGAGTTACTTTAATTAAAACATTCTTTTGTTAACTCGTTTGGTCACGAGCCTGTATTTACTAAGGCCGTTTTCGACCCATTGACCACATTGAATATAACTCATTTTCCAATAACTTATTTCAATTACAAGGAACTAATTAAGTATTGATTATATGTTAAGCTATCGGTACCAAGCGATCCCGACAACAAGCCAATAAGATTTGAGTATTTCTAATTACAGTTCCGTAGTTTGTCAGGTACCAAATCCATTGAACTTCCGTCAATGCAAATTAGTTACCAACTTCAAGTTGAATTTCTATGGAACAGATCTAAGACTCGTATAATGCTTTACGCTCAAACTATGACATTTGATCTCTAGTTTCACCTTTGATATATCTTATCTATGTTGTCGATCGTTTGAAACACCTTTCTTTCAATGTCAGTTTTGCTTTGTTTGGGCCAAGACCCTACTTACAATAGGGGTCCATGTAAAGACACCTGCGTTGTTTAAGAATTATTCTGGTCAAAGACATCTGTTCACCACAGAGACTATTGTTTGTAAATGACATAAATACAGAACGAATATCTTGTAAAATAGTCGATAGTCGAAGGAAGCAGAAGTCATGGCTCCATGATTCGTCATGGCCAGTCAATACTTTTGTAAGTTGCCAGTCATTGAGACCAGTAATAAAAGTACGTTAAGATCCAACCTTGGTTGTCGTCACAGCTCTACGAGAATCCCCTCAGCTCAGGAAAAGACTCCCTGACACTGGTAACAGGGAAAGGAAGGGAAGTCTGCTTGTTATGAGGAGACCTGGTGAAGGAGAGATATACAGTCCAGACGATTACCTGTCCCCACTGTTTTGGCTTTTGTAAGAAGGTGGACCCGCGCAGTAAGATCCAGGCGCACAGCACGCTGTTGTTGTTGCCAGTACAGTGCCCAAATGCCACTGAATTGCTTCAAAAGCAAGTGCTGTCATCCATGAAAAGCGATGATGTATCATTTTGTGCGAGACACGACAACCTCATCTTAACGTTTGGCTCGGCAGTGTTGGGTAAGGTTGGGAAGAAAAATGGCAGTTATGTTTCCCAAAGAATGCGCCAGCTTGCAAGGCTTCTTATCTGTTTACACAAAAGAACACCAGGCAGCCTGATACATCTTAATCTGTGATACATCCAAGTATGATCTGATCCTTCAAGCAGTGAAAGAGCTTTGTCAATTTGAAGAAGGCATCCAAGACATAGTAAAGACGCCATCCCTTGCACTCAAATTGGGCCATAGTCTAAAAAAGTGTGCCCTTTTGACGAAAGAGCAGGCATTACGAGAAAAAGATGACACAATGCTCCAATCTCCCCGCAAAAAAAATGGAATTGATGGAGGTAGATTGGAGCGATCAAATATCTTCAAACTCCCTGGCTTCACTCGGAAAACGGCAACAGAACCAGGTTGGATTGTTGCCTCTCACACAAGATCTTGAAGTGCTGAGGCGCCACATTGAAGCAAAAATAAGTGCCAAGGCTATGTTATTTACTGGATTGAGGGAGGTAAAATAAGGTTTGCATGAAGAAGCAGTTTTGTATGAGGTGAGATGCTAAATCAATGTTGTGTTTGTTTGGTTTGCATTTTGAGTAAAGTCTTGATTTATCTCATAAACGTAGTAAGGTAGCAAAGAGTAAGGTAGCAAAGAGTATTCTAACTAAGTGTAATCAGCCACATTTCACATAGGATCACTGTAGATCTGTCATATCAAAGGTACTGAGTATGTAAAGGCATGAAAGAAAAAGATATGACATGCTTTGTGGAAATGTGGTTTGCTGGGGATTTTATTTTTATTTATTTATTTACTTACTTCGGCCATAATAGAAGATACAAAATGGAATGAAGTAAAATATACAACAAACAAAACATAGAGGCCAGGAGAACCAACACAGCGTTAGCCAATTACGTTGGTTTCCTATGAAAAATAAAATTACAATAAATGATCTAATTACAATACCTATTTCAACCTAAAAGCAGCATTTGAGAGGTGCGGTTAACTGTCTTGCCTGGTGACATTTCAGACATGCAGACTTCCAAGACCTAGGGTTCTCGATGTCAAATACAGAAGTGATGGCAGACACGTAATATTTAAATAGTAATGATCTAAACTTAGGTAAAGAGATATCTGATTTACGCAGTTCGTGTGGAAGTGTATTCCAAGTTCGGGAAGCTCTTATAAAATAACTATTTTGGTAACACAGGGTCTTGACATTAGGAATCTGATAAGTAATAAGATTAAGTGAGTTATCCATCGAACGTAGAGAGATGCTTAAATTCACCCTGTTTACAAGCTTTGGCAAAACATCTGGAGCTAAGGTTACTAAACCGTGTTTTGCCTTATACAAGAAGATGAGGTCAAGGTATTCGTACCAGTAACATAAAGGTAAAAGCTTTAGAGTTAAGAGTCTAGATTTGTAGGAGATGTCTGTTTGGAAGGGCAATAGGAGAATAAACTTAGTAGCCCTCCTTTGTGTTCTTTCTATATCCTGCATCAGATCGACAGTTTGTGGGCTCCATACTTGTGAGGCATAGGCAAGGTTCGACCTAACCAGGGACAAGTACAGACATCGACGGGGGCTAGTACTTCGGACTTTGACGGCAGAGCGTCTGAGTAGGCCAAGCAACTGGTTCGCCTTGGTGATCTGTTGACGAATGTGAATGGACCATGTAAGGTCGGTACCAACGGTCACGCCTAGGTCTTTTTCGCTAGGAACGTGGTCCAAAACTTGACCATCAATGGTATAGTTAGCCAATAGGGGAATGCGTTTCCTGGTAATGGTTAAAACTTTACATTTCTTCGCATTGAACTTCAGCCGCCAAGAGCGTGCCCAGGTCGCCAAATTAAATACCTCACCCTGAAGAATGGAGATGTCTGCTGCAGATTCCACTACCGAGAAGCATTTGGTGTCGTCAGCAAACATTGTCACCTCGACGGAGGACGAGATGATCGATAATGGGAGGTCGTTGACATAGATCAAGAACAGAAGGGGTCCCAGAATAGACCCTTGGGGAACACCGGAAGTGACTGGAAGCGTGTTCGACATGGCGCCATGAACTGTTACACGCTGCTGGCGACCAGAGAGGTAGTTCTTGAACCAGTCTAGCACTCCACCTGTGATACCAAATCGGCTAAGTTTGCGCAAGAGTAGTTTGTGGTCAACTGTGTCAAAGGCTTTAGAGATGTCGAAGTAAAGGACGTTGGTTTGTTTGCCCAAGTCCAGGTTTTGACCAATGCGATGGAGGACTGTCAGTAGCTTAGCGGTACAGGATTTGCCTTTAAGGAAGCCGTACTGAGCTTCAGAGATCATATTTTGAAGGTGGTCTATCAGACGATTGTAAATACAACGCTCCAGTACTTTAGCGACTATGCACATCAAGGAAATGGGTCTGTAGTTTTCTACATAACTCTTATTTCCTTTCTTGTGGAGAGGGGTGATGTTGGCAAGTTTCCATTCAGTAGGGAGAGTTCCAAGCTTGAGTGACTTGTTAAACAGGTGAGTGAGGGAGTATGAAATACTTGACGCGCATTCCTTTAATAGGCGGGCAGGTATGTTATCAGGTCCCATAGCTTTGTTTGGATTTAAAGACTTTAACACTTTAGATACTTCACTGGGTAGTAAGATTATCTCCGAGACAGTCACATTAGTTATAGGTGAGTCAGGCGTCCATTCGTCATCGGTAGTTTTGGAATACACGGAGTTGAAATAGCGATTGAAAAGACAGGCTACATTTTTGGGAGTACTGGCACCGACACGAGCTGAATCTGCGTTGGTGGAAGCTATCGTGACTTCTTGAGGGACGCTACTAGACTTCGTTGATGTCTTGAAGAACGACCAGAATCGCTTAGGATTAGATTGCAGGGTAGAGCTCAACGAACCAAGGAATTGGTCCCTGCTGGCTTTTATTAGTTTCTTTGCACATGAACGCAGGTGTCTGTACTTTTCGCGTAAAGCATCAGAATTGATATCCTGAAGCTTCCGACGCAGGGTTTCTTTCTGCTTAAGTAGATGTAAAATACTGCTATTTAACCAGGGTAAGGTATGACGCCCCTTTATGGTATTGATAGGGATAAAATCATTGGCTGCGGCAAGGAAGCTGTCTCTCCATGAATTCCAATCATCGTTGATATCAGTTGGAGAATCTGAAATCATCCAGTCAAGATCAAGCGACTCGATAGCACGATTCATTCCCTCAAAGTCTCCTCGCCTATAGTCGAAGACAGTTCTCCTAATTTTATGACTTTCTTTGAGCCGTGTTGTAAAGTCAAACAGAATGCCTCTGTGATCAGAGAACAAGTTTAGTTCTTGAAGGTCGACTACCTCAATATTGTTAACCTGGTCCGGCAGGTTGGTGATGACAAGGTCGAGAATGTTGTTTCCTCTTGTGGGTGAAAAGATAGTCTGATATAGGAAATGGTCACACAAGCTGTTATAGAAGAAACTATCAGATTCACCCGAAGGGGTTACCGCACTCTCAGACCATGTGATTTTAGGGAAGTTGAAGTCGCCAGTGATGATGATTTTGTCGTATTGTCTACAGCAGTTATCCAAAAAGCTATTGAATGAAGACAGCCATTCATAAATGGAATTGGGAGGCCTATAGCAGCTGACGAAGAGGATTTTATAATCTTGACTTGTAGTGCATTCAACGGAAACGATTTCGAGTCCCGCTTGAACAATAGGCACTTCTTTAGTACTAATGAATGAAGTATTTTTTGTAGCAATCAATACCCCGCCGCCGGTTTTAAATGTTCTTTCAGTTCTAAATAAAGTATAGTCTTGTGGGAAAATTTCTTTATCATAGTATTTATCTGATAACCACGTCTCTGTAAGGAGAACTACGTCAAAGGACTCCGTGTATGCAAAGTCTTGAAGACTTAAGAGGTTTGATAACCAGTCTCCTCCAGGTAATTTATGTAAACTGACCAAGCTGCGAGCATTCCAACTCAGACAACGAAGGCAAGATTTAGTTTGCCCAGATAATGCAGCCTTGGGTGTAGTGATGCCGCGATTACTTTGGTTAGTTATGCAGTCGTCTGGTCCAGGATTTAGTTCAATATCCATAAAGATAGATAATGTGACTGGAGGAGTGATGTCAGGCGGTGAGATGCAAGTGTATCCATGTTTTCCCCACGTAGAAAGCGTCCGCCGAATGCGATATTTACCAGCACTTAGAACCCTAACATGGACACTCTTTAGACGCACAGCTCTCATAATTTTGAAAGTAGTAAATTTGGCATTATTCTGGAAGTTAATTAGATCAGAGTTTATGCCGGTTGTATCCACTTTTGGCGACGTAGCGTCGTTGTTACTAAGTGATACGAGAAGGCAAAGAAAAGCAGCTGAGAAGAGGAAGAGTTGTCCAATCGCCATACTTGGTTCTCTCGAGAGCGCGCACGAACTACCGAGTGCGCGCTTAGGCCGTTGGAGTTGGTTGTCCGTTCAGTGGCGAGTCTTCTCTCTGGCGTGTGCAAATACTGCAACTGTTTCAATGAGCGCGACTTTTAAAAAATGTTCAGAAACTGACCAGGAGTGATATATAAATACCAAACTGTTAGTACAACCCTAATCCGCGGGTCCAAGATTCCTTCGTAGAAGTGAGCTTTACACAGTTACACCAGCTGTAATCCAGTTTAGATTTACCGAGTGGCTTCGGAATTGGTAGAAAGTAAAGGAGATGCAGGAGCAAGGTTTGGCACAGCTAATCCACTCCGAAGCGCGCGGAGGGATGGGGAGGACTAGAACCTCGGTCTCCCACATTCACTGTCTGCAGACTTAAGATACCACAGGAACATTTACAGACAAATGTATAGAAAACTGAAAATACGATTGCACACTTTCCAGTACAGCTACATCCTCAAATTGTGATCAGTTAAACTTTTACCTGGTATCTTAAAGTGCCTATGAACAATACATGTTTATTTTAGATAAATCTAAATCAAGTGAATAGTAGAATGGTAAAATATATTTTGCTTTGAATGCTGTGCCGCTGAGTTAAGGAGGTTTTGATATCCAAAATGCTAATTACATGACGTCAGGGGAGGTATCTGCGATCACTTCTTAATGGTTGTGAATGGGCGTTTCTACTGATATAGGAAAACAAATTTCTAACATCTTTTATTTCAACCATGGGTATAACACTGATAATTTGAAAATTTTGTTTAATTGTAACAAAAACATTGGTATAATAATTGATGCCTCCCCGACGTCATGTAATTTGCATTGGCACTTTTCACACAGTTTTCAGACAGTGAATATTTCAGAAATTAAAATTTTACGGAAATTATTTATTAGATCCCAATAAAACACGGTATTTCGCGACATGTTTGCACCCCTTTTAAAATGAAAGAATTAACTGTGAACTGGTCTGAGTAATTAAACTAGCATAGAATGGTTGTACTGGATGGACAAAGTCTTAATTCATATATTTAAAGCTACTTGTTCGAGATCGGTAGTGTTATTAGCAAGACCTGTTTGTAAATGATATTTTCCACCTACAGTCGATTGTTGATCTTTCTAAAACAGCATTTTTACAGATAGCTTGCCGTCCATGGGGTTAACAAAGCATTTATCAGCACGTGACTGTTTGAATTCTAAAAAAGGCCTATTGTTATGGTTGATGGATTCTTAAAATACAGCTTTCCTCTTGACATACCACAGCTAACTTATTTGCTCGGTCAATCAAAGGCGCAGTTTGCAGAGCATGTACTCCAAAACAGTTTAATATTCATTCCCTGAGGGGCTTCATTCATCCCATGTAAAATGGGCTCAGTTTATTATCTCGTAAATGGGCTCACTTATCCTAGTCATGATTTAACCCAAACTTTTGATTACAAAATGGAGTTCCCTATATCCTGACAACAGATGGTTTCAACATCTGATAGTATAGGGCCAGCATCCAACCTTTAATGACCAGATTGTTTTCAATTTATTGGACCATTCTTATTACTTACATGTATTACAGTGGAACCCCGAAATAACGAAGCGCCAAGGTACTGGGAAAATGTGTTTATTATATCGGGGGTTCGTTATAAATTAAATAAATCAATAATTATTTTGCCTTAAAATTATTGACGCCATAGCGATTTGCCTGTGGTTAACGGTAGTTTCTGCAATCAATTATTATTTTAAGAAAAACCTTTTTATTTTTATTTTTTGATATTGTTTAATCACAGGCAGCCCAAACTCTGCATTTGCACTGTGTATGTCAATAATCTCAGATAAAGGAAATAAACTTATCTTAAGAGTTCGCTGTTGTCGTGTTGTTTCTCTGGGGACTAGAAATGGCGTTTATGGCCATTTCTCTCACTTTGGGTTTTTCTCTCTTCTCTCTGTCTAAAAGAAAGGAAAGGCTGCACACTCAAATTCACTTGAGGACGATTTTTCTCACGAAAACCCGTTCGATCGCCGTAATTCCCTCCAGCAGGCGAAGGTAGATAGTTTTTCTTATCCCAGAAGTTTTTAGACTTGAGAAATCATTATCCTAACTCTTCCAAATGAACACATTCTTAAAAAAAATAGCCCTCTCATTCTTCGTCAACGGATATAACCGTTGCGAATTCAGCTTCGTAGCCTGGCCTGCTACCAAAATTCCTCTTTCCGGCAGAGGGACAGTCAATAACTTGCCTGATACTTTACTCTCTCCCCACGGGGTCTAATGTGGCCGCCTATTGTACTGAGAAGACAATCACATGGCGAAGAACATAGGTCGCCAATCGAGATTGGCACGGATCAGTTCCTAGCTCGGGGGTAGACCGTCTATAAATCTAAGACCTATAAATCTAAGACCTATAAAACTAAGACAGACGTACCTCAGGCACGCAGCTGCTATCAATCCTCCATCCCAATCACGGTCGAATTTTCATCCAAAATCAATGCTGACCGCAACTAAACCTCCAATATAGCACAACAGTATCTATTCCAAGAGCCTCCTGCCATTTAATTGAATCGAACACAATTTCAAACAAGTTGACAACGCTCGACGACGGCTAGTGCCCAAAGTTCACGGGCTCAGAACTTATACATATATACCTTATTTTGAAACTGGTCTACAAGTGAATCGGCTCTATGGTAATGTGGTGTAGAGCGCGCGTTTCGAATCCAACAATTTGGAGTTCGATTCCCACACCAGCCAGTAACATTTTTTATTCTTTTTTTCCTTTCTCAGTTTTATTTTTGTATTTTTTTTAATGTGCAAACATGGCAAGAACTCTGCGAAAACAGATCTATAATTCATCGAAGTGTGTTCGGAAAATATTTATACCAATCAATAGCTAGCAGATTTCTTTGAACTTTTGGGATGTCCTAGGAAAGTTCTAATAGTACACAAACATTGCACAGCCAGCCAGTAATAGGTGTTTTTTTTGTGACTGCTCCATTTTGAAATAAATGTTGTACAATTTGTTGCCATTTGTATGTTTCTTTTTCAGAACAAGGAATTGACGGGATAATGTTGGTTCTCCTAGCCGAACAGGTACAATGGAACAGCTCAAAGCATGTGGATTTACCACAGTGTCTACACAGCTGGCTTTAAAGAATAAAGTGAGAGACTTTACAGGATTCAACTGCTTATGCTCTCCAACAGTCGAGAAGACTGTCAAGAAAACCTTCACGTAAGGAGCTGAATAAACGGTCACATGAAGAACGAAGAACTTATAAAGTTATGTGAGTACTGTCTAATTATTGTTTTAGGTGGCTAATATTGCTGCTCACTGTTTATTGGCAATGGCTGCACATAAATTCAATTCCTGTCTTCATTCATTCCTATATTCTAGAAGGAATTCCATTGCAAAACAGGCAGATAAAAAGTGGCCTAGTAACAAGCTCCCTACATAAAAAAAAAAATTAAAAAGAGAATCTCAAGATCCTTGATGAACTTGTCACAGAGCTAGAGGCCAAGTACTCTTTTGCACCAGCACAGGTTGGGGCGAAGGGCATAAGGAATGAAAAACGCCGAGATACAAGGAAAGGACATGACTATACCCAGGTACAGTATGTTAGAAGAGAAGTACATTCTGAAAGTAAATATTAAAAAGAGTCTACCCTTGTCTCCTAGTACACTGCCCTTTTATGGTTTTCCTATTTTATTAAGGATACCGTCTAGGTTCGTGACCTGTTTTTTGCCAAAAATAAATTTTGTGCCTTTGCATAATTAATTCTGTAATCTTCATTTTCAGAAAAGAATTTTTCCAGAATATCATATATTTCCAGTGATTCATGTATTTAGCAAAAAGCACTTCCTGGGAAAGTCAATTCATCAGCCAGGCAAAATAATCCGTTAATCCTATTAATAGTTTTTTATCAACAGGCCCTAATCAGACTTTTTCCCGAGATATCCAAGGATTTACCGTAATTTGTTCCTTTCTCCTGTGCATTTCATTCATTTCTCGACTTAGTTTTATGCTCGTCTTTCGTGTATTCTGCAGAAACCTAGCCGTATTTGAAAGCGCTATGAAATCTGACTTTTGGTGTATATTTTCAGATCTATTCAAGCGCTTAGGTGTGCTTGCGTGTAATTGGTCCGTCAGTTTCATTGACGAGGTTCGATGTTTACACAACTTTGGAAGCTCAAAACAGCGCCTTCATGTTCGCTAACTTTAATTTAGGCGAGTATAATATGTTACCATATGGGCCGCGTCAGGCAAAAAGGGCCCGGACGACGTTCAAGTTAAATAATTCCAACAATGGTGTTCTAATAACAGGTTGAAGATTGTATTGTATTATTGACGAGGAGTGCTACATTTCATTCATAACAATAAATGTCAGTTTCAAGAAATTGACAACAAAAATCAGGGGTGAAATCTACGTGATTTTGATGCAAGGGCCCGATTACAAATATGACCACAAAAATTAGGAATCCTGTCAAAGGGAATGATTTTGATGTATGACATTCATCTATACTTGCTGGCATTAAAGAGTAAAACAATTTATAAGATGACAAGATGATAACTTTTTGGCCAAAAAATGTCTCTTCTGCAGTCATTCTGCTCCCCGTAGCTCGTAATATGTGTACAAATATCGTAAATTTCGTCGTCGATTTCACTTGTCAATTTCATTTCACTTGTCATTACTTGTTAGTAGCACAATGTGGCGCTCGCGATGCGTATTGTAATCGCACCATAAGTATAAGAAACATGGTACAATTTCAAAATTCATTTACATATTATGTCGTCCGGGCCCTTTTAGCCTGACGCGGCCCATGTTATATTGGCTAGATCTAATACACCATATATAGAGAGCAGAATAACATTTCACTATGTTTCGTTTTCACCATAAGGATGAGAGAAAGTCCTTCAGTGGAAACAACAGTACTGATGCCACATAAATTCTCTCTAATGTAAGTTTATAACTGAATACAATGTGTGATTCCAGAAAAAAAAAAGCCATTATTAATAAAACCCAAAGCTCACATTCTGTCTATTTAACAAATAGCACATGGTTTTTTTGTGCTGTACTCTGACAAAAACACGACTGGAACTGTAGCTGCGAGTGATTTCTGTAACTTTTTGAATGTTCTACAGCTTCAGGAGTGTTTTTGTCAGAGTACAAAACACACAAAAAACTGTTCTATTTACTTAATTTAATAGATTTTTACGAACGTCAAATGCACAAACAGCTCGCACGGCTGGCAGTTGTGTTCCAAGTCACGAAATAATTAAGCCAGTTGTTATCAATCTGTTCTTTTGGTCTTAAATAATTTATAGAGGGGGTTTTAGGTTTCTCATTTCATTATATGAAAAATGTTCGAATTTTGCAAGCAAATGGTGATTTTTCACACAAAGACAGAAACCAAAACAATGTCAAAAGTGAGCTCTGACAGGATGACTTGTACAACGAAACAAAAGATTTTGACGGCAATCACACCGGAAATCGTGAGCTAACACCAACATTTCGCAGTCTTCAAGACCAGTTCCTGAGCTAATTCTTTAATGGAAAAGCTTTCGAATTACTTCTTTCCACGTGGCCTATCGTTATCATAGACCAGGATGCGTTGCGCCAATTTCAGTAACTTTCCCGCCTTTTACGGGTTTCCTGTGGTAGACGCACACGTGACCCCATTTGTATGAAGTGTAAAGTTTGCACCAACAAACTTACAAGAGGTCCCAAGACTAAGGGGTGTTAGGTTAAGTCTTTGGTCCGCGATGCCACCAAAAATGAACCAAGTATGGAAGAACCTTCAAGCAAAAATGTCCAACAAAAGAACGCAGCAAACAACACGACCCCGCAAAGGTGCTAAAGGAACGGCTCCAAGCGAGATTGTCGTACAACGGCTTACAGCAGAGCCTGACAATAAGCAAACGTATCGACCGGTACAACCGCGAGAATTTGTCGAGTTTTCCAACGATGATTTAACGCTAGAAAACCTTAAGATTGCCTGTGCGGAATACTTTGGCTATCCGGCACACTCGTGCGATGTGCTGGTGTCAAACAAGGGGCGACCGTGTACAAACATAAACCAGATTCCTCACCGCAAAGACAAGGTAATGGCAACTGCATCAAATAGATTTGATCGGTATAATATACATTAATAGAGAAGATCCTAACAAAAATAAAGAAAATGTCTTTACTTTAAAAACGGAACTGACAGCGTAGTCTCGACAAATGTAAGTTACTCCGGACTCACGAAATTTTGACTGGAATCGGCCATAGGGTTGGAATCCGGAATCACGCAAAATTCTATTTTGGAAACCAGATTCCAGGCTATTGACTATTGTCATCACAGTTACCTACAATATACGTAGGAATAGTTATGAGGGCAATTTACAGTAGTTTATGTTCTCTTTCATGACATGAACCCCTCTCTGGCCTCAACATATAATGGCCCTGTCAATTCCAAGCGCACTCATGCCCCTCCCCTGGGCATTTGTCTGGCATTTTACAACTTTGTCCCAGGGTACTTTGTCTCCCCAGGGTGGGGCATTTGCTGTAACAGGTCAGCCCGGGGTTGGGCATTGTCAAAGGCAATGTTATCTTTTGGATTTTAAAAGACGTGCATGCCTCATTGTTCATTTCAAATTTCCTGATTGCTCCCAATATAAAAAAAAATTAAACCAAGGATCAAAGGTACGGGATTTTCAGATGGAAATTATAGGAAATGTGATATTGGTTAAAATATTAGAGATATGACATGGATGCCCACCATCGAAATGAGAATACAGTTTCTTTAATTATTGTTTTTATTCTCTTTTTCCTGGAACATGGGATCTAATAGTATTTCATTGGGTCTCCTTTCATTGGGTCTTTTGTTAGGTATACCTTGTTAGATTTGTGGCCAATTTAGAACAAGATGAAGATGAGCAATACAAAAGTTTGCCAATGTCAGCTGGTAGTGATAATGAGGTACACCATAAGCCTGCCAAGTGTGCAAAGTTCACAAGTGAACCTGCTGCGCCAACAAAAGCATCAGAGGTTCCACAAAGCTACCCAGCTTCGGTGTCTATTGAGCAACTTTTGAATGCAGGAAAATTTGTTAAGCCAGCCTCCAGAACAAAGACAGTATTGAAGTTGGAGTCATTTGACTTACTCAACAAAGAGTGGAAAACAGAAAAGTGTCTAACTCTCAATGTTGATGATGACAAATTTGCATCCGGAGCATATTCCGTGATGCATTCAAAGGAACACCGGAAAGTGGCAGCCAGTGTAAAAAAAAATGGGTGATAAAGAAATACAATGACAAGTCAAAGAACATCATTAAGGACACAGTAAAGACGACATGAAACAAGATGAGGCCTTCGATGCTTTTTCTCAGGCGCTCCGTGAAACGGAACAGGAATCTTTGGCCCTCGAACTTGAACGCAATTTATCGGATCTCGAGGCAGAATCATCTGGTAAGTATATACAGTTGAATCCCGATAACTCGAACCGTCGGTAACTCGAAGCTCGCGCTAACTCGAACCAAAATTGATTTCCCCTGGATTTGCGTCATACATTTAATGTAATTTTACCCTCCGTAACTCGAACCCTCGATAACTCGAACCTCCCGCTAACTCGAAGCAATTTTTGTTTCCCTTCAGGTCATTTTCTTTATAATTTTACCCTCGAGAACTCGAACCTCGTTTATCAAGACGTAACGAGACAAACGTACTTCAGAACATTGAATTTATTTTGAAGCAGCATGTATTCTTTGTGTTAACTTCTCTAGTTTCTTGGTTTTACGTTACATAAAACGTGTCAGTTCAGTCCTGTGAGAATATTGTACGTGATAAGCGGTGTCAGCAGGAATCAAAGGGAAACAAAGGATCCATTCAACCCAGCTTTCATCAAGCTTTGCCGCTTAGCTGTTTCTTTAAAATGTCAATAAATTTCTTCTGTCCCTTGAAATGCAGCGTGCACGGCACTTGCATGCCTTCTCCATCGCCACGGTTAACTGCCTTGCCAGTTACAACCACAGTGCAGGAGTTCTGCTTATTGGCCCGCAAAAAGTAGAAAATAGTCTTTGCAAAACGGCCAGATTTGCCTTTCATTAAATGTCCAACAACTTCGCCAGAATGTAGCACACATACCGCATACTTGTCGACACTATTGATTGGTTCTGGTACAGCGTTTAGCTCCTCAAGAAGCTCCGGGACCAAACTTCTTGGTACACATGATATCCTTTGATAAAAGAATCCAGGTTGTAAAAGACGATATTTTCAGACGTTTGCACGGAAGCCATTAGGTAAACGTCAAGTTGCAGCTCCAAGCAGCTCTCAAATGCTATTTTAATACTGGACTGTGTAGTGTTTTACAGTCAAACCGGATGTTCCTTTGCCGGTCACTTTCACCCCTTGTAAAATTGTACAAAGACCCTTATGTTTTAGTTTGGCCATTGTTTTCGGTTATTGCAGTGAAAACCCACATCATGCAGTACGCTTTCATTGAGGAATTTCAACAATAATGCTGGGTAATGTCGGACAAGTCTCTCAAGCGTAAGATTGCTACTAAATCTTTGGAGGAGAAATACAAAGCTCTCAAAGATATTAAGAAAGGCGTAGCAAAGAAAGAGGTAGCAAAAAAGTATGGCGTTCCTTTAAACACTTTATCCACGTGGGCGAAGAGCAAAGAGAAGATTTCAGCTGCTTTCGAGAATGGTAAAAGTACACTGAAGCTGAAAGGCGCAAGTTTTGATAAAGCTATATACAGGTGGTTTATAAATGCAAGAGAGCGAAATGTTCCAGTTAGCGGTACGTTGCTTAAAGAGAAGGCAGTTCTATTTGCGAAAGAGCTCCAGATTGAAGATTTTAAGGGTTCCGATGGCTGGCTTGACCGTTGGAAAAAAAGACACACTGTCACGTTTAAGACTGTTGCTGGAGAAGGAAAGTCATGCACCCCTCAAATGACCGCATCTTGGGACGAGACAATTCTGCCAACAATTATTTCCAACTACAAGCTCGAAGACATTTTCAAAGCTGACGAATTTGGCTTGTTTTATCAAGCTCTTCCCAACAAAACTTTGCATTTGAAGTCTGAGAAATGCGTGGGTGGTAAGCACAGCAAAATACGACTGACTGGTATGGCTGCTGCAAATGCAGTGGGCGAGAAGTTGCCCATGTTTGTTATTGGCAAATCTGCAAGACCACGGTGTTTCACTGGCGTTAGAGACATCCCCTGCCGATACCGATCGCAGAAGAAAAGTTGGATAGACAGTGCTCTACTTGAAGAGTGGATCAGAGAGCTTGATAGAAAGTTTGTGGGAGAAGGCAGGAAAATTTCACTTATTGTGGACAACTGCCCGGCCCACCCACACGTTGGAGGACTTAAAGCTACCCATTTAGTGTTCCAAACTTGTTTCAAACAAGTTGAGGCCTTCAATGCTTTTCGTCAGGCGCTCCGTGAAACGGAACAGGCGTTTTTGGCCCTCGAACTTGAACGAAATTTATCGGATCTCGAGGCAGAATCATCTGGTAAGTATATACAGTTGAATCCCGATAACTCGAACCGTCGGGAACTCGAAGCTCGCGCTAACTCGAACCAAAATTGATTTCCCCTGGATTTGCGTCATACATTTAACGTAATTTTATCCTCCGTAACTCGAACCCTCGATAACTCGAACCTCCCGCTAACTCGAAGCAATTTTTATTTCCCTTCAGGTCATTTTCTTTATAATTTTACCCTCGAGAACTCGAACCTCGTTTATCAAGACGTAACGAGACAAAACCTACTTCAGAACATTGAATTTATTTTGAAGCAGCATGTATTCTTTGTATTAACTTCTCTAGTTTCTTGGTTTTACGTTACATAAAACGTGTCAGTTCAGTCCTGTGAGAATATTGTACGTGATAAGCGGTGCCAGCAGGAATCAAAGGGAAACAAAGGATCCATTCAACCCAGCTTTCATCAAGCTTTGGCGCTTAGCTGTTTCTTTAAAATGTCAATAAATTTCTTCTGTCCCTTGAAATGCAGCGTGCACGGCACTTGCATGCCTTCTCCATCGCCACGGTTAACTGCCTTGCCAGTTACCACCACAGTGCAAGAGTTCTGCTTATTGGCCCGCAAAAAGTAGAAAATAGTCTTTGCAAAACGGCCAGATTTGCCTTTCATTAAATGTCCAACAACTTCGCCAGAATGTAGCACACATACCGCATACTTGTCGACACTATTGCTTGGTTCTGGTACAGCGTTTAGCTCCTCAAGAAGCTTCTTGGTACACATGATATCCTTTGATAAAAGAATCCAGGTCGTAAAAGACGATATTTTCAGACGTTTGCACGGAAGCCATTAGGTAAACGTCAAGTTGCAGCTCCAAGCAGCTCTCAAATGCTATTTTAATACTGGACTGTGTAGTGTTTTACAGTCAAACCGGATGTTCCTTTGCCGGTCACTTTCACACCTTGTAAAATTGTACAAAGACCCTTATGTTTTAGTTTGGCCATTGTTTCCGGTTATTGCAGTGAAAACCCACATCATGCAGTACGCTTTCATTGAGGAATTTCAACAATAATGCTGGGTAATGTCGGACAAGTCTCTCAAGCGTAAGATTGCTACTAAATCTTTGGAGGAGAAATACAAAGCTCTCAAAGATATTAAGAAAGGCGTGGCAAAGAAAGAGGTAGCAAAAAAGTATGGCGTTCCTTTAAACACTTTATCCACGTGGGCGAAGAGCAAAGAGAAGATTTCAGCTGCTTTCGAGAATGGTAAAAGTACACTGAAGCTGAAAGGCGCAAGTTTTGATAAAGCTATATACAGGTGGTTTATAAATGCAAGAGAGCGAAATGTTCCAGTTAGCGGTACGTTGCTTAAAGAGAAGGCAGTTCTATTTGCGAAAGAGCTCCAGATTGAAGATTTTAAGGGTTCCGATGGCTGGCTTCACCGTTGGAAAAAAAGACACACTGTCACGTTTAAGACTGTTGCTGGAGAAGGAAAGTCATGCACCCCTCAAATGACCGCATCTTGGGACGAGACAATTCTGCCAACAATTATTTCCAACTACAAACTCGAAGACATTTTCAAAGCTGACGAATTTGGCTTGTTTTATCAAGCTCTTCCCAACAAAACTTTGCATTTGAAGTCTGAGAAATGCGTGGGTGGTAAGCACAGCAAAATACGACTGACTGGTATGGCTGCTGCAAATGCAGTGGGCGAGAAGTTGCCCATGTTTGTTATTGGCAAATCTGCAAGACCACGGTGTTTCACTGGCGTTAGAGACATCCCCTGCCGATACCGATCGCAGAAGAAAAGTTGGATAGACAGTGCTCTACTTGAAGAGTGGATCAGAGAGCTTGATAGAAAGTTTGTGGGAGAAGGCAGGAAAATTTCACTTATTGTGGACAACTGCCCGGCCCACCCACACGTTGGAGGACTTAAAGCTACCCATTTAGTGTTCCAAACTTGTTTCAAACAAGTTGAGGCCTTCAATGCTTTTCGTCAGGCGCTCCGTGAAACGGAACAGGCGTTTTTGGCCCTCGAACTTGAACGAAATTTATCGGATCTCGAGGCAGAATCATCTGGTAAGTATATACAGTTGAATCCCGATAACTCGAACCGTCGGGAACTCGAAGCTCGCGCTAACTCGAACCAAAATTGATTTCCCCTGGATTTGCGTCATACATTTAACGTAATTTTATCCTCCGTAACTCGAACCCTCGATAACTCGAACCTCCCGCTAACTCGAAGCAATTTTTATTTCCCTTCAGGTCATTTTCTTTATAATTTTACCCTCGAGAACTCGAACCTCGTTTATCAAGACGTAACGAGACAAAACCTACTTCAGAACATTGAATTTATTTTGAAGCAGCATGTATTCTTTGTATTAACTTCTCTAGTTTCTTGGTTTTACGTTACATAAAACGTGTCAGTTCAGTCCTGTGAGAATATTGTACGTGATAAGCGGTGCCAGCAGGAATCAAAGGGAAACAAAGGATCCATTCAACCCAGCTTTCATCAAGCTTTGGCGCTTAGCTGTTTCTTTAAAATGTCAATAAATTTCTTCTGTCCCTTGAAATGCAGCGTGCACGGCACTTGCATGCCTTCTCCATCGCCACGGTTAACTGCCTTGCCAGTTACCACCACAGTGCAAGAGTTCTGCTTATTGGCCCGCAAAAAGTAGAAAATAGTCTTTGCAAAACGGCCAGATTTGCCTTTCATTAAATGTCCAACAACTTCGCCAGAATGTAGCACACATACCGCATACTTGTCGACACTATTGCTTGGTTATGGTACAGCGTTTAGCTCCTCAAGAAGCTTCTTGGTACACATGATATCCTTTGATAAAAGAATCCAGGTCGTAAAAGACGATATTTTCAGACGTTTGCACGGAAGCCATTAGGTAAACGTCAAGTTGCAGCTCCAAGCAGCTCTCAAATGCTATTTTAATACTGGACTGTGTAGTGTTTTACAGTCAAACCGGATGTTCCTTTGCCGGTCACTTTCACACCTTGTAAAATTGTACAAAGACCCTTATGTTTTAGTTTGGCCATTGTTTCCGGTTATTGCAGTGAAAACCCACATCATGCAGTACGCTTTCATTGAGGAATTTCAACAATAATGCTGGGTAATGTCGGACAAGTCTCTCAAGCGTAAGATTGCTACTAAATCTTTGGAGGAGAAATACAAAGCTCTCAAAGATATTAAGAAAGGCGTGGCAAAGAAAGAGGTAGCAAAAAAGTATGGCGTTCCTTTAAACACTTTATCCACGTGGGCGAAGAGCAAAGAGAAGATTTCAGCTGCTTTCGAGAATGGTAAAAGTACACTGAAGCTGAAAGGCGCAAGTTTTGATAAAGCTATATACAGGTGGTTTATAAATGCAAGAGAGCGAAATGTTCCAGTTAGCGGTACGTTGCTTAAAGAGAAGGCAGTTCTATTTGCGAAAGAGCTCCAGATTGAAGATTTTAAGGGTTCCGATGGCTGGCTTCACCGTTGGAAAAAAAGACACACTGTCACGTTTAAGACTGTTGCTGGAGAAGGAAAGTCATGCACCCCTCAAATGACCGCATCTTGGGACGAGACAATTCTGCCAACAATTATTTCCAACTACAAGCTCGAAGACATTTTCAAAGCTGACGAATTTGGCTTGTTTTATCAAGCTCTTCCCAACAAAACTTTGCATTTGAAGTCTGAGAAATGCGTGGGTGGTAAGCACAGCAAAATACGACTGACTGGTATGGCTGCTGCAAATGCAGTGGGCGAGAAGTTGCCCATGTTTGTTATTGGCAAATCTGCAAGACCACGGTGTTTCACTGGCGTTAGAGACATCCCCTGCCGATACCGATCGCAGAAGAAAAGTTGGATAGACAGTGCTCTACTTGAAGAGTGGATCAGAGAGCTTGATAGAAAGTTTGTGGGAGAAGGCAGGAAAATTTCACTTATTGTGGACAACTGCCCGGCCCACCCACACGTTGGCGGACTTAAAGCTACCCATTTAGTGTTCCAAACTTGTTTCAAACAAGATGAGGCCTTCAATGCTTTTCGTCAGGCGCTCCGTGAAACGGAACAGGAATCTTTGGCCCTCGAACTTGAACGCAATTTATCGGATCTCGAGGCAGAATCATCTGGTAAGTATATACAGTTGAATCCCGATAACTCGAACAGTCGGTAACTCGAAGCTCGCGCTAACTCGAACCAAAATTGATTTCCCCTGGATTTGCGTCATACATTTAATGTAATTTTACCCTCCGTAACTCGAACCCTCGATAACTCGAACCTCCCGCTAACTCGAAGCAATTTTTGTTTCCCTTCATGTCATTTTCTTTTTAATTTTACCCTCGAGAACTCGAACCTCGTTTATCAAGACGTAACGAGACAAAACGTACTTCAGAACATTGAATTTATTTTGAAGCAGCATGTATTCTTTGTGTTAACTTCTCTAGTTTCTTGGTTTTACGTTACATAAAACGTGTCAGTTCAGTCCTGTGAGAATATTGTACGTGATAAGCGGTGTCAGCAGGAATCAAAGGGAAACAAAGGATCCATTCAACCCAGCTTTCATCAAGCTTTGCCGCTTAGCTGTTTCTTTAAAATGTCAATAAATTTCTTCTGTCCCTTGAAATGCAGCGTGCACGGCACTTGCATGCCTTCTCCATCGCCACGGTTAACTGCCTTGCCAGTTACCACCACAGTGCAAGAGTTCTGCTTATTGGCCCGCAAAAAGTAGAAAATAGTCTTTGCAAAACGGCCAGATTTGCCTTTCATTAAATGTCCAACAACTTCGCCAGAATGTAGCACACATACCGCATACTTGTCGACACTATTGCTTGGTTCTGGTACAGCGTTTAGCTCCTCAAGAAGCTCCGGGACCAAACTTCTTGGTACACATGATATCCTTTGATAAAAGAATCCAGGTCGTAAAAGACGATATTTTCAGACGTTTGCACGGAAGCCATTAGGTAAACGTCAAGTTGCAGCTCCAAGCAGCTCTCAAATGCTATTTTAATACTGGACTGTGTAGTGTTTTACAGTCAAACCGGATGTTCCTTTGCCGGTCACTTTCACACCTTGTAAAATTGTACAAAGACCCTTATGTTTTAGTTTGGCCATTGTTTCCGGTTATTGCAGTGAAAACCCACATCATGCAGTACGCTTTCATTGAGGAATTTCAACAATAATGCTGGGTAATGTCGGACAAGTCTCTCAAGCGTAAGATTGCTACTAAATCTTTGGAGGAGAAATACAAAGCTCTCAAAGATATTAAGAAAGGCGTGGCAAAGAAAGAGGTAGCAAAAAAGTATGGCGTTCCTTTAAACACTTTATCCACGTGGGCGAAGAGCAAAGAGAAGATTTCAGCTGCTTTCGAGAATGGTAAAAGTACACTGAAGCTGAAAGGCGCAAGTTTTGATAAAGCTATATACAGGTGGTTTATAAATGCAAGAGAGCGAAATGTTCCAGTTAGCGGTACGTTGCTTAAAGAGAAGGCAGTTCTATTTGCGAAAGAGCTCCAGATTGAAGATTTTAAGGGTTCCGATGGCTGGCTTCACCGTTGGAAAAAAAGACACACTGTCACGTTTAAGACTGTTGCTGGAGAAGGAAAGTCATGCACCCCTCAAATGACCGCATCTTGGGACGAGACAATTCTGCCAACAATTATTTCCAACTACAAGCTCGAAGACATTTTCAAAGCTGACGAATTTGGCTTGTTTTATCAAGCTCTTCCCAACAAAACTTTGCATTTGAAGTCTGAGAAATGCGTGGGTGGTAAGCACAGCAAAATACGACTGACTGGTATGGCTGCTGCAAATGCAGTGGGCGAGAAGTTGCCCATGTTTGTTATTGGCAAATCTGCAAGACCACGGTGTTTCACTGGCGTTAGAGACATCCCCTGCCGATACCGATCGCAGAAGAAAAGTTGGATAGACAGTGCTCTACTTGAAGAGTGGATCAGAGAGCTTGATAGAAAGTTTGTGGGAGAAGGCAGGAAAATTTCACTTATTGTGGACAACTGCCCGGCCCACCCACACGTTGGAGGACTTAAAGCTACCCATTTAGTGTTCCAAACTTGTTTCAAACAAGTTGAGGCCTTCAATGCTTTTCGTCAGGCGCTCCGTGAAACGGAACAGGCGTTTTTGGCCCTCGAACTTGAACGAAATTTATCGGATCTCGAGGCAGAATCATCTGGTAAGTATATACAGTTGAATCCCGATAACTCGAACCGTCGGGAACTCGAAGCTCGCGCTAACTCGAACCAAAATTGATTTCCCCTGGATTTGCGTCATACATTTAACGTAATTTTATCCTCCGTAACTCGAACCCTCGATAACTCGAACCTCCCGCTAACTCGAAGCAATTTTTATTTCCCTTCAGGTCATTTTCTTTATAATTTTACCCTCGAGAACTCGAACCTCGTTTATCAAGACGTAACGAGACAAAACCTACTTCAGAACATTGAATTTATTTTGAAGCAGCATGTATTCTTTGTGTTAACTTCTCTAGTTTCTTGTTTTACGTTACATAAAACGTGTCAGTTCAGTCCTGTGAGAATATTGTACGTGATAAGCAGTGCCAGCAGGAATCAAAGGGAAACAAAGGATCCAATCAACCCAGCTTTCATCAAGCTTTGCCGCTTAGCTGTTTCTTTAAAATGTCAATAAATTTCTTCTGTCCCTTGAAATGCAGCGTGCACGGCACTTGCATGCCTTCTCCATCGCCACGGTTAACTGCCTTGCCAGTTACCACCACAGTGCAAGAGTTCTGCTTATTGGCCCGCAAAAAGTAGAAAATAGTCTTTGCAAAACGGCCAGATTTGCCTTTCATTAAATGTCCAACAACTTCGCCAGAATGTAGCACACATACCGCATACTTGTCGACACTATTGCTTGGTTCTGGTACAGCGTTTAGCTCCTCAAGAAGCTCCGGGACCAAACTTCTTGGTACACATGATATCCTTTGATAAAAGAATCCAGGTCGTAAAAGACGATATTTTCAGACGTTTGCACGGAAGCCATTAGGTAAACGTCAAGTTGCAGCTCCAAGCAGCTCTCAAATGCTATTTTAATACTGGACTGTGTAGTGTTTTACAGTCAAACCGGATGTTCCTTTGCCGGTCACTTTCACACCTTGTAAAATTGTACAAAGACCCTTATGTTTTAGTTTGGCCATTGTTTCCGGTTATTGCAGTGAAAACCCACATCATGCAGTACGCTTTCATTGAGGAATTTCAACAATAATGCTGGGTAATGTCGGACAAGTCTCTCAAGCGTAAGATTGCTACTAAATCTTTGGAGGAGAAATACAAAGCTCTCAAAGATATTAAGAAAGGCGTGGCAAAGAAAGAGGTAGCAAAAAAGTATGGCGTTCCTTTAAACACTTTATCCACGTGGGCGAAGAGCAAAGAGAAGATATCAGCTGCTTTCGAGAATGGTAAAAGTACACTGAAGCTGAAAGGCGCAAGTTTTGATAAAGCTATATACAGGTGGTTTATAAATGCAAGAGAGCGAAATGTTCCAGTTAGCGGTACGTTGCTTAAAGAGAAGGCAGTTCTATTTGCGAAAGAGCTCCAGATTGAAGATTTTAAGGGTTCCGATGGCTGGCTTCACCGTTGGAAAAAAAGACACACTGTCACGTTTAAGACTGTTGCTGGAGAAGGAAAGTCATGCACCCCTCAAATGACCGCATCTTGGGACGAGACAATTCTGCCAACAATTATTTCCAACTACAAGCTCGAAGACATTTTCAAAGCTGACGAATTTGGCTTGTTTTATCAAGCTCTTCCCAACAAAACTTTGCATTTGAAGTCTGAGAAATGCGTGGGTGGTAAGCACAGCAAAATACGACTGACTGGTATGGCTGCTGCAAATGCAGTGGGCGAGAAGTTGCCCATGTTTGTTATTGGCAAATCTGCAAGACCACGGTGTTTCACTGGCGTTAGAGACATCCCCTGCCGATACCGATCGCAGAAGAAAAGTTGGATAGACAGTGCTCTACTTGAAGAGTGGATCAGAGAGCTTGATAGAAAGTTTGTGGGAGAAGGCAGGAAAATTTCACTTATTGTGGACAACTGCCCGGCCCACCCACACGTTGGCGGACTTAAAGCTACCCATTTAGTGTTCCAAACTTGTTTCAAACAAGATGAGGCCTTCAATGCTTTTCGTCAGGCGCTCCGTGAAACGGAACAGGAATCTTTGGCCCTCGAACTTGAACGCAATTTATCGGATCTCGAGGCAGAATCATCTGGTAAGTATATACAGTTGAATCCCGATAACTCGAACAGTCGGTAACTCGAAGCTCGCGCTAACTCGAACCAAAATTGATTTCCCCTGGATTTGCGTCATACATTTAATGTAATTTTACCCTCCGTAACTCGAACCCTCGATAACTCGAACCTCCCGCTAACTCGAAGCAATTTTTGTTTCCCTTCATGTCATTTTCTTTTTAATTTTACCCTCGAGAACTCGAACCTCGTTTATCAAGACGTAACGAGACAAAACGTACTTCAGAACATTGAATTTATTTTGAAGCAGCATGTATTCTTTGTGTTAACTTCTCTAGTTTCTTGGTTTTACGTTACATAAAACGTGTCAGTTCAGTCCTGTGAGAATATTGTACGTGATAAGCGGTGTCAGCAGGAATCAAAGGGAAACAAAGGATCCATTCAACCCAGCTTTCATCAAGCTTTGCCGCTTAGCTGTTTCTTTAAAATGTCAATAAATTTCTTCTGTCCCTTGAAATGCAGCGTGCACGGCACTTGCATGCCTTCTCCATCGCCACGGTTAACTGCCTTGCCAGTTACCACCACAGTGCAAGAGTTCTGCTTATTGGCCCGCAAAAAGTAGAAAATAGTCTTTGCAAAACGGCCAGATTTGCCTTTCATTAAATGTCCAACAACTTCGCCAGAATGTAGCACACATACCGCATACTTGTCGACACTATTGCTTGGTTCTGGTACAGCGTTTAGCTCCTCAAGAAGCTCCGGGACCAAACTTCTTGGTACACATGATATCCTTTGATAAAAGAATCCAGGTCGTAAAAGACGATATTTTCAGACGTTTGCACGGAAGCCATTAGGTAAACGTCAAGTTGCAGCTCCAAGCAGCTCTCAAATGCTATTTTAATACTGGACTGTGTAGTGTTTTACAGTCAAACCGGATGTTCCTTTGCCGGTCACTTTCACACCTTGTAAAATTGTACAAAGACCCTTATGTTTTAGTTTGGCCATTGTTTCCGGTTATTGCAGTGAAAACCCACATCATGCAGTACGCTTTCATTGAGGAATTTCAACAATAATGCTGGGTAATGTCGGACAAGTCTCTCAAGCGTAAGATTGCTACTAAATCTTTGGAGGAGAAATACAAAGCTCTCAAAGATATTAAGAAAGGCGTGGCAAAGAAAGAGGTAGCAAAAAAGTATGGCGTTCCTTTAAACACTTTATCCACGTGGGCGAAGAGCAAAGAGAAGATTTCAGCTGCTTTCGAGAATGGTAAAAGTACACTGAAGCTGAAAGGCGCAAGTTTTGATAAAGCTATATACAGGTGGTTTATAAATGCAAGAGAGCGAAATGTTCCAGTTAGCGGTACGTTGCTTAAAGAGAAGGCAGTTCTATTTGCGAAAGAGCTCCAGATTGAAGATTTTAAGGGTTCCGATGGCTGGCTTCACCGTTGGAAAAAAAGACACACTGTCACGTTTAAGACTGTTGCTGGAGAAGGAAAGTCATGCACCCCTCAAATGACCGCATCTTGGGACGAGACAATTCTGCCAACAATTATTTCCAACTACAAGCTCGAAGACATTTTCAAAGCTGACGAATTTGGCTTGTTTTATCAAGCTCTTCCCAACAAAACTTTGCATTTGAAGTCTGAGAAATGCGTGGGTGGTAAGCACAGCAAAATACGACTGACTGGTATGGCTGCTGCAAATGCAGTGGGCGAGAAGTTGCCCATGTTTGTTATTGGCAAATCTGCAAGACCACGGTGTTTCACTGGCGTTAGAGACATCCCCTGCCGATACCGATCGCAGAAGAAAAGTTGGATAGACAGTGCTCTACTTGAAGAGTGGATCAGAGAGCTTGATAGAAAGTTTGTGGGAGAAGGCAGGAAAATTTCACTTATTGTGGACAACTGCCCGGCCCACCCACACGTTGGAGGACTTAAAGCTACCCATTTAGTGTTCCAAACTTGTTTCAAACAAGTTGAGGCCTTCAATGCTTTTCGTCAGGCGCTCCGTGAAACGGAACAGGCGTTTTTGGCCCTCGAACTTGAACGAAATTTATCGGATCTCGAGGCAGAATCATCTGGTAAGTATATACAGTTGAATCCCGATAACTCGAACCGTCGGGAACTCGAAGCTCGCGCTAACTCGAACCAAAATTGATTTCCCCTGGATTTGCGTCATACATTTAACGTAATTTTATCCTCCGTAACTCGAACCCTCGATAACTCGAACCTCCCGCTAACTCGAAGCAATTTTTATTTCCCTTCAGGTCATTTTCTTTATAATTTTACCCTCGAGAACTCGAACCTCGTTTATCAAGACGTAACGAGACAAAACCTACTTCAGAACATTGAATTTATTTTGAAGCAGCATGTATTCTTTGTGTTAACTTCTCTAGTTTCTTGTTTTACGTTACATAAAACGTGTCAGTTCAGTCCTGTGAGAATATTGTACGTGATAAGCAGTGCCAGCAGGAATCAAAGGGAAACAAAGGATCCAATCAACCCAGCTTTCATCAAGCTTTGCCGCTTAGCTGTTTCTTTAAAATGTCAATAAATTTCTTCTGTCCCTTGAAATGCAGCGTGCACGGCACTTGCATGCCTTCTCCATCGCCACGGTTAACTGCCTTGCCAGTTACCACCACAGTGCAAGAGTTCTGCTTATTGGCCCGCAAAAAGTAGAAAATAGTCTTTGCAAAACGGCCAGATTTGCCTTTCATTAAATGTCCAACAACTTCGCCAGAATGTAGCACACATACCGCATACTTGTCGACACTATTGCTTGGTTCTGGTACAGCGTTTAGCTCCTCAAGAAGCTCCGGGACCAAACTTCTTGGTACACATGATATCCTTTGATAAAAGAATCCAGGTCGTAAAAGACGATATTTTCAGACGTTTGCACGGAAGCCATTAGGTAAACGTCAAGTTGCAGCTCCAAGCAGCTCTCAAATGCTATTTTAATACTGGACTGTGTAGTGTTTTACAGTCAAACCGGATGTTCCTTTGCCGGTCACTTTCACACCTTGTAAAATTGTACAAAGACCCTTATGTTTTAGTTTGGCCATTGTTTCCGGTTATTGCAGTGAAAACCCACATCATGCAGTACGCTTTCATTGAGGAATTTCAACAATAATGCTGGGTAATGTCGGACAAGTCTCTCAAGCGTAAGATTGCTACTAAATCTTTGGAGGAGAAATACAAAGCTCTCAAAGATATTAAGAAAGGCGTGGCAAAGAAAGAGGTAGCAAAAAAGTATGGCGTTCCTTTAAACACTTTATCCACGTGGGCGAAGAGCAAAGAGAAGATTTCAGCTGCTTTCGAGAATGGTAAAAGTACACTGAAGCTGAAAGGCGCAAGTTTTGATAAAGCTATATACAGGTGGTTTATAAATGCAAGAGAGCGAAATGTTCCAGTTAGCGGTACGTTGCTTAAAGAGAAGGCAGTTCTATTTGCGAAAGAGCTCCAGATTGAAGATTTTAAGGGTTCCGATGGCTGGCTTCACCGTTGGAAAAAAAGACACACTGTCACGTTTAAGACTGTTGCTGGAGAAGGAAAGTCATGCACCCCTCAAATGACCGCATCTTGGGACGAGACAATTCTGCCAACAATTATTTCCAACTACAAGCTCGAAGACATTTTCAAAGCTGACGAATTTGGCTTGTTTTATCAAGCTCTTCCCAACAAAACTTTGCATTTGAAGTCTGAGAAATGCGTGGGTGGTAAGCACAGCAAAATACGACTGACTGGTATGGCTGCTGCAAATGCAGTGGGCGAGAAGTTGCCCATGTTTGTTATTGGCAAATCTGCAAGACCACGGTGTTTCACTGGCGTTAGAGACATCCCCTGCCGATACCGATCGCAGAAGAAAAGTTGGATAGACAGTGCTCTACTTGAAGAGTGGATCAGAGAGCTTGATAGAAAGTTTGTGGGAGAAGGCAGGAAAATTTCACTTATTGTGGACAACTGCCCGGCCCACCCACACGTTGGAGGACTTAAAGCTACCCATTTAGTGTTCCAAACTTGTTTCAAACAAGTTGAGGCCTTCAATGCTTTTCGTCAGGCGCTCCGTGAAACGGAACAGGCGTTTTTGGCCCTCGAACTTGAACGAAATTTATCGGATCTCGAGGCAGAATCATCTGGTAAGTATATACAGTTGAATCCCGATAACTCGAACCGTCGGGAACTCGAAGCTCGCGCTAACTCGAACCAAAATTGATTTCCCCTGGATTTGCGTCATACATTTAACGTAATTTTATCCTCCGTAACTCGAACCCTCGATAACTCGAACCTCCCGCTAACTCGAAGCAATTTTTATTTCCCTTCAGGTCATTTTCTTTATAATTTTACCCTCGAGAACTCGAACCTCGTTTATCAAGACGTAACGAGACAAAACCTACTTCAGAACATTGAATTTATTTTGAAGCAGCATGTATTCTTTGTGTTAACTTCTCTAGTTTCTTGTTTTACGTTACATAAAACGTGTCAGTTCAGTCCTGTGAGAATATTGTACGTGATAAGCAGTGCCAGCAGGAATCAAAGGGAAACAAAGGATCCAATCAACCCAGCTTTCATCAAGCTTTGCCGCTTAGCTGTTTCTTTAAAATGTCAATAAATTTCTTCTGTCCCTTGAAATGCAGCGTGCACGGCACTTGCATGCCTTCTCCATCGCCACGGTTAACTGCCTTGCCAGTTACCACCACAGTGCAAGAGTTCTGCTTATTGGCCCGCAAAAAGTAGAAAATAGTCTTTGCAAAACGGCCAGATTTGCCTTTCATTAAATGTCCAACAACTTCGCCAGAATGTAGCACACATACCGCATACTTGTCGACACTATTGCTTGGTTCTGGTACAGCGTTTAGCTCCTCAAGAAGCTCCGGGACCAAACTTCTTGGTACACATGATATCCTTTGATAAAAGAATCCAGGTCGTAAAAGACGATATTTTCAGACGTTTGCACGGAAGCCATTAGGTAAACGTCAAGTTGCAGCTCCAAGCAGCTCTCAAATGCTATTTTAATACTGGACTGTGTAGTGTTTTACAGTCAAACCGGATGTTCCTTTGCCGGTCACTTTCACACCTTGTAAAATTGTACAAAGACCCTTATGTTTTAGTTTGGCCATTGTTTCCGGTTATTGCAGTGAAAACCCACATCATGCAGTACGCTTTCATTGAGGAATTTCAACAATAATGCTGGGTAATGTCGGACAAGTCTCTCAAGCGTAAGATTGCTACTAAATCTTTGGAGGAGAAATACAAAGCTCTCAAAGATATTAAGAAAGGCGTGGCAAAGAAAGAGGTAGCAAAAAAGTATGGCGTCCCTTTAAACACTTTATCCACGTGGGCGAAGAGCAAAGAGAAGATTTCAGCTGCTTTCGAGAATGGTAAAAGTACACTGAAGCTGAAAGGCGCAAGTTTTGATAAAGCTATATACAGGTGGTTTATAAATGCAAGAGAGCGAAATGTTCCAGTTAGCGGTACGTTGCTTAAAGAGAAGGCAGTTCTATTTGCGAAAGAGCTCCAGATTGAAGATTTTAAGGGTTCCGATGGCTGGCTTCACCGTTGGAAAAAAAGACACACTGTCACGTTTAAGACTGTTGCTGGAGAAGGAAAGTCATGCACCCCTCAAATGACCGCATCTTGGGACGAGACAATTCTGCCAACAATTATTTCCAACTACAAGCTCGAAGACATTTTCAAAGCTGACGAATTTGGCTTGTTTTATCAAGCTCTTCCCAACAAAACTTTGCATTTGAAGTCTGAGAAATGCGTGGGTGGTAAGCACAGCAAAATACGACTGACTGGTATGGCTGCTGCAAATGCAGTGGGCGAGAAGTTGCCCATGTTTGTTATTGGCAAATCTGCAAGACCACGGTGTTTCACTGGCGTTAGAGACATCCCCTGCCGATACCGATCGCAGAAGAAAAGTTGGATAGACAGTGCTCTACTTGAAGAGTGGATCAGAGAGCTTGATAGAAAGTTTGTGGGAGAAGGCAGGAAAATTTCACTTATTGTGGACAACTGCCCGGCCCACCCACACGTTGGCGGACTTAAAGCTACCCATTTAGTGTTCCAAACTTGTTTCAAACAAGATGAGGCCTTCAATGCTTTTCGTCAGGCGCTCCGTGAAACGGAACAGGAATCTTTGGCCCTCGAACTTGAACGCAATTTATCGGATCTCGAGGCAGAATCATCTGGTAAGTATATACAGTTGAATCCCGATAACTCGAACAGTCGGTAACTCGAAGCTCGCGCTAACTCGAACCAAAATTGATTTCCCCTGGATTTGCGTCATACATTTAATGTAATTTTACCCTCCGTAACTCGAACCCTCGATAACTCGAACCTCCCGCTAACTCGAAGCAATTTTTGTTTCCCTTCATGTCATTTTCTTTTTAATTTTACCCTCGAGAACTCGAACCTCGTTTATCAAGACGTAACGAGACAAAACGTACTTCAGAACATTGAATTTATTTTGAAGCAGCATGTATTCTTTGTGTTAACTTCTCTAGTTTCTTGGTTTTACGTTACATAAAACGTGTCAGTTCAGTCCTGTGAGAATATTGTACGTGATAAGCGGTGTCAGCAGGAATCAAAGGGAAACAAAGGATCCATTCAACCCAGCTTTCATCAAGCTTTGCCGCTTAGCTGTTTCTTTAAAATGTCAATAAATTTCTTCTGTCCCTTGAAATGCAGCGTGCACGGCACTTGCATGCCTTCTCCATCGCCACGGTTAACTGCCTTGCCAGTTACCACCACAGTGCAAGAGTTCTGCTTATTGGCCCGCAAAAAGTAGAAAATAGTCTTTGCAAAACGGCCAGATTTGCCTTTCATTAAATGTCCAACAACTTCGCCAGAATGTAGCACACATACCGCATACTTGTCGACACTATTGCTTGGTTCTGGTACAGCGTTTAGCTCCTCAAGAAGCTCCGGGACCAAACTTCTTGGTACACATGATATCCTTTGATAAAAGAATCCAGGTCGTAAAAGACGATATTTTCAGACGTTTGCACGGAAGCCATTAGGTAAACGTCAAGTTGCAGCTCCAAGCAGCTCTCAAATGCTATTTTAATACTGGACTGTGTAGTGTTTTACAGTCAAACCGGATGTTCCTTTGCCGGTCACTTTCACACCTTGTAAAATTGTACAAAGACCCTTATGTTTTAGTTTGGCCATTGTTTCCGGTTATTGCAGTGAAAACCCACATCATGCAGTACGCTTTCATTGAGGAATTTCAACAATAATGCTGGGTAATGTCGGACAAGTCTCTCAAGCGTAAGATTGCTACTAAATCTTTGGAGGAGAAATACAAAGCTCTCAAAGATATTAAGAAAGGCGTGGCAAAGAAAGAGGTAGCAAAAAAGTATGGCGTTCCTTTAAACACTTTATCCACGTGGGCGAAGAGCAAAGAGAAGATTTCAGCTGCTTTCGAGAATGGTAAAAGTACACTGAAGCTGAAAGGCGCAAGTTTTGATAAAGCTATATACAGGTGGTTTATAAATGCAAGAGAGCGAAATGTTCCAGTTAGCGGTACGTTGCTTAAAGAGAAGGCAGTTCTATTTGCGAAAGAGCTCCAGATTGAAGATTTTAAGGGTTCCGATGGCTGGCTTCACCGTTGGAAAAAAAGACACACTGTCACGTTTAAGACTGTTGCTGGAGAAGGAAAGTCATGCACCCCTCAAATGACCGCATCTTGGGACGAGACAATTCTGCCAACAATTATTTCCAACTACAAGCTCGAAGACATTTTCAAAGCTGACGAATTTGGCTTGTTTTATCAAGCTCTTCCCAACAAAACTTTGCATTTGAAGTCTGAGAAATGCGTGGGTGGTAAGCACAGCAAAATACGACTGACTGGTATGGCTGCTGCAAATGCAGTGGGCGAGAAGTTGCCCATGTTTGTTATTGGCAAATCTGCAAGACCACGGTGTTTCACTGGCGTTAGAGACATCCCCTGCCGATACCGATCGCAGAAGAAAAGTTGGATAGACAGTGCTCTACTTGAAGAGTGGATCAGAGAGCTTGATAGAAAGTTTGTGGGAGAAGGCAGGAAAATTTCACTTATTGTGGACAACTGCCCGGCCCACCCACACGTTGGAGGACTTAAAGCTACCCATTTAGTGTTCCAAACTTGTTTCAAACAAGTTGAGGCCTTCAATGCTTTTCGTCAGGCGCTCCGTGAAACGGAACAGGCGTTTTTGGCCCTCGAACTTGAACGAAATTTATCGGATCTCGAGGCAGAATCATCTGGTAAGTATATACAGTTGAATCCCGATAACTCGAACCGTCGGGAACTCGAAGCTCGCGCTAACTCGAACCAAAATTGATTTCCCCTGGATTTGCGTCATACATTTAACGTAATTTTATCCTCCGTAACTCGAACCCTCGATAACTCGAACCTCCCGCTAACTCGAAGCAATTTTTATTTCCCTTCAGGTCATTTTCTTTATAATTTTACCCTCGAGAACTCGAACCTCGTTTATCAAGACGTAACGAGACAAAACCTACTTCAGAACATTGAATTTATTTTGAAGCAGCATGTATTCTTTGTGTTAACTT
Source organism: Actinernus sp. WN-2022 (assembly GCA_030867875.1). Classification (NCBI taxonomy): domain Eukaryota; kingdom Metazoa; phylum Cnidaria; class Anthozoa; order Actiniaria; family Actinernidae; genus Actinernus; species Actinernus sp. WN-2022. Next base: position 67,515 of record JAOWCC010000055.1, on the reverse strand, counting down.
CTCTAGTTTCTTGTTTTACGTTACATAAAACGTGTCAGTTCAGTCCTGTGAGAATATTGTACGTGATAAGCAGTGCCAGCAGGAATCAAAGGGAAACAAAGGATCCAATCAACCCAGCTTTCATCAAGCTTTGCCGCTTAGCTGTTTCTTTAAAATGTCAATAAATTTCTTCTGTCCCTTGAAATGCAGCGTGCACGGCACTTGCATGCCTTCTCCATCGCCACGGTTAACTGCCTTGCCAGTTACCACCACAGTGCAAGAGTTCTGCTTATTGGCCCGCAAAAAGTAGAAAATAGTCTTTGCAAAACGGCCAGATTTGCCTTTCATTAAATGTCCAACAACTTCGCCAGAATGTAGCACACATACCGCATACTTGTCGACACTATTGCTTGGTTCTGGTACAGCGTTTAGCTCCTCAAGAAGCTCCGGGACCAAACTTCTTGGTACACATGATATCCTTTGATAAAAGAATCCAGGTCGTAAAAGACGATATTTTCAGACGTTTGCACGGAAGCCATTAGGTAAACGTCAAGTTGCAGCTCCAAGCAGCTCTCAAATGCTATTTTAATACTGGACTGTGTAGTGTTTTACAGTCAAACCGGATGTTCCTTTGCCGGTCACTTTCACACCTTGTAAAATTGTACAAAGACCCTTATGTTTTAGTTTGGCCATTGTTTCCGGTTATTGCAGTGAAAACCCACATCATGCAGTACGCTTTCATTGAGGAATTTCAACAATAATGCTGGGTAATGTCGGACAAGTCTCTCAAGCGTAAGATTGCTACTAAATCTTTGGAGGAGAAATACAAAGCTCTCAAAGATATTAAGAAAGGCGTGGCAAAGAAAGAGGTAGCAAAAAAGTATGGCGTCCCTTTAAACACTTTATCCACGTGGGCGAAGAGCAAAGAGAAGATTTCAGCTGCTTTCGAGAATGGTAAAAGTACACTGAAGCTGAAAGGCGCAAGTTTTGATAAAGCTATATACAGGTGGTTTATAAATGCAAGAGAGCGAAATGTTCCAGTTAGCGGTACGTTGCTTAAAGAGAAGGCAGTTCTATTTGCGAAAGAGCTCCAGATTGAAGATTTTAAGGGTTCCGATGGCTGGCTTCACCGTTGGAAAAAAAGACACACTGTCACGTTTAAGACTGTTGCTGGAGAAGGAAAGTCATGCACCCCTCAAATGACCGCATCTTGGGACGAGACAATTCTGCCAACAATTATTTCCAACTACAAGCTCGAAGACATTTTCAAAGCTGACGAATTTGGCTTGTTTTATCAAGCTCTTCCCAACAAAACTTTGCATTTGAAGTCTGAGAAATGCGTGGGTGGTAAGCACAGCAAAATACGACTGACTGGTATGGCTGCTGCAAATGCAGTGGGCGAGAAGTTGCCCATGTTTGTTATTGGCAAATCTGCAAGACCACGGTGTTTCACTGGCGTTAGAGACATCCCCTGCCGATACCGATCGCAGAAGAAAAGTTGGATAGACAGTGCTCTACTTGAAGAGTGGATCAGAGAGCTTGATAGAAAGTTTGTGGGAGAAGGCAGGAAAATTTCACTTATTGTGGACAACTGCCCGGCCCACCCACACGTTGGAGGACTTAAAGCTACCCATTTAGTGTTCCAAACTTGTTTCAAACAAGTTGAGGCCTTCAATGCTTTTCGTCAGGCGCTCCGTGAAACGGAACAGGCGTTTTTGGCCCTCGAACTTGAACGAAATTTATCGGATCTCGAGGCAGAATCATCTGGTAAGTATATACAGTTGAATCCCGATAACTCGAACCGTCGGGAACTCGAAGCTCGCGCTAACTCGAACCAAAATTGATTTCCCCTGGATTTGCGTCATACATTTAACGTAATTTTATCCTCCGTAACTCGAACCCTCGATAACTCGAACCTCCCGCTAACTCGAAGCAATTTTTATTTCCCTTCAGGTCATTTTCTTTATAATTTTACCCTCGAGAACTCGAACCTCGTTTATCAAGACGTAACGAGACAAAACCTACTTCAGAACATTGAATTTATTTTGAAGCAGCATGTATTCTTTGTGTTAACTTCTCTAGTTTCTTGTTTTACGTTACATAAAACGTGTCAGTTCAGTCCTGTGAGAATATTGTACGTGATAAGCAGTGCCAGCAGGAATCAAAGGGAAACAAAGGATCCAATCAACCCAGCTTTCATCAAGCTTTGCCGCTTAGCTGTTTCTTTAAAATGTCAATAAATTTCTTCTGTCCCTTGAAATGCAGCGTGCACGGCACTTGCATGCCTTCTCCATCGCCACGGTTAACTGCCTTGCCAGTTACCACCACAGTGCAAGAGTTCTGCTTATTGGCCCGCAAAAAGTAGAAAATAGTCTTTGCAAAACGGCCAGATTTGCCTTTCATTAAATGTCCATCAACTTCGCCAGAATGTAGCACACATACCGCATACTTGTCGACACTATTGCTTGGTTCTGGTACAGCGTTTAGCTCCTAAAGAAGCTCCGGGACCAAACTTCTTGGTACACATGATATCCTTTGATAAAAGAATCCAGGTCGTAAAAGACGATATTTTCAGACGTTTGCACGGAAGCCATTAGGTAAACGTCAAGTTGCAGCTCCAAGCAGCTCTCAAATGCTATTTTAATACTGGACTGTGTAGTGTTTTACAGTCAAACCGGATGTTCCTTTGCCGGTCACTTTCACACCTTGTAAAATTGTACAAAGACCCTTATGTTTTAGTTTGGCCATTGTTTCCGGTTATTGCAGTGAAAACCCACATCATGCAGTACGCTTTCATTGAGGAATTTCAACAATAATGCTGGGTAATGTCGGACAAGTCTCTCAAGCGTAAGATTGCTACTAAATCTTTGGAGGAGAAATACAAAGCTCTCAAAGATATTAAGAAAGGCGTGGCAAAGAAAGAGGTAGCAAAAAAGTATGGCGTTCCTTTAAACACTTTATCCACGTGGGCGAAGTGCAAAGAGAAGATTTCAGCTGCTTTCGAGAATGGTAAAAGTACACTGAAGCTGAAAGGCGCAAGTTTTGATAAAGCTATATACAGGTGGTTTATAAATGCAAGAGAGCGAAATGTTCCAGTTAGCGGTACGTTGCTTAAAGAGAAGGCAGTTATATTTGCGAAAGAGCTCCAGATTGAAGATTTTAAGGGTTCCGATGGCTGGCTTCACCGTTGGAAAAAAAGACACACTGTCACGTTTAAGACTGTTGCTGGAGAAGGAAAGTCATGCACCCCTCAAATGACCGCATCTTGGGACGAGACAATTCTGCCAACAATTATTTCCAACTACAAGCTCGAAGACATTTTCAAAGCTGACGAATTTGGCTTGTTTTATCAAGCTCTTCCCAACAAAACTTTGCATTTGAAGTCTGAGAAATGCGTGGGTGGTAAGCACAGCAAAATACGACTGACTGGTATGGCTGCTGCAAATGCAGTGGGCGAGAAGTTGCCCATGTTTGTTATTGGCAAATCTGCAAGACCACGGTGTTTCACTGGCGTTAGAGACATCCCCTGCCGATACCGATCGCAGAAGAAAAGTTGGATAGACAGTGCTCTACTTGAAGAGTGGATCAGAGAGCTTGATAGAAAGTTTGTGGGAGAAGGCAGGAAAATTTCACTTATTGTGGACAACTGCCCGGCCCACCCACACGTTGGCGGACTTAAAGCTACCCATTTAGTGTTCCAAACTTGTTTCAAACAAGATGAGGCCTTCAATGCTTTTCGTCAGGCGCTCCGTGAAACGGAACAGGAATCTTTGGCCCTCGAACTTGAACGCAATTTATCGGATCTCGAGGCAGAATCATCTGGTAAGTATATACAGTTGAATCCCGATAACTCGAACAGTCGGTAACTCGAAGCTCGCGCTAACTCGAACCAAAATTGATTTCCCCTGGATTTGCGTCATACATTTAATGTAATTTTACCCTCCGTAACTCGAACCCTCGATAACTCGAACCTCCCGCTAACTCGAAGCAATTTTTGTTTCCCTTCATGTCATTTTCTTTTTAATTTTACCCTCGAGAACTCGAACCTCGTTTATCAAGACGTAACGAGACAAAACGTACTTCAGAACATTGAATTTATTTTGAAGCAGCATGTATTCTTTGTGTTAACTTCTCTAGTTTCTTGGTTTTACGTTACATAAAACGTGTCAGTTCAGTCCTGTGAGAATATTGTACGTGATAAGCGGTGTCAGCAGGAATCAAAGGGAAACAAAGGATCCATTCAACCCAGCTTTCATCAAGCTTTGCCGCTTAGCTGTTTCTTTAAAATGTCAATAAATTTCTTCTGTCCCTTGAAATGCAGCGTGCACGGCACTTGCATGCCTTCTCCATCGCCACGGTTAACTGCCTTGCCAGTTACCACCACAGTGCAAGAGTTCTGCTTATTGGCCCGCAAAAAGTAGAAAATAGTCTTTGCAAAACGGCCAGATTTGCCTTTCATTAAATGTCCAACAACTTCGCCAGAATGTAGCACACATACCGCATACTTGTCGACACTATTGCTTGGTTCTGGTACAGCGTTTAGCTCCTCAAGAAGCTCCGGGACCAAACTTCTTGGTACACATGATATCCTTTGATAAAAGAATCCAGGTCGTAAAAGACGATATTTTCAGACGTTTGCACGGAAGCCATTAGGTAAACGTCAAGTTGCAGCTCCAAGCAGCTCTCAAATGCTATTTTAATACTGGACTGTGTAGTGTTTTACAGTCAAACCGGATGTTCCTTTGCCGGTCACTTTCACACCTTGTAAAATTGTACAAAGACCCTTATGTTTTAGTTTGGCCATTGTTTCCGGTTATTGCAGTGAAAACCCACATCATGCAGTACGCTTTCATTGAGGAATTTCAACAATAATGCTGGGTAATGTCGGACAAGTCTCTCAAGCGTAAGATTGCTACTAAATCTTTGGAGGAGAAATACAAAGCTCTCAAAGATATTAAGAAAGGCGTGGCAAAGAAAGAGGTAGCAAAAAAGTATGGCGTTCCTTTAAACACTTTATCCACGTGGGCGAAGAGCAAAGAGAAGATTTCAGCTGCTTTCGAGAATGGTAAAAGTACACTGAAGCTGAAAGGCGCAAGTTTTGATAAAGCTATATACAGGTGGTTTATAAATGCAAGAGAGCGAAATGTTCCAGTTAGCGGTACGTTGCTTAAAGAGAAGGCAGTTCTATTTGCGAAAGAGCTCCAGATTGAAGATTTTAAGGGTTCCGATGGCTGGCTTCACCGTTGGAAAAAAAGACACACTGTCACGTTTAAGACTGTTGCTGGAGAAGGAAAGTCATGCACCCCTCAAATGACCGCATCTTGGGACGAGACAATTCTGCCAACAATTATTTCCAACTACAAGCTCGAAGACATTTTCAAAGCTGACGAATTTGGCTTGTTTTATCAAGCTCTTCCCAACAAAACTTTGCATTTGAAGTCTGAGAAATGCGTGGGTGGTAAGCACAGCAAAATACGACTGACTGGTATGGCTGCTGCAAATGCAGTGGGCGAGAAGTTGCCCATGTTTGTTATTGGCAAATCTGCAAGACCACGGTGTTTCACTGGCGTTAGAGACATCCCTTGCCGATACCGATCGCAGAAGAAAAGTTGGATAGACAGTGCTCTACTTGAAGAGTGGATCAGAGAGCTTGATAGAAAGTTTGTGGGAGAAGGCAGGAAAATTTCACTTATTGTGGACAACTGCCCGGCCCACCCACACGTTGGCGGACTTAAAGCTACCCATTTAGTGTTCCAAACTTGTTTCAAACAAGATGAGGCCTTCAATGCTTTTCGTCAGGCGCTCCGTGAAACGGAACAGGAATCTTTGGCCCTCGAACTTGAACGCAATTTATCGGATCTCGAGGCAGAATCATCTGGTAAGTATATACAGTTGAATCCCGATAACTCGAACAGTCGGTAACTCGAAGCTCGCGCTAACTCGAACCAAAATTGATTTCCCCTGGATTTGCGTCATACATTTAATGTAATTTTACCCTCCGTAACTCGAACCCTCGATAACTCGAACCTCCCGCTAACTCGAAGCAATTTTTGTTTCCCTTCATGTCATTTTCTTTTTAATTTTACCCTCGAGAACTCGAACCTCGTTTATCAAGACGTAACGAGACAAAACGTACTTCAGAACATTGAATTTATTTTGAAGCAGCATGTATTCTTTGTGTTAACTTCTCTAGTTTCTTGGTTTTACGTTACATAAAACGTGTCAGTTCAGTCCTGTGAGAATATTGTACGTGATAAGCGGTGTCAGCAGGAATCAAAGGGAAACAAAGGATCCATTCAACCCAGCTTTCATCAAGCTTTGCCGCTTAGCTGTTTCTTTAAAATGTCAATAAATTTCTTCTGTCCCTTGAAATGCAGCGTGCACGGCACTTGCATGCCTTCTCCATCGCCACGGTTAACTGCCTTGCCAGTTACCACCACAGTGCAAGAGTTCTGCTTATTGGCCCGCAAAAAGTAGAAAATAGTCTTTGCAAAACGGCCAGATTTGCCTTTCATTAAATGTCCAACAACTTCGCCAGAATGTAGCACACATACCGCATACTTGTCGACACTATTGCTTGGTTCTGGTACAGCGTTTAGCTCCTCAAGAAGCTCCGGGACCAAACTTCTTGGTACACATGATATCCTTTGATAAAAGAATCCAGGTCGTAAAAGACGATATTTTCAGACGTTTGCACGGAAGCCATTAGGTAAACGTCAAGTTGCAGCTCCAAGCAGCTCTCAAATGCTATTTTAATACTGGACTGTGTAGTGTTTTACAGTCAAACCGGATGTTCCTTTGCCGGTCACTTTCACACCTTGTAAAATTGTACAAAGACCCTTATGTTTTAGTTTGGCCATTGTTTCCGGTTATTGCAGTGAAAACCCACATCATGCAGTACGCTTTCATTGAGGAATTTCAACAATAATGCTGGGTAATGTCGGACAAGTCTCTCAAGCGTAAGATTGCTACTAAATCTTTGGAGGAGAAATACAAAGCTCTCAAAGATATTAAGAAAGGCGTGGCAAAGAAAGAGGTAGCAAAAAAGTATGGCGTTCCTTTAAACACTTTATCCACGTGGGCGAAGAGCAAAGAGAAGATTTCAGCTGCTTTCGAGAATGGTAAAAGTACACTGAAGCTGAAAGGCGCAAGTTTTGATAAAGCTATATACAGGTGGTTTATAAATGCAAGAGAGCGAAATGTTCCAGTTAGCGGTACGTTGCTTAAAGAGAAGGCAGTTCTATTTGCGAAAGAGCTCCAGATTGAAGATTTTAAGGGTTCCGATGGCTGGCTTCACCGTTGGAAAAAAAGACACACTGTCACGTTTAAGACTGTTGCTGGAGAAGGAAAGTCATGCACCCCTCAAATGACCGCATCTTGGGACGAGACAATTCTGCCAACAATTATTTCCAACTACAAGCTCGAAGACATTTTCAAAGCTGACGAATTTGGCTTGTTTTATCAAGCTCTTCCCAACAAAACTTTGCATTTGAAGTCTGAGAAATGCGTGGGTGGTAAGCACAGCAAAATACGACTGACTGGTATGGCTGCTGCAAATGCAGTGGGCGAGAAGTTGCCCATGTTTGTTATTGGCAAATCTGCAAGACCACGGTGTTTCACTGGCGTTAGAGACATCCCCTGCCGATACCGATCGCAGAAGAAAAGTTGGATAGACAGTGCTCTACTTGAAGAGTGGATCAGAGAGCTTGATAGAAAGTTTGTGGGAGAAGGCAGGAAAATTTCACTTATTGTGGACAACTGCCCGGCCCACCCACACGTTGGCGGACTTAAAGCTACCCATTTAGTGTTCCAAACTTGTTTCAAACAAGATGAGGCCTTCAATGCTTTTCGTCAGGCGCTCCGTGAAACGGAACAGGAATCTTTGGCCCTCGAACTTGAACGCAATTTATCGGATCTCGAGGCAGAATCATCTGGTAAGTATATACAGTTGAATCCCGATAACTCGAACAGTCGGTAACTCGAAGCTCGCGCTAACTCGAACCAAAATTGATTTCCCCTGGATTTGCGTCATACATTTAATGTAATTTTACCCTCCGTAACTCGAACCCTCGATAACTCGAACCTCCCGCTAACTCGAAGCAATTTTTGTTTCCCTTCATGTCATTTTCTTTTTAATTTTACCCTCGAGAACTCGAACCTCGTTTATCAAGACGTAACGAGACAAAACGTACTTCAGAACATTGAATTTATTTTGAAGCAGCATGTATTCTTTGTGTTAACTTCTCTAGTTTCTTGGTTTTACGTTACATAAAACGTGTCAGTTCAGTCCTGTGAGAATATTGTACGTGATAAGCGGTGTCAGCAGGAATCAAAGGGAAACAAAGGATCCATTCAACCCAGCTTTCATCAAGCTTTGCCGCTTAGCTGTTTCTTTAAAATGTCAATAAATTTCTTCTGTCCCTTGAAATGCAGCGTGCACGGCACTTGCATGCCTTCTCCATCGCCACGGTTAACTGCCTTGCCAGTTACCACCACAGTGCAAGAGTTCTGCTTATTGGCCCGCAAAAAGTAGAAAATAGTCTTTGCAAAACGGCCAGATTTGCCTTTCATTAAATGTCCAACAACTTCGCCAGAATGTAGCACACATACCGCATACTTGTCGACACTATTGCTTGGTTCTGGTACAGCGTTTAGCTCCTCAAGAAGCTCCGGGACCAAACTTCTTGGTACACATGATATCCTTTGATAAAAGAATCCAGGTCGTAAAAGACGATATTTTCAGACGTTTGCACGGAAGCCATTAGGTAAACGTCAAGTTGCAGCTCCAAGCAGCTCTCAAATGCTATTTTAATACTGGACTGTGTAGTGTTTTACAGTCAAACCGGATGTTCCTTTGCCGGTCACTTTCACACCTTGTAAAATTGTACAAAGACCCTTATGTTTTAGTTTGGCCATTGTTTCCGGTTATTGCAGTGAAAACCCACATCATGCAGTACGCTTTCATTGAGGAATTTCAACAATAATGCTGGGTAATGTCGGACAAGTCTCTCAAGCGTAAGATTGCTACTAAATCTTTGGAGGAGAAATACAAAGCTCTCAAAGATATTAAGAAAGGCGTGGCAAAGAAAGAGGTAGCAAAAAAGTATGGCGTTCCTTTAAACACTTTATCCACGTGGGCGAAGAGCAAAGAGAAGATTTCAGCTGCTTTCGAGAATGGTAAAAGTACACTGAAGCTGAAAGGCGCAAGTTTTGATAAAGCTATATACAGGTGGTTTATAAATGCAAGAGAGCGAAATGTTCCAGTTAGCGGTACGTTCTTAAAGAGAAGGCAGTTCTATTTGCGAAAGAGCTCCAGATTGAAGATTTTAAGGGTTCCGATGGCTGGCTTCACCGTTGGAAAAAAAGACACACTGTCACGTTTAAGACTGTTGCTGGAGAAGGAAAGTCATGCACCCCTCAAATGACCGCATCTTGGGACGAGACAATTCTGCCAACAATTATTTCCAACTACAAGCTCGAAGACATTTTCAAAGCTGACGAATTTGGCTTGTTTTATCAAGCTCTTCCCAACAAAACTTTGCATTTGAAGTCTGAGAAATGCGTGGGTGGTAAGCACAGCAAAATACGACTGACTGGTATGGCTGCTGCAAATGCAGTGGGCGAGAAGTTGCCCATGTTTGTTATTGGCAAATCTGCAAGACCACGGTGTTTCACTGGCGTTAGAGACATCCCCTGCCGATACCGATCGCAGAAGAAAAGTTGGATGGACAGTGCTCTACTTGAAGAGTGGATCAGAGAGCTTGATAGAAAGTTTGTGGGAGAAGGCAGGAAAATTTCACTTATTGTGGACAACTGCCCGGCCCACCCACACGTTGGCGGACTTAAAGCTACCCATTTAGTGTTCCAAACTTGTTTCAAACAAGATGAGGCCTTCAATGCTTTTCGTCAGGCGCTCCGTGAAACGGAACAGGAATCTTTGGCCCTCGAACTTGAACGCAATTTATCGGATCTCGAGGCAGAATCATCTGGTAAGTATATACAGTTGAATCCCGATAACTCGAACAGTCGGTAACTCGAAGCTCGCGCTAACTCGAACCAAAATTGATTTCCCCTGGATTTGCGTCATACATTTAATGTAATTTTACCCTCCGTAACTCGAACCCTCGATAACTCGAACCTCCCGCTAACTCGAAGCAATTTTTGTTTCCCTTCATGTCATTTTCTTTTTAATTTTACCCTCGAGAACTCGAACCTCGTTTATCAAGACGTAACGAGACAAAACGTACTTCAGAACATTGAATTTATTTTGAAGCAGCATGTATTCTTTGTGTTAACTTCTCTAGTTTCTTGGTTTTACGTTACATAAAACGTGTCAGTTCAGTCCTGTGAGAATATTGTACGTGATAAGCGGTGTCAGCAGGAATCAAAGGGAAACAAAGGATCCATTCAACCCAGCTTTCATCAAGCTTTGCCGCTTAGCTGTTTCTTTAAAATGTCAATAAATTTCTTCTGTCCCTTGAAATGCAGCGTGCACGGCACTTGCATGCCTTCTCCATCGCCACGGTTAACTGCCTTGCCAGTTACCACCACAGTGCAAGAGTTCTGCTTATTGGCCCGCAAAAAGTAGAAAATAGTCTTTGCAAAACGGCCAGATTTGCCTTTCATTAAATGTCCAACAACTTCGCCAGAATGTAGCACACATACCGCATACTTGTCGACACTATTGCTTGGTTCTGGTACAGCGTTTAGCTCCTCAAGAAGCTCCGGGACCAAACTTCTTGGTACACATGATATCCTTTGATAAAAGAATCCAGGTCGTAAAAGACGATATTTTCAGACGTTTGCACGGAAGCCATTAGGTAAACGTCAAGTTGCAGCTCCAAGCAGCTCTCAAATGCTATTTTAATACTGGACTGTGTAGTGTTTTACAGTCAAACCGGATGTTCCTTTGCCGGTCACTTTCACACCTTGTAAAATTGTACAAAGACCCTTATGTTTTAGTTTGGCCATTGTTTCCGGTTATTGCAGTGAAAACCCACATCATGCAGTACGCTTTCATTGAGGAATTTCAACAATAATGCTGGGTAATGTCGGACAAGTCTCTCAAGCGTAAGATTGCTACTAAATCTTTGGAGGAGAAATACAAAGCTCTCAAAGATATTAAGAAAGGCGTGGCAAAGAAAGAGGTAGCAAAAAAGTATGGCGTTCCTTTAAACACTTTATCCACGTGGGCGAAGAGCAAAGAGAAGATTTCAGCTGCTTTCGAGAATGGTAAAAGTACACTGAAGCTGAAAGGCGCAAGTTTTGATAAAGCTATATACAGGTGGTTTATAAATGCAAGAGAGCGAAATGTTCCAGTTAGCGGTACGTTGCTTAAAGAGAAGGCAGTTCTATTTGCGAAAGAGCTCCAGATTGAAGATTTTAAGGGTTCCGATGGCTGGCTTCACCGTTGGAAAAAAAGACACACTGTCACGTTTAAGACTGTTGCTGGAGAAGGAAAGTCATGCACCCCTCAAATGACCGCATCTTGGGACGAGACAATTCTGCCAACAATTATTTCCAACTACAAGCTCGAAGACATTTTCAAAGCTGACGAATTTGGCTTGTTTTATCAAGCTCTTCCCAACAAAACTTTGCATTTGAAGTCTGAGAAATGCGTGGGTGGTAAGCACAGCAAAATACGACTGACTGGTATGGCTGCTGCAAATGCAGTGGGCGAGAAGTTGCCCATGTTTGTTATTGGCAAATCTGCAAGACCACGGTGTTTCACTGGCGTTAGAGACATCCCCTGCCGATACCGATCGCAGAAGAAAAGTTGGATGGACAGTGCTCTACTTGAAGAGTGGATCAGAGAGCTTGATAGAAAGTTTGTGGGAGAAGGCAGGAAAATTTCACTTATTGTGGACAACTGCCCGGCCCACCCACACGTTGGCGGACTTAAAGCTACCCATTTAGTGTTCCAAACTTGTTTCAAACAAGATGAGGCCTTCAATGCTTTTCGTCAGGCGCTCCGTGAAACGGAACAGGAATCTTTGGCCCTCGAACTTGAACGCAATTTATCGGATCTCGAGGCAGAATCATCTGGTAAGTATATACAGTTGAATCCCGATAACTCGAACAGTCGGTAACTCGAAGCTCGCGCTAACTCGAACCAAAATTGATTTCCCCTGGATTTGCGTCATACATTTAATGTAATTTTACCCTCCGTAACTCGAACCCTCGATAACTCGAACCTCCCGCTAACTCGAAGCAATTTTTGTTTCCCTTCATGTCATTTTCTTTTTAATTTTACCCTCGAGAACTCGAACCTCGTTTATCAAGACGTAACGAGACAAAACGTACTTCAGAACATTGAATTTATTTTGAAGCAGCATGTATTCTTTGTGTTAACTTCTCTAGTTTCTTGGTTTTACGTTACATAAAACGTGTCAGTTCAGTCCTGTGAGAATATTGTACGTGATAAGCGGTGTCAGCAGGAATCAAAGGGAAACAAAGGATCCATTCAACCCAGCTTTCATCAAGCTTTGCCGCTTAGCTGTTTCTTTAAAATGTCAATAAATTTCTTCTGTCCCTTGAAATGCAGCGTGCACGGCACTTGCATGCCTTCTCCATCGCCACGGTTAACTGCCTTGCCAGTTACCACCACAGTGCAAGAGTTCTGCTTATTGGCCCGCAAAAAGTAGAAAATAGTCTTTGCAAAACGGCCAGATTTGCCTTTCATTAAATGTCCAACAACTTCGCCAGAATGTAGCACACATACCGCATACTTGTCGACACTATTGCTTGGTTCTGGTACAGCGTTTAGCTCCTCAAGAAGCTCCGGGACCAAACTTCTTGGTACACATGATATCCTTTGATAAAAGAATCCAGGTCGTAAAAGACGATATTTTCAGACGTTTGCACGGAAGCCATTAGGTAAACGTCAAGTTGCAGCTCCAAGCAGCTCTCAAATGCTATTTTAATACTGGACTGTGTAGTGTTTTACAGTCAAACCGGATGTTCCTTTGCCGGTCACTTTCACACCTTGTAAAATTGTACAAAGACCCTTATGTTTTAGTTTGGCCATTGTTTCCGGTTATTGCAGTGAAAACCCACATCATGCAGTACGCTTTCATTGAGGAATTTCAACAATAATGCTGGGTAATGTCGGACAAGTCTCTCAAGCGTAAGATTGCTACTAAATCTTTGGAGGAGAAATACAAAGCTCTCAAAGATATTAAGAAAGGCGTGGCAAAGAAAGAGGTAGCAAAAAAGTATGGCGTTCCTTTAAACACTTTATCCACGTGGGCGAAGAGCAAAGAGAAGATTTCAGCTGCTTTCGAGAATGGTAAAAGTACACTGAAGCTGAAAGGCGCAAGTTTTGATAAAGCTATATACAGGTGGTTTATAAATGCAAGAGAGCGAAATGTTCCAGTTAGCGGTACGTTGCTTAAAGAGAAGGCAGTTCTATTTGCGAAAGAGCTCCAGATTGAAGATTTTAAGGGTTCCGATGGCTGGCTTCACCGTTGGAAAAAAAGACACACTGTCACGTTTAAGACTGTTGCTGGAGAAGGAAAGTCATGCACCCCTCAAATGACCGCATCTTGGGACGAGACAATTCTGCCAACAATTATTTCCAACTACAAGCTCGAAGACATTTTCAAAGCTGACGAATTTGGCTTGTTTTATCAAGCTCTTCCCAACAAAACTTTGCATTTGAAGTCTGAGAAATGCGTGGGTGGTAAGCACAGCAAAATACGACTGACTGGTATGGCTGCTGCAAATGCAGTGGGCGAGAAGTTGCCCATGTTTGTTATTGGCAAATCTGCAAGACCACGGTGTTTCACTGGCGTTAGAGACATCCCCTGCCGATACCGATCGCAGAAGAAAAGTTGGATAGACAGTGCTCTACTTGAAGAGTGGATCAGAGAGCTTGATAGAAAGTTTGTGGGAGAAGGCAGGAAAATTTCACTTATTGTGGACAACTGCCCGGCCCACCCACACGTTGGAGGTCTTAAAGCTACCCATTTAGTGTTCCAAACTTGTTTCAAACAAGTTGAGGCCTTCAATGCTTTTCGTCAGGCGCTCCGTGAAACGGAACAGGCGTTTTTGGCCCTCGAACTTGAACGAAATTTATCGGATCTCGAGGCAGAATCATCTGGTAAGTATATACAGTTGAATCCCGATATCTCGAACCGTCGGGAACTCGAAGCTCGCGCTAACTCGAACCAAAATTGATTTCCCCTGGATTTGCGTCATACATTTAACGTAATTTTATCCTCCGTAACTCGAACCCTCGATAACTCGAACCTCCCGCTAACTCGAAGCAATTTTTATTTCCCTTCAGGTCATTTTCTTTATAATTTTACCCTCGAGAACTCGAACCTCGTTTATCAAGACGTAACGAGACAAAACCTACTTCAGAACATTGAATTTATTTTGAAGCAGCATGTATTCTTTGTATTAACTTCTCTAGTTTCTTGGTTTTACGTTACATAAAACGTGTCAGTTCAGTCCTGTGAGAATATTGTACGTGATAAGCGGTGCCAGCAGGAATCAAAGGGAAACAAAGGATCCATTCAACCCAGCTTTCATCAAGCTTTGGCGCTTAGCTGTTTCTTTAAAATGTCAATAAATTTCTTCTGTCCCTTGAAATGCAGCGTGCACGGCACTTGCATGCCTTCTCCATCGCCACGGTTAACTGCCTTGCCAGTTACCACCACAGTGCAAGAGTTCTGCTTATTGGCCCGCAAAAAGTAGAAAATAGTCTTTGCAAAACGGCCAGATTTGCCTTTCATTAAATGTCCAACAACTTCGCCAGAATGTAGCACACATACCGCATACTTGTCGACACTATTGCTTGGTTCTGGTACAGCGTTTAGCTCCTCAAGAAGCTTCTTGGTACACATGATATCCTTTGATAAAAGAATCCAGGTCGTAAAAGACGATATTTTCAGACGTTTGCACGGAAGCCATTAGGTAAACGTCAAGTTGCAGCTCCAAGCAGCTCTCAAATGCTATTTTAATACTGGACTGTGTAGTGTTTTACAGTCAAACCGGATGTTCCTTTGCCGGTCACTTTCACACCTTGTAAAATTGTACAAAGACCCTTATGTTTTAGTTTGGCCATTGTTTCCGGTTATTGCAGTGAAAACCCACATCATGCAGTACGCTTTCATTGAGGAATTTCAACAATAATGCTGGGTAATGTCGGACAAGTCTCTCAAGCGTAAGATTGCTACTAAATCTTTGGAGGAGAAATACAAAGCTCTCAAAGATATTAAGAAAGGCGTGGCAAAGAAAGAGGTAGCAAAAAAGTATGGCGTTCCTTTAAACACTTTATCCACGTGGGCGAAGAGCAAAGAGAAGATTTCAGCTGCTTTCGAGAATGGTAAAAGTACACTGAAGCTGAAAGGCGCAAGTTTTGATAAAGCTATATACAGGTGGTTTATAAATGCAAGAGAGCGAAATGTTCCAGTTAGCGGTACGTTGCTTAAAGAGAAGGCAGTTCTATTTGCGAAAGAGCTCCAGATTGAAGATTTTAAGGGTTCCGATGGCTGGCTTCACCGTTGGAAAAAAAGACACACTGTCACGTTTAAGACTGTTGCTGGAGAAGGAAAGTCATGCACCCCTCAAATGACCGCATCTTGGGACGAGACAATTCTGCCAACAATTATTTCCAACTACAAGCTCGAAGACATTTTCAAAGCTGACGAATTTGGCTTGTTTTATCAAGCTCTTCCCAACAAAACTTTGCATTTGAAGTCTGAGAAATGCGTGGGTGGTAAGCACAGCAAAATACGACTGACTGGTATGGCTGCTGCAAATGCAGTGGGCGAGAAGTTGCCCATGTTTGTTATTGGCAAATCTGCAAGACCACGGTGTTTCACTGGCGTTAGAGACATCCCCTGCCGATACCGATCGCAGAAGAAAAGTTGGATAGACAGTGCTCTACTTGAAGAGTGGATCAGAGAGCTTGATAGAAAGTTTGTGGGAGAAGGCAGGAAAATTTCACTTATTGTGGACAACTGCCCGGCCCACCCACACGTTGGAGGACTTAAAGCTACCCATTTAGTGTTCCAAACTTGTTTCAAACAAGTTGAGGCCTTCAATGCTTTTCGTCAGGCGCTCCGTGAAACGGAACAGGCGTTTTTGGCCCTCGAACTTGAACGCAATTTATCGGATCTCGAGGCAGAATCATCTGGTAAGTATATACAGTTGAATCCCGATAACTCGAACAGTCGGTAACTCGAAGCTCGCGCTAACTCGAACCAAAATTGATTTCCCCTGGATTTGCGTCATACATTTAATGTAATTTTACCCTCCGTAATTCGAACCCTCGATAACTCGAACCTCCCGCTAACTCGAAGCAATTTTTGTTTCCCTTCATGTCATTTTCTTTTTAATTTTACCCTCGAGAATCCGAACCTCGTTTATCAAGACGTAACGAGACAAAACGTACTTCAGAACATTGAATTTATTTTGAAGCAGCATGTATTCTTTGTGTTAACTTCTCTAGTTTCTTGGTTTTACGTTACATAAAACGTGTCAGTTCAGTCCTGTGAGAATATTGTACGTGATAAGCGGTGTCAGCAGGAATCAAAGGGAAACAAAGGATCCATTCAACCCAGCTTTCATCAAGCTTTGCCGCTTAGCTGTTTCTTTAAAATGTCAATAAATTTCTTCTGTCCCTTGAAATGCAGCGTGCACGGCACTTGCATGCCTTCTCCATCGCCACGGTTAACTGCCTTGCCAGTTACAACCACAGTGCAGGAGTTCTGCTTATTGGCCCGCAAAAAGTAGAAAATAGTCTTTGCAAAACGGCCAGATTTGCCTTTCATTAAATGTCCAACAACTTCGCCAGAATGTAGCACACATACCGCATACTTGTCGACACTATTGCTTGGTTCTGGTACAGCGTTTAGCTCCTCAAGAAGCTTCTTGGTACACATGATATCCTTTGATAAAAGAATCCAGGTCGTAAAAGACGATATTTTCAGACGTTTGCACGGAAGCCATTAGGTAAACGTCAAGTTGCAGCTCCAAGCAGCTCTCAAATGCTATTTTAATACTGGACTGTGTAGTGTTTTACAGTCAAACCGGATGTTCCTTTGCCGGTCACTTTCACACCTTGTAAAATTGTACAAAGACCCTTATGTTTTAGTTTGGCCATTGTTTCCGGTTATTGCAGTGAAAACCCACATCATGCAGTACGCTTTCATTGAGGAATTTCAACAATAATGCTGGGTAATGTCGGACAAGTCTCTCAAGCGTAAGATTGCTACTAAATCTTTGGAGGAGAAATACAAAGCTCTCAAAGATATTAAGAAAGGCGTGGCAAAGAAAGAGGTAGCAAAAAAGTATGGCGTTCCTTTAAACACTTTATCCACGTGGGCGAAGAGCAAAGAGAAGATTTCAGCTGCTTTCGAGAATGGTAAAAGTACACTGAAGCTGAAAGGCGCAAGTTTTGATAAAGCTATATACAGGTGGTTTATAAATGCAAGAGAGCGAAATGTTCCAGTTAGCGGTACGTTGCTTAAAGAGAAGGCAGTTCTATTTGCGAAAGAGCTCCAGATTGAAGATTTTAAGGGTTCCGATGGCTGGCTTCACCGTTGGAAAAAAAGACACACTGTCACGTTTAAGACTGTTGCTGGAGAAGGAAAGTCATGCACCCCTCAAATGACCGCATCTTGGGACGAGACAATTCCGCCAACAATTATTTCCAACTACAAGCTCGAAGACATTTTCAAAGCTGACGAATTTGGCTTGTTTTATCAAGCTCTTCCCAACAAAACTTTGCATTTGAAGTCTGAGAAATGCGTGGGTGGTAAGCACAGCAAAATACGACTGACTGGTATGGCTGCTGCAAATGCAGTGGGCGAGAAGTTGCCCATGTTTGTTATTGGCAAATCTGCAAGACCACGGTGTTTCACTGGCGTTAGAGACATCCCCTGCCGATACCGATCGCAGAAGAAAAGTTGGATAGACAGTGCTCTACTTGAAGAGTGGATCAGAGAGCTTGATAGAAAGTTTGTGGGAGAAGGCAGGAAAATTTCACTTATTGTGGACAACTGCCCGGCCCACCCACACGTTGGAGGACTTAAAGCTACCCATTTAGTGTTCCAAACTTGTTTCAAACAAGTTGAGGCCTTCAATGCTTTTCGTCAGGCGCTCCGTGAAACGGAACAGGCGTTTTTGGCCCTCGAACTTGAACGCAATTTATCGGATCTCGAGGCAGAATCATCTGGTAAGTATATACAGTTGAATCCCGATAACTCGAACCGTCGGGAACTCGAAGCTCGCGCTAACTCGAACCAAAATTGATTTCCCCTGGATTTGCGTCATACATTTAACGTAATTTTATCCTCCGTAACTCGAACCCTCGATAACTCGAACCTCCCGCTAACTCGAAGCAATTTTTATTTCCCTTCAGGTCATTTTCTTTATAATTTTACCCTCGAGAACTCGAACCTCGTTTATCAAGACGTAACGAGACAAAACCTACTTCAGAACATTGAATTTATTTTGAAGCAGCATGTATTCTTTGTATTAACTTCTCTAGTTTCTTGGTTTTACGTTACATAAAACGTGTCAGTTCAGTCCTGTGAGAATATTGTACGTGATAAGCGGTGCCAGCAGGAATCAAAGGGAAACAAAGGATCCATTCAACCCAGCTTTCATCAAGCTTTGCCGCTTAGCTGTTTCTTTAAAATGTCAATAAATTTCTTCTGTCCCTTGAAATGCAGCGTGCACGGCACTTGCATGCCTTCTCCATCGCCACGGTTAACTGCCTTGCCAGTTACCACCACAGTGCAAGAGTTCTGCTTATTGGCCCGCAAAAAGTAGAAAATAGTCTTTGCAAAACGGCCAGATTTGCCTTTCATTAAATGTCCAACAACTTCGCCAGAATGTAGCACACATACCGCATACTTGTCGACACTATTGCTTGGTTCTGGTACAGCGTTTAGCTCCTCAAGAAGCTCCGGGACCAAACTTCTTGGTACACATGATATCCTTTGATAAAAGAATCCAGGTCGTAAAAGACGATATTTTCAGACGTTTGCACGGAAGCCATTAGGTAAACGTCAAGTTGCAGCTCCAAGCAGCTCTCAAATGCTATTTTAATACTGGACTGTGTAGTGTTTTACAGTCAAACCGGATGTTCCTTTGCCGGTCACTTTCACACCTTGTAAAATTGTACAAAGACCCTTATGTTTTAGTTTGGCCATTGTTTCCGGTTATTGCAGTGAAAACCCACATCATGCAGTACGCTTTCATTGAGGAATTTCAACAATAATGCTGGGTAATGTCGGACAAGTCTCTCAAGCGTAAGATTGCTACTAAATCTTTGGAGGAGAAATACAAAGCTCTCAAAGATATTAAGAAAGGCGTAGCAAAGAAAGAGGTAGCAAAAAAGTATGGCGTTCCTTTAAACACTTTATCCACGTGGGCGAAGAGCAAAGAGAAGATTTCAGCTGCTTTCGAGAATGGTAAAAGTCCAAAGACACTGAAGCTGAAAGGCGCAAGTTTCGAATCTTTAGATAAAGCGATATACAAGTGGTTTATGAATGCAAGAGGGCGAAATGTTCCAGTTAGCGGTACGTTGCTTAAAGAGAAGGCAGTTCTATTTGCGAAAGAGCTCCAGATTGAAGATTTTATGGGTTCCGATGGCTGGCTTGACCGTTGGAAAAAAAGACACACTGTCACGTTTAAGACTGTTGCTGGAGAAGGAAAGTCATGCACCCCTCAAATGACCGCATCTTGGGACGAGACAACTCTGCCAACAATTATTTCCAACTACAAGCTAAACCCTGGATATCAAAAGGACTACTTGCATCAATAAAAATTAAGCAAAAAAAATACCATTCCCACTTCTTAAGTAAAGAACCACGAAAGGTAAAAAAATATAAACAATACTCAAACCTACTCAGTCGACTAAAAACCAAGGCAAAGAATGAACACTACAACCACTACTTCCAACAATGAGAACAAATGTGGTGAAACACACTCGAAAGCAGCAGGAAATAAGCTAAAGAAGAAGACCAAGCAGGACGAGACGGGATTAGAGATTGCAGCATGCAGACATGGCTTGGCTCAATGGGCAGTTAACATGTACCAGGGAGAAATCTATGGTTATGCCCATTACATCCAGCTGAAAAAAATGCAGCCTGCAAATGTGAAGTTCTTCTGGGAAGATGTAGTCTGTCATTATTGGAAATGGGCACGACGGGCTGGGCTGCTGGCTGGGTGTGTTATGAAGCCTGCATTGTCAGTGATGCATGCAAAGGCTCATAGCTAGTCTTGTCAGGTAATAATATTGTCCATACAAATAATATTTGTAATGTTATTGTCTGCAGAAACAAGGATAGTTAGATAAAGTAGCTGATTACATTTTTTACAGCCATAGATAACAGAAAAACTGCTGGCAGTGTTTGCATAACAATGAAAGCAGCTGTTGGTTTGTGCATTATTTTGATGTAAGATAAATCTTCTCAAACTTACATGTACAGCAGTACATGCTCATTTTATTGATTTCAGATGGTTAATAATGGTGCCTGTACATTACTTATACAATGTACATGCCATAAATACCAAAAAAACCTTCGTCTGTCTAAGATTTTGTACGTTACATACACTGTATGTTAATGTTTTATTACAGGTCATTTGGAGGGAAGGTGGCAGGATGGAAGTGCAGCATCCACAGGCGAGGAAGTTGAGCAAATTAACTCTTACATGTCCATATGTGGCAATACAACCAAATACATGCTTCCAGAGTGTAAATTGATTATTTTATATAATTGTACTTCATAAAATTATGTTTAATGTAAATAATGCAAAGATATTTTAGGTTCTTAAAATAAAGTACTTTTTAAGCAGACTTTTTAGTAAGTTTTAGAATAGTTGGCACAAAGCCCTACAAGAGGTGACTTGAACTGCTTTTCATTACAAGACTAGGCAACAGTACCAGCAGCTTCAGTCAGCAGGTTCTGTTGGAATCAATGATCCTCATGATATCATGATGATACCATTGGTATTTCTTTTACATTTTCTTTACAGGCCGTGACGAGCTTCTCACTGAACATGCTTTGGCGTGGAATAAGCGAAAGGTTACAAACATGGTAGATAACGTAAGTAATCGATATGTACGGGTAAGTGCAATATTTCCAAAATCATTTTATTAATAATGTAGCATTTACTGAAATTTGATATTTGTACAAAGGAATTAAAACTTTCTTCTGAAAACAGAACATATTTTTTTCTATAAAAATAGAAGCTAGTGTTCATTTCTTTTAGGCTGTGAAAATGAGGGCCACAACTGAAAAGGAGTCTACCGATGTAGCATTAGAGTATGGCCTTCACAGGGACAAGTTAGACCTTAACAAATGGAAAGATGAAGTCATTCAACATGCCAGAGTTACATTACATTACATATATTAACATTTGCATGTATTTTGTATATGTAAGCTGGCTGATGAATGACAAAAACCTTTCAAATTATGACTTATAAACATCAGTGTCATAATACCATACAAATGTACGTGCATTGCCTCCTTTGTTACACGTGTGTATTTTCTGAGCCATGATTGTCAAGTTTGACATCTAGTATGCTTCTTTTCAGTATTGCCTGTCCAAATCAATTCTGTTTATAAAATGTATATACATGTATCTTCTTTTGTTTTAGAAAATGAGGTGTCCAGTAAGGATGGAAATGAAATCACCAAGATTCAACATCAAATGGAGGTGTTGTATTCTTCTTCTTTGCAGATGTCATCAATGAATAAATTAGCTGGTATTGTTATTTTTTTAAACTTAAAATGGATAATTGTGTACTATTTTCATAGGTTTGATTTGGTAAAATTTGTGTTGTTCGTATGTTAAGGATAATACTGTGTGTATTGTCTTTCATCACTCAGTTTCCCTATATTTCTGCTGTATATATAGGGTATTAATATTGATTCAGGAATACTGAGATTATAAGTATTGCTTATGAAATAAACATAATAAGGCATGTACATGTATGCACTACAGAATTGAAATTCTCATTTTTGAGTTCATACTGACGAATATTAATTCCATACCTCGCATGCATATATTATTATTTTTAATTAAAATTAGATACGTCAAAGCAACGTACTCGTTTGCGCAAGAGAATCGCAGACAACAAGGCCAAATTACGATCCCTCGTGGAAGAGTACAATGGCATGGATGGAACATCCCCTGTTCAACTGCTCGATGTTGAGAAGGGACAGTTTGCCTGGGAAGGATGCCTTGAAGGTATAAACGTGTGCTTATATACATTGAACATTGTAAAATTGTCATAACAATGAAAGATCCTCACCCTTTGTTACTGTATAAATAAGCATATCATATTGCTGCTTGTGGTACTTTTATTATTTGTCATAGTATTGGAAATATATGCTTTGTCTTTCAACTATCTTCAAAGACCGATGAAGCAATACAATGTATAGTCACTAACGATGCCATTTGCAGTCCATTTGTACTAAAGTAACACATGCTTTTGAGTTTTATATGCATTTAGATCAAAGTGGTCTTAGTTTATTCCGTTAAAACTAGAACTCTGATTTTGTGGCATTCATATTGGTTTCATTTATTTAGGTGAGAGTCAAAAGTCGTGTCGTAGAATCATTTCAAGTGGCTAAAAGATAGAAAGAAGAAGTGGACCTTGTGCTGAATGAGATGAAACAGTTCATCACATTTTATTCAACTTTTAAAATTCCTTCTATTGTAAACGAAATCAAAGTCATAAAGCAACGTTTAAATGTTCAATTTGATTGCCTTGATATACGTTTAAGGTTATCTTGCCAGGTGATAGGCTTGGGAATAAATGTACAGACTGTAACTTTTGTAAAGTGAAAGATCAGTCAACCATACAAAACAAAATGTATACCATTTGTCGACAGCAAAATACTAATCCTTTAAATCAGTTTAATTTTTCCTTTTAGGCATAAGAAACTCCAGCTCTTTCAAGCAAGACTCGCTTGTCCCAGATGATGTTACGCTTGTCCAAGAACACCAAGTTAACAATCTGTCCCTCCCAAAACCAAAATTGAACTATGGTAAATTTAATGTTAAATTCGCTTCTGTAAAAGTTTGGAATGATCTCCCACAAGATGTAAAGAATAGTGCATCACTTCCTATTTTCAAATCAAAATTCAAGAAATATCTGTTTTCCTCCTAAGTATAGCTCTTCTTTCTCTACTTACCATAGTGCTTGATATTTTTTATTCTTCAATTATAATTAAATTAATTAAATATTAACTCTTTATCTTCTGCTATCTTTGACATATCTTTTTTTTCCCTTCTTTTTTACATAGGGGTGCAAGGGGCATTTGTTAACCGCTTTAGAGGTTGTTAGCCCTTGCATCCACCACCTATTTAAATTAATATATTGTATATTGTGGTGTGTGTGTGTGAAAAAAAAAATTGAAACCTTTAAAGCAACGATGGTAGAAACCTGATATTCCCTGACATAGCAAAGTGTACCAAGCCTGCACTCGTGGTCAGAAGGCACTTCTTAACCTTCCACCAGTTTAGCTGCAACAGACGTTAGGCATCACACAGAAACCGACAGTTCTGGCTGAGCACCAACTCCTTAACCAGCAACCAACTGAGAGCACTGTTGCCAATGTCAGGATGTTGCTGTCATATTTTACAAAGCAGAAAGGTGATCCACATGATTTTGGGAAATTTAATATCGAGTCGTTGAGACTCTTTCAAAGTCTTTATAAGGCATTAGAGGTCAAAAGAAAGGCCCACGTTGAGGCAGATTGGGTAAAGAAATTTAGCTCTGACAGATTCACATGCCATTGAAAGCATTCTAATAGATTTCCGCCTAGACAAGGACGTGGGGAGCATATATTGTGGATGTGAAATATTTCCGTTCCCTGGTATGTGAGAGAATGTCACTGGATTACAATTGATGTCATTTGCATGAAGTTTTTAGCTGAACAGAAACCACCCAACGAAACAATCAAACCTGGGCTAGACAGGCGATACAGTTCCTTAGCCAAAATAAAACAGACCATTCTTCACATCACGCCCCTCTGCAGATATTAAACATATCACAACCATTATCCATGATGATGAAAACAACCACTGGGGTATGGTATGCTTTAATTTCTGCAAGAAGACTGCATTCTATGATGATGGCCGGAAAGTGTCTCCACCTGACGAAACAGAAGCTGTGGTACGGATCATGTTGAATTCATTTCAGAATGTGGAAAACCAGGAGTCATTCCGTCAGAACCGGTGGGACTGTTCTCCGCTGTTTTAACCGTTCAACATGCCCAAGCCACCCCAACATGGAGAAGGATCAGCAAGTGGAGTGGGTATTATTCTCTCAGTGGGAGAACTTATGACACAGGTACTCAGATGGAGAAATGCTAAATAACTTTTTAATTTTCAATTTAGCAATTATAAATATGATAACGAGTACAATAAATGACTTTACACCACAAACCACAAGTAATGTTTGAAAATTAAATTGCATGTCGAGCCACTAGGTGAGTGCATATTGGTACAATGTTTAAACATCTTGAGTAGCTTTGCTGGGAAGGGAGCAGTCGTGTTTTCAGTTTTCCATGCATTATCTGTAAATTTTCACGCAGACTTGGACCCATTCCAAATACAGACAAAAGTACATCCCTCACATTGTGATCAGTTATTTATTTTTTTGTTTGCAAAGATTTTCATAGTCATATGATAAACTTAGATACAGAATAGGGAAGAGGTCAGAACGAAGCAAGGTTGCGGCATCTCAAGAAAATTGTTCCACCTGGTTGCAAAAATCACAGACTTCAGAACTCCATTCTTTGACCGCCTCTGAAAACCTTGTTAAAGTGCATATAAGCCCAAATTAGTTTCCAAGACAGAACACAGCCTGGAACAAAACTGTTTGACAGACTGAGTAGACTTTCAATGTGAATAACTGAAGCCACAATGTTGAATTCTGAAAGATATTATGGGATGCTTAGGGGCCAATGTAGGAAAATTTATAGCGCATTAAGACCGGTTGGAATTGGATACGTGTAAATGCAAACTTCGCAGTACCTATTTTTATAACTGTATTAAGCATAAAAAAAGGCTGAAACGTCTGCTATTAAATTTATGGACCAGTTTGTCAGGCACATGGTTTTAAACTGCAAGATGCCACTCTGCTATCAGAAAGCATCAGTGCAGCTGCCATATGCAGTTCCTGCCGAAAAGATGACAGCAAACTGCAACTGTTTCAAGATAACAGCCTCAGAGAAGGATTGTCTTAGTATCTCATGCTGATATGTGATAAATGTGGCTAAAAGACCCCTCTAAACACAAGCAGAAGACTTGGGGGGCAAGGTGGTGGTTCACATGATGAAAACCGTAGGTCTGTTTTAGCTTCACACCATGGGGCCTGGCAGGCCTTACAAAGTTCTGTTCAGGAATGCATCTTCAACCACCTGTTACAAAGAAGGCATATAATCAGCATTTGATCCAAATTGAGAAGCTCTCAATTGATCATGCAGAAACATTAGTCTGAAGCTGCAGACAGATCGAGAGCAGTGATGGCAGCTAAGAACCCACAGAAAGTTCACAACAGTGCTGATCGAACTGTTATTGCTGATGTTGCCGTGATACCAGATGGCACCTGGCAGAAGAGGACATTCTTCAAAGATAGGAGTTGTTTTTGTGATTTCAGTAGAGACAGGGAAATTATTGATTATGTTGTGAAGTCACTTGTGTGCCAGGAGTGCACTGCACATAAGAGTTGTGACAGAGAGAGCGATGAGTACTTGTCCTGGAGAAGCTCTCATGAACCAGAATGTCACCTGTAACAGTCTCACATAATGGGTTCAGCACTGTGGAAATTCAAGAATGATTATAGAGGACGGAAACTGGCTGATGGTAAAACCGTAGGAGGCAAGGGTAGACTAACAGATAAAGTAGTGGATACTATGCAAATTTATTATGGGAAAGCAATAAGGAACAATCCAGGTGATGAATGGGATGATAAATAGCATATGCGCAATTTACTACCACATGATTCAAGCTAGTGACATTCCCCTAGAGGAACAACATAAATGTTGCCCAAAACACAAGGAAACTCGGTCCAAATTTTGGAAAGACAAAGTAAATAATACTAGCACATATGACAAGAGCAAGCACCTCCCAGAAATAATCAGAAATGAACTGATAAAAAAACATTCATTTATGGGCTCACTGATAAAGATTTACTGGGACGATTGTCTAAAGAGTCTGACACAGAATCAGAATGAAGCTGTTAATAGCCAGCTGTGGCAGAAATGTACCAAAACTGCTTTAGTTGAAATTGCTGTCTGTGAAACAGTTGGGTTTTTAAATACAGGTGCAGGCAACAAAGCATCACTGCCCTTTCAACACAAAGACCTTTACACCTCTACTGTACCAACAATATCTTCTCTCAAAGAGATATCTGAAAAGCATAGTTAGCTTTACTCACAAAACTAGCATATTTTGAAATCCCTACTGTTAGTTAAGTACAGCAATTACAGTGCTCTGCACAGCAACAAGCAACAAGTTCGTTACAGTTAATATTGTCATTGACTTTATGATCAATTTATTCAATGTCCCACAAAATTAATGATGTCGCATAAGTGCTCACAAATACTGTAACATTATTTACTATCATTAAAATGATATTGCAATAAAACCTGTGGCATATTCATTGCATATTAATATAATAATAATAATTATTGATCATTCCCAATTCAAGCCCACAGTTTTAATATATATTTCACTCATCATATAGCAAAGAGTGTACTTTTTATTAAAATTATACAGTAGACACACGTACCCATTGGGTACCTATTTTTCAAGTTGTTCTTCCCTCTGGCCATTATTTCACAAATTTGTGACTTCACAAATGAATATGCAAGAGTACAGAGGTGAAGATCTTATCTGAAAGCAGATGGTACATGGCCCTTCAAATATTGAGAGATTCTGGTCCTTCAAGTCACTGTACCATGGCCTTTTGGCATCCTTACAATAACTTACATTCAAGGCTACTCCTGGCATGCTGAAGATTTGTGACCCAACTGCAGAGGGCGACAAAATGCTCTATGAACATATGAAGACAGTATGCAAATCACTCTATCAACCAAGAGAACACTGTTCAAGGATGAAAGGAACTGAGAAATAAGGGACGTTTTGGCATGAGACAATACATACAGGACAAACCAGCAAAGTGGGGATTCAATCTTTGGGTGCTTGCCGAAGCTGTGACAGGTTACTGTTGACTTTTACATCTACACAGGCCAGACTGCAAGGAATCGACCTGAGCATGGCTTAGAATGTAATGAATTTATGGCAGCCTTTGTTTAGAAAAGGTTATAGATTTTATTTTATAATTTCTACTGAAGGACTTATTTGCAAATGTTGTTTTAGGATGTGGAACACTATTGCAGAATCGAAGTGGCTTTCCAGGAACAAGGGAGTTCAACATGGTAACATGTTGGAAGAGGGATGAAGAGGTACGTGTAGTTACAGTCCAATGGAAGGACAACAAAGTTGTGTCTCTAATGTCCACCTCCCACTCTGGCAACGCTTTTGGTTGTTGTCATCGCCAACTAAAGGAGAATGGTGTACATGTATTTTGCTGCCTCAGTATCAGGCAACCCACCAACCATTGCTGATTACAACAAATACATGGGGGAGTTGACAAGTCTGATCAGCACATTGGAAAGTACAACTGCCTGAGACAAACAAACAACTGGAGACAAACAAACGAATGGTGAAAAACTTCGTTTTTCCATTTTATTCACATTGGAAGGGTAAAGTTTTGTTTTATTCAATAAATGGCATCGAATTAACTGAAGAACTCATCCGTCAGCTTGGTGATATTGAAGGGAGGAATGCTGTTCCACTGTCTCATGCCTGAGTACAGTAATGTGAAACGTAACTGTACGTTCCGCTGGTGGAGTCACAGACTAGAAAGGAAGTCATTTGTGAAGTGCAGCAGATGTGACACACATCTTTGCAGGGTTCAAAGAAACCACTTGTCCACTCATCAGGAGGAGTGCTAAATTACATTGGGCAAGCACTAGAAAATCGCACTTGCCGATCACTGATCCCATTACTGCATGCAAGATTTCCAAAGGGTAGACTTATTGCTTGAAACACAAGAAAGTCACAGTAATTGGACAACTTACATGTATATTGAAGCTAAAACTTGAACTCATTTCACAGTACAAGAGGTTGCCATCTTGCTGCTAGAGCCTGGAGTCAAATGACACAAAGACATGGACACTGATTGGTTTAGACAAAAGTAATAGACAACCAATGATATATTGTGTTCATAATCGTGCTGTTTCCATGGTAGGAAGATTACCGGAAACGTTTTCTTCTCGATTGAAATGCAATCAGTACCATCTGTGCTGGAATGGGATTTTATTATTAGAAAACTAAGCAATCAGGTAAGAATTGGTTCCAGTGAAGAGAAAGGAAATCAAGTTGTCATACAGTGACTTTAATGTTCGCAAAGCACCGCTTGAATGAGTTTCATGGATTCTCGATTGTTGCAGTGATTTATACAGCTGTTCTTTACCTCTTGACTGCCTTCTGATTTCCAAACAGGGATATTGAAACTATGATTTCACAGAGAGACATTATCATACTTCACCTCTCCTGATACGACTGAACCAAACTTTCATTATCATGTCTTTGAATTTAAGTTTCAGCAACATAACTTTCTAAATGAAAGAGAAAAAACAAATTCAAGTCTATCATTGTGCTTTCTCGGAGGTTTCAAAGCTTTGCGTAAGTTGAGAATGCCAGCCTACACTACTTCATATTACTACCTCACAACCTTTTATGAATATAAGTTTTAAAACCAATAATAATGTAAATTAGACAATTAAAATATTTTGTTCATATCCAGCACACATTAATTTATTTTAGTATTTTTCTTAATATCACTCACAAAAGGTTTAAACTTGTTTTTGAATTCATGTTGTCTTTTATAAGGGATTAACTTTAACTTACTCTAGCAAAGTGAGAAATGATTGGAATCATCCAATTATGCACAATTCTTTTCATGGAGGGGAATCTACATGTTTTTACTGAGAGGACAATACTTTGTGAATCCTAAGAAAATGGTTGGGCAAGTGATAAGAGGATTCAGACAAGTATGGGTCTGGATTTGTTTTTCTAACCCTGCTTTGTTTCAACAAGTACATTAACTGTCTGCTGCAGTATCACCAGTGATTCTAATAATCTTTTGCCACTAGTTTCCTTGGGGTATTTACATGTGTACATAATTTCGAGTGACTCTGTTGCATAAATTTGCAGTTCCCAATCAATTATTTGCTATGTGAATGGTAATTTCCTAATTATCTGCTCTCGTAGGGTTTAAATATTACCAAATAGGTTTGATTAGTTGCCCTTGTTTGTCCAGAGTTTGAAATATTATAATATATTAGTTGTTACTATTCAAATCATAATATATTAGTGTTACTGTTCAATAGGTTATACAACTGAAGAAAATGTCAGAAATGTCTTTTTTCATAACTAATTCCTAGAATTGGAAAACGTTAAAAAATATAATTTTATGATGCTAATTTTCAATTGTTTTTCATTTCAATTTGTTTTATGCCAATGTATTAAAAGAATATTACATGTATATAAGCTTTGAATTGAGATAAAGTTTTCTTTATTACTGTAAAAGCAGCCACTTTTATAATATTTTGGCAGGGTTGCTTATGATTTACTTAAAGCAAGAGTAGGACTACATTTGTAGGTGAATACATACATTGTACATGTAGTTCACAGAATTATCTACTCTACCACTACAATGGGTGATACTAAATCACTGAGGAAAGAGAATAATAAATTAAAATAGCAGGTTACTACATGTAGGTGCCTTAAACGGGGAAATGAGAAGTCACTTATCTACCAAAGCCAAAGGCAGAACAAAACCAACCCGGAAGCAAACATGCTTCATTACAGTGAACTACAAAGAGAATCAGCCAAAATGTTGCCAAAGTCGGAAAGAAGGTGGATAGCAATTGCAAAGCCATAACCGATCTGGAGAAGTACAGCTCTCAGAACGATATCAAAATACTTGGTATAACAGGACTAAAGGAAACTGAATCGGCAAGACAGAATATCTAAATTGTCTTTATCTTTTCAAAAAGATGGGAGCCACAAATATATCCCTTGGTGATATTGACATGGCTCACAGTGCCGTATAGAGATAGAGAAGAGACTACCAGAGCTTGCAGACTGAGGCCAACCATTTGTAAATTGATTAGAAGATTGGCAAGAGAAGAGATGGCTTATCATTGAGAGATTACCATTCGAATAGTACTGTACTTTTAAGCTAATTGTGGGCCAGCAAGTAGTTCTACTGTAATGGTAGGAAATATTAATAAAAGTTGCTATTGGAAGTTTACGACTCCAATCAAACTTATTTTTTTAATATTTAGAATCACACGAAAATGAAACATTTTAGAATGACAAATTCCACTTAATTTTGCTATCTCGTGTGAATTTGTTGTTCTACATGTACATGTACAAAGTTTGATTTTAGAGTAATCCTCAATAACAAAAAATAAGGTTGTTGTTGTAAATTACAGACCACCATTTGCAAAATAATATTAGTGCTAGTGTTCATTTCTCATATCCTGAAGATGACTAAAATTTATAATGGCAGGCCACACAAAAAAAGATTTCCACTCAGTTTTTGGATCTCTGGGGTCATTTACACTTATCTTTAGTTCAAAAAGCCCTGCTTGATCGTGCACCAAGATCAATTTTCATTCCCGATTTCTTAAAAGTAAGCCTGACCTAGAGAAAGTGCCGAAGCTAGAACGTCAAGAATGGTTTGAAACGCGACATGGGGAGTATAGTCACTGTTAAATACAGACATGAGATGCTGGATGCAGACATTATGGCCTTGGATGGTAAGTTATGTTTTGCTTTTCTAGATGATGATATATTTTATCTGCCTGATTACTAACGAGCAGATAATTTTCTTTGAAAGGCGACCAATCTACTGTCTAAAAGAAATGGTAACCAAATTAGTGTACGCTAACTTTTAGATGATCCACCAGTACTAAGAAGGAAAGAACAAGATATCCTAAGCGACCCAAAATATCAGGAAGTCTTGATGGAGAACAGAAAGAAAATGTCCCAGAAAAGGAGGACCAAATCTGTAAGGAGCGAACCAAAACCAAAGAAAGGGAAGAAGTGCGAGGAGGTAAGTGTAACTCTAAGTACTCGTCTTTAAGGGTCTCATTACATGAGGTGTGCTGGTCCAGTTTAAGGCTCTGGCTTACGTTAAATACAAAGTGTATTTTTTCAGTTGTTCAATAGTTGTAGATGGAGTGTTTTGCCAGCACTGTGTTAGCTACTTTTGTATACAGTCAATTCCAAATAAGTTTGACAATTGGGTTCCCAAGTTAGTCAACGAACTTCGTAAAATTAATACGAATTGAAACATCGATGGCAGTGAAGTTTGGCCCATGGGAAAGTTAATTTGAGCTGTTCACTGCCAGTTCAGTAAACTTGCTTTTTCAGCTGGATGGAGCTTCAGTGTAATTTAACATAGCTTATCCAGTTCAGTGAAAAGTTGGGTCGAAACTTTGAAAAAGAAAGTTTACTGAACAGACAGACAGTGAACAGCACAACTAAAATTTCACATTCATTGAATTTAGGAATTTCGTTGATGAACTTGGGAACCAACTCTGGGACCCAATCATTAAAAGTTATGTGACAGACTGCAATTCTTACTCAAATATTTTGATTCTTCGACTTTACATTGACTCGATAATGAGAAAGTCATTTAGAAACACAAGATCGGCCATAGAAATAACAAATATGTTGCTTATTGCACTGGCTAGCACAGGCAAATTTGTCATCAAACTGCCTCCGGTTAGCTCAGTGGTTGAGCTCCGGTCTGTTGAGCGGGAGGTTGCGGGTTCAGACCCTGGCCAGACCAACACTCAGGGTCTTAAAATAATTGAGTAGAAGGTGCTGCCTTTGTGAAACAACTGCAAATGGTTAGACCTTCACGTCTTCTCAGATAAGAACGTCAAATCGTAGGTCTCCCGTCGGCCTCAAGTTTAATCAGTCCCGCCAGACTGTCACGAGTTACCAATGTTAAACTTTACTTTTT
Source organism: Actinernus sp. WN-2022 (assembly GCA_030867875.1). Classification (NCBI taxonomy): domain Eukaryota; kingdom Metazoa; phylum Cnidaria; class Anthozoa; order Actiniaria; family Actinernidae; genus Actinernus; species Actinernus sp. WN-2022. The sequence continues at coordinate 35,447 of JAOWCC010000055.1, read as the reverse complement.
TTAAATTCTTTTTACAGGCTGTGGTCGTCAAAAGGTTTAAGCCAGCCCCGCCCGTTTCCACCGTATCAAACCATATAGAAGAGGTTGTATCTGAGAAACTACCTGAGCCAGCCCCGCTGGTTTCTGTCGTATCAAAACACGTGGAAGATGATATAACTGAGACGCCACCTGAGACAGCCTCTCCTGTTGCTGCCGTACCGAAGGATGTAACAGAGACAGCCCTGCTGGTTTCTGCCTTGCCGGACCATGTGGAAGAGGATGGATTCGGGTCAGAGTAAGACTACCCCAGTTTAGAAGATTTGAGCATGCCAGAAATCCTGCTAGACTTGGAGAATAAATCCACAGAAGAGCTAAAGAACCTTTTGTTAGAAGTAAGAGAGCACCAAAGTGTAATGTTAAGTAATCAAAGGAGGCTTTTGGAGCAGAATGACGAAATCTTACTTATTTTTAGGAGTTTTGTAAATTTAGCGCCATCAGTGACACCATTTACAACTGCCACGCTGCTTACATGTACAACTGCTATGCCATCAGTCACACCGCTTGCCGCTCCATCGGTTATGCCGCTTAGAACTGCCACACCATTTGTTATGCCGCTCAGAACTGCCACGCCAGAGCGACAGAATTTACCACTGCCACCAATAACGTGTGGTACACATGTGCAGTTACACTCAAATGAGTGTAGTACACGCATGTACTACACATGGAAAACGTGCATGTAGATGTTAACATACATGTACTTCTGGGCAGTACTGTACCATAGACAGCACCAAATAGTTATTTTATTTTCTGTCAACGGAACAAAAACTTGCACAAAGTGATCACTGCTTCCCTCAGAGGTGAATATGAAATCATATTCACTGTTTGAGTAGCCAATCAGAGCACACAAAAAGTGATATTCACTGGTGTGGTATATACTAATAATAAATATTGAAGTTATTTTTCATTTATTTGTACCTATTATTATTGCACTCACCTACATGTACACTAGCACTGTTCCAGTATTAGTTAATAGAAGTCCACATTCCAAGCCGTTTCTAAGACATTCTCGCTCGCCTGAAACTGAAAGCATCTCATCTTTCACTCAGAGCTCCAATAAATCTGTGGGATTAAAAGAGTAGGGGGTAAAGGGTGTCACCAAAATGAGTAATGCAGTAACGAGAAAAATTCAAGTGGTTAAAATTAAGTGCAGTAACAGATATCCTAACCCAAACCAATAAAACTTACACTAACCATTACCAATTGAAAACAAGGTACATGAACATGTAGGGTTCGCAGGTAAATAAGAAATGAAACATAGGGCCCCTAATGGCAACTCGTGGAAGGTCAGTGAGCTATTTTGGCATATACTAAAAATCATGTGACCGATGACATCATCGTTACGTGTCGCCACTAAGTGATTTGTGGGGACCGAATACCATGCCTGTCCAAGTTGGAACTGTCTGGCATTAGAAATGAGGACGAACTGGGCATGTACTTAATATCATGTGACTGATGACTTCATCGTTACGTCATCAATACTAGGTGATTGGTAGGGAACCACTGCCATGTCTGTCCAGGTTTGAGCCGGCTGGCATTAGAAATGAGTGAGATATGGGCATGTGACCAATGACGTCATTGCTACAAAGTGATTTGTGGGAACTCAATACCATGCCTGTTCAACTTTGAACTGTCTGGCATTAGAAATGAGGGAGATATGGGCATGTACTTAAAATCATGCGACGATAACATCATCGTTGCATCATCACCACAAAGTGATTGATAAGGACCCAGTACCATGTCTGTCCAGATTTGAGCCGGTTGGCATTAGAAATGAGGGAGATATGGGCATGTACATGTACTTAAAATCATGTGACCAATGACTTCATCATTACTGTACATCATCACCACTAATTGATTTATGGGGACCCAATACCATGCCTGTCCAAGTTTGAACTGTCTGGCATTAGAAATGAGGGAGATACTGTATATGGGCATGTACTTAAAATCATGTGACCGATGACGTCATCATTACGTCATCACCATGCACTAAGTGATTGATACTACTACACCACTACCATGTCTGTCCAGGTTTGAAGTGTCTGGCATTAGAGAGGGGCACCATCAATACATTTTCTCCAGCATGACCAAATTTGGACATGTACCATAAAACTCTGTCAATATATCTTTGGAAAATCGAAAGTTCACTATTCGGACTATTTGGACAGCCAATGGAGAATCCTGATGTACACAGAATAAAAACAAGTACACACCATAAAACGATGAATAAATTAGCTCGGAGCACTAACCCCAATAACTCATGTTAAAAATGGGGTTGTTAACCCTTTGAGCCCCGTGGGCTTTTAACTGATTTTTGGCTCATTCTAGACTGCAACAAACCCTCCCCCCCTAAGAAAGCTGTAGTCACTGTTACCATGGAATTTTGATCTGACCAACAATACTGGGGGCTCAAAGTTTTTTGTCGGCCATTTTGGATACGTTGACGTCGCATTGCTACGGAGCTGGAGGGAAGTTTGTTTGGGGGAAAACAGAATTTCAGGCTTTTTAAAGCCTTTTTCACCATTTATAGAGTGCTGGAGGACATCATTAAGTCTGATGAGAGCTTCAATCAGCACTTTCTCAAAGAACCGAGTTTGTGCCAGTTTATTGTGACAGAGAAAGAGCCTTATTTCCCACTCGTGAATGGGCCAGGACGTCTTCCGTCACTTTAGCGTGGGCTTTATAAATGGGAGTCTGGAGCCACCTATCATAGCTTTTTTGGAATATTGGACAATATTTACTTGCCATTGATTCCAATATGAAGGTATTAGGTCGAAATGGCTTTAGACTTAGTATATATTTTGAAGAATGAAGATGGGGGAAGGGCCATGCCGCTGTTTGGTAGGATTTCCCGGCATGCTTTGCGGTCATTATGGATGGATTTAGCTTGTTGTGAAGTGCTTGTGGACAGAATGGCTTGGTGCTGGGCAAGTTTAGGTGTTGGGAGACAGAAAGTGAGGTTAGTGCAAACATGAAACTCTAAATTTTATGTAAAATATGTATTTTTGTGAGAAAATTTAGAATCTGAGGAGAAATATTTTTTTCTGTAACTGTCATTTTAGTCCCTTTTTCTGAAGTGAAATAATGTCAACTATAGTTAACTTATGCAAAGAAAGGGGGATTTAGATGAAATTATTCATTTTTAATATGCCTAATGCAGTTCAATAGGATCATTGGTCTATACATTAAGGTGTGTGGGAATCTCAGGGCATTGCTCTTTGAACTTAGTCAGATTTATACCCTCAAAGCAAGTAACCAGTAATAGTGCCATATGGCACTCTTGGGGCTTAAAGGGTTAAGCAAACATCAAGCGTATAGGATGCAGTATTTTTCATTTTGGAGAAATAAAAATGATGCAAAGGAATCTTTCTGGATGCAACTCATTGGCTTCAAATTATGTAAATGCTGTAGTTTACCACTTATTCTCAAACTCATTAATAATTCATGAGCTTTTTCGTCAAACAGAGAACTGCATTTGGTCAGGTGGGTGAGTTTGGAGACCCAATGAAACACCAGTTGAAAATCACTAGTGTTTCAACTGATTTTCATCCCTAGTGATGAAACTATTCTTAATCATCATATTCATGAACCACCAATTACTTATAGTACATACAGATAAACTACAAGTAAGGAGTGAAAAAGTAAAGAAACGACATAGAAAGAGAGTGTGTGCCTCCACTGGAGTTCAAACCTCACCCCTTCCAACAGCATGTACTAACTCTTCACGACTACACTACTGGTACGCTAGTTGAAATCACTGCTAGCAAAAAAGAATATTAAGCCATCTATTGAATAATTATATACAACAGTCCAAACTTGCTAATGTTTGAAAAGAAGCATACATGTATGTAAATTTTCGGTTTAGCCATTCGCATGAGAAGTAATTTCAAACACTCATTGTTCGTGTTTCATCAGGGGATCCAAATATTTCAAAAACAATAAAACCCTTGAGGCTACGCCTCTCGGGTTTCAATTGTTTTCTCAATATTTGGAACCCCTGATGAAACACTACAATTCATGTTTGAAATAGTACTAAGCTGCAGCATTTTTGAAAATTGTGAAAATAAATTGCCCAAAGTTAGGGGTGCAGCTTATAACCAAGTACCGTAAACACCCGTGTATAAGCTACCTTTTCACCCAAAATTTTCGTTCAAAATCGGGGGTGCGGCTTATCTACGGGAACACCTAGAAAGGAGACCCAACATTAACATATAGTTACATATCATGAACATGTATGAAGCTTTTTTTATGCGATGGTGCGTACATGTATATTACAACAGGTTCAAATCGCATCTGATTGTGTAATATAGCAATTTAAGCATAATCATTGAAAAAAAAACATGCAGTTTGAAAGAATTAAAGCAAAAACTCTTCTAAGACCCACCTCAGATCTAATAGATTAGAATTTCTTGAATATTTAAACGTGATTAAGCTTATACAGTATTGTGCAAAAGTCTTGCAAACGTATTTCGACGAATTTCGCTCTTTGTTCGAAGAATCGAGCAGATACGCGAAAATTCGAATCCAAAACGAAATATCGCCAACCTGCGAGCCACATTTCGACGATATTTCGTTTATTGTTAAACGAAAATTCGGACCAGGTTATCGAAATATCGTGATCCGAAATTTCGAAGCATACGAAATTTCGAAGAAATTTCGGCAAGCGAACCTGTACAATCTACAATTCTTGCGTGAATATATTTCGTATTTTTACCCTTTCTTTCACCAGGATTAACGCGTGACAAATTCGAATTCATGACAAACAAACACGGTTTTTAAGATGGTTTTGGTAAATACCCTGGGTGGCAGAGGTTTTCTAAGTTTTACGCCGCGGCATATTCTAAGCCGCCATCAAAAAGTCAAGATTCTGTGAACGGTCAGCCAGACACGTCTCATTGCTGACAAAAATACCGCGGTGGTGCAACTTAATTTCCCGGTATTAAAACGGGCACTTTCCATTTACGTGAACTGATGCATAAAGGGCTTTTAATTCAAAAAGATTGCACTTTCCCAGTAGAAGTTTTCTGGTAAGAGTATAGAAGTTTTTTCACGTCTTTCATGACAAACGTTGCTTCGTTAGTACCGCGTAATTTGAGACTGACACGTTCACGCCTGACTGATTGCACGTGGAAATTCAGACTCCAAGAAGTTGAGATAATTAGGACCGCAAACAGTTGCAATGATTTCAGCCAAAACCTTTAACAAGAGAAGGATCTGCCGTAAATGTGAAACTGCGCTGAAGCAAAACTTTATTTTGGTGTTATGCTTTGCGCTAAGCGAGTGAGTCGAGCTTTAAAGCGGGAATGTTGTGTAAAAAAACCCAGACAAACATGCCGGCAACATGTCTGCTCCGCTTCGGAGAATATTCAAAAAGCCATTTTCTTGGAAACGTTATGCAATGGTTTTTACAAAGATGACTGGAAGGCTGACGGTCTGAATATTATTGTGGACATACAGAAGGTACAGTTTACAGTTGAACACGTTCGAAGTTGGAGCGTGCGATTTAAGTAACATTCCTTTCGTTCATTACCCACCGGCCTTCGATTCAAACCGGGAATCAAAGCATCAGATTTCTATTCTTAGCCATTATAATGACAGAACTGAAGTAAACTCTGCAGTTGTTGTCCTGTACCGTTCGAAAGAGAGTCGTAATGTTCAGTTAGTCAAAGTCCAAATAAATTAAGTTTACAACTCAGGTTTGTCGAATTGACCGAGTGTGCCGGAAAAAGTACATGTACTTGATCTTTGACGGGCATCGAAATTTCGAAGGACCGAAATTTCGAAAGACCGAAATTTCGAAGAAGCGAAGTTTTGCGCGAATATTCGCAGAGTATCAAACGAAATTTCGCGCGATCTTTCGCAGAGTGCAGCGAATTTTTGTGCTAACCTGTCGCAGAGCACTGCGAAATTTCGCACAGATTAAACAAAACGCTTTACGAATTTTCGTCGAAATATCGCCGAAATTTCGGCTCATGAAAATTTTCGTTCATTTTCGCCGTAAAGCCCCGAAAAGCCCAGAAATTCGCCGAAAGGTTGTTGCAAGACTTTTGCACAATACTGTATTTACATGCTGATTCGCAGCGCTTCTCAAAGCATGCATCTATAAACAACCAGGCATTCTTCGCAATTTTACACGTGGAAGATTGGCACTAGTTAATGAAAATCCAAGATGGCGGACTTCAGACCTACTCGTGCAAGTATAGTTTTGCCAGAAAACCTTTCTTGCTCTAGTGATTAAAGGAAAGCGGTTCCTTGGAATTGTTGTTAGTTAATGGGAGAATACAAGCGGAAGAATTCTGGAGTGATTTAAAGACTGCAGGTTAAAATATGCACAAGAAATGACAAGGCAAGTTGAACCATATTCGATCAAATTAAAGCACAGGAAACCCAAGCTCTGTTTGTGTTTTAAATTATAAGGGTTTGTATGAGATTTTTAACGAGTATTTGGTTGTATGCATACAGAGCCCAATGAAGAACAGATAAAGACTTCAGGGGAGTTTTCATTGATTTTATTTCAGTATTTCTGGCCTAACGGATACAACCAAATACTCGTTTAAAATCTCATACAAACCCTTATAATTTAAAACACAAACAGAGCTTGGGTTTCCTGTGATTAAAGTTGTGATTATGTATTTATGACAATCTGATGAAGTTTTGCTTCAAGTACGAGCGTTTATGAACTCCAACAAAAGATTATTCTTTTTTTGGAAGAAGTTTGGCATCAAGTACAAGCGGACAAAATATTTTCTAATAATTTTTTGTATTTTTCCCTAAACTTGGGGTGCGGCTTATCTACGAGTGCGGCTTATACACGGGTGTTTACGGTACTTTTAAAAAAAATTTGCTCCAAAACTCACAAAAAACATGGACCTTTGCTCGTTGCCTGCCATACTGGAGCCTTCAAATATTGTAGTCAGCAGTCTACATTCAAGATGGTAGCCAAAACCCACAATTTTTCAGTCTCTAAACTGTCAATGTCTAGAACTACAAATATACAATGTACGATACCCTCAAGCTGTTTTAAGCTGAGGGGATTTGAGAGCTAGAAACATTTAGGAAAAGTGGGGAAACGTTGCTTAAAACTTGACTTTGGTTTTAGCAAGAAGTCACAACAATCATGACATGGCTTATGGCTGGGTGCTTATGAAGTTATAATAATAACAATAATAATATTTTAACAGGAAAGCTCCCTCACCAAGGTGATTTTGAGAGGGTTCCTGTGAGAAACATAAAACTATAAAGATAATACTGTAAATATTAAATAAAACTAAGGGTAATAGAAATGTCTAAAAAGCTAAAATACAGTACATCTAACATAGTACATGTATTTGTAGTAAAAACATTAAAAATACTCTATTGTTTTAGAAAGTTCTTAAAAATATTCAAACTTGTTGATCGTATTAACGCTTTAAGAATGCAATGAAAGAAAGATGCACATCTCAAGGGAATGACAAAGGACATTTTTTTAGCAGGATGAAATTTTATATAAAGTTTCATCCTAATTAGAAATTCACTGATAAAGGCACAAAATTAGCTGCAAGTTTATTAAACAACTTCAAAAACATTCACATGTAAAGGGGTGAAGAGACCTTTTTCAAATATTTTGGCAATACAACTTATTTTGGCCAAGAAAATCCAAGCTGAACATTTATGTAAAGTAGGATGAAATTTTATCAGATATAAAATGTCTTCACAGTCATTGATTTCCTTTGTTTTTTACTTCATTAATTATTCATGAGTTTTTGAACTTTATTTCTACATTAAAGATATCCTAACAGTCATTAAACTGATTTTCATAGAAGCCGTGTTAAAGATTTTGAAAGCTTTGTGAGAGCTACTTTCTTTGACATTTCACTGATTAGAGCAGATCTCTGCGTTTGCTTGTTTAGCACAGAACAGGGGCAAGGGCAACCTAAATATTCCTGGAGCAACTACACCATGTTCTGTAATTGCTTAAATTTCAAAAAAGGCTGCAAGGACCACTGTTACAATTAACAGAAGTGTTGCCGCATCTGTGGAAATTAGGATCAGCAGAAGGATTGAAGTACATGTATATGTTGTGGGGCAATTTTAACCCTTGGTTCAATATGTTTTGAACCGGGGCAGATACTTTTGAACCGGGGCTGGTACTTTTGAACCGGGGCAGGTACTTTTGAACCGGGGCAGGTACTTTTGAACCGGGGCAGGTACTTTTGAACCGGGGCAGGTACTTTTGAACCGGGGCAGGTACTTTTGAACCGGGGCAGGTACTTTTGAACCGGGGCAGGTACTTTTGAACCGGGGCAGGTACTTTTGAACCGGGGCAGGTACTTTTGAACCGGGGCAGGTACTTTTGAACTGGGGCAGATAGGTTTGAACTTGAACTGGAGCAAATATTTTAGGATTTGTTTTTAATGGCTCAATTGCAATATTAGCCCTAAACACTAGTTGATTACCTGTGAGCTTAGGTCCACTGACTGGCTAGGATCTTTATGTTGGGATAAGCTATTGTATTATGATAAATACAGACAAACTCACATGTTTACCTATGAACTTTAGTCACCAATTAGCTCTTAAAACCCATTGTTTTCCTGTGAGATTATGTTCACTGACCCGTTCAAAGGGTCTTTGTTATGTTGGGGTAAGCTATTGTATTATGATAAATACAGACAAACTCACATGTTTACCTGTGAACTTTAGTCAGCAATTAGCTCTAAAATCCCATTATTTACCTCAGTGTGAGATTATGTTCACTGACTGGTTAGGGACTTTTTTATGTTGGGGTAACCTATTGTATTATGATAAATACAGACAAACTCACATGTTTACCTATGAACTTTAGTCAGGCATTTCAATAACTTGTTAGGCAACTGGCAGTCCTGTCATTAGAGGTGGTGGTTTACCTAGTAAACTTAACTCAACACTTAACAAAAAAAAAACAATGATTGTGTGAAGTAGCCGGCAGTAAGAAGCAAAGTAACCGGTGGTTTATCGCCGGTAGCCGCCTTTTATTGAAACCCCTGTTTAGTCACCAATTAACTCTAAAAACCCATTGTTTTCCTGTGAGATTATGTTCACTGACCAGTTCAAAGGGTCTTTGTTATGTTGGGGTAAGCTATTCTATTATGATAAATACAGACAAACTCACATGTTTACTGGTGAACTCTAGTCACCAATTAGCCCTAAAAACCCATTGTTTACATAGCCCTAAAAACCTAAATATTAGTGAGTAAGAAAGGGAAACACATTGACCCTGATAACTATCGTCCCATATCAGTCATTCCAATCGTCGCTAATTTTTTCGAAAGGCTTGTATATAACCAATTGTTTACTTATATCAATGACAACAAACTCTTATCAAGCAAACAATCCGGTTTCAGACGTTTACATTCCACTTTGACGGCTTTGCTGGAAGCAACTGATGATTGGGCGCTAAATATCGACCGGGAAACATAAATGCTGTTGTTTTTCTAGACCTCAAAAAGGCCTTTGATACCGTCAATCATAGTATTTTACTGTCTAAACTTGAGTATTACGGTATCAAAGGAAAAGCCCACAATTGGTTTTCATCCTACTTAAATCAACGCTCTCAAAAATGTTTTGTCAACGGGTCTTTGTCAGGAACACGCTATCTCAGTCATGGCATTCCTCAAGGAACAATCCTTGGTCCATTGTTGTTTCTATTATTTATCAATGATCTCCCTCACTGCGTTTTAAACTCTACACCAAGAATGTATGCTGACGATACCAGTCTAACCTTCTCAAGTAATGACATTGATGTTTTAAGCAACAACATTGTATCTGATCTAGCATGCGTTCATGAGTGGCTTAGAGCTAACAAGCTAACATTAAATATTAGTAAGACAGAGTTCATGCTTATTAGTTCTAGACAAAAACTACATTCTCTATCACAAACCGTCATATCCTCTGTAAATAATATTGCAATCAAGCAAGTCAAAACGGCCAAATCACTAGGCGTGCATATTGATGAAAACCTGTCGTGGGAAAAACACATTGAAATTACGTCTAAGAAAATTGCCTCCGGCATTGGAGCCATAAAACGTATCAGACCCTTTGTTCCATTTAAAGTATTACTAAGCGTGTACAATGCATTGGTCCAACCACACTTTGACTATTGTAGTCAAGTGTGGGGAAATTTTAACAAGGGTCTAAGTGACAAACTACAAAAACTCCAGAACCGTGCTGCCCGTGTTCTTTTAAACACTTCATATGACTCCAATGCTGAACGATTATTCAAAACGTTGGGCTGGAAGAATCTGAAGACTCAGAGGCTTATTCATTTATCGATAATGGTCTTCAAATGTCTAAATAATCTTGCTCCCGAATATCTTTGTTCTAAATTCATAGCACGAAATGAGATTACTAATTATGTTCCTAGAGATTCTTCCTTCAAACTTGCTGTTCCATATCCACGCACAAATTATTGCAAGCGCAGCTTCAGCTATCGTGGAGCAACCCTATGGAACAGCCTGCCAAGTGATATACGGGAGGAAAAATCTCTAATATCTTTCAAGAATAAAATTAACTGCTACGACTTCACAAATACGCCATTGTAATTAATTTAGATCACACGGCGCTCATGTAAAACAGGAATTAGTATAATAGGGATTATAGAGTTGTAGAGTAGAATTATAATTATTTTATATAGTAGTATTTTTAGCATACCAATATTAGTAGTTTTTTTTTATAAGTAATAATTTAGTATACCAATATTATTAGTTTCATAATGTTAGTACACATGTAGTTTATATCACTATAATTAATATAATTATTATATCTTTTACTCCAAATGTTATACCTGATGAGCCACACCGTGTCTAAATAAAGATTGATTGATTGATTGAGGGAGAGTTGTCAAAATATTGTGGAGGTGAGGGGTGGGTGGCATTTTATTTTATTTTTAATGTTCCCCATAATAAACTGAATCTTAAAAAAAAAAAACTTTTTAGAATCTTGATAATTGCCCCAGTTCAAAACAAATTGAATCAGTGTTCAGAATTGCCCCAAAACATACATATGTATACATGTACATGTATGAAGACTGCAACGCTGATTCAACGGCTGTACAATGTTATGTATTGTACCCTACGCTGTATATTTTGGTTTGGCAGAACAAACCTTCTTCAGGGGTTATATGAGGTAGAATAAAGAACATTGTACAGCCTTCCCATCAGCCTTGCAGTCTTCATACATGATTGTGGTTGCCCCTGGGACAACCACACAAACATTAATTTTGAACCCTGTTTTGAGCAGTTTCAACATTTTAGAAAATGCATTTGCCTCTTCTGACTGTGTGCTTTGTATTGTGTGAAAGGAACACTATCTAGGTCCTCCTGAATTTTGAGACAAAAATTAAAGGAACAAGACTAGACTTGAGATTTTTTTTGAGTGCCCCCAAACTCCAACCCCCCCGCCCCTGCAATAGCAGCATTCTATTTTCATGATCCCCCTCAAACTCTTACATTTTTCTGGTGGCTCCCCCACCTGATAAAAGATACATTGTAGGTCCATAATTGCATACATAGGCAACCATTATACATGTATACCCTATACATGCAAAAATCTGTGATCCGATCGATCTGTGGTCCAAATCAATCACATCCAATCCTGATTTGACATGCAATCATGACTCCGTGAATTTGGAACCATGGTACAATTGGACTCAAAATATATATTAACAGTTTATTTTAAACTCATTAAATCTAGCAAACCAAGATCTCTTACTCTTATAAATGCTTTCCATTCAATCTGTCCATTCATTAAGTTTCTTGAAGGAGTAATCACTTCAAAGCTGTATTTTATTTACAGCAAACAAAGGAACAAATTACATTTGTACAGGTGAAAATTCATTAACTTTATAAACTTGCCTACAGACTGGATATTTAAATCAAATAATAAAATCGACTGGCAAAAACTGAGACTGACACATGCGTCCCTAGGGAGATATTAGGAGGTGGAGCTGACAAAAAAATTATCCTTTTGCCAGCACGATCAGTACAAAACTTACAAAAGAGTCAGCAGTCCCTACTTACAGACCCAGCCAACTACATGTACCATCGTTAGCTATCCAGGCAACAACTTTAGAATACCCAGCTACTAAAACTTGGGAGTTGTAGCTACTGGCTACATACATACAATTGTATACATGTAGTGTAGAGATGGCTACATGACTACAGTGTATGTGGCTGAGTACTTCACTATGTGGCTACGTGCTTGACTACAAATGTACCTGACAACACAGAAATATAATGCTTCTTAAATATTTCTGTGAATCAATCCAAACCTTTACCCTACATTAAAAAAAAAAACTAACCATCAACAACAGGTGCTCACTAATTTAGGGTTCTTTAGGACTTAATCACTAAACAACACAGAAATATAATACTTCTTAACCGTGTTCCTGTGAACTGATCCCTCGTCAGGTAGGCACAGTGACTAAGTTATTATAAATTGAACCAGTTTGATTTTGTAAATGATCAATGCATCATACAGCATGGTTCTTGCTAGCAATAACTTTGAAAGATATCTGAAGTGACTCATTTCTAAATATTGAATAAATTCTGATTTTAAAATACCTAGCCAACAAACAGAAAAGTCGCCTTCGGAACTCGTTGATGCACTGCATTCTTTACGAATTCCCTAAGAGCAGGACAAAATAACTCCGAATATTGAAAGGCATGGACGAATGAGTCTTTGATGCAACTCCATCCATGTACTCTTGTGTTGTCTTCCAAGCCTTTGAAGTTTAGAGGATGACATTTTTAAAGGTGCTGGACAAATGATAAAGACTCACATGGCAGAGAACCTTGCTGCAAAACTGCCAGATTCTTGAATAATAATCTAAACCGTTACAACATACCTTCAGCTAGTCTCTTTGTGTCCGCGCTTGTGTACCTAGACCATTGTGTAATTTGGCCATACTCACACTTGGATTGAGTGAGGAACTTGTGTGAGGCTTGTGTTTACAAGCCAAGTAGCCATGTAGCCACCTTTACACCATATAATTGCAGGTATGTACTGTATGTAGCTAGTAGCTACGACTCCAAACTTTTAGTGGCTGGGTATTCTAAACTTCTACCCCATCCAGAACCATCTTTAGCCATTCTAAAAAATGAGGAATAGAAGTCCGGCATTTCCAATCAATGAAGTCGATGCTCGGAAATGCAATCGATAAATCGAATACCAATACCAATCGATAAAATTAGCTAATTGATATCGATTGGTATTGGGCAATTGATGATAGTCACAAAAAAAATTGTTCATTGATTGATATTGATTGGCAATCAAGGTATATGGTTAGGTGACATTGACAAGAGACTGACAGTTGATCGCTTGTTCCGTTCCTATCTCAGAAAGCGTGCCACGTTTAGAATCGGGTTTAGAATTATGTCAGAGCAGGAAAACAAAGTTCTCATAAAATAAGAAGATAGCCTAATAAGCTATATTGTGATAATCAATGGAAATCGATTGCAATCGATAAGGTCACGAATTTTTGCTTCATCGATTGGTCATCGATTATCAATATCAATCGATTAATTAATATCGATTAATATCGATTTTAATCGATCATCGACTTCATCGATTGGTAACGCCGGGTAGAAGGGACTTCGTAACAGTCTAATGAGTGGTCTTTAGATTATAGACTATACTTTAGATCAGTTGTTTTCATCAGCTGAATACTTAAAACATTCATGGACATTCTTGGCCTCTTTTACGATGCAGCAGTTCGCACTACACGAGCAAAAGAACAATCTGGAAATTCTGAGAACTAGTGAAGTCAAGTTTACAAAACATTATTTTTATAACAGCACAGCCACAACACGTACATATGTTCTTATCCAAACTGTGTCTCCCTAAATCTGTTCTCATTCGTGTACACGCAGAATTATTAAAGAAAGAAGAGATTTTATATGTTTGTATATACATTTGTGACACTGTCAGTGTCAGAGATATAAAACGCGGGATAATTGTTGCAGCAAACACGCGGATTAAAACCGGCCAATTTTGGTTCGAAAGCGTAACAAACATTCCCAAAACACGTTAAATACATGAAAATGCATAGTAGCTTACCTGCGAGTACCTTTACTGCTTTGCCTTTAGCCGTTTAGACTGTGTTTAGGAGGTCAGAAGAGAGAACATTCAAACAGCTTGGCTTGTTCGGTCGACTGTGATCATGTGACATGCGACTCTCGATCTCGATCTCGTGAATGCCCTCATACACAGGGCCACGCGGTTAACCGGAAGCGGAAGCGATTATGTTTTTTTTATTTACTTTTCGGCCATAATAAAAGAATAGAATAAAGTAAAATATACAACAAACAAAACATAGAGACCAGGAGAACCAACACAGCGTTACCCAATTACGTTGGTTTCCTATGAAAAACAAAATTACAATAAATGTCCTAATTACAATACTTAATTCAATCTAAAAGCAGCATTTAAAGAGCTTTGCCTGGTGACGTTTCAGACATACAGACTTCGATCCAAGACCTAGGGTTCTCATAGCCTGCAAGTGGTTCTTGTGGCCTTTTGTGGGTGTTTTTTTCGGATTGGGCTACCTGTGGCGCGCGGTTAAAATGGGGCGAGGAGACCGCGCGCCACACGTAGCCCAATCCAAAACAAATTAGGAAAAAAAAAAACATAAGATCCCACAAGCCGCTTGCAGGCTAGGATATTCTCGATGTCAAATACAGAAGTGTCAAATACAGAAGTGATGGCAGACACGTAATATTTAAATAGTAATGATCTAAACTTCGGTAAAGAGATATCTGATTTACGCAGTTCGTGTGGTAGTGTTTTCCCAGTTCGGGAAGCTCTTATAAAACAAGAGGCTGGGTGCAGCCTTAACTCGGGCTGTATACAAATCTGTTTTTAAAGCTTGGTACATTCTTTACATTCCAGACATTCCATTCTAGGGTGTGGTCACTCGGGAGGGGTGGTATATGTAATTTAATATTTTTGTTTTTCTCGTATGTAAATCAAAAAGTTGATTTAACTGTAAACACTACTTATTCATGTAACACACATTTACAATTTAGTCTGCTGCTCTGTTACTCTTCCGGCCTGTGCAATCGATGAAAATCGATCATCGGAAATCCAATCGATCAATCGATGACAATTGATAAAGGCCACAAAATACTAATAGTTGATTGTCTCAATGTTTATATTTATCCCATATTATAAGTTGTATCCTGTCTATCCTGTAATGGAGCTATCACTATTCTTTCTACAGTCTACCCTGCGGCTCTTTATCGCAGCTCACTAATCTCCGCCTCGCGGCTCATTCTCCACGGCTGTTCTCTCTAGAAAACCTCTGGAACCAGGGTATCTACAGTCATGTTAATTGTATTCGTGGACAATTCGGGTGCCTCTGTGTAACTTTATCTGCTGTGATGAGTCCATTACAAAATTAGTTGCAAAATATTGTTATGATATATTATCTGTACATGATCATTGTAATACCTCTTAATAATTCGTAGTCTTATACTACTATTATTATATTATTGTATTCGATCAGTTCTAGTATAAGTCCATATTGGTATTAGTAGTATGAAAAGTGGGGATCCTGGCGCAGCAATCAACACCCAATTAACGTTTTTGACACAAGAAAAACAACATATGACACAACGATAACCAACATATAACGCAATGAAAACCAACACGTCAACACAAGTACCTCCACTCTCCCTTCTACCATTTGTTGTACACATTATTGTATTTTGAAACCCTATTAGAGAAAGGCTATTACTAAGGTATTACACTATGGCTGAATATACTAACATTCGTCCAAGCACCCGGCATTGGGGATTATTTACGAGGATGGAAGATGGACATTCCAAAGGGTAATCCTCTAGGAGCAGATCCAGTTGCTTTCTTCGCAGGTATTCGTAGGAAGACTGTAGAAAAGTTAGATGAAGAGCTTCGATACCTCCGTAGTATTAAGGTTCAGCTAGCCCTGAATATCACACTACGGCTTGATAAACCTGAAGGTTCAGTATACGAGATAATTACCTTTCGGAGTTCTCAAGCCGTTTTGACCAACAGTGATGAGATCCGTGGGGTAATAGTAGAAGCACATGCTCAGATCCACAACATCATTGAGAAGTGGATCAGTCTAGGATCGAACTGGGTTATAGATAAAGTCAACATTCTATGGTTGAACATTGCTCGATATCAACCACTACGTGGAGGTTCATACATACTACTACCCCCAGAAATCGCGAGTAAGAAAGCCGTGATCAATGTGAAAAACACCCGGGGGGGACTCCCCATAAAAATAGACGGGGGTGCTCGACGTGAGAAATGAAATTCACCCCTAAAAGATAGCAATATGGGCGTGGCTCACAAAAATTTTACTCCTAAAAGATAGCACTCCAAAAGACAAGAAAATGGCATTAATTGGATTTATTAGAGACTATATAAAGACATTATACCGATTCAACTTGTGGGGTCTCATGCTCGAGGATCCAGCGCTATTTTTTCTCGGCCACAAAAATTTTGGGTCTCGGAGACCCCTAAAAGATAGCAGACCTTTGGAAGACCCCTAAGAGATAGCACTGCTAACGATTTAACCCCTAAAAGATAGGTCGAGCACCCCCGTCTATTTTTATGGGGAGTCCCCCCCCCCGGGGAAAAACAACGACGACCACTGTTTTCGTTGGTCGCTACGCGCAGCAGTGTTTCCAGTTGCAAAAGACCCCCAGAGGATGTCAAAGTACCGAAAAGATGATGGGTGTAACTTTGATGGGGTGGATGCACCAACACCAATCTCACAAATACCACGCTTCGAAAGGCAAAATACTATTTCTATCGACGTATATGGTTGGGATCCAAAGGATAAGTGCTTGATCGTACATCACATCTCGAAGGAGACTTTCTCGAAAAGAGTTAACCTATTGCTAATAGAGTGCCCAAATAGTGGTAAGCAACACTACTGTTGGATCAAGGATTTTAATAAGCTATTATCCGATCAAACAAAGCATAAATGTAGGAAACACTTCTGTGAACGGTGTCTACATGGATACACTACTGAAGCTCTTCTCAAAAAACACATCCCAGAGTGTAACGGAGTCAATGACCGAGCCATTCGAATTAAAATGCCCACCAATGAGAATAACAAACTATCCTTTCATAACATACATAAACAACTAAAAGTTCCCTACGTTATCTATGCCGATCTTGAGGCTTTGACCACCAAGATCGAAGGACGTTCCCAAGACCCAAAGAAAAGCAATACACTTAAAACAGAAGAACATATTCCATGTGGATTTTCCTATATCGTTGTACATTGTGATGGTCGTAGCGAACCGCCCGTACTATATAGAGGTATATATACTATTGAACGATTTCTACTATGTGTACAAGATGAAGAGACCAAGATCAAAGCCAAAGTGGCCAAACCATTATGTATGTCGTGGAAAAACAATAGGTCTTTCGATCAAGCAAAGATTTGCCATATTTGTCAGAAGCCTTTATTTGGTAACGATAGAGTACGCGACCACTGCCATATCACAGGTGAGTTTCGAGGCGCGGCACATAAGGTATGTAATCTCAAATTACGTCTCTCACCTATCATCCCAGTTGTATTCCACAATCTACGCGGATATGATTCTCACATATTGATGCAATCTATCTCCAAGACAGAGGGCGATATCTCTTGCATTCCAAATAATATGGAGAAATATATATCATTCTCACTTGGTAACCTACGATTCATTCAGTGATAGCTTTCAATTCTTACCATTCTCTCTCGATAAGTTGGTAGCAGGCTCAGCATCAGACATGTTCCAACAAATTGCAAAACATACATCCAATCAAGAGAAAGCCAAGCTATTGACTCGTAAAGGAGTTTATCCATATGAGTACATGGATTCTTGGAATAGATTCGCAGAGACTTCTCTTCCATCGAAAGATGCATTTTATAGTAAGTTAAAAATAGAGGATATATCTGATGAAGATTATGAACATGCACTAGAAGTTTGGAACGTATTTGATTGTGAGACATTAGGTGACTACCACGATCTATATCTACAAACCGACGTACTTCTTTTAGCAGATGTGTTCGAGACCTTTCGAACTACATGCATGCATAACTATGGATTAGACCCGGCTCACTATTACACTAGCCCAGGACTTTCGTGGGATGCTTTATTAAAGAATACCAATGTTGAACTTGAACTACTAACCGATTATGACATGTATCTATTTATTGAGAAAGGTCTACGTGGTGGGATATCTATGGTTTCTCAACGTTATGCCAAAGCAAACAATCAAAACGTACCGGATTTCGATCAAGATAAGCCAAATAGCCACATAATATACCTTGATGTAAATAATCTATATGGATGGGCTATGAGTCAATATCTGCCAACAGGAGGATTTGAGTGGTGTATGCCAATAGAAGAACAAATCATCCAGCACGAAATCGATTCTGATAAAGGTTACATTCTTGAAGTTGATCTTGAGTATCCTAGAGAACTTCACGACGCACACAATAGCTATCCGCTAGCTCCAGAGAGAATGCAAGTAGATAAAGCTTGGTTCTCGGGGTATCAAACCGATCTATTCGATAAACTATATAATGGTAATGGATCTTTGAAAGCAGAAAAGCTCATACCTACACTATATGGTAGGGAACGATATGTTCTACACTACGCAATCTGCAACTATATCTATCTCTAGGTATGCGTTTGAAAAAGATCTATAGGGCGCTTCGATTCGATCAATCACCATGGATGGAGCCATATATAAGAATGAATACGGATCTACGAAAACAAGCAAAGAGCACTTTTGAGCAAGACCTCTACAAACTGATGAACAATAGTGTATTTGGCAAGACAATGGAAAATCTACGTAAGCGTGTAGATGTCAAACTAGGGCGCTCTTCAGAAGGAGTTAAACTACAACGTTTATTGAATAAGCCTAGTTATGCTCGCTCAACGATCTTTGACAACGATCTAGCCGCCGTACACAATTACAAAAGTAAGCTACTACTGAACCGCCCAGTATATGTTGGAATGTCGATTCTAGATCTCTCAAAACATTTAATGTATGACTTCTACTACAATGAGCTGAAGGAGCAGTATGGACAACGTTGTAATCTACTCTACACAGATAACGACAGTCTACTACTACACATTGAAACTGAAGACATCTATACAGACATGAAAACCAATAAACGTCTCTATGATACAAGCAACTATAGCAAGGACCATCCATCATACTATGTATCCAACAAGAAAGTCCTCGGTAAAATGAAAGACGAATGCGGAGGTATTCCCATAGTTGAATATGTTGGACTACGATCAAAGCTCTACTCAATATTGAAAGTAGATGGTGAAGAGATTAGGAAGGCTAAAGGTACCAAGAAGGCAGTTGTGAAACATCGTATTCGTCATGAACAATACAAAGAGTGCTACTAGATAAGAAAGTATTCCGCCATGGTATGGATATGCTTCGAAGTGAAGGTCATAGAATGTATGGTATTCATATGAATAAAGTATCTCTCTCACCATTTGACTCCAAGCGATGGATCGCAAGAAACGGAATAGATACATTAGCCTATGGCCGGGCATAAAGACATAATTCGAGAGGATGATTTCATAGATGAGTTGCTTGGGTACGAAGACACAATTCGAGAGGATGATTTCATCTATGAGTTGCTTCTATCTTAGAATCCCCTTTGGAGGTAGTTCAGTATTTGGTGGTACCACTTGTAGTTCTTCACGCACAAATCCATGATTCGGTGCATCCTTCTTTTGCGAAGTGTGAATGGAATCCAAATAGTACAGAACTGGTTGGTTAGGAGATATCGAACTACGTGAAATAACATATGTCTGTAAACTCCACACTGGATCAGTTGCTCGTTTTGCTCCACCTTCCAACTCTCCAGATGCATAAAGATATCTAACTACATGTAGAACATCGAACTGTAAACGTTTTTCTTCCAATCCAACAGTTCGCGAATATGTAGGAGTCTTTATGTTTACTTGTTGTGCCTCTACATAATTCGAAGGCTCCTTCCCCGTAAGTCGAGTAACTTCGTTGTTCATGGCTTTGATAACTTCTGGAAGTCGCAACACCCATTCTCTACTACGTACATCTGATCCTTCTGAAGTGAGTACCATTTCCTGCGCATATTGATATCCAAACAACCTCTCAGCTAGTGTTCTATTTGCTCGTTCGACAAAGCTTTGCGCCCTATGGTTGCCAGCCTCACCTCGTTGAACTTTCGTACCACGTAGTTCTAAGGTTTCACACATACGTCCCATGAATTCTCTACCAGGATCAACTTGCAAAGTTTTTGGCCATTCTAGTGGACTACGTTTGTAGATTCGTTCAAAGGCTGCGGAAACTTCGCCACTATCTTTCGATGCCAAAGGCTCGGCCTCTTTATATCGAGAAGCCACATCAATTATCACTAAAGCATACTTACAATGTATATAGTTTCCTTCCACGTCCAGGTCGATCGTGAGGTAGGAAGATCAAATCGGCTTGGTGAACCTCATTTGGTTTCGATACTGTCCAATGTGGTCGTGGTATATGTCGTGGCGGTGGTAGGTATATCTGCCATAGTGCTTGTTTATCTAACCAACTCTTAGCTGCATCTTCTGATACCTTTGCAGCCACCGATAGCTTACCAATTGCAGAGTGACCTTTCCAGTATCCCTTAGGACCATAGAAGATATTTGCAAGGCGAGTATCCATCATATATAACATAACATAACGATTAGGTCTAACACGCGAAGACGAAAAAAGAATAAGAACTTGTCTAACCAACTAGTTCTTATTCTTTTTTTTTCTTTTTTTTTAGTATTGTTAGTAGTGATCTAGTAGTATCTAGTAGTAATCTAGTAGTATCTAGTAGTAATCTAGTAGTGATCTAGTAGTATCTAGTAGTAATCTAGTAGTATCTAGTAGTAATCTAGTAGTATTGTTAGTAGTGATCTAGTAGTATCTAGTAGTATTGTTAGTAGTAATCTAGTAGTATCTAGTAGTAATCTAGTAGTATTGTTAGTAGTAATCTAGTAGTAACCTCGTCGAATGTAAAAAAGTTCGTTTTTAAAAAGCATATCTATAGCCAACGACTAACAACATAGCCAGCTCCTAGCATTCCACCACCAACATATATCAACTCACCAGTCTTCTGAGCACTCGAAGGTCGATAGTAGTCAGATAAATGAGGTTCTTTGAGTCGTTTCAGTTCCTGACGTAACTTATCGGATTGCACAAAGGCTTTGTTGGTGTCGTTTTGAGTGTTGTATGCATCATGCTCGATACCTTCCTGTTCTTGGGCAAAGTCGTATAATCTTTGACGTTCCTTGTCATAGGCTATCTTTTCAGCCGTGTATTTCTCAAGGGCCTTGTCGTGTCTTTCTCGTTCTATATCGATATCATCTTTTTCAATCATTCTAGATAGTATACCACCACCAGTAAATGCCGTTGCATTCAAAACAGCTCCGAAAATGGTCATTCCAACTGCTGCAATCGTTACCATCTCACAAATCCTTTGGTATGTACTTTTGTTCCTCGAGGTATTGCTTGGCAGCTATACTACCAGCCAATACAGCAGTCCACTTCACGTAATTCACTATAGAAGAAGAAGGATCACTAAGCATAGATTCCTTGGTCACCTTTTTTGCGATCCAACCAATGCCCGTAGCAAGTCCCGTTATGATGAAAGCATCAGACGCCGCTTTCATTAACTTATTCTCTACCATCCTAACATATATCGTATGGTATCTAGTCTTTAAATGTTACTCTATATCTGGCACCGTAGTCTTTACCGGACTCGCGGGTCGTATCGTACTAATGTTCTTAGTAGTGTCATCTCTGTATCTTTTGTATTGATAGTACGCTCCAACCAATGCAGCACCCGTGCCAATAACTGCGAGAGTAGTATTAGTAGACACATTTTTGATCCAACTTTCCTCTACATCGATTTCTCTAGATAATTCACTTTCACGTTCTATCTCTCTCCTTTGAGCCTCTCTGGCACGTTCGTTACTTTTTTCCCAACCTTCTTTTCCTCTAGCAACGCGCACTGGATCCTTCGATTTTTTCTCGGGAGCAGTTTTCGGAGGATTCGCAGTTATCTGATCAGTATGTTCCTCCATCTCGATTCGATATAGTAGGTATGTGCGAAGGTTCAATAGGTGCGCTAACAATCCTTTAACGTCGAATATGCCTTGAGTACTTCGTTTCTTTGTGGTGTATCCACTTCATATTCGTCGACGTCATCGTCCACCTCTTCCCAAAAACAAAACAAAAACATATGAGAGCAAACTTGTGAGATCGAAGAACTGCTCGTAACTCATTACATTCTTGTGAGCCTCCGTAATCTTCAAATATCCTTTTACCGTCTATAACTGATGCGGTATGGAAGGCTACTACGATAGCTACGTTCTCATGGAAAGGTTTACATATACTCGTTAATTGTTGGGATAGCACCCAAATAGAGAGTCCTACAATGTATATGTCGAGCAGAAAATGCCAAATCTACTAGCTTGTCAGTTCGTTTCTTGACATCCTTTGAGGCGGCACAATCATCGAGAATCAATAGTGTATTGGTCCCTTTCCAAAAGGTTGCACAAATATTTAATGTGGTATTGATAGCATCCTGTGGTGGAGATACGACATAAAAGTGTGGATCTCGATTGGCAAATCCACGATATGTTTTGTTGTGGGAATATGTGGGGCAAATTAATACTATATAATCGAACTTACCACGAAACGGTCCACGAAGTTGTTCTATGAGACATGCAGTCTTTCCACAATTCGTTGGACCTACTATGAGTGTGTTGAATGGGATGTGTTCTACGAGGGATTCCATCAGTATGTTATACTCTGTAGAGATCCGTTCAATATCTTGAGCTGAGCATCTGCAAGGACGTAGATATGCATGTTTACTTTTCCACTACCATTTGCGGTTCTATGTATACGAATATCGATATCTTTTCCACCGCCAGTTTGCGCCATTCCATCACCATGAACAGAGGAATCTTTTGCTGTGCGACAATCGACTAGGATGGCGAATCTGTTGTTGTAGAACTTTGTGGGAGTCATAGAAGTGTTGGATGTGCCAAACCATCCTTTTGCGGCCTCCCAAAAATCTGGTGGTAGCATACCTCCCGGAAAGAATCTATTTCGAACTCCATTGACATCTACCTCTATCTTCGAAATGTCGGGATTTGAGAATGCTTCGCTATCTCGCGCACCAGTGGTAGGTGGATCTATGAATAGTAGAAGTAGCCCAGCAAAGGATCGTCGTGGAACATTGACGTTTTGAGATATCAAAGTATCTGATGCCTTGGCGATAGGTACCATCTTGAAGTGAACAGAGTGATTGTATAGGAAAGCAGTACCTTTTTCATATGCGTTAAGTGCATTCCTAGCCAGTGTTTCATTTTTGATTGCTTCATATTCTAACTGGATGTTATTAAGCTTGTACGTACCTATCTTTGTCGCATCTGATCCAACGATTATCTCGATGGCGCGGGCTAGAGTCAACTCGAATGAAATAGTGTCTTCTAGGGCATGTGGATATAGAACTCCATGTTGTGTCAGAATATCGACGTCTAACGGAATTTTATATTTGGAACCATACGCAACTAGGAGCGCATTCTCACCAGCATCTGAAGTACCTGCATCACCAGCCTTAGATCGTAGCTTATTTGTGTTCTCTGATTGGATACCTTGTCGTATTCTAGATTCTCTCTCCTGTGTAGATAGGTATATATCGGAATATGTCTGTAAGAGATCTGACCGAGCAATGTCTTCTACTATTTCAGCTCCCATCTTACAGACTCGATGTATAACCAAGCATCGTCCAACATTGGAAACAACACGATTATTGGCATGTTCACCAGACAATACGATATCACCCAATAGTGCTAAGCTACCAGGTACTAATACGATGTTTTCTGCCAGCGTTGGAACTTCCACATAGAGAGTCTCGCCTGGATTGGCAGATGATGGAGTGAAAGTTTTCCTATATAGAGTTCGTTGAGCTTTGAGTGCGCAAGGCTCTCTTAGTGCTTGTGTGGGAATTAACTTCGACGATATCATGTTGAATATACCAAGATATGTAGTTATGTTCAATATGGATGGTGTGGATGTGAAACCCGAGGAAAGATCTGGTGGAGCTGAAAGAGGTGGAGACTACGATGAAGATGATATTGTTACCAAAGAGGCATGGAAATTAAAGTTTCCAGACTCCACAAATCTGGATCCGAGCGAATCGATCTCCATGAAAACTATACGTAATTATAACAGAGAAGGTGCTAGACCGAAAAATCAGGAAACCTCGTTTTCTGTGGATGATTACGTCGATTCACTCATCGGTCCGGAGGACACGGAAGTTGCGAGGCGTCAGAAGATTCTTGAAGATATTAGAAATGAGAAAGTCCCTAGCTTTACCAATAGACATATAATTTTCGAACAGGGATTATCAGACGAATCAAAACAAATGCTATTTGAGGCTGTCTGGGAAAAATATCATGATGTGGGAGTTAGAGGAACTCTTGAGGTAGCAACCAGGCCCGACGGTAGAATCGATGTCCACGAGTTGGGAAGTAAAAAGGGTCCTACCCCTTTAACCACGAAGAATGGTGATAGATATAAGAAGATGGGGGAGGATCTCAAAAAAGTTCTAGGGCCTAGTATAGAAAAGATGGTGGATGAAGTCATCGTTTCTTGAACAAGGAGAATCTATACTCCAAGATTCTACGATAACTGATGCTCAGAGGGAAGGGACCGCTAAAGAACTAAGAAATAATAAAACGAAACTGGAAGGCCTAAAACAAATAGAAGAAGCCATAACAGAACGTATGTCACTGCGGGATCGTATAAAAGGTATTTTCAAGAAGTATGGGGTTGGTACGATTAGCGTTCTTGCAGTAGCAGGTTCCATAGTTGGTGCAATAGTTTCCAGTCTGACTAAGTCTGTTCCCACGCCACCGGGCTTGGGAGATGCTATTAGAGATGCCGCTAAAGCCGCTGCTAAAACATTAAAAACAATAGGGAAAAAGCTTGGAGAGATTTTACCTGCGCTTTACAATACAACAAGTATTAAAAATTATATGCAATAATACAGATACTGTAACGTATCGTTTTACAAGTAATTCCCTATTCTATACCAAAAGGAAAATTGAATAATAATAATAATTTTAACACTAGAATTAAAAGAACTAAGAGAATCAATAGACCTCATTTCCAGGAGTAACGAGTTCCATAAAATAGGAGCAGATACCAAAAAAGTCCGGAGTCCAGATTTCATACATGTATGTTTTTCAATTTGTCTTCCAACTTAATTCGCTCACTCAGTTTCCACTTGAACACCTAAACTATTGAACTAAATATACGATATAGTTAAATGACAAGTCTCAAACTACTTGTCGGACCGAAGTAGTTTTACTGGCAAGTTTAGCTCGACGGTACTGGTAGTACAAAGCACAAACTCCTCCATGTCCGAGTACTATTTATCGTATGGTTTCCAATCTTCCAACTTATTGCGCTCACAATTTCCACTAGAACACCTAAACTAAACTAAATATACGATATAGTCATATGACAAGACTCAAACTACATCTCAGACTCGGATAAGGGAAAACTTAGCTGATGCAGTACAATATAAAGCTAAAATTCCTGTTTGTTCGACGCAGTTCCGTTCAATACAATGTAAATTAATTATTACGAGTCGATAAACGTCTTTAAAAAGGTCCCCTTTAGTTTATTTCTTCAGCCAGAAAACGAGTACAGCATTCGGGTATACACTAAAAACATCTTACCGGCAGAATTGTTCTTGTACGTGGTTATCAAGCTCAATGAGGGTTTCTTCAGTTTTCTTTCAGTATCTTAATCCAGTAGAGAGACTCTCTGGCTAGATAGGTTATTCTGTCGTAAAACATGCCTTAGCTGTGTAGTTGACCTGACCCAAACTGTCAACAGTTTCACCATTGACTGATTGCCTAATTTTACGGCCGGGAATAGATTTCTGACAATGACTAATCGATCTATATCTCCTTGTCTCGTCTTGTCTGAGAGCTTTGAACTTTCTTATCTGAGCGCGCCTGACGAAATCTAACCTGAGATTATAATTCGATACCTTTTATGTGTAATCCTGTTTGGATACACTTAAGCTGATATTGTATTTCGCTCACGTTTTTAATTGTGCATTAGATCCGTTCAGACAGAGCAGATCGAATGTATTACGTTGTTGGTGTATTTTTAGGTCTATAACAATTCCTTTACAAGAATCATAAGATTAAAAAGTAGTTAAAAAGAACTGTAGGGCCTCGAAGTCTCACGCGTAGCTCATTTTACATTCCCACAGTGGTAATTATACGGCGATAATATTATGCGATGTAAACAGTGTTTAATAAATATATAACGTTTAATGCGCGTGCCTCCTGCTTTATCGCTCGATCACAGCGTCTCCGACACACATTGTTAGCGGCAAAGGTCTGAACTGATCAACGTCAGTCGCCGATAGAACAAAAAAAAGAATAATAATAATAAAATAAATAAAAAGACACAGTCTGCATTTTAAGACTCCGGCTGCTGCCATAGCAGCGCCGGAGTAAAAACAAAGAAGTTGCCATGTTCCAACCCCC
This sequence comes from Actinernus sp. WN-2022, assembly GCA_030867875.1. Taxonomy (NCBI): domain Eukaryota; kingdom Metazoa; phylum Cnidaria; class Anthozoa; order Actiniaria; family Actinernidae; genus Actinernus; species Actinernus sp. WN-2022. The sequence goes on along the minus strand of JAOWCC010000055.1, from coordinate 8,799 downwards.
CTTTCGAAACCTCCCACCCCCACCCTAACCCCCAGAGAATCCTGGATCCGCCTCAGCATAATAACATTCCTAATAATAAAGTTAATTGTCAAGACGTTAAGTTGAAAACAAGAGCCCATCTGGGCTTTCACTCGGGCCACTTGAGATTGAAGATGAAATACACTTTCATTTGAAATCCTCTTAGTAACAAGTCGTGCTTTAATTCGCCAGTGAGAACGTCATAAAAACGTCTGGTCTATTAATTGCTTTTATGACATGACTATGATAACGCAGGATTTGAACAACAGAATACTGGCAAATAGTCAAGTGTATAAATGCAACACAAATATGACATATTCAGCCTTTGAATTTGATTGAAAATAGATCAAAAACTCGGGGAAATGTCCGGCTAAAACTGTATGAATAAATGTGAAATGAAACATAAATTTCATAGCAAGAAAAAAATTGTAATTCCTAATGAGAAAGCTCTTCTAAGTCCGCTTCTCAAATTCACAGACTGTTTTGCAAAAACATTTGCGCCTATCGCGTATCGACACAAGAGTTCAGTTGACCTTTCAAATAATTTATTCTGAGGTACGCATACTCTAAATCACAGAGATGTTAAATAAAGCGATAATTAGAAGAAAAAGTACATTAACAGACAAACTGAGAGGGAATTTATTCAAATCAAAAAGAGTTTACTTACAGTACATACGTAAATGAATCTTTCGTTTTGGATCTTTTGGTAGTGTTGTTGACAGCATTCCACCTTCGTGCATATATGCACTGAATCGGAATGAAAGTCGAAGCCTACCTCGAACTTAACTTTCAGCTGACCTGTTTCCTTTCATTCCACAATGAATAATAATCTCATAAAGTAAGCCCGTAGCTTTCAATAAATTTGCCAGTGTCTGAATGAAACAGCTAGATCTTTTCCAATTTCTCTCACGGTCACGGCAGAAGACAGTCTCAAGCTACAAAACTTGAATTTTGATCCTCTTCACAGTAACGTAATTTAACGTCTCAGGTATTATATATATTCCTTACTTCAGCTAGCGCTGTGCATTTCAAGTACTTTTTCCTCTCTCTTTACTGGCAGTTCATGCTTCTTGTTCGTGTAGTTGCCCCACTGAGCCGTAATCAGAAAACGAGCACAGCATTTCAGTTGGCATACACTGAAAACATCAGCTTATCTAATTAAGATTTGTAAAAATCTTAGCGGATCATGTAAATATTCCGCTTGGCTCAATGAGGGTTTCTGCCGTCAAAGTTCATTTTTTGTTTCAGTTTTCCCCATATTAGCAGACATGTATAATGTCTCGAGCTCTCAATCCAGTAGAAAGGCTCTGGTTATTCTGTCGTGACCCAAATTTAGGTTGTATTGCATAATTGCCCACGATGGAATATATTTCTGACAATGACTCATTGAAATTGATATCTCCTTGTCTCGCCTAGTCTGAGAGCTTTGAGCTTTCTTATCTGAGCGCGCCTGACGAAATCTAACCTTTGATTATAATTCGATACCCGTTGATATCCAAACGTGTTTGGATATTGTATTTCGCTTACGTTTCTAAACGTACATTGGATCTGTCCAGACAGCGCTGATCGAATGTATTACGTTGTTCATGTATTTTTATGGTCAACAAGAGCCCTTCTGGGCTTTCACTCGGGCCACATGAGATTGAAGATGAAATACACTTTCATTTGAAATCCTCTTAGTATCAAGTCGTGCTTTAATTCGCCAGTGAGAACGTCAAAAAAACAGACTGGTCTATTAATCGCTTTTATGGCATGACTATGATAACGCAGGATTCGAACAACAGAATACTGGCAATTCAAGTGTATAAATGCAATACAATGACATATTCAGACTTTGAATTTGATTGAAAATAGATCAAAAACTCGGGGAAATGTCCGGCTAAAACTGTATGAATAAATGTGAAATGAAACATAAATTTCATAGCAAGAAAAAAAAATGTAATTCCTATAAATGAGAAAGCTCTTCTATTAAGCCGCTTCTCATATACACAGACTGTTTCACAAAAAACATTTGCGCTTATCGACACAAGAATTCAGTTGACCTTTCAAATAATTTATTGTGAGGTACGCATACTCTAAATCACAGATGTTAAATAAAGCGATAATTAGAAGAAAAAGTACATTAACAGACAAACTGAGAGGAAATTTTTTCAAATCAAAAAGAGTTTACTTACAGTATTTACGTAACTGAACTTTCGTTTTGGATCTTTTGGTAGTGTTGTTGACAGCACCCACCTTCGTGCACATATGCACTGAATCGGAATGAAAGTCGAAGCCTACCTCGAACTTAACTTTCAGCTAACCTGTTTCCTTTCATTCCACAATGAATAATAATCTCATAAAGTAAGCCCGTAGCTTTCAATAAATTTGCCAGTGTCTGAATGAAACAGCTAGATCTTTTCCAATTTCTGTCACGAGTCACGGCAGAAGACAGTCTCAAGCTACAAAACTTGAATTTTGATCCTCTTCACAGTAACGTAATTTAACGTCTCAGATATTATATATATGCCATATTTCAGCTAGCGCTGTGCATTTCAAATACTTTTTCCTCTCTCGTTGCTGGCAGTTCATGCTTCTTGTTCGTGTAGTTGCCGCATTTCAGTTGGCATACACTGAAAACATCTGCTTAACTAAGATTTGTAACAATCTTAGCGGATCATGTAAATATTCCGCTTGGCTCAATTGAGAGTTTCTGCCGTCAAAGTTCATTTTTTGTTTCAGTTTTCCCCATATTAGCCGACATGTATAATGTCTCGAGCTCTCAATCCAGTAGAAAGACTCTGGTTATTCTGTCGTAAAACATGCCTTAGCTGTACAAGACCGCCCACGATGGAATCGATTTCTGACAATGACTCATTGAAAGTGATATCTCCTTGTCTCGCCTTGTCTGAGAGCTTTGAACTTTCTTATCTGAGCGCGCCTGACGAGATCTAACCTTTGATTATAATTCGATACCCGTTGATATCCAAACGTGTTTGGATATTGTATTTCGCTTACGTTTCTAAATGTACATTGGATCTGTCCAAACAGCGCTGATCGAATGTATTACGGCTCCTGGTTGTTCATGTATTTTTATGGTCAACAAGAGCGCCAGTTGAAATATCCTGAGCCTGTTGGAAGGCTTTCGCCCTCGCGGGTCGACCATTTTGATTTACTGTATTCACTTATGTAAATACATTAACCTGGCGATTGTTGCGTGACCAGCACAGTGCAATCTGATTGGTTTGAATTTGACCTTTAACGCATGCGCAGAAGCCGTCCGACATGAAATAAAAAAATAAAAAAATAATAACGACTTGCATTTTAAGACTCGGTGCTGCCACAGGCAGCCCGAGTAACAAGATTTAAAAATTGATTAACTCTTAAAAGCAGCGCAGCTGTCTAAGGCCCTGTTTATACGAAGAAACGCTGGCTCGGGGACCAGGGTCACCCTCCCCCCGAGCCAACTTTACCGAGCGTTTATAAGGAAGAAAAGGTGTCCCGGGTGCATGCCCGAGACAACTTTGTCTTGAGCGAGTCTGGGCACGTACACGCATGGCATAAGTTACCTCAAAATCGATCAGTAGAAAGCGAGCCAAAAATATATAAACCAGCACATTTTGTTTAATTCATTGTTAATATTAAAATGAAATAACGTCTTTAAGACGTTATTGTGACGTCATAACAAACGACTCCTTTTAAGGTCAAATTCTGCATTACCTATACGTTTGAAATAAAGCATGTTATCACAACAACATAAATATGTTTTTCATTGCCGCAATTTTAAAGTCTACGATAAATATATGCCGAGTTATTAAGAACTGAAGATTCCTGTGACGTCACATTTTCTGACGTCATGGGTCTGATTTCAGTCATGCTTTCTAAACTGAAGAAACATTAAAAGACCATATTGCGGCTATTCAGTGTACAATAAGCACATTTCCTCTTTAAAACCCGAAAAATACTCGAACAGTTATTTTTAAAAGACGTTTTCAAAAATATATGACATCATAATGACGTATCCTCTTTTTTCACTGTGAATTTTAAAGTATTTCCTCTCAAAAATTGAAAATTTTAAAAAAATACGGTTGTGGGTACCGATTTACTCCTTTGATTGCTAGATTGTCGTAAATAAATAATTTAAACTCTAAAAGATGAATGAATAAGTTATTTTGTAAATGGTTCTGTATTGAATATTTCCCGCCAAATATTGGCGGGAAAATTACCAAAATTCAAAATTTAATAACTTTTCTCCCTCTTAAACAATCGAACTCGGGTTTTCGGTTTCTTTCTTGTCAACATGATGGGAAATCGAAAATATAAAATTTACCGATGTTAAGGTGGCTCGCCTGGATTTTCCAGGGACGCACCATATCCACTTTGAACGGCTGATACTCCACTGTCAGAGCTCGGTCGGGATAGACACTACACCCATTTACTTTCCAAAAATGTAGGTTTGTTTGACATCGGTGTTACCATAGTAACACAGCGTTGACGTCATGTATTTTACATATCATCAATTTTCTCGAAATCTAGACCTAAACTTTTAAAACGACCTAGTGTGTCTTATAGTTTAAATGTAGGCCTTCAAGACTGCAAAGTTTAAAAAAATTGTATGAGAGCGTTTTCGAAAAAAATTGGGTTGAATATTTTCATTAAAAAAATTAACAATTCTCCTTACTTCCTGTTTAGTAGTCGAGAACTGTCTTTTCCGGACCGATTCAAGCGATGTTTTTAGCATATTTCATACCTGTGGCATAGGACTACTTCCCATGAAAATGTCATTCCATTTGCTTTATTCGATTTCGGTTCATGGAATCATAAGTAATGTCATAAATATGCTCATTTTACTCAAAATAGTAACGTATTTGCTAAAGAAGCTGTAATTCGAAAACTAGTCGATAAATATCTTTTTAAATCTTTTCACCTGAAATTCAACATGTACTACCCTGTCCCTGTAAATTTCAAAGCATTGAATCATTTTAAGGGCGCGAAATAAAAACAAAAACATAGGGAACTTTTACATTCATCTACGCAAGCTTCATTGCTGTATCATTTTGTTTATAGCTTGCGTCTTTCTGAAATTTCTCTTTTGTCTAGATTCTACATACTTGTGTGCTTTTGAACTAACAAGTTTACCATGCACGCTTTGCTACTGCCGGAACGCTCGTGCAAATTCTGTTCTTAGTACAATAGTCACGCTGCCAGTTGTAACGCTGTTATATATAGCGATGTTTCAGGTGAAAAGATTTAAAAAAATATTTATCGACTAGTTTTCGAATTACAGTTTCCTTAGCAAATACGTTACTATTTTGAGTAAAATGAGCATATTTATGACATTACTTATGATTTCATAAACCGAAATCGAATAAAGCAAATGGAATGAAATTTTCATGGGAAGTATTCCTATGTCACAGGTATGAAATATGCTAAAAATATCGCTTGAACCGGTCCGGAAAACACAGTTCTCGACGACTAAACAGGAAGTAAGGCGAATTGTTTATTTTTTGAATGAAAATATTCAACCCATTTTTTTCCGAAAACGGTCTCATACAATTTTTTTAAACTTTGCAGTCTTGAAGGCCTACATTTAGACTACAAGGCACACTAGGTCGTTTTAAAAGTTTAGGTCTAGATTTCGAGAAATTGATGATATGTAAAATACATGACGTCGACGATGTGTTGCTATGGTAACACCGATGTCAAACAAACCTACATTTTTGGAAAGTTTATTCTATTTCTAGTAAATGGGTGAAGTGGCTAGCCCGACCGTGCTCTGACAGTGGAGTATCAGCCGTTCAAAGTGGGTATGGTGCGTCCCTGGAAAATCCAGGCGAGCCACCTTAACGGTAATTGAAAACACCGAGAAACTTGACGTAACTATGACGTCATCAAGATGTCTACGGTAGTCCAAATCATCGTATTTTGTTTTGGTCATCGGTCTTCATCCTCCTAAAAAAAAAAATCTTCTACGTTGTAAATTTTTGAAAATATAGCAAAGTGATCGATTTTAGGATCGATTTGTGCCAAGCGTGTATTATTGGAGTACGCATGTTCTGTGTGTCCCGAGTTGGCCCGGTTAGGCGAGCCAGTGTTTATGAGAAAACGTTGGCTCGCCCCCCAGGGTCTCCCTACCTTGTGAACCGAGTGCCTCGGGGAGGACGGTCAATTTCCATACATTCTTTGTAATCGCTCATACAAATCGTAAGCTACCTGTGATCACATGAAGCGTATTCGTAAGGCGATTACACTATGAAGGTATTCGGATGTATCGTTTAATTACGTGATACACTTAAAGTGCCACTACGACAAAAAATTACCATTTCGATTTGCCACTTTTTCAGTGTCAAAAGGTCAATCAGTATTAGAAATATCACAAATAGTAAAAAATATTCCCAAATGGGCATGTTAAATCAAAAAATGTTAGGAGAGTTTAACGGTAAAATCCGCCATTACTGGAAGCCATTCTCAGTATTCAGCGGAAGTGATGTCATACACGCATGGCGCAAAATGGTGTACATAAAAAAGTAGCCAACCTCGCAAAGGTAATTATAAATAGAACTTTCTTATGTACGCGAGGACATTTTAGTAGAAATATGCCTCCAGGCGTTGTGTTCAGCAGGCGAGCGTTAAGTGTGACATCACTTCCGATGAATACACCGCCTGTTTAAAGCTGAACAAAGGGAACGGCCTCCAGTAATGGCAGACGTTTAGATTCAATATTCGGAGCTAAAAAAATAAGACTTCCTGTCGTTGTATCCAAAAACAATTTGAACTGGTAATAATATATCAACTCTACTTTATGAATATGAAAAAACATTGATATGTCAAAATTTGATCGTAGTGGCACTTTAAGGTAAAAGTAAAGATAAAGGCAGCGTGGTGAAACCTTTCACGGATGAATTTGTGACGAATCCGTTGTTTTGATCCCAGATCCCAGTGTGTAACTGCAAAACCAATCGGGTATCTAAACAGTCTGGGTTCGTCACGTATCCATATATTGTTGCTTCAATGGTCACTTAGGAACAGTGAGTTTTGTTTCAGAGATCTAGTTTTTTTTGTCTCGGGAAACATCAAGATATCGTGAAACAAAAGTCATTAGCTTATATCCAAATTTTGGGGGTGGGGGGGGGGGGGGTGGGGGTGGGGGGGGGGGGGGGTGGGGGAGGCAAACCATAACATTTTAAACTGAGATTACATCACGCCACCTTCTGTCACGCTCTGATCACGTGCGCTAGCGAGCAACAATGCACTGTTACCCTCTTACGTCAAGTTTTTAAAATATTGCCCGCTCATCTACTTCAGCAGGAACAGTTCGTCATCTGTCATGTGACTAAATCAACCAATTAGAGCGCACGATATTCTGAAAATCACATCTATATAGCAAAACGGATTTATTATCCAACTTTTCCGCAGGGGTTCATGTCTCGTGATTTCCAGCAACCATTAATTACACAATACCAGGGATTTAGGTTCTATTTTGTAAATAAAAACTTTATTTCGCAATATCGTATCGTAAAATCCATTGAAAATATCACAAAGCTCATTTGAGGTTTTTTATATTACGTCACACAAGCTTTAGTGACGTTACAATGATATATAATGTAACACCATTACATTGTGTTATATAATAAATTTTCTAATCCTAATCATATAAGTTAATTTACATTTTTATAATTTGTGGAAAAACGAAAACTGATAATCGCCACAAACTTACACGATCTTCACAATCTATATTTTAAGTATTTCCAGTTTTGCGTGGCAAAAAAATGCACCCTCGATGACGTCACAATTAAAGACCCTATGTCCGGCCCCATGGTACTTTGCGCGCGCAAATCATTTTCGTAGGCTACGAAGATCGGAAAGATCGGTGTTGTTATTATATGACTCTCGAATCTTTCTAAGTCCATCTCTAGTTTGGGCCATCGTGTAATTATTTCTAGATATATAGAGGATATTATATGGCCGCGCGGAGATACGGATTGCGTAGTGAGCGTAGCCAACGCGAGTAAGATATTTCATCAACACGGGAAGATAAAATTCGTATCTCCAAGCGGCCATGTAATGTTCTGTTTAATATACAATTATCGATGAAATGCCAGTTTCAATCTCTTACTAAAAAGGCTAGAATTTTTTAAAAGCCATTCATATTTTCAAAAGTGATATCTTCATGTGTGAAGATATCATTTATATCTTCACGTGTGAAGATATCACTTTTTAGAAAGAAATATACACTGGTATTTCATCGATAATTATATATTAAATGTTTATCTGACTTTCTTTTATCTTATTTGTTGTATATATACCATTTAATTTCGAATCCCGGGCTAGAATGGCGAGTAGAGGATGCCGAAGAAAGACAACAGCCAGCGAGGTGAAGCGACTCGCCAAATAATATTTCAGCAGTCCACATTTTGCTTTCTCTTGGTGAAATTCGACCATTTCTTTTGGCACTTTGTTGTCTTCGGTAAGTAAACAGAGGCGGAAATATCTAAATTAGTGAAAAATATTGCGAAAGGACCAACTTAAACTATGAATTTTGAGGAGAGTTTTTCCGTCAAAGTCACGTCCGCCATTAATGAAGTGTGTTACGAGATTCTCGTCCAGCGGTTTGCTCTCGTGACGTCAATTTCTGAACACGTCGCTCATTTAAAGGCACATTTCTATTCTAAACTTCGTTCTTTTCTTTCCTTTGTGGAAAAATAGTAAAACATTGTACTTTACTTACAAGTTCGCGCAAAGGTTTGTGTGACAAGGATCCTCCGTCGCATGTTGAGTTGAGTAAAATGACGTCACTTCCGC